>JABYQK010000008.1:0-687783 GCA_022606075.1 Fomitopsis betulina | reverse complement strand
TTTGGCCACCTCGAGAAGAAATGATCCCCAGAAAATCAACCAAATACCACACCTCAGGTAGATGAGGATGAAGATGATGATCATCCAAAACATCACCTTCCTAAAGGGGAAACGGTCATGTTCATGACGATGAGCAGGAGCTGCCAGGATGCGCCTGTAGACCCAGTACCGCCGCCCATGCACCGGTAGAACACCCTGCGCCCCCAGTGGAGCCGCGACGTTCAGCAAGGGAGCGGAGACCAGTAACTCGTAGAGGTAATGTCTATGGAGAGCAGCGGAAGCCCAAGACATAGTAAAGGACATCGAAAATCAGGGGAGATGGAAAAAGATGGTCGGTGAGGATGCGGGTAGCTCCCGTACCAAAACCGGACCACAAAGGCAGCAAAGACAACAGGTTCCCGGACCTAGTTCTGCGCCAAATCCTCCTCCACGCGACGAACCTGTCGAGTCCGCCCCATCCGATGAGGATGAAGTGCAAAGCGCTGAGTTACTACTGCAGAATTATGCCGGGAAGGGGGAGTTAAGTTAGTCGAGTTGCTGCTTGCAAAAGCGCTACCCACCCTCGACAACGATCTACCAGACGGGACCAGCCCGAGAGAATGGTCATTCCGCGATATACTAAAGCTACCTAAAAAGGAGCTTGAGGAGTGGATGGCAGCGTGTCGCGAAGAACTTGAGGCACTTCGCAAACGCAATGTCTATGAACTGGTTGACCGTCCCAAGGGACGTAAGATCACTAAAAACCGCTGGGTATTCGACGTCAAAACTGACGGTCGTAAAAAGGCCAGATTGGTCGCCAAGGGTTACTCCCAGATTGAAGGCCTTGACTATGATCAGGTCTTCTCTCCAGTCGTACACTTTGAGACTGTATGCCTAATCCTCGCCTTAGCTGCGCTCGAGGATATGCATGTCTCTGGACTAGATGTCCGTAATGCCTATCTTTATGGCAAGCTCGACGAGGAAATATATATGGAGCAGCCTGAAGGCTTTACAGTACCAGGCCAAGAGCACAAAGTACTCCGGTTACTTCGCGCTCTCTATGGACTTAAGCAGGCAGGGCTTGCGTGGTGGCGCACCCTCAATGAGTCCCTAAAGGAACTTGGCTGTAAACGCCTTGTATCCGATGCCGGAATATTCGTCTATAGGACAAAAGATGGTCGCTTCGTGCTGATCATTGTCTATGTAGACGATGCCATATTTTGTGGCAAGGATAAGACCCTAGTCCTTTCATTAAAGGACTGCTTCATGAAGAAGTGGGAGTGTCGCGATCTAGGCGACGTCAAGGAATTTCTGCGCATGCGCATAACTCGGAAAGGCCGCGAAATCCATCTGGATCAATGCGCCTACCTTGAGAAAGTGCTGCAGCGCTGTGGCATGCAGAACGCTAAATCTGCGCCAACTCCACTCCCTGCTGGATACAAGCCTGCTGCCAATACTGGCACGGCTGACCCAGCGCTTCGAAGCAAGTACCAGACTGTCATCGGTTCCTTGCTATACCTAATGCTTGGAACTCGACCTGACATTTGCTACGCCGTGACATTACTTGCGCAATTTGCAGCAAATCCGTCACAGGACCATTTAAACAGAGCGCTGTATATCTGCCGCTATTTAATTGGTACAAAATCCTATGCGCTAGTCTATGAAGGACAAAGCGGCAATGGATTATTGGCGTGCACTGACTCTGACTGGGCTGACAGCCCAGAAGCCAGAAAGTCACGGTCTGGGCACTTCTTAAAGTTCGCGAACAGCGCGTTCAGTTGGCTGTCTAGAAGACAGAAGACAGTTGCTCTGTCATCCACTGAAGCTGAGTATATGTCGCTGAGCGATTGCTCGCGACAAGTAGCTTGGATAAAGATGCTCCTGGAGGAGATCGGCTACAAGCTTGGCCCGCTGCCTATCTGCTCGGACAATCAGGGAGCAATATTCATTAGCTCAAATCCCATCACGGAGCGTCGGTCTAAACACATTGACATTCGCTACCACTACGTGAGGGAGCTAGTAGAAGACAAAAAAGTCGAAGTCTTCTACGTAAGCACTGATGACAATCCGGCAGACTTGTTCACTAAGAACTTGGGTTGTATCAAATTTCTCAAATTCAGAGGAATGCTCGGACTAAGATTCTACGATTAGAAGTCCAGCATAGTCGGCTGCACTATGCGCCATTTAATGCTTGCGCGCATCTACCGCTGCACTTAGCAAGGGGAGTGTTGAACAATAGAGAGCGCTGTTGAACTTCTACCATTTCAGGCGTTATCTTATCAGGCTTGCCTGGTATGGACTTGTATTATGTTCTGCAACGCTACGTACCGTATTGTACGCTTACTCTCTTTCGCTCTTTATCTTATCTATAGGACTCGATTATCTCTCGTCCTATCTCAGTAGATTAGATACCGGACATCCGGGCCTCCGCTCCTTAAGCATATGATATTACCGGTTACCTGGAGTTCCGGATTCCGTCTTACTAACGATGACTCACGTAGATTACGCTTATGACTCATCATGACTCGACCATCAGGTGATGGTCTCACACATGTATATATACTGGGCTGGATACGCCCTCTAATGTATCGTTCCTTCCTCTGCTTTCCTGTGTGCCTAACAGGACTCCCTCAGCAGTTCCCTCAGAGGTTCGTTCACTGCCTTTATAGCCACTTCCATTCACTCCTTCAACAGGTTATGAGCCCTGCGCTACACGCGCACACCTAGTTGTTTTATCCCTGCAGGATCTTGAAGACTACGCTCCTAGGAGTAAGCGTAGCAGTTTTGCTAGTCTCTCAGTAGACTCAGCGTTTGACGACCTGAAGTGCCAAAAGCACTGAAGGATCGGATTTCCAGTGGGCCTTCGCGCCGTTTGCAAAAAGTTTATCCTCCAACGAGACCTGAGAGAAAGGTCCGTTGACGCCGACTCTACCCGCATCAAGTTCGATCTCGTATCTAACGTTTTTGTGATTCCAGTCGCATCCTCTCCCCGCTCCCGTCCGCTCCAACCCCGCCGCACAGCCGCGCCCACTTGCTGAACGACTTCAGCACCAGCTCCTCGCCCGCTCCCGACTTCAAGAAGAAGTCAACCGAAGAAGTCGTGGGATTCTAGAGAAGAAGGTTAGCGCCACCATCGAGCGCTACCAAGCGATCTTCGACAAGAAGTACCTCTTCGAGTCGCTCCTCGGAGACTCCCAGCGCGCACTCCACCGCTTCGCTGACCAGCTCAACTGGGTCAGTGACAACTTCGATAAGGCCAATCAGTGGTCTAAGCAGCAGCGAGACAGCATCTCGTGGGCTTGTCGTTGCGTCGGCACTGTCGAATTCTCGACGCCGCAGGAGCCGCTAGTCAAGCGGTACAGAAAGGTCACAAAGGACCTAACGAGCATAGCCAACGGGGGCTATTTGGACTGGATCGTTTTGTAGATTAGGTCGGCGTACCTAGCGTTTTTGTTGCACATATCACTGGAATATCATTTAAGTCAAGCATCACATTGTGGCTTCGTCTGAGCAAGAGCTAGACGACAATTTAGAAGCAGAAGCATCAGAAGAAGAAACACCCTACAACTGTAGAGGTCTTCAGCATTTATTCGACGTCACTGAACTAAGGGACTATCACTACCGGCCTGAAGAAACTGAATATAAGTTTTGGCCGTGTAACACACAGTCTGTGCGAATAGGTGGTCTGGTCCATACATCAGAGACACAGGCTGGGGTATCCCAGTTGACCACTGGCAAGAAGACAATTCTTATTCTGTTTTCGCTTCTTTAAGCTTCTTTGAGGGTTCTGAACCTGAACCGCAACATCTTGCATCTATCCCAGAGTACGGGTCTCCGTCTATCCCCGGCTCTCGAGCACAATCCCCTTCTCCCATCGTTTCTCCAGTACATCTTTCTCCATCGTTTGCTCCTACTACTTTACCGTCAGATCTATCGAATCTCTTCGAAGAAGACGACGTAGAGGAGCTTCTAGCACCGTCTCAAGAAGAAGCAGAGGAAAGTCTATCGTCTGACCTCGCTTTTGTTCTTGAAAGTTTACCACCGCCCTCCGTTTCTGAAGAAGTCTCAGACTTCTTCGAATTTCATATTCTCACCGCCAACATGTCGGACATGAAGGCTGACAGTATCCCTGTCCTTAAAAAGTCTTCGGACTACAAGGTGTGGTCGAGCCAGATGCTCGGCTACCTAACGTTTATCGAGGCCGATGACGCCCTCCAAGCGGTGACCTCACCAAGGCAGACTACAAGAAGGCTAACGCCCGCGCTAAGGGTGTGATCCTCATGCGCACGGACAACAGTTTCCACCACCTTCTCTATGAGAAGGATGAGGATGGTAATGAGGTCATGAAATCGGCAAAGGACATGTGGGCGGCTCTCAAGTCGCATTTTGGTACCCCGGACGCAGCATACGTTTGGTCGCAGTTCTCGGCTCTCATCAAGTCGAGAGAAATGGACGACAACAAGCCAATGCAGGATCAGATTTCGAAGATCCAAACCGTACTCAAGGACATTGTCAACGGCGGCATTAAGCTGGATGAGCCAACTCAGGCTCTCCTCCTGATGTCAAAAATCCCGGAAAGCTACTCGACAATGGTGTCAGCCATCATGGCAACCACCGTTCTCAAGGAGCTGAAGATTGAGACCCTCGTGAGCAAAATTCTCTCCGAGGAATCTCTCCGCCGGTCCGGTATGGGACAGTCTGCTTCAAAGACTTCCCAGGTAAAGGTGCATCACGGTCAAGGTCCTTGCTCACACTGCGGCAAGAAACACGGTTCGGACCAATGCTGGACCAAGTACCCACACTTGCGCCCACAGAAGGCCACAGACAAGGGCAAAGGGAAAGGCAAGGGTGGCAACGGCAAAGGCAACGGTAAAAAGGCGAACACGGTAGTCGTTCACACTACCACGGACGGTACAAAGGTCACTCAGTCCGGTTCGTCCTCGTCAAACGGTCAAGGTGCTTCGGTGGTGGAGGTCGAGGAGGTTAAGTACACGACTTGTACGGACCCTTCATGTAGAGTCTGTCCCCCTCGGACTGCTGGTTCATTAGTGGCTTCTTCTCTTGTTGTACATAATGGCGCGTCTGCTGACGCTGGATCCGCACAATTGAGCTCGTCGTTTTATTGCCCCGGTGTGAATAAGACTCATTCGCATCAATTCAAGCGCATTGCATGGCTCATGGATTCAGGTGCAAGTCAGACGGTCGTCAATTCTATGGAATACTTCTGGGATTACAAGCCTATACGGTTCCCGTCGTTTTTGGTACAGCAGGAAATGCTAAGATAGAAGCACTAGGCTCTGGCACCATCAAAGGTTTAACAACAGTCGGCAAGGAGCGCATGATGATTACCATATCTAATGTCGCATACATTCCTCAGGCCTCTGGCTGTTTGTTTTCTACTGGTATTGTGGAGAAATCAGGACATACGCTCGTTCAAGGTTCAGGTCAGATGGTCATCTATGACCAACCGTTTTTGCATGGCAAAGTTTCTGGCAACGTTGTGATGGAAGCACCGTACAACTTCCTAAACAACTTGTACTTTTCGTTTATGGACGTCCTGGACAAGAAACGGCAGCACAGCTGTCTACCCCTTTTCGTACCTGGCATCGCCGGATGGGGCATCCGTCCAAGGAAGTTATTCGCCGATTACCTGATCATACCAAGGGTGTCGATCCAGTGGGGGTTGAGGATCAATCCCCTTGTGAAGGCTGTCAATGGGGCAAATCTCATCGTGCTCCATTCCCCGCGTCTTCCAAACGCGCTACAAAGCCTCTCGAGTTGGTTCACACTGACGAAGATGGTCCTATGCGTACTCAAGCAATCAACAGTGGATACCGGTACTTCATTACGTTCCTTGATGACTTTTCGAGTCTTGGACGTGCCTATTACCTGCGTCATAAGTCTGAATCGATCCAAGCGTTCGAGGACTTTAAGGCATGGGCAGAAAATGTAACTGGTTACAAAATTATCCATGTACGCTCGGATCGAGGGGGGGAATACACATCTGACGTTTTCACGGCCCGTCTGAAATCCTATGGGATTGTTCATCAGAAGACGGTTGCGCACTCGCCTCAGCAAAATGGGCGAGCTGAACGCTGGAATCGCACGATCATGGAGAAGGCTATGGCAATGCTGCATCATGCAGGCCTAAGCCACGGTTTTTGGCAGCTAGCGGTTGAATCTGCAGTCCATATTTACAATCGCCAGCCTATGCGACGCCTTAAGTGGCAATGCCCGATAACTCTCTGGGATGGCACGGTCCCAGATATCTCATACTTTAGAGTATTCGGTTGCAAGGCATTGTGCATGTGCCAAAGGAACGAAGACAAGGGAAACTCGATAAAAAGGCAATCGAGATGATCTTCGTTGGATATGAGCAAGGCTCCAAGGGCTACAAGTTCTGGGATGCCTCCAGTCGACGGATCGTTGTGTCTCGTGATGTGACCTTCGATGAAGATTCCTTTCCGGCACGTAAGGATTTGGCTAACCCGAAGACTCTGGGTCCGCCATTATTCGATCCTGTAGACTCTGATTCTGAGGATGATGACGAGGAACAGATCGAAATTCCACTTCCTCTACCGGTAGAGAGCGAAGATGTTTATGAGGACATCGACGAACCGGAACCAGTGGGAGAACCTGAGAGAGAGCTCCCTGAACCTGCAGAACGTCCTCAACCTGTTCAACCTCCTCAGCCAGTATATACTCGCCCTCGTCGAGAGAATGCTGGGAGGAACCCGAACAGGAATAGGGACAACGTTTATGGTGATGAGCCTCCGGCTCGGATCGACCGACGAACTGATACTCATGGAGATCAGCGAGCGGAAGCGTTTATGATACTGCAGGCTCTCAAGGAAGCCAATTACTCTGAATCGGTTCCTACCTCGCGTTCAGACGCAAGGAAATCCCCTGAGTGGGACCACTGGCATGCTGCCGAAGGCTCTGAAATGAAGTCTCATGAGCAGAACGGCACCTGGATCTTGGTTCCCCGTCCCAAGAACAGGAAGATAGTCAAGAACAGATGGGTGTATGCGCGAAAGCATGATGGTCGGTACAAGGCCCGGTTAGTAGCCAAAGGCTTCACTCAAGTCTGGGGTGAAGACTACCACGAGACATTCTCTCCAGTCGCTCGTTTTGAGTCTTTGAGATATATGTTTGCACATGCTGCACTCGAAGACTGGGAGATGGACTCAATGGATGTCAAGACAGCCTTCCTCAACGGTGAACTCGATGAGGAAATCTACATGGAACAACCTGAAGGCTGGGTAGTTCCAGGCAAGGAGGATTGGGTCTGCCTCCTCAAGAAGGCCATCTATGGTCTTAAGCAAGTGTCACGTCAATGGAACGCTAAGATCCACCGAACTCTTCTAAACCAAGGGTTCATACGGACATATTCGGATGCAGGAGTTTATGTTTACTCCAGTAAAAGCAACGGTCAAGTCTGCTATGTAGTCCTCTATGTAGATGACTTATTGCTCCTTGGGGATTCTAAATCGTTCATTGAACAAATAAAGAATCATCTCAAGAAGGAGTACCAGATGACCGATCTTGGACCAGTAGAGCGTTTCTTAGGACTTAGGATTCGTCGTGATCGTCAAAAGCGACAGATCCTAGTTGATCAATCTGAATACGTTCAGACCGTTTTGGAGAGGTTCCAAATGTCTAACTGCAAACCTGCAAAGACACCTCTACCTGCTGGTTCAGTTTTGGAGAAAAACACGGAAACTGCAACGGATGCATTCCGAACAGAGTACCAGAGCGTTATTGGTAGCATCATGTATGCTATGCTTGGTACACGGCCTGATCTCGCTTTTTCCATAACGAGACTCGCCAAGTTTGCCTCGAACCCGTCGAAGCATCACATGCACCTCGCACAATATGTCTTGCGCTACCTAAGGGGAACAAAGGACTATGCGCTTTGTTACGACGGTGATTCCAACTCCGGGTTAATTGCCTATTCAGACTCGGACTGGGCAGAAGATCACGATGATAGGCACTCCACAAGCGGCTTTGTGTTCCTCATGGCCAATTGTGTCGTTTCTTGGGTTTCCAGACGCCAACCCACTGTTTCCCTCTCTTCAACAGAAGCAGAGTATAAAGCAGCCTCTGATGCATGTCGTCAAATGGCTTGGCTTAGGAACTTCGGACAGGAGCTTGGTGACAACATGACTGCTCCCACTCCTTTGTGTCTGGACAATCAAGGAAGCATTTTCCTTGCGGTTAATCCTGCCGTGGACCGCCGCACAAAACACATCGAAATACGGTATCACTTCATTCGAGAATTCTACGAGAAGGGTGAAACCGATATCTTCTTTGTTGCGAGCGAAGACCAGCTTGCAGATGCGTTGACCAAGAACGTTCCACTCTCTGGAATAGAGAAACTTCGAACGTCAACTGGCATGGTCATAGCGTCTTGAACAAGTGGGAGTGTTGAACTTCTACCATTTCAGGCGTTATCTTATCAGGCTTGCCTGGTATGGACTTGTATTATGTTCTGCAACGCTACGTACCGTATTGTACGCTTACTCTCTTTCGCTCTTTATCTTATCTATAGGACTCGATTATCTCTCGTCCTATCTCAGTAGATTAGATACCGGACATCCGGGCCTCCGCTCCTTAAGCATATGATATTACCGGTTACCTGGAGTTCCGGATTCCGTCTTACTAACGATGACTCACGTAGATTACGCTTATGACTCATCATGACTCGACCATCAGGTGATGGTCTCACACATGTATATATACTGGGCTGGATACGCCCTCTAATGTATGTTCCTTCCTCTGCTTTCCTGTGTGCCTAACAGGACTCCCTTAGCAGATTCCCTCAAGAGGTTTGTTCTCCTGCCTTTATAGCCACTTCCATTTCACTCCTTCAACAGACCATGGGCCCGATCGCATCGACGAGGTCATGCGCGATGAATACATCAGCAAGGACGACGACTTCCGCGACGCCGAAGAAAGTCCATCGTCTGGGCAACAGACGAAGAAGACATTGACGCGCACGACGCCGACTAAACGGCATGATAGCGCAGGCCGCGGGCCATTGCGCCCCCTATCGTCGACAAGAGCTTTCGGAACCCGCTAACGGGTGAGCTCCGCTGCATGGAGCCATACGATGGCTACGACGACTGGGGCAATGAGTACGTCACTCATATTCCTAACCCAAGCAAGTTACTAACAGCGCTTTAACAGCCGCTTCTGACTTGCACAACGGCGCTCGGACATTTGTTAATGTACTTAGTAGCGGCTTAAAAAATGTACAATGTATTCATTCGCGCGATTACGCTGCATGCTCACGTTGTAAGGGAAAAGGAAAAAGTCGCTTTTCAGCGAATGAGTGGCTACTGGACTCAGGTGCATCTTTGCACATTACAAATGACATAAGAGACTTCTCAGAATTCGAGTATCTCCAGACTCCTATCCGTACTCAAACGGCACAACAAGGAGCGGTAGGAAGCATTATTGCTAAAGGAACTGTGTTCCTAAACTACCAAATAGACGAACAATGGCTGCAGACGCGCCTATATCCAGTCTATTACATGGAAAATTGCTCAGCTCGTCTCTTGTCATTAGGGATGTTCCTCCAAGACGGACTAGACTTGCGCGCAACAGCGCAGCATATCAGTCTGTATGAACCAGGAGCGCGGAAACCTTTATTCAGGTTTACACCGCAGCACCCGGACACTACCACCTACACCCTCGTGGCTGAATCGGGTGAAAACGTTCAGAATATTTATGTGAACGTAAATGAAGTCGATTACTCGACTATGCATCGCCGTTTTGCGCACCCTTCTAAGGACGTGCTTGCAAAGGCGAAGGAGCATACATCTGGATTTCCCAGAAAGGTGGAGTTCCTAAGGACTCACCAATATGCCAAGGATGTGCAAAAGGGAAAATGCACTCTAAGTCTTTCCCGCCGTCCAACTACCGGGCAAAGGTACCGTTTGAACTCATTCATTCGGACTTAAAATCCTTCCCAGTAGATTCCTATCATAAGTACAAGTACTACATACTGTACTATGATGACGCTTCATCGCACGCGTGGACTGTAAATCTGCGCAAGAAATCTGCAGCGATTACAGCCACAAGGCAATTCCTAGCCATGGTAAAAACTAAATATGGAAAGACAGTGCAGAAGTGGTTGTCTGATGCAGGGGGAGAATACGTCTCCGCTGCATTCAAAGACCTTCTAAAGGATAATGGCATAGAGATCCTTCAGAGCTCGCCGCATACTCCTCAGGAGAATGGCAGAGCTGAGCGCTTCAATAGAACGCTCATGGACAAAGCAGAGGCAATGCGCCATGATGCTTGTCTACCTCCATCCTGGTGGGAATTCGCCGTGGATCATGCAGTCCATGTTTACAACAGGACGCCAATTCGTCGCCTTAATTGGCTTACCCCCTACGAATTGATAAATGGTGAACCGCCATCTGTGGCGCACCTGCGCGTTTTCGGCTGCGGTGCGTACGTCTTCATACCAAAGGACGTTAGAAAAAACGGTTTATCGCCCAAATCGGAGCTGATGATTTACCTTGGAGGAGATGGCTCTACAGAACGCACTGGCGGATGGCTCTTCATGAGAGCACCAGATAATGTTTTGTTCAGATCATCCACCGCGATGTTTGACGAAACCATGTTTCCTAAGTGCCCCTTGACAAATCGTCGGGGTACAACTCGAGTTTGGCCACCTCGAGAAGAAATGATCCCAGAAAATCAACCAAATACCACACCTCAGGTAGATGAGGATGACCATGATGATCATCCAAAACATCACCTTCCTAAAAGGGGAAACGGTCATGTTCATGACGATGAGCAGGAGCTGCAGGATGCGCCCGTAGACCCAGTACCGCCGCCCCATGCACCGGTAGAACACCCTGCGCCCCCAGTGGAGCCGCGACGTTCAGCAAGGGAGCGGAGACCAGTAACTCGTAGAGGTAATGTCTATGGAGAGCAGCGGAAGCCCAAAGACATAGTAAAGGACATCGAAAATCAGGGGAGATGGAAAAAGATGGTCGGTGAGGATGCGGGTAGCTCCCGTACCAAAACCGGACCACAAAGGCAGCAAAGACAACAGGTTCCCGGACCTAGTTCTGCGCCAAATCCTCCTCCACGCGACGAACCTGTCGAGTCCGCCCCATCCGATGAGGATGAAGCGCAAAGCGCTGAGTTACTACTGGCAGAATTATGCCGGGAAGGGGGAGTTAAGTTAGTCGAGTTGCTGCTTGCAAAAGCGCTACCCACCCTCGACAATGATCTACCAGACGGGACCAGCCCGAGAGAATGGTCATTCCGCGATATACTAAAGCTACCTAAAAAGGAGCTTGAGGAGTGGATGGCAGCGTGTCGCGAAGAACTTGAGGCACTTCGCAAACGCAATGTCTATGAACTGGTTGACCGTCCTAAGGGACGAAAGGTCACTAAAAACCGCTGGGTATTCGACGTCAAAACTGACGGTCGGAAAAAGGCCAGATTGGTCGCCAAGGGTTACTCCCAGATTGAAGGTCTTGACTATGATCAAGTCTTCTCTCCAGTCGTACGCTTTGAGACTGTACGTCTAATCCTCGCCTTAGCTGCGCTTGAGAATATGCACGTCTCCGGACTCGACGTCCGTAATGCCTATCTCTATGGCAAGCTCGACGAGGAAATCTACATGGAGCAGCCTGAAGGCTTTGCAGTACCAGGCCAAGAGCACAAAGTACTCCGGTTACTTCGCGCTCTCTATGGACTCAAGCAGGCAGGGCTTGCGTGGTGGCGCACCCTCAATGAGTCCCTAAAGGAACTTGGCTGTAAACGCCTCGTATCCGATGCCGGAATATTCGTCTATAGGACAAAAGATGGTCGCTTCGTGCTGATCATTGTCTATGTAGACGATGCCATATTTTGTGGCAAGGATAAGACCCTAGTCCTTTCATTAAAGGACCGCTTCATGAAGAAGTGGGAGTGTCGCGACTTAGGCGACGTCAAGGAATTTCTGCGCATGCGCATAACTCGGAAAGGCCGCGAAATCCATTTGGATCAATGCGCCTACCTTGAGAAAGTGCTGCAGCGCTGTGGCATGCAGAACGCTAAATCTGCGCCAACTCCACTCCCTGCTGGATACAAGCCTGTTGCCAATACTGGCACAGCTGACCCAGCGCTTCGAAGCAAGTACCAGACCGTCATCGGTTCCTTGCTATACCTAATGCTTGGAACTCGACCTGACATTTGCTACGCCGTGACATTACTTGCGCAATTTGCAGCAAATCCGTCACAGGACCATTTAAACAGAGCGCTGTATATCTGCCGCTATTTAATTGGTACAAAATCCTATGCGCTAGTCTATGAAGGACAAAGCGGCAATGGATTATTGGCGTGCACTGACTCTGACTGGGCAGACAGCCCAGAGGCCAGAAAGTCACGGTCTGGGCACTTCTTAAAGTTCGCGAACGGCGCGTTCAGTTGGCTGTCTAGAAGACAGAAGACAGTTGCTCTGTCGTCCACTGAAGCTGAGTATATGTCGCTGAGCGATTGCTCGCGACAAGTAGCTTGGATAAAGATGCTCCTAGAGGAGATCGGCTACAAGCTTGGCCCGCTGCCCACCTGCTCGGACAATCAGGGAGCAATATTCATTAGCTCCAATCCCATCACGGAACGTCGGTCTAAACACATTGACATTCGTTACCACTATGTGAGGGAGCTAGTAGAAGACAAGAAAGTCGAAGTCTTCTATGTAAGCACTGATGACAATCCGGCAGACTTGTTCACTAAGAACTTGGGTCGTATCAAATTCCTCAAATTCAGAGGAATGCTCGGACTAAGATTCTACGATTAGAAGTCCAGCATAGTCGGCTGCACTATGCGCCATTTAATGCTTGCGCGCATCTACCGCTGCACTTAGCAAGGGGGAGTGTTGAACAATAGAGAGCGCCTAACTAGGCAGCCGAGTTCACACACCGGTACTCCGGGTAACAGGAGTAACACATGCATTGTAGATAGAATCACATGCATCGGGATTGGTACTATACAGTAGCTTAGTCAGACGGTCTCCTACATGTATATAAAGACCCCTGTAGCGTAGTACAATCCCAAGTCGCTCAACAGCAACTTTCGTGTGCATCAAGCCTCACAGCTAACTAAACAGGTAAGCTAGCGTCCCGCTACACTGCGTAAGAGTAGCCTGCTCGTCAGAATCTCCTCGCTCTCTCAGGTTTCTGGCAGCGAGCGCAAGGACATGGCGCGCATCCTCCTGGGCTGTCTGGTAGGCCGGATTCCTAACGACGTCATGCTCACATTCCGTGCACTGCTCGACTTCATCTACCTCGCACAGTACCCCACTCATGACGATACAACCCTCAAGTACATGACGGACGCACTCGAGCTCTTCCACAAGCACAAAAACGTCCTCGTGGAGCTCAGCATTCGCGAACACATGAACATCCCAAAACTCCATTCGCTCCTACACTACGTCGACTCGATCAAGAACTTGGGGACTACAGACAACTACAATACAGAAATGTTTGAGTGACTCCACATCGACTGTGCGAAGAAAGCTTGGAGGGCAACGAACCACCGGAATGAACAACCGCAGATGGTGAAGTGGCTGGAGCATTGGGAGAAGGTAGCCATGTTTGAGATGTTGCAAGAGAGGCTGGCAGAGGAGTTAGATCACCATGTTGCCGACGACGACTCGACCTCGGACTCAGACCAGGACTCACATACTCGACAGTGTCCCAAGGCCGGCATCCTGCTGCCTAAACATCCCTCAGTCAGGCAGCAATCCATCCTGTCGATTGTCAAGAAGCACAACGCACCCGGTTTTTCAAAGGCCCTCAACAGCTACGTCTACAACATGAAGCTCGGACGCCCTCTCACCAGTCGAGAAGCCGCAGAAGCCTCCTCATACCTCCCTTTCTCCCACCTCGACGTCTTTCACGGGTTCAAATTTACGACCATCCCCCTC
This sequence comes from Fomitopsis betulina, assembly GCA_022606075.1. Taxonomy (NCBI): domain Eukaryota; kingdom Fungi; phylum Basidiomycota; class Agaricomycetes; order Polyporales; family Fomitopsidaceae; genus Fomitopsis; species Fomitopsis betulina. The sequence continues at coordinate 673,868 of JABYQK010000008.1, read as the reverse complement.
AGTGATGGCGCACTGGAACATGACTCAGTCAAGGCGAAGCCTGCTATCGGAACTCAGCCTGCGTGGTTTGACACTGTAGTTGTGTTGCAGGATGATGACGCAGAGGCGACAGGCCTTCAAGGTAAGCTACTGGTTACCACTCAGTGATCAGTCTTGCGTGTCTAAGCTATCCACACCCGACCATAGGTACACGTATTGGGTGGGTCAAGGCGATCTTCCGCTTGCCTGACAAGGTGGCCGAGTTTGGTTCAAACTGAACTATGCCTGCGCCTGAGGAGTGGGCAGAACATGGCCCACTTGCATACGTTGAGTGGTTCGTGAAGCTGCCGGCTTGCGCGGATCCCATCCACATGATGTACGAGGTGCATAAGATGCCCCTCCATGCAGATGGGAAACCTCCTGGTGAGGTTGTCTCCCTGAGTACGATACAACAGTCGTGCCAGTTGATCCCCCGATTCCCCAGACCCACCTCTGCAGACGGTCCGCCCACTACGATACCTGAAGATTGGCACTCACACAATGTATTAGATAGAGCAACTCGTTTCCTACTCAACAACTGGGCTACCAAATATGCGTACCAGACACTATGGTAATATTATTGATTGTCACCAGTTCTGTAGTGTAGTACATAGTAAAGTGTGACGGTAATGATTAGGGCATGAAATATAAGCTTACCATGCTTGTGGCACTTTGGTGCAAGGGATCTAAGGGACTGTAGGAAGATCAGTGAAACAGGTGGGTGGCGCCTGCCCTCTTCAAGGGATTATGCCAACTGGCAAGGGCACACCTGGTCAGGAGGTAAGAGTCTTTTTGGCCTTCCACGTCTTGGTGCCCCTGTGCAAGGGCAGAAAGTGCATTTATGCCTTGCGAGAGTCAATCAAGCCTTGGCAAGCCATTTGGGTTTTTCCTGATGTCATACCACATAGCGGTAGATATGCTCTATACGAAACGCCAAGGCCCGTCGTGGTGAAAGCGCAGGTGGTAAGCACTTTTCATGTGCCCGCATCCGCCCATCTGGAAGCTCATCCAGGGCCGCGGCGCAGCCTACGTGTGCTGTTTCAATGTTTCAATTGCAGCAGCTCACCCGTCCTGCCGTCAAGGGCCCGTTTTGCCTCAACCCAGAGCACGGTGCGGCGAGTCCGCACACACTGTTCATGTTCCACATAAACAGCCCAAACGCCCACCAATAGAAACACATGTCAGTACCTGCGTCACACGTACACAACGGTCAGACTCACAGAACATCTAGGTATTTCTACCGCAATCACAAATATGTAGCCTTAGAGAGCCTATACCTTTTTTGTAATGTTATTTGGCAGCGAGGCAACCCTCTCGCCATGCCTGTGCTATTCGCTGTCGTCTTCCGCATCCTTCCATCCCCTCTCTTCGCTGTCAGAAATGTCTATTGATTCACTGCAGTGAGCATTTAGGCTCCGTCCCAGTGCGCCGGCCTGCCCCCTCCAGATTATCCTTGAGAGGACCACAGCACTCGATGTGGACCATGCGGGTATACCCTGCGTCGAGGGTGGTGCAGGCCAAGATACCACCTCAAAGAATATCGGACAGGGTGTCATCCACAATGTCAGCTGGGGTGAAAAGTCGATAACATGGGCGGGCACCATCACGGTCAGCGCAGACATTGAATCCGGTGTGTTTGTTGCGAGCGGGCTGCGGGTCTCGGTGAGTGCACCATATCACAGCCACATTAGTGAGCAGCAGCCTGCTGACGTCACTACTCGTGCATGCAGGACAGCATCGTGGTCTCTATCAAGCTGCTGGAAGTATCACGAAGTGGCTGGATGCCACTGTGCAAGCTGATAGCGGTGGTACTGACCACGGAGTCGTATGGCTGCTCTGCAGTGGTGCCCGTTGTTGAAAGGAGTGAACTTGGAGTGGCTGTAAAGGCAGGGAACGAACCTTTGAGGGAACTGCTAAGGGACCCGTTAGGCACACGGGAGAGCAGAGGAAGGAATGATTCATTAGAGGGTGTATCCAGCCCAGTATATATACATGTGTGAGACCATCACCTGATGGTTGAGTCATGATGAGTCATGAGCATAATCTACATGAGTCATCGTTAGTAAGACGGAAGTTGACGAGCAGGCTTCCTTACGCAGTGTAGCGGGACGCTAACTTACCTGGTTGGTTTAGCTGTGAGGCTTGATGCACACAAAGTTGCTGTTGAGCGACTTGGATTGTACTACGCTACAGGGGTCCTTATATACATGTAGGAGACCGTCTGACTAAGCTACTGTATAGTACCAATCCTGATGCATGTGATTCTATCTACGATGCATGTGTTACTCCTGTTACCCGGAGTACCGGTGTGTGAACTCGGCTGCCTAGTTAGGCACTCTCTATTGTTCAACACTCCCCCTTGCTAAGTGCAGCGATAGATGCGCGCAAGCATTAAATGGCGCATAGCGCAGCCGAGTATGCTGGACTCTTAGTCGTAGAATCTTAGTCCGAGCATTCCTCTGAATTTGAGGAATTTGATATGAGCCAAGTTCTTAGTGAACAAGTCTGCCGGATTGTCATCAGTGCTTACGTAGAAGACTTCGACTTTCTTGTCTTCTACTAGCTCCCTCACGCAGTGGTAACGAATGTCAATGTGTTTAGACCGACGTTCCGTGATGGGATTGGAGCTAATGAATATTGCTCCCTGATTGTCCGAGCAGATGGGCAGCGGGCCGAGTTTGTAGCCGATCTCTTCCAGGAGCATCTTTATCCAGGCTACTTGTCGCGAGCAATCGCTCAGCGACATATACTCAGCTTCAGTGGACGACAGAGCAACTGTCTTCTGTCTTCTAGACAGCCAACTGAACGCGCCGTTCGCGAACTTTAAAAAGTGCCCAGACCGTGACTTTCTAGCTTCTGGGCTGTCAGCCCAGTCAGAGTCAGTGCACGCCAATAATCCATTGCCGCTTTGTCCTTCATAGACTAGCGCATAGGATTTTGTACCAATTACATAGCGGCAGATATACAGCGCTCTATTCAAATGGTCCTGTTGAAGGAGTGAAATAGAAGTGGCTATAAAGGCAGGAGAACGAACCTCTTGAGGGAATCTGCTGAGGGAGTCCTGTTAGGCACACAGGAAAGCAGAGGAAGGAACGATACATTAGAGGGCGTATCCAGCCCAGTATATATACATGTGTGAGACCATCACCTGATGGTCGAGTCATGATGAGTCATAAGCGTAATCTACGTGAGTCATCGTTAGTAAGACGGAATCCGGAACTCCAGGTAACCGGTAATATCATATGCTTAAGGAGCGGAGGCCCGGATGTCCGGTATCTAATCTACTGAGATAGGACGAGAGATAATCGAGTCCTATAGATAAGATAAAGAGCGAAAGAGAGTAAGCGTACAATACGGTACGTAGCGTTGCAGAACATAATACAAGTCCATACCAGGCAAGCCTGATAAGATAACGCCTGAAATGGTAGAAGTTCAACACTCCCACTTGTTCAAGACGCTATGACCATGCCAGTTGACGTTCGAAGTTTCTCTATTCCAGAGAGTGGAACGTTCTTGGTCAACGCATCTGCAAGCTGGTCTTCGCTCGCAACAAAGAAGATATCGGTTTCACCCTTCTCGTAGAATTCTCGAATGAAGTGATACCGTATTTCGATGTGTTTTGTGCGGCGGTCCACGGCAGGATTAACCGCAAGGAAAATGCTTCCTTGATTGTCCAGACACAAAGGAGTGGGAGCAGTCATGTTGTCACCAAGCTCCTGTCCGAAGTTCCTAAGCCAAGCCATTTGACGACATGCATCAGAGGCTGCTTTATACTCTGCTTCTGTTGAAGAGAGGGAAACAGTGGGTTGGCGTCTGGAAACCCAAGAAACGACACAATTGGCCATGAGGAACACAAAGCCGCTTGTGGAGTGCCTATCATCGTGATCTTCTGCCCAGTCCGAGTCTGAATAGGCAATTAACCCGGAGTTGGAATCACCGTCGTAACAAAGCGCATAGTCCTTTGTTCCCCTTAGGTAGCGCAAGACATATTGTGCGAGGTGCATGTGATGCTTCGACGGGTTCGAGGCAAACTTGGCGAGTCTCGTTATGGAAAAAGCGAGATCAGGCCGTGTACCAAGCATAGCATACATGATGCTACCAATAACGCTCTGGTACTCTGTTCGGAATGCATCCGTTGCAGTTTCCGTGTTTTTCTCCAAAACTGAACCAGCAGGTAGAGGTGTCTTTGCAGGTTTGCAGTTAGACATTTGGAACCTCTCCAAAACGGTCTGAACGTATTCAGATTGATCAACTAGGATCTGTCGCTTTTGACGATCACGACGAATCCTAAGTCCTAAGAAATGCTCTACTGGTCCAAGATCGGTCATCTGGTACTCCTTCTTGAGATGATTCTTTATTTGTTCAATGAACGATTTAGAATCCCCAAGGAGCAATAAGTCATCTACATAGAGGACTACATAGCAGACTTGACCGTTGCTTTTACTGGAGTAAACATAAACTCCTGCATCCGAATATGTCCGTATGAACCCTTGGTTTAGAAGAGTTTGGTGGATCTTAGCGTTCCATTGACGTGACACTTGCTTAAGACCATAGATGGCCTTCTTGAGGAGGCAGACCCAATCCTCCTTGCCTGGAACTACCCAGCCTTCAGGTTGTTCCATGTAGATTTCCTCATCGAGTTCACCGTTGAGGAAGGCTGTCTTGACATCCATTGAGTCCATCTCCCAGTCTTCGAGTGCAGCATGTGCAAACATATATCTCAAAGACTCAAAACGAGCGACTGGAGAGAATGTCTCGTGGTAGTCTTCACCCCAGACTTGAGTGAAGCCTTTGGCTACTAACCGGGCCTTGTACCGACCATCATGCTTTCGCGCATACACCCATCTGTTCTTGACTATCTTCCTGTTCTTGGGACGGGGAACCAAGATCCAGGTGCCGTTCTGCTCATGAGACTTCATTTCAGAGCCTTCGGCAGCATGCCAGTGGTCCCACTCAGGGGATTTCCTTGCGTCTGAACGCGAGGTAGGAACCGATTCAGAGTAATTGGCTTCCTTGAGAGCCTGCAGTATCATAAACGCTTCCGCTCGCTGATCTCCATGAGTATCAGTTCGTCGGTCGATCCGAGCCGGAGGCTCATCACCATAAACGTTGTCCCTATTCCTGTTCGGGTTCCTCCCAGCATTCTCTCGACGAGGGCGAGTATATACTGGCTGAGGAGGTTGAACAGGTTGAGGACGTTCTGCAGGTTCAGGGAGCTCTCTCTCAGGTTCTCCCACTGGTTCCGGTTCGTCGATGTCCTCATAAACATCTTCGCTCTCTACCGGTAGAGGAAGTGGAATTTCGATCTGTTCCTCGTCATCATCCTCAGAATCAGAGTCTACAGGATCGAATAATGGCGGACCCAGAGTCTTCGGGTTAGCCAAATCCTTACGTGCCGGAAAGGAATCTTCATCGAAGGTCACATCACGAGACACAACGATCCGTCGACTGGAGGCATCCCAGAACTTGTAGCCCTTGGAGCCTTGCTCATATCCAACGAAGATCATCTCGATTGCCTTTTTATCGAGTTTCCCTTGTCTTCGTTCCTTTGGCACATGCACAAATGCCTTGCAACCGAATACTCTAAAGTATGAGATATCTGGGACCGTGCCATCCCAGAGAGTTATCGGGCATTGCCACTTAAGGCGTCGCATAGGCTGGCGATTGTAAATATGGACTGCAGATTCAACCGCTAGCTGCCAAAAACCGTGGCTTAGGCCTGCATGATGCAGCATTGCCATAGCCTTCTCCATGATCGTGCGATTCCAGCGTTCAGCTCGCCCATTTTGCTGAGGCGAGTGCGCAACCGTCTTCTGATGAACAATCCCATAGGATTTCAGACGGGCCGTGAAAACGTCAGATGTGTATTCCCCCCCTCGATCCGAGCGTACATGGATAATTTTGTAACCAGTTACATTTTCTGCCCATGCCTTAAAGTCCTCGAACGCTTGGATCGATTCAGACTTATGACGCAGGTAATAGGCACGTCCAAGACTCGAAAAGTCATCAAGGAACGTAATGAAGTACCGGTATCCACTGTTGATTGCTTGAGTACGCATAGGACCATCTTCGTCAGTGTGAACCAACTCGAGAGGCTTTGTAGCGCGTTTGGAAGACGCGGGGAATGGAGCACGATGAGATTTGCCCCATTGACAGCCTTCACAAGGGGATTGATCCTCAACCCCCACTGGATCGACACCCTTAGTATGATCAGGTAATCGGCGAATAACTTCCTTGGACGGATGCCCCATCCGGCGATGCCAGGTGCGAAAAGGGGTAGACAGCAGTGCTGCCATCTTCCTGTCCAGGACGTCCATAAACGAAAAGTACAAGTTGTTTAGGAAGTTGTACGGTGCTTCCATCACAACATTGCCAGAAACTTTGCCATGCATAAACGGTTGGTCATAGATGACCATCTGACCTGAACCTTGAACGAGCGTATGTCCTGATTTCTCCACAATACCAGTAGAAAACAAACAGCCAGAGGCCTGAGGAATGTATGCGACATTAGATATGGTAATCATCATGCGCTCCTTGCCGACTGTTGTTAAACCTTTGATGGTGCCAGAGCCTAGTGCTTCTATCTTAGCACTTCCTGCTGTACCAAAAACGACGGGAACCGTATACGGCTTGTAATCCCAGAAGTATTCCATAGAATTGACGACCGTCTGACTTGCACCTGAGTCCATGAGCCATGCAATGCGCTTGAATTGATGCAAATGAGTCTTATTCACACCGGGGCAATAAAACGACGAGCTCAATTGTGCGGATCCAGCGTCAGCAGACGCGCCATTATGTACAACAAGAGAAGAAGCAACTAATGAACCAGCAGTCCGAGGGGGACAGATTCTACACGAAGGGTCTGTACAAGCTGTGTACTTAACCTCCTCGACCTCCATCACCGAAGCACCTTGACCGTTAGACGAGGACGAACTGGACTGAGTGACCTTTGTACCGTCCGTGGTAGTGTGAACGACTACCATGTTCGCCTTTTTACCGTTGCCTTTGCCGTTGCCACCCTTGCCTTTCCCTTTGCCCTTGTCTGTGACCTTCTGTGGGCGCAAGTGTGGGTACTTAGTCCAGCATTGGTCCGAACCATGTTTCTTGCCGCAGTGAGAGCAAGGACCTTGACCGTGATGCACCTTTACCTGGGAAGTCTTTGAAGCAGACTGTCCCATACCGGACCGGCGGAGAGATTCCTCGGAGAGAATTTTGCTCACGAGGGTCTCAATCTTCAGCTCCTTGAGAACGGTGGTTGCCATGATGGCTGACACCATTGTCGAGTAGCTTTCCGGGATTTTTGACATCAGGAGGAGAGCCTGGGTTGGCTCATCCAACTTAATGCCGCCGTTGACGATGTCCTTAAGTACGGTTTGGATCTTCGAAATTTGATCCTGCATCGGCTTGTTGTCGTCCATCTCTCTCGACTTGATGAGAGCCGAGAACTGCGACCAAACGTATGCTGCGTCCGGGGTACCAAAATGCGACTTGAGAGCCGCCCACATGTCCTTTGCCGATTTCATGACCTCATCACCATCCTCACTCTTCTCATAGAGGAGGTGGTGGAAACTGTTATCCGTGCGCATGAGGATCACACCCTTAGCGCGGGCGTTAGCCTTCTTGTAGTCTGCCTTGGTGAGGTCACCAGCTTGGAGGGCGTCATCGGCCTCGATAAACGTTAGGTAGCCGAGCATCTGGCTCGACCACACCTTGTAGTCCGAAGACTTTTTAAGGACAGGGATACTGTCAGCCTTCATGTCTGACATGGTGGCGGTAAGAATATGAAATTCGAAGAAGTCTGAGACTTCTTCAGAAACGGAGGGCGGTGGTAAATGTTACGATAAGGGTGGACACGTGATTGCGGACGAATATTTCTTTTTCATTGCTTACTCTTAGGCTTTTACTCAGGTCTCGGACTTCCGTGTGGGTTCAACACCCGTGCTATTTCTGACGACTTACTCAGCGCAACCTGGATAGTCGTACCACTTCTCTTCTTGTTTTCTTATTGGTTCTGTCTCAGATATTCCTGCCCTGAACTTGGATGTATATAAAGCAGTAGTAGTAGGAGGTCGAACCTCAGTTCGACCTACTGATTCATTCAGTTCTTCGTCCTCACTGGCCTTGAGCCCGATTCGCTCGACTTAGGAGATATCCTCCTTGAAGTCTCTCTGACATCCTCGCTCGCTGAAGAGCACGAACGAGTATACTGATCTCTGACTTGATAGGAACCCTGAAGGGTTAGGTTGTGACGCTCAGGCCATCGAGCGTAACAAAAGGTCGAACTGACATAACGTCCTACTTGTTCAAGTACAGGACACCCCTAACCATCTGATCGCGAGTCCGTCGCCTGCGGCTCGCACCTCATCTTAACACCACGACCGCTCGAACTCCTATCCGAGCCGAAGACTTTGGGTTACCAGTACCGGTGGGCCCGGTATTTTGGAACCACGAACGGAAACAGTTTGAAATACAACTTCCTACACCGCCGAACACATTCCAGCGGATCTCCCTTGTTAACGGAACCTGGAAGAACGGAGGAAGTTCATCGCACACGAGGCAGCTTCTAGCTGAAAACGACGCACTCCGAAACTTTGTGAACTCAATCGAAAGGCCCATCGAACCCGAACAGACGGCGACTCCGTCCGAACCGAACCGAACCATTAGCGAACCACCGACTTCACCCGCCGAACTTGAAATACCTCTCTCGAATCTGAACGCCTACTCGCAAGCCCTTGAAAGTTTTCGCGACCCACCCGAAGAACCCAGACAATTCGACGAACGACTATCTGAACTACTCGACATGGCTAATGTCGTCGAACGACTCACCCAGCTTGAGCAAAGCCTTGCTCAGAAGGAAGCAATGATTACCGCGCTGCAACAGAACCTTGGCATAGCGACCGCCGAATTACAAGCAATCCGAACCACAACACCAGCGACTCGAAGACCTCCGCCTCCAAATTAGATATCCCTGCTCCCACTAAATTCGAAGGCAAACCTTACGATGTCGAACCCTTTTTACAAAGGATCGAGAACTACTTCATTGCCACCGGAAATAGTGGAGTAGAGGACCAACGAAAGATAGCCTTCGCTATCTCGAGCATGGAGGGAAATGCAATTGGGTGGTGGATTGATCTTCACCACATCGAACAAGCGGCCGCTGCTGCCCGAGGATCAAACCGATTCGCGACATGGGAAGATTTCAAGAAGGCATTGAAATCTTCTTTCCCTGACTATAACTCCCACGCCCGTGCCTATGATCAATTCATCGGATTGGTCCAGGGAAAGACCCCGACCAGCGCATTCATTGCCAAATTCAAAACGTTAGCCGCTCGGGCCAAACAGCTCGATGAGAACAATGAAGCAAACCTTATCCTCCAATTCAAACGTGCCCTCCGCCCTAACCTTCTTCGACAAATCTTATCGCACTCTCCCCACCCACCACTATCCAAGGGTGGTACAACCTTGCTGCCACGCTAGACGCTCAACAGCAAGGAGTCCATTACGAACCCACTGGACGAGGAAGTGGAAGACTAGATGAACCTATGGACATCGATCGGATGTCCCAGGAGGAACGAAAACGGCATGTCGAGGGAGGATTATGCTTTAAATGCCACAAAAAGGGGCATCTTTCTCGAGACTGCCCTGAGAAAGGCAGGCAACGTCAAGGAGGAGGCAGAGGAAACCAAGGGAACCTCAAGACGCGCATCGGGGCCCTATTCGATGAACTCTCATCGGAGGAGAAGGCCGAATTCTTCGACACGATCGCAAAGAAGGATTTTTGACTGGGCAAGACACGGTGACGCAGTCAGTGCCCAATGAACGAACTCTGTCCATTGCACATGTAACAGTATCAGGAGTTGCGAAATCCAGATCTCTTTACGCTCCTATTACTGTGCATGGACTGAAGAAAGACGTCACAATACTAGCCCTCATCGACAGCGGAGCGATGGAAACGTACATTCATCCACGGGAAGTAATCCGGCTTCGCCTCACTTTGAAGAAGCTGGCACGACCCATTCCAGTATTCAATGTGGATGACACTCCAAATAAAAAGGGAAGCATCCGATACACTGTGGAAATCCCGTATTCATTTGGAGAGAGAAACATCAAGTCACTGCTTATGTTGCTGATATCGGGAGTCAAGACATCATATTGGGATATCAATGGTTGAACGAACTAAATCCAGAAATCGATTGGGACACTGGAGCTATTAGCCTACGACGAACCTCGAACCCTGAACCTGAAGCACCGAACTCTACTCCATCAGACATACCCCACGAATCCTACATCCTCGACGAACCCCTCGATCCCATTCCCCAGAAGCCAATCTTACCTGATGAAGACCCTCGCGAATATGAAGAGAAGATTAGGCAAATGACGGAAGACTTAGACCCCGAGGAATTCCTATGTTCATACCACCCTGATGGAAACTACTTGGTAACGGCCAATCGAACGGAAGCCCCCTTAACGTCAGACCTGCCCTACGAATTCGAATATGTCCATCATCCAAAGCGGACAATTCATCGAATCACCAGATCAACAGGGGGAATGTATATTCCTACATCTCTAACCATTGGAAAAGTGACCACGGCCACAGAACTCGCAGCCGCGGAAGCAGCTAAGAAAAAGGAAAGGTCACTTGAAGAGATGGTTCCCCCTTACCTCCATGATCTACTACCGGTATTCGACAAAGGCACGGCATCACGACTTCCGGCACACACCGTATATGACCATGAGATCAACCTCAAACCCGGATTCTCGGAAATGAAAACTCAGGTCTATCCGCTCAACCCCGCACAAAGGGCAGAGTTGGATAAATTCATATCCGAGAATGAGAGTAAAGGTTATATACGGCCGTCCAAATCGCCCATCGCCTCTCCCTTCTTCTTTGTCGCCAAGAAGGATGGAAGCTGGAGACCATGCCAGGATTATCGTACCTTGAACGAGAACACTATCAAGGACCGGTACCCTTTACCACTCATCTCTGATCTAATGGACAAATTCAAAAACGCTACCATCTTCACCAAGATGGACCTGCGCGCAGGATATAACAACGTCCGGATCAAAGAAGGGGATGAATGGAAAGCGGCTTTTGCGGTACCAGGGACGGATGGCGGACCACCACGCCTATTCGAACCCCTGGTTATGTTCTTCGGTCTGTGCAACTCCCCATCGACGTTCCAGCGAATGATGAACACTATATTCGCGGACATGCTGAACGAAGGGTGGCTGGTAATCTACATGGATGACATCTTGATCTTTTCATCCGATCCCGAGATCCACAAGGAGCGCACACGACGGGTAATCCAGCGACTACGAGATAATGACCTATACCTGAAACCAGAGAAATGCTACTTCGACGTACCAGAAGTAGAATTCTTGGGCCTCATATTAAAACCCGGTCAACTCGCCATGGATCCCGTCAAGGTCGAAGGAGTCACAAAATGGCCCGCACCTCGAAATGTCAAGGAGGTCCGATCATTCGTCGGGTTCGCCAATTTCTACCGACGATTCATTCATCATTTCTCCGAGCGAGTACGACCCTTGGTAGACCTCACAAAGAAGGATGTGCGCTGGCATTGGGATAACGAACAACAATCGGCATTCAACGATCTTAAGAACGAATTCGTCAAGGCTCCTACCCTTAGAATCCCCGACGACGCCAAACCATTCGCTCTTGAATGCGATTCGTCTCTCTTGCGACCGGAGGTGTATTGCTGCAGGCAGACCCAAATGGAGATATGCATCCATGTGGATTCATCTCCCAATCCCTAACCCAGCTGAGCGAAACTACCAAATTTATGACCGCGAACTACTCGCCATCATACGGGGATTGGAAACATGGGAGCATCACTTCCTAGGAAGTTCGCACCGCCTACAGATTAGATCGGACCACAAAAATCTCACGTACTGGCGAACGGCACGGAAACTGAACCGCCGCCAAGCTCGATGGTCACTCTATCTGTCGCAATTTGACTATGAACTCGTACACATTCCAGGAAGCCAAATGGTTGCGTCAGATGCTTTATCCCGCAGGCCAGACCATGACGATGGAAAATCGGACAACGAGGATATCATCATGATACCGGGTCAAGCGTTCGTGCGACGACTAACGGAACAAGATGAATATGTGGAAGATACGAACGAGTACCTCACCATGATTCCCCATTATCTCGTCGCACGAGCAGTCAATGCCTCATTACTGGAGGATATTAAGCGGGAGCATGAACGCGATCCAATTGTACTAGAGGCGATCCAAGCCTTACAGGGAAAAGGACCGGCTCCGGCGCGGACATCATTAGAGGATTGGCAAACCGACGGCGCTCTCATATGGTACCAAGATCGAACCTACGTTCCAATGAACAAGGATCTACGACGGCGTGTCGTGACCTTATATCACGAACTCCCATCTGCCGGACATCCTGGGGTTAGCAAAACAACAACCCTGGTTCAGCGCGACTTTTGGTGGCCAGGTATGGGCCAATTCATTGCGAGATACGTCAAGGGATGCGCAGTTTGCCAACGAAGCAAGCCAAACACGCACCCAACTACAATTCCGCTCATGCCAATACCGCCACAAACGAATGCAGTCCCGTTTTCTACGATGACGTTCGACTACATCACGGGACTACCACCCACCCCACGAGGATTCAATTCTATTGGAGTCGCGGTGGACCACGACTGTACGAAGGGGGTAATTTTTACGCCAACTACGGATGGAATCACCGCGACGGGAACGGCGGACCTTGTCCACAAGAACGTTTACCGACGATTCGGATTACCTGAACGAATCATCACGGATAGGGGACCTCAGTTCTCCTCGAAAGTCATGGTGGAGTTATGCAAGAACCTTGGAATCGATCAAGCTATGTCAACTGCCTATCATCCTCAGACGGATGGACAGACGGAACGAGTTAATCAAGAACTGGAACTCTACCTTCGTATTTTCGCCGCCAACAACCCCTTGGACTGGGACCTTCTTCTTCCTGACGCTGAGTTCGCTCACAACTCCCGACCTCACTCAACCATCAGAATGTCGCCCTTCTATGCCATGATGGGATACGAACCTCGAGCAATTCCCCATGTAACGGAGCGAACATCAAATCCTGAAACACGTGAACGCATTAACCAAATGCAACGTGCTAGGGAAGAAGCCCGATATGCAATGGAAGCTGCGCAGAAGGTCATTGAACGAAGAGTGAAGGCCAAGACACCGTCGTTCAAAAAGGGGCAAATGGTCTGGCTAGACGGCTCAAACCTTCGGATCCCGAATGTCAATCGGAAACTGAAGGCAAAACGCGAAGGACCATTTGAAATTACGAAGGTCATGGGTCACGGAGTCTATGAACTCGACCTCCCGCAGAAATGGCGCATCCATCCCGTCTTCCATGCCGCCCTCCTATCACCATACAACGAAACGGAAGAACACGGACCGAACTATCCTCGACCTCCGCCTGACATTCTGGAACAGGGAGAATCATACGAAGTCGAAGCTATCGTCGGACATCGGAAGAAGCGCAACGGAGAAATACTATACAAGGTTAGATGGAAAGGATATTCTCCCACGGACGACACGTTGGAACCGGAAGACAGCTTTACCGGAACCGGAGAACAGATCTTACGAGCATATAAGAAGGCTCATAATCTCTAACCTTTCCCCAGTTCACTGTCTTTCCAACAACCGACTACTCACTTCGCCATGTCTACCAACGCATCGACTTCCACCATTCCTGTCCACCCTCCTACGCAACTCTCTCAACAACTTCATATCGACTGGGACGTCCTTTCGTTCATCCTATTCTCTCCGCATGACCAACTTAAACGAATCATTGAGAACGCCGATCTCCAGCCACAGGAGAAGCGGGACGCCCTTGGGGCTCTTGCGGAAGTCCTAGGAAAATTACGCCGACATCGCCATCTATGAAAGGCTTTACCGCGATACGATGGCGCACATCCAGCGGTTTCGAGACCGCGCTGTCGAGGGATTCCGCGAGGCCGTCTCGACAGCGAACAAGGCACGTCTCGCCCAGATCATCCGTACCAACAATCGCCTCGAACAGACGGGAGGCGAGCTCTCGTTTTTACGAACTCCCCCTAACGAGCGTGATTCGGTCGATCTACTCGTTAAGGACATTACTCCGTGCCTGCAATGCCTCGATTCGACAGTTACGTCCGCCTTACCCCACCGCCATATCGATTGCCCGGAGTATCGCTGCCGAAAATGCGATCGACCTGCCCCAGGGCACGTTCCAGAGCATTGCCCCAACGTTGATCAACGTACGGGGATACCTCCAGGATACCGCCCTCTTACCTACATCATCCGCAACGCTCCCGTCACCGCTGACCACAACACCCACATGCTCGCCGTGGCTGCTGACGCCACAATTAAATCCTTCGACATTCCACGTTCCAGAAATCGCCCTGAACACCTCCGTCCTCTCTCTCCTATCTCCACTCGGATTAGACGAGCCGAGACTACTCGACCTCGAAGTGTTACTTGGGTCGTTTACATCGGAAGCATTCGAGGAATCTTCAACGACCGCAGTCGAGTCAGACACCTCACCCAGCACTACCGATACCATCACGTTGAACGATTCGACTCGTACGAGGAGGCTCGAGCCCGAGCAAATGAACTCTTCCGAGAGGGACCCGCATTCGACAACGTAAACCATATCCGGAGAGTAAAACGACTCGCTGCCATCTCCTCCGCTCTTCCTGCAAACCAAACGTCCCAGACGGATGCATTGGTCGCGGACTCAGATAACCCGCCACCGTCTTACCACACGGATAGTCCAAGTCGACGCTCGTCTCCGTTGCCTCCGCCTACGCCCATCGTCTTCCGCCACAGACGTCGCGAACGCCCTCATTCCCCTTGGGAAGACAATTCGGATCATAGGGGATATAACGCCAACCGCCTACGGGTACGGGCGCTCGAACCCGTCATTCGATTAGATAGGGACGATGAAGGAACCAACATCGGAGTGTACGTTAAATTCGCTTCATCCAACGTCACCATCGGACGAGTCCTTTTGGTCGGAGAAGAGTGGATCGTAGAAGGGAGTAGTGAAGATCCGATGACGCACAACCGGGAACGACCACCCTCGAACTATGCATTCGAGGAGATGCTCCTATATCCACTCGACACCGGCACTATTATCTATCTCTTCGACGGACGGGCGGATGTTAACGTGGCACGGATCGTGTACCTTGGGCAAGAAAGCGGCATGTTAATCCCGGTTCCTCGAAGCGGACCTACCATGCAGAGCACCCATTCATCTGACGAATACTGGGACCAGCTTCCGGACCCATTCGCGGTCGGCGAATATTCTCCGCGACGTGGAGAATTCGGGCACCGAAGCGACGACGCATTCTAGTAAGTGGTTGTCGAGGACGTCAACCATACGAAGGGGGTACTGTTACGATAAGGGTGGACACGTGATTGCGGACGAATATTTCTTTTTCATTGCTTACTCTTAGGCTTTTACTCAGGTCTCGGACTTCCGTGTGGGTTCAACACCCGTGCTATTTCTGACGACTTACTCAGCGCAACCTGGATAGTCGTACCACTTCTCTTCTTGTTTTCTTATTGGTTCTGTCTCAGATATTCCTGCCCTGAACTTGGATGTATATAAAGCAGTAGTAGTAGGAGGTCGAACCTCAGTTCGACCTACTGATTCATTCAGTTCTTCGTCCTCACTGGCCTTGAGCCCGATTCGCTCGACTTAGGAGATATCCTCCTTGAAGTCTCTCTGACATCCTCGCTCGCTGAAGAGCACGAACGAGTATACTGATCTCTGACTTGATAGGAACCCTGAAGGGTTAGGTTGTGACGCTCAGGCCATCGAGCGTAACAGTAAACTTTCAAGAACAAAAGCGAGGTCAGACGATAGACTTTCCTCTGCTTCTTCTTGAGACGGTGCTAGAAGCTCCTCTACGTCGTCTTCTTCGAAGAGATTCGATAGATCTGACGGTAAAGTAGTAGGAGCAAACGATGGAGAAAGATGTACTGGAGAAACGATGGGAGAAGGGGATTGTGCTCGAGAGCCGGGGATAGACGGAGACCCGTACTCTGGGATAGATGCAAGATGTTGCGGTTCAGGTGCAGAACCCTCAAAGAAGCTTAAAGAAGCGAAAACAGAATAAGAATTGTCTTCTTGCCAGTGGTCAACTGGGATACCCCAGCCTGTGTCTCTGATGTATGGACCAGACCACCTATTCGCACAGACTGTGGTATTACACGGCCAGAACTTATATTCAGTTTCTTCAGGCCGGTAGTGATAGTCCCTTAGTTCAGTGACGTCGAATAAATGCTGAAGACCTCTACAGTTGTAGGGTGTTTCTTCTTCTGATGCTTCTGCTTCTAAATTGTCGTCTAGCTCTTGCTCAGACGAAGCCACAATGTGATGCTTGACTTAAATGATATTCCAGTGATGTGTGCAACAAAAACGCTAGGTACGCCGACCTAATCTACAAAACTATCCAGTCCAAGTAGCCCCCGTTGGCTATGCTCGTTAGGTCCTTCGTGACCTTTCTATACCGCTTGACGAGCGGCTCCTGCGGCGTCGAGAATTCGACTGTGCCGACGCAACGGCAAGCCCACGAGATGCTGTCTCGCTGCTGCTTAGACCACTGGTTGGCCTTGTCGAAGTTGTCGCTGACCCAGTTGAGCTGGTCTGCGAAGCGGTGGAGTGCGCGCTGGGAGTCTCCGAGGAGCGACTCGAAGAGGTACTTCTTGTCGAAGATCGCTTGGTAGCGCTCGATGGTGGCGCTAACCTTCTTCTCGAGAATCCCAACAACTTCTTCGGTTGACTTCTTCTTGAAGTCGGGGAGCGGGCGAGGAGCAGGTGCTGAAAGGCGTTCAGCAAGTGGGCGCGACTGAGCGGCGGGGTTGGAGCGGACAGGAGCGGGGAGCGGGTGTGACTGGAATCACAAAAACGTTAGATACGAGATCGAACTTGATGCGGGTAGAGTCGGCGTCAACGGACCTTTCTCTCAGGTCTCGTTGGAGGATAAACTTTTTGCAAACGGCGCGAAGGCCCACTGGAAATCCGATCCTTCAGTGCCTTGGGCACTTCAGGTCGTCAAACGCTAAGTCTCTGATAAGACTAGCAAACGCTACGCTTACTCCTTGAAGCGTAGTCTTCAAGATCCTGCAGGGATAAAACAACTAGGTGTGCGCGTGTAGCGCAGGGCTCATAACCTGTTGAAGGAGTGAAATAGAAGTGGCTATAAAGGCAGGAGAACGAACCTCTTGAGGGAATCTGCTGAGGGAGTCCTGTTAGGCACACAGGAAAGCAGAGGAAGGAACGATACATTAGAGGGCGTATCCAGCCCAGTATATATACATGTGTGAGACCATCACCTGATGGTCGAGTCATGATGAGTCATAAGCGTAATCTACGTGAGTCATCGTTAGTAAGACGGAATCCGGAACTCCAGGTAACCGGTAATATCATATGCTTAAGGAGCGGAGGCCCGGATGTCCGTTATCTAATCTACTGAGATAGGACGAGAGATAATCGAGTCCTATAGATAAGATAAAGAGCGAAAGAGAGTAAGCGTACAATACGGTACGTAGCGTTGCAGAACATAATACAAGTCCATACCAGGCAAGCCTGATAAGATAACGCCTGAAATGGTAGAAGTTCAACAGGTCCTGTGACGGATTTGCTGCAAATTGCGCAAGTAATGTCACGGCGTAGCAAATGTCAGGTCGAGTTCCAAGCATTAGGTATAGCAAGGAACCGATGACAGTCTGGTACTTGCTTCGAAGTGCTGGATCAGCCGTGCCAGTATTTGCAACAGGCTTGTATCCAGCAGGGAGTGGAGTTGGCGCAGATTTAGCGTTCTGCATGCCACAGCGCTGCAGCACTTTCTCAAGGTAGGCGCATTGATCCAAATGGATTTCGCGGCCTTTCCGAGTTATGCGCATGCGCAGAAATTCCTTGACGTCGCCTAAGTCGCGACACTCCCACTTCTTCATGAAGCGGTC
Source organism: Fomitopsis betulina (assembly GCA_022606075.1). Taxonomy (NCBI): domain Eukaryota; kingdom Fungi; phylum Basidiomycota; class Agaricomycetes; order Polyporales; family Fomitopsidaceae; genus Fomitopsis; species Fomitopsis betulina. The sequence continues at coordinate 655,858 of JABYQK010000008.1, read as the reverse complement.
CTTTAATGAAAGGACTAGGGTCTTATCCTTGCCACAAAATATGGCATCGTCTACATAGACAATGATCAGCACGAAGCGACCATCTTTTGTCCTATAGACGAATATTCCGGCATCGGATACGAGGCGTTTACAGCCAAGTTCCTTTAGGGACTCATTGAGGGTGCGCCACCACGCAAGCCCTGCCTGCTTGAGTCCATAGAGAGCGCGAAGTAACCGGAGTACTTTGTGCTCTTGGCCTGGTACTGCAAAGCCTTCAGGCTGCTCCATGTAGATTTCCTCGTCGAGCTTGCCATAGAGATAGGCATTACGGACGTCGAGTCCGGAGACGTGCATATTCTCAAGCGCAGCTAAGGCGAGGATTAGACGTACAGTCTCAAAGCGTACGACTGGAGAGAAGACTTGATCATAGTCAAGACCTTCAATCTGGGAGTAACCCTTGGCGACCAATCTGGCCTTTTTCCGACCGTCAGTTTTGACGTCGAATACCCAGCGGTTTTTAGTGACCTTTCGTCCCTTAGGACGGTCAACCAGTTCATAGACATTGCGTTTGCGAAGTGCCTCAAGTTCTTCGCGACACGCTGCCATCCACTCCTCAAGCTCCTTTTTAGGTAGCTTTAGTATATCGCGGAATGACCATTCTCTCGGGCTGGTCCCGTCTGGTAGATCGTTGTCGAGGGTGGGTAGCGCTTTTGCAAGCAGCAACTCGACTAACTTAACTCCCCCTTCCCGGCATAATTCTGCCAGTAGTAACTCAGCGCTTTGCGCTTCATCCTCATCGGATGGGGCGGACTCGACAAGTTCGTCGCGTGGAGGAGGATTTGGCGCAGAACTAGGTCCGGGAACCTGTTGTTTTTGCTGCCTTTGTGGTCCGGTTTTGGTACGGGAGCTACCCGCATCCTCACCGACCATCTTTTTCCATCTCCCCTGATTTTCGATGTCCTTTACTATGTCTTGGGGCTTCCGCTGCTCTCCATAGACATTACCTCTACGAGTTACTGGTCTCCGATCCCTTGCTGAACGTCGCGGCTCCACTGGGGGCGCAGGGTGTTCTACCGGTGCATGGGGCGGCGGTACTGGGTCTTCGGGCGCATCCTGCAGCTCCTGCTCATCGTCATGAACATGACCGTTTCCCCTTTTAGGAAGGTGATGTTTTGGATGATCATCATGGTCATCCTCATCTACCTGAGGTGTGGTATTTGGTTGATTTTCTGGGATCATTTCTTCTCGAGGTGGCCAAACTCGAGTTGTACCCCGACGATTTGTCAAGGGGCACTTAGGAAACATGGTTTCGTCAAACATCGCGGTGGATGATCTGAACAAAACATTATCTGGTGCTCTCATGAAGAGCCATCCGCCAGTGCGCTCTGTAGAGCCATCTCCCCCAAGATAAATCATCAGCTCCGATTTGGGCGATAGACCGTTTTTTCTAACGTCCTTGGGTATAAAGACGTACGCACCGCAGCCGAAAACGCGCAGGTGCGCCACAGATGGCGGTTCACCATTTATCAATTCGTAGGGGGTAAGCCAATTAAGGCGACGAATTGGCGTCCTGTTGTAAACATGGACTGCATGATCCACGGCGAATTCCCACCAGGATGGAGGTAGACAAGCATCATGGCGCATTGCCTCTGCTTTGTCCATGAGCGTCCTATTGAAACGCTCAGCTCTGCCATTCTCCTGAGGAGTATGCGGCGAGCTCTGAAGGATCTCTATGCCATTATCCTTTAGAAGGTCTTTGAATGCAGTGGAGACGTATTCTCCCCCTGCATCAGACAACCACTTCTGCACTGTCTTTCCATATTTAGTTTTTACCATGGCTAGGAATTGCCTTGTGGCTGTAATCGCTGCAGATTTCTTGCGCAGATTTACAGTCCACGCGTGCGATGAAGCGTCATCATAGTACAGTATGTAGTACTTGTACTTATGATAGGAATCTACTGGGAAGGATTTTAAGTCCGAATGAATGAGTTCAAACGTTACCTTTGCCCGGTAGTTGGATGGCGGGAAAGACTTAGAGTGCATTTTCCCTTTTGCACATCCTTGGCATATCGGTGAGTCGTTAGGAATCTCCACCTTTCTGGGAAATCCAGATGTATGCTCCTTCGCCTTTGCAAGCACATCCTTAGAAGGGTGCGCAAAACGGCGATGCATAGTCGAATAATCGACTTCATTTACGTTCACATAAATGTTCTGAACGTTTTCACCCGATTCAGCCACGAGGGTGAAGGTGGTAGTGTCCGGGTGCTGCGGTGTAAACCTGAATAAAGGTTTCCGCGCTCCTGGTTCATACAGACTGATATGCTGCGCTGTTGCGCGCAAGTCTAGTCCGTCTTGGAGGAACATCCCCAATGATAAGAGACGAGCCGAGCAATTTTCCATATAATAGACCGGATATAGGCGCGTCTGCAGCCATTGTTCGTCTATTTGGTAGTTTAGGAACACAGTTCCTTTAGCAATAATGCTTCCTACCGCTCCTTGTTGTGCCGTTTGAGTACGGATAGGAGTTTGGAGATACTCGAATTCTGAGAAGTCTCTTATGTCATTTGTAATGTGCAATGATGCACCTGAGTCCAGTAGCCACTCATTCGCTGAAAAGCGACTTTTTCCTTTTCCCTTACAACGTGAGCACGCAGCGTAATCGCGCGAATGAATACATTGTATAATTTTTAAGCCGCTACGAGATACATTAACTAATGTCCGAGCGCCGTTGTGCAAGTCAGAAGCGGCTGTTAAAGTGCTGTTAGCAACTTGCTTAGGGTTAGGAATGTGAGCGACGTACTCATTGCCCCAGTCGTCGTAGCCATCGTATGGCTCCATGCAGCGGAGCTCACCCGTTAATGGGTTCCGAAAGCTCTCGTCGACGATAGGGGGCGCAAGGCCTGCGGCCTGCGCTATCATGCCGTTTAACTCGGTGTCGTGCGCGTCGATGTCTTCTTCGTCTGTTGCCCAGACGATGGACCTTTCTTCGGCATCGCGGAAGTCATCGTCCTCGCTGATGTATTCATCGCGCATGACCTCGTCGATGCGATCGGCCATGTCGTCGTCACTGAGCTTGCTGCGCTTTGAAGTGCGCGACTCGGTGTCCGAGGGGACTTCTTCGATGTGAGCGGAGCTCACGACTTCCTTCAGTGCGCGGATTGTCTCCGGCGTGCCGGCGACGTCTAGGTCCTTGGCGAGCTGAAGGGCTTCTCCGAGCCAGTCACCGCGAGCGCGCTTCTTGCCTTTGTTGGGGGCAGGTGCTGCGACCTTCCGAGTCCTGCTGCCCGAAGGCGCTAACTTGACGATGGTGCTGGTCGTCGGGGCGGGGATCGACACGGTGTCGGCGATGTGCATTTCTGCGTGCTCGTCGTGTGAATGCGGCTTACCACGGTTTTTACCGCCGCGCTTTCCCCTAGGAGTAAAGCCCTTGGCTTTCTCCTTGCCCTTGTCCTTCCACTCCTTCTTACCCGCGCTGCTGCTGCCCTCAGGGCGCTGCTGCTGCGAGAAGGAGGGATTGCCCTTTTTCTGCTTGATAGCAGAAATCTTCTGGGCGGACAACTGCCCCTTGTTCTTCGACTGTTCCCAGGAGGCGGTTAGAGCGTCCTGGGCGCTGCTCGGTGTGAGATCCTTGATCTCAATCTTGTTGAGAGCTAGCTGAATAGCCGTCTTGTACCGAGGTGGAGCGGCCCCCAGTATAATTAGGGTTCTCATCTGCGGCGGCAGAGAGAGGCCAGCTCCATCGAGCTCGTCGAGGTTGCTCTGGATCTTTGAGATCGCAGGGCCGGGGTGCTCGTTGGCCGGAATACGGACGTTTACAGCTGCCTTGAAGAAGGCGAAAGCCCCCATGGCGCTAGTCCCTCCGTAGAGCCCTTTCAGGGTATTCCAGATTGACTTTGCAGTTGTCTTGGTCCTGACAAGCTGCGAAACCTCGACGCTTAGGCGCAAGCGAATGCTGCCCATAGCCTTGGATTGCATCTGCATCCAATCGAGAACTTCAGAGCGGTTGGCTCCGTCCGAAGCCAAAACTGGCTCATCGAAACCGTCAGGCAACTCAATGAGAATCCAGACACCTTGCGACTGCAAGTATGCTTTCATCAAATCGGCCCAACGGCGGTAGTTCGATCCGTCGAGGACGGGGATGAGGTTCTGCAGAGAGTTCGACATTTTTTCTGTTGGTTGGTGGTGGTAGAGCGGTTGGTTGATAAGGTTCTGGGAACGCATTTATCAGCGCTCTGACTTATGCTGCCGGGGCGGCGCTGACACCACACTGGACTCATTGTTTGGGATGGCGACAGCGAAGCTGTGCCCGACCTGCAGCCATATAGGCGCAAAGTCTCCCCCTGACGTCAAAGCCCTTAAGGGCGACGTCCAGGCAAGCTATCCTGACCCGCAGCGGACGCAGCCATAAAGGCGCAGTACCGCGCAGTGTTCAGGGCTCATAACCTGACGAGCAGGCTTCCTTACGCAGTGTAGCGGGACGCTAACTTACCTGGTTGGTTTAGCTGTGAGGCTTGATGCACACAAAGTTGCTGTTGAGCGACTTGGATTGTACTACGCTACAGGGGTCCTTATATACATGTAGGAGACCGTCTGACTAAGCTACTGTATAGTACCAATCCTGATGCATGTGATTCTATCTACGATGCATGTGTTACTCCTGTTACCCGGAGTACCGGTGTGTGAACTCGGCTGCCTAGTTAGGCGCTCTCTATTGTTCAACAGAAGTCCGGTACTCCAGGTAACCGGCAATATCATATGCTAGGGAGCGGAGGTCCGGATGTCCGGTATCTAATCTACTGAGATAGGATGAGAGATAATCGAGTCCTATAGATAAGATAAAGAGCAAAAAGAGAGTAAGTGTACAATACGGTATGTAGTGTTGCAGAACACAATACAAGTCCATATCAGACAAGCCTGATAAGATAACACCTGAAATGGTAGAAGTTCAACACCCGTGAGCAGCGTCATGAGACGCGCCTGCTCCTCTATGGCATACGTGTTCAGCGCGCGGGTCCAGTCACCCTTGGCCTTCGCCGCGAGCAAGAGCATCTGCGAGGGGATGACCGAGACAGGCGAGGGCGCATTCGTGATGATGAGGGGGTGCAACTCAAAGATGCGGCCAGAGAAAAAGACCTGGAGGCGCATGTGCTGGCCAGGCTGCCAGCCCTTCGCGCAGTCGTGAATGTGGATCTGATGACAAGGTGAGATTAACGTAGAGCACTTACACGGCCTGGCACTCTCGCCCTGGCTGCCATAATGTTCCTCCTAGCCCACCGCACATTGGCCATCCCAGCACAGAATACACACCACTCCTGCCAGCCTGCAGTGAAGAGGGTCCCTGGGCCCAATAGCGCTGTGTTCTCAGACGCATACGTCTTCCCAGACTTGTAGTCACAGGTCGCCTATATCCCTTTCTCAGATTCCCACCTTGTCCCCACCACCGGACACCGGACATGCGCCAGAACACTCCGTTTAGCGAAAGCGCGCTCGAGCGACAACAACGACACCGTTGAGGAGGCTCTGCGCCCTGAGTTCGTCGAGCTCCTCAAGATCGTCACGCGTGTTGCCCGCATCCCGAGACTGCCGAGCACATGGGAAGCTGGTGCACAATGATTATGGTGCCTCAGTCATGAGCTGGCGCCGAGCTGTGAGTTGCGCCTGTTCTATCCGCATCTGGTATGGCTTGCTACTTACTAACCTCGCCCCGACCTTTTGTAGATCAAGGAAATACACGCTGGTGTACAGTACGATATCGGTCACTGGAGAGTAGCCACTGAAGCAGACAACGCGGCGATCAAGGCGCGCGAAGATGAACAAAGACAGAAACAGCGTAGGACAAACATGCAATCTGCGCTCAAGCCAGACTCGGAGATCATCGAGATGATGAGGGGGATGGATCTCCACGGATAAGTTCACGGCTGTCCAACTGACAGGCCTTTCGGAGCTAGCTGCAGAGTATGGTCGCCACAGCAAGCAATACAAGCTCGCTGCCGAGACAGTCCGGGGCTTCCTCTCCAGCATGACAGAGATGCGCGACCTCAAGCTTGCAGTAGTGATGCTCCCGCCCTCAATGTCACTAGCGAAGCGACAGGCCAGCTTGTCACTCCAACCTCTGCTTTTGACAGAGGGTGGCCTGTTGTATGAGGCAAAGTTCTGCCAAGATATGGTCTGGGTGTTCAACCATGCATTTCCCTGTCAGTATGTAGAATGAGTATATACATATTGTATGATGAGAACTCAAGAATCTTGAAGGAGCCAGTGATGATCTAGCAAAAGCGGATTTGTGCCACGATTTACCAAGTCCCTGACTGTCATACGATTTCTCTGCTTGACCATCTCATCTAGGAGAGAATTGTAGTGATCCTCGTGCATCTCTCTAACTAGTGCTTGAAATCCACCAAACCATGCATTGGTCATCTCTGCTGCAGACGAGTTGAAGCGTCACTTGTTACCATCATATAACTCTGGCCACCGTGCAGGATTGCAGTAAAGACCACAGAATTCATCAGAGTCCTTGTGCTTCGTCTTCATGTGAAATACGTCAACTGGAAGAGCGCAATGATCAAAGTGGTGATCACCCTGTTGAACTTCTACCATTTCAGGCGTTATCTTATCAGGCTTGCCTGGTATGGACTTGTATTATGTTCTGCAACGCTACGTACCGTATTGTACGCTTACTCTCTTTCGCTCTTTATCTTATCTATAGGACTCGATTATCTCTCGTCCTATCTCAGTAGATTAGATACCGGACACCCGGGCCTCCGCTCCTTAAGCATATGATATTACCGGTTACCTGGAGTTCCGGATTCCGTCTTACTAACGATGACTCACGTAGATTACGCTTATGACTCATCATGACTCGACCATCAGGTGATGGTCTCACACATGTATATATACTGGGCTGGATACGCCCTCTAATGTATCGTTCCTTCCTCTGCTTTCCTGTGTGCCTAACAGGACTCCCTCAGCAGATTCCCTCAAGAGGTTCGTTCTCCTGCCTTTATAGCCACTTCTATTTCACTCCTTCAACAGGTTATGAGCCCTGCGCTACAAGCGCACACCTAGTTGTTTTATCCCTGCAGGATCTTGAAGACTACGCTCCTAGGAGTAAGCGTAGCAATTTTGCTAGTCTCTCAGTAGACTCAGCGTTTGACGACCTGAAGTGCCAAAAGCACTGAAGGATCGGATTTCCAGTGGGCCTTCGCGCCGTTTGCAAAAAGTTTATCCTCCAACGAGACCTGAGAGAAAGGTCCGTTGACGCCGACTCTACCCGCATCAAGTTCAATCTCGTATCTAACGTTTTTGTGATTCCAGTCGCATCCGCTCCCCGCTCCCGTCCGCTCCAACCCCGCCGCACAGCCGCGCTCACTTGCTGAACGACTCTCAGCACCAGCTCCTCGCCCGCTCCCTGACTTCAAGAAGAAGTCAACCGAAGAAGTCGTCGGGATTCTAGAGAAGAAGGTAAGCGCCACCATCGAGCGCTACCAAGCGATCTTCGACAAGAAGTACCTCTTCGAGTCGCTCCTCGGAGACTCCCAGCGCGCACTCCACCGCTTCGCAGACCAGCTCAACTGGGTCAGCGACAACTTCGACAAGGCCAACCAGTGGTCTAAGCAGCAGCGAGACAGCATCTCGTGGGCTTGCCGTTGCGTCGGCACAGTCGAATTCTCGACGCCGCAGGAGCCGCTCGTCAAGCGGTATAGAAAGGTCACGAAGGACCTAACGAGCATAGCCAACGGGGGCTACTTGGACTGGATAGTTTTGTAGATTAGGTCGGCGTACCTAGCGTTTTTGTTGCACACATCACTGGAATATCATTTAAGTCAAGCATCACATTGTGGCTTCGTCTGAGCAAGAGCTAGACGACAATTTAGAAGCAGAAGCATCAGAAGAAGAAACACCCTACAACTGTAGAGGTCTTCAGCATTTATTCGACGTCACTGAACTAAGGGACTATCACTACCGGCCTGAAGAAACTGAATATAAGTTCTGGCCGTGTAACACCACAGTCTGTGCGAATAGGTGGTCTGGTCCATACATCAGAGACACAGGCTGGGGTATCCCAGTTGACCACTGGCAAGAAGACAATTCTTATTCTGTTTTCGCTTCTTTAAGCTTCTTTGAGGGTTCTAAACCTGAACCGCAACATCTTGCATCTATCCCAGAGTACGGGTCTCCGTCTATCCCCGGCTCTCGAGCACAATCCCCTTCTCCCATCGTTTCTCCAGTACATCTTTCTCCATCGTTTGCTCCTACTACTTTACCGTCAGATCTATCGAATCTCTTCGAAGAAGACGACGTAGAGGAGCTTCTAGCACCGTCTCAAGAAGAAGCAGAGGAAAGTCTATCGTCTGACCTCGCTTTTGTTCTTGAAAGTTTACCACCGCCCTCCGTTTCTGAAGAAGTCTCAGACTTCTTCGAATTTCATATTCTCACCGCCAACATGTCGGACATGAAGGCTGACAGTATCCCTGTCCTTAAAAAGTCTTCGGACTACAAGGTGTGGTCGAGCCAGATGCTAGGCTACCTAACGTTTATCGAGGCCGATGACGCCCTCCAAGCTGGTGACCTCACCAAGGCAGACTACAAGAAGGCTAACGCCCGCGCTAAGGGTGTGATCCTCATGCGCACGGATAACAGTTTCCACCACCTCCTCTATGAGAAGAGTGAGGATGGTGATGAGGTCATGAAATCGGCAAAGGACATGTGGGCGGCTCTCAAGTCGCATTTTGGTACCCCGGACGCAGCATACGTTTGGTCGCAGTTCTCGGCTCTCATCAAGTCGAGAGAAATGGACGACAACAAGCCAATGCAGGATCAGATTTCGAAGATCCAAACCGTACTCAAGGACATTGTCAACGGCGGCATTAAGCTGGATGAGCCAACTCAGGCTCTCCTCCTGATGTCAAAAATCCCGGAAAGCTACTCGACAATGGTGTCAGCCATCATGGCAACCACCGTTCTCAAGGAGCTGAAGATTGAGACCCTCGTGAGCAAAATTCTCTCCGAGGAATCTCTCCGCCGGTCCGGTATGGGACAGTCTGCTTCAAAGACTTCCCAGGTAAAGGTGCATCACGGTCAAGGTCCTTGCTCACACTGCGGCAAGAAACACGGTTCGGACCAATGCTGGACCAAGTACCCACACTTGCGCCCACAGAAGGCCACAGACAAGGGCAAAGGGAAAGGCAAGGGTGGCAACGGCAAAGGCAACGGTAAAAAGGCGAACACGGTAGTCGTTCACACTACCACGGACGGTACAAAGGTCACTCAGTCCGGTTCGTCCTCGTCAAACGGTCAAGGTGCTTCGGTGGTGGAGGTCGAGGAGGTTAAGTACACGACTTGTACGGACCCTTCATGTAGAGTCTGTCCCCCTCGGACTGCTGGTTCATTAGTGGCTTCTTCTCTTGTTGTACATAATGGCGCGTCTGCTGACGCTGGATCCGCACAATTGAGCTCGTCGTTTTATTGCCCCGGTGTGAATAAGACTCATTTGCATCAATTCAAGCGCATTGCATGGCTCATGGACTCAGGTGCAAGTCAGACGGTCGTCAATTCTATGGAATACTTCTGGGATTACAAGCCATACACGGTTCCCGTCGTTTTTGGTACAGCAGGAAATGCTAAGATAGAAGCACTAGGTTCTGGCACCATCAAAGGTTTAACAACAGTCGGCAAGGAGCGCATGATGATTACCATATCTAATGTCGCATACATTCCTCAGGCCTCTGGCTGTTTGTTTTCTACTGGTATTGTGGAGAAATCAGGACATACGCTCGTTCAAGGTTCAGGTCAGATGGTCATCTATGACCAACCGTTTTTGCATGGCAAAGTTTCTGGCAACGTTGTGATGGAAGCACCGTACAACTTCCTAAACAACTTGTACTTTTCGTTTATGGACGTCCTGGACAAGAAAACGGCAGCACAGCTGTCTACCCCTTTTCGTACCTGGCATCGCCGGATGGGGCATCCGTCCAAGGAAGTTATTCGCCGATTACCTGATCATACCAAGGGTGTCGATCCAGTGGGGGTTGAGGATCAATCCCCTTGTGAAGGCTGTCAATGGGGCAAATCTCATCGTGCTCCATTCCCCGCGTCTTCCAAACGCGCTACAAAGCCTCTCGAGTTGGTTCACACTGACGAAGATGGTCCTATGCGTACTCAAGCAATCAACAGTGGATACCGGTACTTCATTACGTTCCTTGATGATTTTTCGAGTCTTGGACGTGCCTATTACCTGTGTCATAAGTCTGAATCGATCCAAGCGTTCGAGGACTTTAAGGCATGGGCAGAAAATGTAACTGGTTATAAACTCATCAATGTACGCTCGGATCGAGGGGGGGAATATACATCTGACGCTTTCACGGCCCGTCTGAAATCCTATGGGATTGTTCATCAGAAGACGGTTGCGCACTCGCCTCAGCAAAATGGGCGAGCTGAACGCTGGAATCGCACGATCATGGAGAAGGCTATGGCAATGCTGCATCATGCAGGCCTAAGCCACGGTTTTTGGCAGCTAGCGGTTGAATCTGCAGTCCATATTTACAATCGCCAGCCTATGCGACGCCTTAAGTGGCAATGCCCGATAACTCTCTGGGATGGCACGGTCCCAGATATCTCATACTTTAGAGTATTCGGTTGCAAGGCATTCGTGCATGTGCCAAAGGAACGAAGACAAGGGAAACTCGATAAAAAGGCAATCGAGATGATCTTCGTTGGATATGAGCAAGGCTCCAAGGGCTACAAGTTCTGGGATGCCTCCAGTCGACGGATCGTTGTGTCTCGTGATGTGACCTTCGATGAAGATTCCTTTCCGGCACGTAAGGATTTGGCTAACCCGAAGACTCTGGGTCCGCCATTATTCGATCCTGTAGACTCTGATTCTGAGGATGATGACGAGGAACAGATCGAAATTCCACTTCCTCTACCGGTAGAGAGCGAAGATGTTTATGAGGACATCGACGAACCGGAACCAGTGGGAGAACCTGAGAGAGAGCTCCCTGAACCTGCAGAACGTCCTCAACCTGTTCAACCTCCTCAGCCAGTATATACTCGCCCTCGTCGAGAGAATGCTGGGAGGAACCCAAACAGGAATAGGGACAACGTTTATGGTGATGAGCCTCCGGCTCGGATCGACCGACGGACTGATACTCATGGAGATCAGCGAGCGGAAGCGTTTATGATATTGCAGGCTCTCAAGGAAGCCAATTACTCTGAATCGGTTCCTACCTCGCGTTCAGACGCAAGGAAATCCCCTGAGTGGGACCACTGGCATGCTGCCGAAGGCTCTGAGATGAAATCTCATGAGCAGAATGGCACCTGGATCTTGGTTCCCCGTCCCAAGAACAGGAAGATAGTCAAGAACAGATGGGTGTATGCGCGAAAGCATGATGGTCGGTACAAGGCCCGGTTAGTAGCCAAAGGCTTCACTCAAGTCTGGGGTGAAGACTACCACGAGACATTCTCTCCAGTCGCTCGTTTTGAGTCTTTGAGATATATGTTTGCACATGCTGCACTCGAAGACTGGGAGATGGACTCAATGGATGTCAAGACAGCCTTCCTCAACGGTGAACTCGATGAGGAAATCTACATGGAACAACCTGAAGGCTGGGTAGTTCCAGGCAAGGAGGATTGGGTCTGCCTCCTCAAGAAGGCCATCTATGGTCTTAAGCAAGTGTCACGTCAATGGAACGCTAAGATCCACCGAACTCTTCTAAACCAAGGGTTCATACGGACATATTCGGATGCAGGAGTTTATGTTTACTCCAGTAAAAGCAACGGTCAAGTCTGCTATGTAGTCCTCTATGTAGATGACTTATTGCTCCTTGGGGATTCTAAATCGTTCATTGAACAAATAAAGAATCATCTCAAGAAGGAGTACCAGATGACCGATCTTGGACCAGTAGAGCGTTTCTTAGGACTTAGGATTCGTCGTGATCGTCAAAAGCGACAGATCCTAGTTGATCAATCTGAATACGTTCAGACCGTTTTGGAGAGGTTCCAAATGTCTAACTGCAAACCTGCAAAGACACCTCTACCTGCTGGTTCAGTTTTGGAGAAAAACACGGAAACTGCAACGGATGCATTCCGAACAGAGTACCAGAGCGTTATTGGTAGCATCATGTATGCTATGCTTGGTACACGGCCTGATCTCGCTTTTTCCATAACGAGACTCGCCAAGTTTGCCTCGAACCCGTCGAAGCATCACATGCACCTCGCACAATATGTCTTGCGCTACCTAAGGGGAACAAAGGACTATGCGCTTTGTTACGACGGTGATTCCAACTCCGGGTTAATTGCCTATTCAGACTCGGACTGGGCAGAAGATCACGATGATAGGCACTCCACAAGCGGCTTTGTGTTCCTCATGGCCAATTGTGTCATTTCTTGGGTTTCCAGACGCCAACCCACTGTTTCCCTCTCTTCAACAGAAGCAGAGTATAAAGCAGCCTCTGATGCATGTCGTCAAATGGCTTGGCTTAGGAACTTCGGACAGGAGCTTGGTGACAACATGACTGCTCCCACTCCTTTGTGTCTGGACAATCAAGGAAGCATTTTCCTTGCGGTTAATCCTGCCGTGGACCGCCGCACAAAACACATCGAAATACGGTATCACTTCATTCGAGAATTCTACGAGAAGGGTGAAACCGATATCTTCTTTGTTGCGAGCGAAGACCAGCTTGCAGATGCGTTGACCAAGAACGTTCCACTCTCTGGAATAGAGAAACTTCGAACGTCAACTGGCATGGTCATAGCGTCTTGAACAAGTGGGAGTGTTGAACTTCTACCATTTCAGGCGTTATCTTATCAGGCTTGCCTGGTATGGACTTGTATTATGTTCTGCAACGCTACGTACCGTATTGTACGCTTACTCTCTTTCGCTCTTTATCTTATCTATAGGACTCGATTATCTCTCGTCCTATCTCAGTAGATTAGATACCGGACACCCGGGCCTCCGCTCCTTAAGCATATGATATTACCGGTTACCTGGAGTTCTGGATTCCGTCTTACTAACGATGACTCACGTAGATTACGCTTATGACTCATCATGACTCGACCATCAGGTGATGGTCTCACACATGTATATATACTGGGCTGGATACGCCCTCTAATGTATCGTTCCTTCCTCTGCTTTCCTGTGTGCCTAACAGGACTCCCTCAGCAGACTCCCTCAAGAGGTTCGTTCTCCTGCCTTTATAGCCACTTCTATTTCACTCCTTCAACACACCCTGTGCCATGATATGTTTCTTCAGCTGGCATGCATTATCATAGAAGATAACTTGTGGCAGAGAGTGTGATGTTGGGTATAGCCGATGGAGAAAAGCCTGACTCTGCTATTGAGCAACAATCCTACAGTGTACACCAACCAAGAACAACCACGTACCCGTGCACCACTCACTGCCTCTGATCCAAACATTGTCATTCGGCCAGTAATAGTACCGCATGTTGCAACGCAGAGCTGTTCATTATGCGTCCAACGACGGCTAAAACGAGCGCGGAGCTTGTTTTCTCCCGCAACCTCTGCATCTTCATCAACATCAGGTTCTCCTGCATTATGAGCCTGAGGCTCATTTTCGCACTGCTTGGCCATGTCTGGACCATTCGGTATACGAAGAGTGACAAGTCGCTTCCGCAGCTGAAACAGTGCAGATTGTGCTTCTGTACCAACTTTCTCGAGAGTGCGATGACTTTCAATTGCGCATGTCTTGAAATCCCCCTTGTTTGCATTCTCACACCCGACGACAGCACACTGGTGGTCGAGCGCTACGTGGTCCGAACAAAACCGCGCCTGCTGGGAAGGTAGATGGCCTTGACAGTCATGGACACTGCAGCAAGGACGGCCAACTGTCACGCCGTCCATGACAACAGCACGAATTGTATCTTGGGATATGTCAATGAAATCTGCATGAGAGAAATGTACTGTACACTCACAGAGTCTACCTTCTATCTCCTTCTTCATGCAACAGAGGTCACATGCATGGCTCCAATGCTCTTGACCAGGCCCAACCATGGTCGCATTGCGTTCCCGGAGGGACTTGTTGAGTCGTACAGACTGGTCGGTATCATTATGCAATGCAAGGGTGGTCCCATGTTCATCGTGGTCACGTAGAAGCGCATACAGAAAGAATGCATCTGACACAGTGGGACCATTGAGTTGAGGTGTTTTGGACCAAGTTAGCGGGAAGCACGACTCCGCGCCATAATGCTGCACGCGATAAATCTTGGCATTATTCATCGCGGAAACCCTGTAGCCTCGTATCAGTCAGTAAAATTGGCCATTGATAGGCATAACAATATACATTACCATGCACAAACCATCGAGGTGGTAAATTGTTCGCAGAGCTGGGCTTCAACATATACATGCTTCTCGACCTCTATTGACAGTGGAACACCAACATAGTACGAGCGCATAGCCCGGTGCTCGTGGATGTAATAGTCCGGATAGTATCTGATATAACAGGCTGTTACCTTTTGTCAATAAATGGATAGACGTCATGGAGATGATATAATGCTTACATCGGCATTGCGCAGAGTATGAAGTAATTGGCACAGGGCCAAACTCCCGCGTGAAGTGTACGCATTTTGTGGGCAAGAGGCGGGTCAGCCGCTGCACACGAGCTGGGCTACCTGTGCTTCCCTCGACGCTGTGACATGCCTCTACTCCTTGGCAATTCTCAGCGTCGAGGCAGGTGCGAAGAGGGGGGTAGAGGTCGTGGAACCCTAGTATGAAACACTGGTAATCAGCTACTATGCCATGGGGAGTGAGTACTATGACATACCTATGTCTAATGGAATCCCATGCTCGAGGAATACTTCTAAGATCTCCCTTGATCGCAGCCTATCTGTAGTTGCTGTATTTGTGGTCGCCCATACTGACACTTTCAACATACTCCAGCACTCGTTCAGGAGTCCATCAGAGATGGCAGGGTGTAGTCGGAGAGCATTTGCTAAGAATTGCTTCACATCTTGAGGCAGGGCTAAAGGAGGAATAGTGCTCATGTCGGGCAAGTGGAGCCAGGTAAGACGCTCTTTGAGGCACTGTAGAAGGCGAAAAAGAAGAAGCATAGAGTCGATGGAAAGATGCTCTGCGATGGCAGGGTGATCGCGGAGACCAGCCAGGAGGTTAACGAGAGGCATAGATCGCAAGGGTGATGGGGGAGAGTCTCGAATTCACTGGGGCAGGGGAATCGACGGACCAGTTCTTCTTATACACAATGTATGCTACACTATAATAACAATCTGCTACGAACCACGAACCAATCAGGTCGAATCCGATGTATGCTACGATACGAATGTGCTATGCGCTACAAAACCGATCTGCTATGCGCTATTGCTACGGATCGATCTACTATGTGCTACGGAGTGGAAATTACGGGAATATCCGACCGCTACGAGCTACGGCGCGAAGCGCCGTAGCTGTAGGGTCTGGAGATCGTACTTTCTGTCTGACCTCCCCTATTAATTAATCCTTCCCGTAGTGAATCTGGACAAGCGCCGATGACCCATCAAATTGGTTCCAACGACAGCATGAATAGGCGCTCAGACTGCTGGTACCTGCTCTCTATGATGATCGATGAACCTCCACCAGAGTGGCAGTCGCGTCGGTTGAAAACCCACCGTCATAATCGGGGCTTATTCAGTGTTTTGAAGATGACCGACCATAGCCCCCATGATGCCAGCCGCATGACGTCCACAAATAGTATGGCATCGACTGCAAGCCACTCTTTCCTTCACCCACTCAGGATCGCGCCGACCTCCCTCAAGCCTCCTTCACCGACAGAAGCAACATGCTGACACGACAGCGCCTAGTGTTCTACCAACTGCTTCTTTCTCTCATATCAACCGTCTGCGCTCTTTGCAACCCTCCTCGGCGCTTTGAAGCACACCTGAGGTCGCTCGAGGCTGTGGGTAATCTAGTACTCTTCTATTTGGTTCTTGGTGGCTATGCCTTCTTCGTCTTCTCGCTTCTCTACGGGCTTGTCTTCTCGCTGGTCCTACCCCTCCTCATCCGGCTCTTTCACACACTGGCCCGGATCCTTGAGGCCTGTCACAAGAGTGTGTCATATCTCAACGTTCGTGCACCCCAAATAGCCCACCTGACTGCATACATACTGACCTTTCACATCGCTTTACAGTATGGTATAAGTGTAAACCTTCATCGACAGTGTCACGCACGGGTACGTAGCTCATAGTTTGCCTCCCTTGGAAGCGGCTGACATGCTCCAGGTCATCGAAACTTCGCTGGACTGGGAGCTTCGCGAAGAGCACTACAAGCTCAATATTGCGGCCCTCCAGAAGAACAACGATGCACTCAGCACTACCCTCACCACCACCTTAGAAGCACGCCTCCAGATCTGCTCCGCACTCAAGAAGCAGAAAGTCCGCACCCGCAAGGGCGAGGCTGAGATCGAACAACGCAAGCGCACGACCAACAGGATCATCCAGAGATTGCAAGGGAATAAGCGCTCACTAGCTGCCCGGGTTGCAGCTCGCGAGGCTGTGATACATGCACGGGATGATGCGGTTCGTCAACTCGAGACCGAGGTGATAAGTGCCCAAAGCCAGATCGCGGACCTACTCGAGCAGCTCGCGGTTACAGAGAACGTCGCCCAAGAGCACGAGACCTCGACGAAGGCATTGACAGCCAAGACGCTCGAGCAGGAGACAGTCATCGAGGGTCTTAATGCTGACCTCAATCTTGAGAAGCAGACGTGCGAGCACTTTGCAGACCGCGCTCGGCAGAGCGCTGGGACTGTTGACCAGCTTCAAGTCAGCCTCGCGAAGCAGGAGGACGTCAATTACAAGCTCGGCGCCGAACTTGCGACCCAGCAGTGTCGCGCATGTGAGGCGGAGGAGAAGATCGTCATCCTTGAGGTTCGCAGTGTCGAGCTGGAAGCGTCGAACGAGATGTGGAAGGGCCGCGCTGCACGCGAAGAGACCAAAGTCAATGACCTGAATGCACAGAACGTGATACTTCAAGCAGCCATCGTCCACCTTGAGGTCCGCCACGGCGAGCTGGAGGCGGCGAACAAGACGTGGAAGGCCCGCGCCGTAGAGGAACAGACCAAAGTCAACAATTTGAATGCACAGAACGTGATACTTCAAGCAACCATCGTCAACCTTGAGGCTTGCCGCGGCGAGCTAGAGGCGTCGAACGAGGCCCGCGCCGCCCGTCAAGAGACCAAGGTCAATGACCTGAATGCACAGAACGCGATACTTCAGGCAACCATCGCCAATCGTGAGGTTCGCAACGGCGAGCTGGAAGCGTCGAACGAGACGTGGGAGGCTCGCACCGTAGAGGAACAGACCAAAGTCAACGACCTGCATGCTCAGAACGTGGTACTTCAGGCAATTATCGCCAACTTCAAGACTGAGGCCGAGGGCCTCAAGATGGACGTCGCTGAGCACACTGCCAAGGCCGATAAGTGGGAGTCCAAGGCCCACGACCACGAAGTAAATGCCACCGAGTGGAAGGCCTGTGCTATCGAAGAGCAGGCCCGGGGCAACAAGCTCGAGGCTTCCAAGCGCGAGCTCGAGGCCGAGATCAACGACCTCAATGCTTGCGTCGCTGAACACGAGTGCCGCGCAATCGCCCTCGTCGCACAGATTGACGAAGGCAGTGTCGTCGCGCGCGAGCACGAGCGCACTGCTGGCGAGTGGAAGGCCCGCGCAACCGCCCATGAGGCAACGGCGGCCGATCTGGAGGCTCGTAACGTCAAGCTTGAAGCGAACATCGTCAACCTGCGGACCGAGGTCTTCCACCTCGAGATCCGCGGTAACGAATTCGCTGCCCGCGCTGAGCACTGGGAATCCAAGGCTCACGACTACGAGACCGACGCTGCTGGGTGGAAGGCTTGCACTGCCGAGCAGCGGATCAAGCTAGAAGGTTTGGAGACGCACAAGCACGAACTCGAGGCAGAGGTCAGTGACTTGAAGACCTACGTTGCCGAACATGAACTCCGTGCGATCGCCCTCGCCGCAGAGATTGACGCAGTCAAGATTAACGCTCGTAAACACCAGGACGCCGCTGCTGAGTGGGAGGCTCATTCCACCAGACACCAGGGCCGCGCAGACAAACTCGAAGCCAGCGTATCCGATCTTGAGGTTGCCGCCCTCGAAGTGATTCAACTGAAGGCCACCGTGATCGACCGCGACAATACGATCGATGCTCTGGAGACTGGTGGCCGCGAACTAGCGGTGAAGGTCTGCGACGCGGACGCTCGCATTCTAGTTCTTGAAGTGGGGATTCAAGAGTGGGAAGACCTTGCGCACCAACACGACGCTACTGCAGATAGGTGGGAGTCTCGTGCGGCTCAACTTAAGACCAAGGCGGACGGTCTCAGTGACTCTGTGGCTGAATTGGAGTCTCGGCTTGTCGATCTGGGAGATGCCCTCACCAGAGCCGAGACGAAGGCGTGCACGCTGGACACTCAACTCTGTGCCGAGTCGGCGCGAGCTAGTGCACTGGAGGATCGTGCCCTTGAGCTTGAGGACAGCGCTATGAACTGGGAGATACGGGCGATGACGGGCGAAGACACTGCCAACGACTGGGAGGTCCGCGCGCAGGCACACGCAGCCAGAGCTACCTCCCTGGAGACTCGCGTGGGCGAGCTGGAGTCCGACATCCTTGTACGCGAAAGTCGTATGTCTGAACTCGAAGGCATCGTCTCCGACCGTGACGCCCGTCTCCGGACGGCCGAGCTCATAAGTGCCGAATGGAAGGCACAGGCACTCGGACAAGAGGCCAAGGCGAACAATACAGAGGCTCGGGTTCGTGAACTCCAGGTCACCACTGGCGAACTGGAGTCTCGCGTCAATGAGCAAGAGGAAGTAAAGGCTGCTGCTGATCAGTACACAGCCCAGCTGGAGGCTAGCCTCGCCGATTCCCAACAAGTCACCGTTATTTTCATTGATCGCTTCCGCCAAGGCCGCGACGCCGTCCTGGATCTCACATGTCGCAACACGGCCCTCTCTTTGGATCGCGAGGAGCTCAAAGCACGGGTAGCTACACTCGAGCAAGAGGTCGAGAAGGCACAGGCAGAGTTGGCACAAGCTTGCGCCACTGTCGACCAATCTGAGTCGAATGACTTCGTCGAGGACGAGGATCCCGATGCCTCGATGGTTAAGTGGAACGCCATGGAGGAGCAGTTGGCTGCTATGGAAGCGGACACGTCAACCTTCATGATCTCCGACATTTTGCTGGACATCGAAGCGGAGGACAAGACAAAGGCCAATGAAGACCTCACGACATGGCTAGACAGCGAGATCGATTGTCTTAAGTACCGCCTAAAAGCTGCTCAGGGAGAGCTCCGTGCATCGGCTGCCAAGTTCGAGCAAGTTAACACGGAGCTATTGCGCACTACTGAGGAGCTCGAGACGCAGAAGCGGGTCAACGCCGAACTAGAGAAAGTCCAGGATGCACTCCAAGCTAAGCAAGTCGCGACGCTGGCGCGTGTCCAGTCTCTCAATGCGCAGAAACCAGCTGTGACGCCACTCCGCGCACGGCCTAACGTCACTCCCAATAAGAATATTTTGGCCCCGCACAGCAAGCTGGCTACCCCCAGGACCTTCACTAAAAGCGTCAGGTCCCAGTCAACGCGCACCTTTGGCGAACGCGAGAACACGAGTCCTGCTACCCTTGAACTGCAGATGGACCGTGACTCCTTGAAGGCCAAGCTGGCAGCATCAGAGAAGCGCATTCATGACCTCAAGGCTCAGCTTGCCAACGTGTCCAGCAAGGCCGATGCATTGCAAGTCAAGCTCGACGAAGCAGATTCAAGGCGTGACAATGAGTGGGACAAGGAGGGCGCCTCAGCGACGGTAAGTGGGAGAATTGATTGAGTAGCAGACAAGTAACTCACATTGGCCAAGGATAAGCTTAGCCGCTATGAGGAAGTCGCTCAACGACTGAGCCGACGCGTGGCCGACCTCGAATTTGAATGTGCTCTGCTCAAGTGTCGCGGACCGGCGAAGGATGTCGGTGTTAGTCCGACAGTGACCATGATCGAGCGGGAGGTCGGAACGTCTCTGCATGTTTCACCCATCGGGACGTTTATGCCCGAGGCCTGACTTGGGGGATGGGGCTGACGGGATGTAGTGGAGACTGAGGAGAGTTGGATTTTGCTAAGAGTAGAGAAGTTTGAAGGTGAGTAATCCTCCGCCACTAGAGAGGTAGCCCGGCTAAAAAAATCATCATCTGTCCCGGCAGTTCATCAGCCTCGTCGATCTAGTCGCTCCGTGTACCGCCCGGTGCCAGTGCGATGCTACGCACGCGATAAATACTAGCGTGCAAAACGCTTGGGCTTCCTCGTTTCCCCCAATTCGACGAAGATCCTCGACCAATGCGGCGAAAGTGTCTCGTGCCGAATGAGATAACCTGTGCGTCCTCTCGCACGATACCTCCAATTCGACCACTGACGCTCTAGTTCTCCGAGTCTAGTGCGGGTACCAATGTACGGAGCATCACTATCTCTTTCCGGCCGATGCCCTCGCACACAAGATTCGGATCAAGCTAATCAATGCTCGGCTCCGTTCATCTCGACGCCCTCAGGCTGCAGTACCCACACCTTAGCCGTTGCAGACTACGTTTCTTTATGGATATGGATATGTGTTTCTCATACATTTTTATCGTTGTTTGAAACACACTCTTGGTTTAATTTCGTGTACGTTCTGGTGCGTCAAATTACCGAGATTGTTCCCACGTGATCGTGTTAGGTTGATGTAGCGCGAAGTTCATTGTGGCTGTCGCTGTCGCTGCTCATTGCTCCCGCTCCCACCACTGAAGTAGTACTACGTTCATCTTGGACTTGACTAACCCCGCATCCGGCCATTGTGCGCTTTCCTCAAGGTCATCACGCTTCTCGAGCAACGAGCAGAAACAAAGACATCCACTTATCCTCTCGCTTTCCATCTCAAGTAGACGTGCAAGGCGCGGAGCGTACGAAAGAATTAGCTACTGAGGTCATGCCCGCCGAAGAAACTCGCGAGAATAGCGAACTGAACAACGGCTTGCGAGCCGCGGAAATTAGCGGGAAGATCAGCCTGGTCAATGAGCCACTTCCGTCTTTCTTCAGCGACTATGTGCCGTCCCACAGCGAATACAAAAATTCCCGCCCATGCACCGACCCCACAGACGTCTTTGAGGCGTTCTTCACGTCGGAACAAGAGACTGACAAACAGCCTCACTTGGTAGGGGCCTTGGCTCTATTTTTCTCTGTACCAGTGAACGCTGACACAATGCCATTTCAGATCAAAGGTCTCAGGAAGGTGGTCTCTAGGTTTGACGATGCTTGTCGGCCGAGGTTCGCTGCAGGTAGCAATTGTGCCGTGCAGTTCCCTTTCAAGGACTGGGGAGCGGAACATGACTACTCTCTACCGGACATTGTGATGTCTTTCCCCGGTGAAAGCGACCCCGACGACACATGGGTACAGACGTGGCGCCGTATCTCGATGGTCTTCGAGGTCAATCCCACCGATCCAATGGACGAATCCCCCCCCCCCTGGCCTTCTGTTGATCCGGGCGTGCAGGAGACGGGGGTCCTCACCCAATTGGCGGAGAGTGCACGCAACCTGATGATGACGCACGGTATGCTCTTCGTGTTCGTCGTCGGAATTCATGGTAAATTCGCGCGTATCTACCGCTTCGACCGCGCTGCATGTGTTGTGTCGCGGGCTTTCAACATCAAGATGCGTCCTTGGCCGCTGCACGAACTTATCTGGCGTGTCTGTCACTATGAGGCTCCCGTTGGTGGTCTACCTACTGGGCCACTTGTTCCCAGGTACCTCGGAGAGGACCCGACGCTCTCCCGTGCATTTCAGCAAGATATAGAGTTGGTGGACGAGAAGTGCAAGGAAACTGGGCAACACCCGCTCTCGGAGGATGAGCGGCAGGCTTGTCGGTGGGTGACCATCGCCAAACACGACAGTGACGGGAGGCCCATCAGCTCGGCGCGAGTCCTCCTCTATCGTGTCCGCTTCCTCAACCCGCAGCTATTCTCGCGTGCGACGGTAGTATCGGATGGTTACGAAGAACATACTTGGAAGCGGCTCGTGGTCGAGGATGCGTGGCGGCAAGTTGCCCGCGATCGAGAAGACGCTTTCTACGACCAGATTCGCGAGTCGATCCAAAATCGGCCTTGGCGTGATATACTCCACGATCATGAATCCATGTATCGCAGCAACGGGCAGTGCAACCTACCGCATTTCCCTTGTGGCCCGTACAAGTCAAGCGCAGAGGGCCAATACGACTTCCCGCCGGACTTGGAGGATGTCCTCGCCGAAGCCTCCTTGGCCTTGTGCGTATGAAGCATGGCGACGACCTTGGGGAACGGGAAGGGACCAAGCTCGTGTGCGCCGAAGACGGCAGCTATTTTTGGCCCCCCGATTACGAATTCTGCCACCGTACAATCTGTCGGGCGAGGCTAGAGGACACCAACTCTGAACAAAACGAACGGAGCTATATGCGACTTGTATTCGAGACGGTTGGCCGGCCTCTTTCGCAGTTCAAGTCGACAAAAGAACTAATCAGAGGCTTGCGGGATGCTATCTACGGTATGGCTTTCCACTGGTCCATGTATGCCGTCCAATTGATATTGATATGCGCCTTGTCAAGGTCATCGACAAGCGTTCCGTGCTGGCATTATACACTGTGACATCAGCGAGAATAATGTCATGCACAGTGACGACCCAATGTCGCCCTTTGTCGAATTCCTTCTTGACTTCGATTACAGCTTCACCGGATGGAAATGCTAAAACGAGCAGGCTGGGAAGTGACCGAGGAGAGCTGGAAGCGGTACGTAGAAGAGTATGACCGCGACTTAGCGAAACGTCCACGCCCCGCACCTCGTGAAGGGATCCCTCCCATGGGCGCTGCAAACAAAGAAGGTATGACTGAAGAAGCCAAGGCCGAACTGGAGAACTGGATAGGTAAGATGAAGCTGAAAGAACGCACGGTACGTGCCGCTGTCAGTAGATCGAGGATGACCCTGACTACTTTGTTCTAGGCCGCCCTCTATTTCATGGCTATCGAGATATTGAAGACGAACGTCACGCACGACGTGCGTCACGACCTCGAGTCGTTCTTCTGGCTCCTACTATGGGCTGTCTTGCGATACACGACCACCACGTGCGACCCGCCCAACCAATTCGCACACGGATGCCCTTAGTGCCTCCGCGAAGTTCTGGTTCCTCGGCAACAATATGGATTGGGTTGTCCAGGATAACAAGCCGCTTACTACTCTTGTCCAGAAGTTTAAGAATCTTTGCTGCTTGTCCATGCAGTGGCCTTTGACACCCAGAGCAGCGGTGCCCCTGACGTACGATGCCGTTTTGAACCTCTTCAACGAAGCTCTCGCAGACCCTGATTGGCGGCAGAACGACGCCGCTCTGCCTTTCAAGATGCCTTCAAATAAGGACTCATCTGACGACGGCGATGACTATCGGAAACGTGAAGCTCCTGAATGCGAGGATCCCATGTCTCTACCTCCACACAAGCGGCGGCGCCGTATCCCTACTCGACGTGGCACGCAGAACCCCAAAGCTGCGGGTGGTGTCTAGAAGGCCGTCACCGGAGCGTCGCACTATCGATCGTCTCGGATTTGTTGCGTCGTCCTCAGAGTCGAAGCCCCTGTACTCTCGCATAGTATTAGTTTCCAGTATGACATGCCTTCTTTGGCCTTCCCTACGCATGCGACGAA
This sequence comes from Fomitopsis betulina, assembly GCA_022606075.1. Classification (NCBI taxonomy): domain Eukaryota; kingdom Fungi; phylum Basidiomycota; class Agaricomycetes; order Polyporales; family Fomitopsidaceae; genus Fomitopsis; species Fomitopsis betulina. Next base: position 632,186 of record JABYQK010000008.1, on the reverse strand, counting down.
CTCGGAGTGGAAGGCAAAGATGAAAAGACGTTGCATACCGTGGGCATGCTGAAATGGCTGCGGTACCTCCGTGGTTGCACGCCCTTCCTCTGCATCTAATTGCACTGCACTTCAGCCACGGATTTCCTGGCTGTATATATGCAGAATAAGTCATATATCCTGGACTTATCCTAGACTTATCCTGGCGTGCCCTATACAACACTTATCCCGAGTCACGACATGCATCCGTGACGCACGCGCGCAACGCATCGTCGACGGACGGACGTCGGGTGGCAGGCGGGCGCATCTAGCCAGCCTGCGCAAAGTCATATAAAGGTGGGTGATGCTTGGCCCTTTCGTCCCATGCCCCTTCTTCTGCTACTAGTACCACCACGACTGAATCCTCTTTACCCAAGTCCAGGTGAGGCATCTGCTCGCATGTCACACAGTCACCGGCTAATGGCCATGCGTACTACTATCTGATAGCCCATCAAGCTCTGGGTGAGAGTACATACACCACTATTCTGCTGACCGGTGATTATTGCAGCGGTTGTCAAGTATGCGCGGATGCGGCAGGCTGTTATGGCCGCGACTCGGATCTTGTCGGCTTCAAGGTCACTCCGCCGGCGCAACAGAGGTACACCCCTTCTCTAGATTCCAATGCCATTCAGTGCGCGAGTTGACCATCAACACATATAGTCTGCTTATCGTACGCATCGCCTTCGTACCAGCCCCTCCAAGCCGACTCGAGCTTTACTGTCAGTGCCGATGAACCATATTTTCTACTCCTGTCCTCACATGTATTCCAGACTCCAGACATCCAGGTGCAGCTTGGAGATGAGGCCGAGCTGACCTTTCTCGACGGTCGCAACTGCTTCCTCGATCACGAGCTATTCACCATGATTCCCCGCAACTGACCCGTATGTAAGTGTCCATTTATCAGTCAAGGATAATATTACGTAAGACACGCAGTCGGTCCGGCGCGTTCTGGGCTAGGCTCGTACCCATCCTAATCTGGCGAGAGATTTAAACTCCGTCGTGGCACTCCTCTCGTTCGCCAGAACGGCTGGGCGAACTCGGCGCCCTTTACCTTGGTCCCCCCGTGGGAATCGAGACTTAGAGAAATTGCGCGTCGAGTCGAGTCTCCAAGGGAGAGCAGCGCGAAAGCCAGCTTGAGGGCACTACCTCGATGTAGACAGTCTTCAATCAAATACTGTAGCATGTATGTATCCTATACACAGTCAGAAATACAGTCCAAAGTTGTCCGCACTCAAGTCGTCCATGTCGAGCGAAACATCGCCTGCGTTGTCGAGCGACATCACCTGTTGCGGAACTAGGTCATTCTCGACATCATTCTCGACATCCGACTCCGTATCCGACTCCTCTTCTTGGCTGCTCTCGGCATCATCGTTCGCATCGCTTTCGTGTGAGGCCGCTGGTTGTGGATCATCGAGTGGCGGCGCGACGGCTTGCGGTGCGCTCGCGCTCGCGCTTGGAGCCGCAATGTTGTCCCTCACGTACTTGTGTCCAAGGAGTGGCGGTGCTCTGCAACGCGCCTGTAGCTTCGCGAACACCGCGTTGAATTCCTTGAGTGGTTCTCCAAGACGCTGGAGCCCTAAAGTGAGTGAGTCGGGCACCACTGGATTGTCAGATCCATCGTCAATCTCGCGGCCTGGGATCACTTCATACACACGGAAGTGTCGCAGCGACGCCCGGAGGTGCGCAATGTCCCGCTCTAGGCTCGGTGTCGTGTGCTTTGTGCCTTGTTGCGCACCCAAGGTTGAGTTCATCGACGCCGCGAGGCGCCGGAGGACGTCAACACATGGCGATATCATCGCAAGCCACTCCCATGAGGCGTTGCTTCTGTGTGCCTTGTATATTGTCTAGCGAGATGCCATTAGTGAGGAGTGAACAGCAAACGAGAGGAGGCTCACCTTGATCCAGAAATTCAAGTGCTCCTGGAGTAAGTCAACTTTGACCCACGCATTCGCCTTGCCCGTGGGATTCACAAGCCAGTTCTTCAACACAATCCTCCTATTCACAGTTAGCCTCGTTGAACAAAAGCATATAAAGTTTGTACTTACCGTAGTGGTTCTGGCCAGACATGCTTGAAATTATGTATGAGGAAGAGTACCTCCTGCGCGTACTTTGTCCGTCCACAGCCTCGGTAGTACAGCGCGAGGACCTTCAGAACAAGCAATACACGGTCGGAGTCGCCACATTTGATACAGTCAGTAAGAAGGCGGAGAATAAGTGCATCGCGAAGGAGAAGGACAGCGTTCTCGAAGACCATATCACCCTGCGTCAGGTCACCGGACACTCCGTTGTCCATGCACTCTGCCAGACAAATATGTGTCAGATACAACAAAGATTCTATCCGATCGACAATAACGCTGACGCACCTGTGCCCGTGTCCGCCTCGCTCGCTCGTGCTGCCGACTCTCCTTGCTTCTCTCGTTCCCTAAGCTCTGCAGCACGTGCAGTCCGTAAACGATCGACAGTCTTCCCATCCGCGAAGCGCGTGACGATCTCTGCGGCGTGGGCTTTGAGATGGGCTGCGTAGTCGGAGAGATCTTTGGTCTCACTGACGAGCTCAAGACAGTGGAGCACCCGTGAATACAAAGACACGAAGGCCAGGTCGCGGCACTTGCGGAACGAAGGGAGGGAGGACAGCACAATCGGTTTGCGATCGAGGTTGTTGTTGTGAAATGCGAGCGAGCCGGGATTGCGAGGGCCGAAGCGGGGGCACAGAGACTGCATTGACCGGCAAGAAAGGCTGATTGTGGTATATTGTAGTGTTGTTCATCTATATTGCAAGTGCTAGAGAATGACATACAGAAGTCGCTGAGAGACGTCGCAGGTTGGAAGACTCGCGCGAAGCTACTGTCCCTCCAAGTGCTCTAGGGAGCCAACGCACGATTTCTCTAAGTCTTGATTCCCACGGGGCGACCAAGGTAAAGGGCGCCCAGTTCGCCCAGTCGGTAGAGGCCCCTACCTCCTTTTCGCACTCCGATTCCCGTTTTGTCTTTGAGCGCTTCCAAAAGGAGGAGTGCCGGAAAAGGGGGTAGGGTGCCTCTACCGACTGGGATCGAGTCTAGTTCTGAGCTTACATACGAACTCGATTACAACAATGCTCTTGTAATAGTATATATTTCTATAATGACAATAAAGCGAGTTATCAAATTCTTATTTGGATTGTCAGGGAGCAAGCAAAATTTGTACAGCGCTCCCGGCCCATCTGGCGCCAGAAATATCCTGCAGCATAAGTCCAGCAAATCCTCAGGAAAGGTCCAGTATAAGTGCAACATGCCTAGACATGCCTAGACATTTAAAGCCAGCATATTCCATATATGCTGGCTGTATATGTCTAGTATATGTCGTCTATCCTGGGAATATCCTGGCTGCAAATTCACGGCTGACGTGCAGTGTTGACACACAGTGGGCAGGGAGGCTGAAGGCGACGAGCCAAAGGCGGCGAACGGCCACTCTAGTGGGCTACTTATCCATAGTGTCTTGGCAATTCATATGCTCCAGAAAGAATCCATTACTTCGCGTGCAACATTGACCAACCTCGATATCAGATAGAAAACGTCCGTATATGCTACATGCAACATCATATCAGTACAGTCCCGGAGAAGGCCCACGCAGTCAATCGAAACTTGACATGTCTATATCGTAGAAGAAGTGCTGGAAAATAGACACGTTAGCAACGCAGCATCCTAACATTGGGCAGCCCCCCACCTTGTACAAACTCATGATCTTGACGACCCACGCCTCGAGGTGAAATATCTTCTTGTTCCCGACCCGCATGCGCATCTCGTACACCGCCGCCCAGTGCATGATCTCTGCTTTCAGACTCTCGTCGACCTGGTCGACGACGTGGTCCGCAATCGTCTGCGGACGGTCAGGCACATTCAACAGGTAGAGGGGGGACACACCTTAAGCACGACTGTGGGTGGGATGCAGTGGCTGAGGAGCTCGTACAGCTTGGCGCGCACGTCCATCACACGTTGTGGGGACTGCTCCTGGACGATCATGTCCGCGACTTTATGACAGTATGTCTCCCAGTCTGGCTTTGCTATCGCAAGCGGCTTTTCGAGGTCGGTCCTATGCGCATGGTCAGTCGCGGCGGAGAGGAGGAGGGCGGGGGACTGACGACTGCATTTTGAGCGCCTCGAGGACGAGGAGGGCTTTGCGGAGGTTGCCGTCCGCGTCTTCGGTGATATCGTGTGCGGTCTTGTCGGGGACGTCGAAGCCCTCCTTCTTGCCGACGGAACGCAGCACTTCGATCATCTGGAGATGATGAGAGCCTCAACGACGGTACTCGTGATGTGAGCTCACCTCGTTCTCATCTGGGGCGGCCACCCTTACCAGGAGACATCGACTCTTGATAGGCGCAATGAGTCGCGACGTCGAGTTGGCGCAGAGGATGATCCGCATGTTGGACATGTACTTTTCCATCGTTCGACGAAGCGCCGCTTGTGCGTCTCGCGTAAGGGAGTCTGCCTCGTTGATGATGACCACTGCGCATTCACGTTAACATAACCCTATGTGAAGGGAGGCAATAGGCAGCAGACCTTTGAATCGTTGCTTTGCGCTCAAGTCCACTTGTTGTGTTTGCGCGATGTCTTTGAGCAACTCTTGGATCACCACTCTGTCGTAGTTCCCCACCTCGCTGCATTCTATGGGTGAGGGTGTTGTGAATGCATGGGTGCAGTATGGCTTACCTGGGCGTGATCTCGATGTGAAAGTTGCTCTGGACGATGTTCACGTCGAGCTTCCGCTTTGACGGCGTCATGAATACTCGTTGATCAATTTTGAGCTAACAGAAGGTGAGATCTCTTGCTATATGGTAATGATTCGGAACACACCTTCTCCGCACCCTTCCCAAATAGCTCACGTAGCGTGCATGCGATTCTCGTCTTCTTTCCTGCGCCTGAGGGTCCGTAGAACAGCATGTGTGGAAAGTCTCCTGAGGCAGCCTATATGCGCTGCATGAGAAAGGTTGTGTATACAACGTGTTTTGTGTAACTCTGACCAACGCGCGTAGTCGTGCCGAGAGGCCTGCATGATAATGGAGGTCGTCGAGAGTCCGTGGCCGGTGCTGCAGGAGGACTCAGCCAGCAATTGCAGGCGCATACGAGCAGCCTTACCTTGTCAACCCAGAGCGACATGATGGCTAGAAGAAAGAACAAGTCACGGTGAAGTGGAGGGTTGGCGTGGCGGCGCGTACCTACGCAAACGCGTCTTGTCACACGTTACGTCACGCGTGTCCAAGCCAGTCACATCCTGGACAATACACGGCGTTACGTCTCGCTTGCAATCTCCTACCATCGTCTCGCTGTTGTTTTCGTCATTCCTCCGCTACTATCTTCTCGATTCGCCATGTGGTCGAGCGATCTGCGCGCCGTAGAAACAACAAGCATCGGCCATCGTCGTTGTCCTATACCGGGAGCTTTGGCCATACCAGACTCTTTAATACGGTGCCAGAGCTATCATCTCTCCCGCACACTACCTCCGTGAAGCACGCAAATGATATTGAATCGACAACTCCCCCGCTTCACCCTGTCCCTCTTTCTCACCGTATACCTGTATCTGGTTCACGGCAGCCATCTCCATGCACTCGCACTTGACACATATTCTATCAGCCAGGGCATTCGCTTTACGTGCACCTTCGTCCTCCTCTGGGCGTTCATTCACACCGGCTGTATAGCTGCTCTCTCCGTGATCTTCAAAGCCTTGGAACGATCTCACAAAGTGCTCTACCCACTCCCTCATCGAGCTGTGCATGCTGCCCGGGTTAGTCGCTCTGCGTATGTCACACACGTCTAGCGCCTTATACTAACCTCTCGCTCGTAGACATGGGTCACACACGCCACTCGCCACCTCCATAACCCTGTAGAAGACCTCGATGATCACGTCTCCATCAACATGACTACATCTCCAGTCTCTGCCCCTCATCCTTATGACGCCTATGAAGAATGGAACGACATCCTCATCGACGCTGGTCTCTGCCTCCCCAACGTGCCCGCTTGGGACGATGTATGGGATGATACATTGGAACCCGCGATGCCCGCCCCGCCTACCAGCCGCCCCTTTAAGCCGGCCGTTGCCACTCCCAAGGCACCTGTCAGCGCCATGCCAAAGGCAAAGTGTGACAAGCTGACAAGCGACGTCATTCGGCTGCAGAACGACCTTTACGCGGCACACAAACGATGTGCTCGACTAGACGAATCGAAGAGACGATATGAGAAGGAGAGCCGCGAGCTCAGGGACCTCTCGAACGAACTCCGGACCAACCTCGACGATGCCCGGCGCCGTGAGGCCGATCTTCAGAACGATCTTGCTCGTGCTCGGGAGGAGACCGCGAATGTCAAGAGCCAACTCACGCTTGCGCAGAAACATTATCAGGATCTCGCACGCGAGCGTGGCTCTGTTCAGATTCTGGTGGAGGATCTCCGGTCGCAGCTTCAGGAACGCGATATCGCGCTGAGTTCATGTGCCGATAAAATCTGCGAGGACGAAGACAGGAACGCACAGCTGTGCGCGCTCGTCGCGTTCTTTCAGAAGCAGGCTATGCGCTTCAGGGCTGAGCTGGATGCGCGCCCCGAGAACCGTCCCCCGCCGCCAATGGCGCGCCCCTTCCCTGTTGTGCGGCTCCGCATCCACCCTCTCACCCGCCCAGCAGGCCCCAGCATTCCCGGGAACGCATGGAGCCCAGGCGAGTACATGCGCCAGCTCAAGCGCCAGGAGTATGCGCAGCGCGTGCACATGCAGAAACTGAACGAGCAGGCGGAGGCCGTGGTCAAGAGACTCAAGGGCGACTTGTTCACCGCCGTCCAGCAGCGCAACGAACTCAAGGCCGAGACCGACAAGTTGTACAATGAACTTGCCGCCTGCAGGCGGGACACGGAGGCTGCGAAGGAGGTGGAAAGGTTGAGGGACGAGCTGATGGCCGCCGAAGCGCAGCGTGATGAGCTCATGAACGAGATCACTGCATTGCAGGACGAGAAGATAATGCTGATACAGGATTCGTTCGGTGCAGAAGCAGCAAAGATCGCAGCCGAGGAAGAACTCGAGCACCTACGCGGCACGCTCGGCGAGCCCGCCGACGCCGTTAAACGGGCGGAGGAGGCGCGAAACACAGAGGCCACTGGAAGTAGCCCCGCTGTGGATGTTGAGCTTACCACCCTGCGCGAGTCCGTTGACAAGGCCTATTCGCGGCTTTCGGCGATCATAACAGAGCGGCTCGCGGCGAGGGGTGTCATCCTCCAGAGGGCCCCTAGGCGCGACGAGATGGTCGTCATGATCTCGGAATTCGCTCTGCACCTGGCTGCTGGTGTCCCCGAGGCCTCCGTTCCGAGCGCGCCATTGATTGAACATACTCCCTCTAATCGGCCCGCGGGGCACTCGACTACTCCTACTATGGATTTGCTAGACACGGAGATGGCTGCGAGTACCCCCGAAGCTTCCGTTGTGGGTGCGCCTATGGTGACCACGAACGGCGAGCAGACTCTTCCTGCTCAGCTCGCACAGTCCTCGACACTCGTTGCTCTGGAGTCGCCTAACCCGGAGATGTCCACTTCTCAGGCACAATCGTCCGCTTCAGAGACTTCTCCATCCGCTCCCCCGAAAGTCATCGGCAAGGCGAGCATTGGCTTCAAGAAGGTCGATAGATCGAAGGCGGTGGCGCAGCTCAAGCAACTCGCGGGCTTGCTATCGCCTCCTCCCGCGCCAATGGCTCAGTCCACACCAGAGGTCACCCCATCTGAGGCGGAGTTGTCCCCTTCGCCCAGTGGTGAGCAGGTACGCATCACTGCGATGGTTAATTGTTGAATACACGCTGAGCATCTTTGTGTTCGTAGGTCCTGTCTAGCGGGACCTCTGCCGAAGCACTAGACGAATTATGAGGCTATTGGTCCCTGGCATTTTGCGCATGCAAGGAACCAGGATGTATCATTGGTGTCTCTTTGTGCATTCATTCATATCTCACTTCAACCTTGCATTTCATCTGGACAGGTGTGTTACTCACTCTATCACTTTCTCGACAGCTCTGCTGACTTTGCTACGTAGCCTGATTTATGTGGAGGACACAGTCACTTATTCGCTAGTGCAATCGACTGGAGCCATTTGTGCTAAGCGACGGGAAGCAACCACTCGATGCTCGCGCTGACATCCATAGGTGGCCTATACGGTTATGTGAAGCTAACGCTAACTTTACGTACCCCGAATTGCAACTCCCCACACCGCAACGTACCTTTCCCTACTGTACTGTGCTATTGTGACCTTATAGTCCATATCTTGCCAATAGGTGTTCGTATCTTTCCGCAGTATCTCTTACAGTGCATGGGATGATCGAATTCTGCAGTGTCTGCAGTGATTCGCTCTGAGTGACTTGTAGGAGATGATGTAGTGAGCTCTTAAACTCTTATGCAACACTCGTCGAACGGTAGAGCCTTTATCGTCATTGCTAGCTACAATCTCCCGAGGGCGCATCATGAGTGTTCCAGAGCAGCTCTCTAGCTTCCGGTCTGGGTTTCGTCGTATGCGATGTTGCTCAAGTATCACATTGGGGAAGAAGAGCAGATAGGAATATTGGCGAGCCCTACAACTTAACATCCTGATAGTGCTGAATGGTCAACGGCACGTCGTAATCGACAAAAGGCGACACGAGCCGAACACGCGCGCGAAATTGGTGATAGCTAGCCAGAAGGACGAGTATGAACAAGCGGTATAGTACTGGAACTTCTAAACAAGCGGCGACAGTCCGGTGAAGAGACGTACGAAATTCTACCCCTAAGCTTCATCACCCGCTTCGTCATCTGTACCACCGACTTCATTGCGCAAAGGACTACAGAGCTGGACTCTCTTGGGAGCAGGCTCAAGGGACATGGCGAACGGATCGTCATTGTCCAAGTCGTCCCTGATGCGCTTGGAGCCCTTCGCGCGGTTCCCTTTCTCCGACTGCGAGCTGTTCTTGGTCTTCGGGAGAGAGAATGGCAGAGCCTTGTCGTTCGCTGGCCAGGATGAATCCGCAAGAGCCTCGTCGAAGATCGCCAGAACGCTCTCGTAAGTCAGGTAAACAGGCGCGCGAGGATCAGTGCCACCACGGACAGGATTTTGATCGGCAACCAGAACCTTGAACTTGGCGATCAGGGTGTTGAGGGGTTTGTTTCCGGGCACCGACCACTCATCCTCTTGGTTTGGATCCGCGAAGAAATCTCGTTTCGCTGCTGCACTGCCAGCTTTGGTATCGGGGCCAAAAAGTGTGAGGAAGAGTTCAGGATCAGAAGATCGGCTGTGTGCCGTGTGGCGCAACACAGTCCAGATCAAAAGCCAGAAAAAGGACTCCAGGTCATGGTGAACTTCGTGAGCGACGCATGTTCGGAGGACTTCAATAGCCATGAAGAAAAGTGTTCCCTATAGAAGTTAATGTCAAAGATACTCATCGTGACACTTTCGCCGCGACTTACGGTCCTTTCCTTGATCTTCATCCGTGCTTCCCACTTGGCTTGGTCCTGAGTCAGGTCGGCGCCTTCTGGTTTACGAGTGCCCATGACCGGATTCTGTCTGTCCGTAGCGGCAGCCCGGGTCTTGAACGGTAGTTTGGCGTTGAAGTCGGCGACGAACTCCTTCCAACTTTCCTCGTCATATGGCCACCCAGCGATCTGGAGTGCCGTCTTCCAATCGAACCCATAGTCGAAGTCAATGAGGAAGCCGATAAACGCGAGCATGTTGGACTCAAATCCAGAAAGATCATTGAGGAGAACGTTGTTGTTGCTGATGTCGCGGTGTAGTATACCAGCACGGAATGCTTGCCTATGACCTAGGTCATGGAACACGTCAATAGATGAGCTACGGTAGAATTAAAAGATGGGACTTACCGATGATGGCGTCACGAAGCGCTTGGACAAGCTCTCTCGTAGATAAGAACTCATGGAGGGGACGACCCACCGTCTCTACGACTAGCCGCATGTGGCTGCGCTCGTTCAGCTGAGCCGTACTGCGCGGCGTCTGCGATCGTAGCGCACCACAGATCGTGCGGTGGTACACTTCGTATGCGGGGACACGAGCACTACCTGCCGCAGCTGAAGACGAGCTCGTGCTCGTGCTGCCCGACCCGACTGGTGCAGGGTCGTCACTGGAGGGGCGACATGCAGCCTTGTTGACTTGACGATCTCCAAGGTCGTCCGCGCGCTTGACAGTTGGCAAGCCGAACAGCGTGCCGACGCCAGGCTCGAGCTTCACCTGGGCAAGAAAGTCTTCTAGCTCCATGGGGAGCTCCTCGAGACCGTCCGCGCTGGTCTTGTATGGACCGAAAGGGACTGGAGGCGGCACAGCTGCATCCGGATCGTTGCGATGCATGAACACATAGTCCTCGAGGAGCTCGTGCAAGGACTCGTTGCGCACAAACTCTTCGATCTTGTCGTAGAAGGCGTCCTCCCGATCACGCGCAACCTGCCTCCACGCATCCTTCACCACCACATGCCTGCACGACCCTTCCTCTAGCGCGTCCACGACGACCGTCGCCCGCGAAAAGAGGCGGGGGTTGAGGAAACGGGTGCGGAAAGCTAGGTACCGTGTTGCACCTATCTCTGCGCCGTCGTCGCCGTACTTTGTCATCGTGATCCATCGACACGCCCGCTTCTCTTCGTCCGACAGGGGCGGCTTCCCCGTCGCCTTGCAATGTTCTTCGATCAAGAGTAAGTCTGCGTCACTGACTGGCGAGATCGTCGGATCCAAGCCAAGCACGGCCCCACAAGGCTGACCTTCAGGTAGAACCCGAGTCTGAGAGTGGACGTGGCAGAAACGCCACAGCAGCTCGTGCAGCGGCCAGGGGTGTGTCTTGATATCGAACGACCTGGAGACAACGCACGCCGCGTGGTCGAAACGGTAGATGCGCGCCTGAGTTCCGTAGATACCGACGGCAAAGACGTAGAGCATGCGATGCGTGAGCATGATGTTTCGCGCGCTCTTCGCGAGCTGGATGAGGACACCCGTCGCATTCTTGCCGTGCTTAACGTGAGGCCACGGGGCATCTTCGTCAATCGGATCTTGAGCCACCTTAATCTCGAGCACTAGTGAGATGCCATTCCACGTCTTCATCCACGTCTCGTCTTCCTCGGGGACGCCAGGGAATGACATCACTACGTCGGGCATGGTGTAGCGATGTTCGTCTTCCCATGCCTTGAAAGGGAAGTGCACGGCGCATCGACTGCCGTTGGAGAACTGCGGCCGAAATTGGGGATCGAAGTCGGCGACCATGCTGTTGAGGCCGGATATCTGTCACGATGGTTGTATGAGATGTGTACCTGCATGAGACAAACCGAAGATACTCACTGTGTGTTTATATGTGTCGGCCTCCTTTGTCGTGATAGGCGCAGCCCGAAAGACATCGGTGGGATGGGACCATGGCCGTTTGCCAAGAAATGGGCTGGGGCTTGGAACAAACTGTTTGAAGAACTCGCCGAGTGGTTTGTCGAATAGGTTGATCTTGCCCTCTATCTCATCCGCCCACGAGTCCCTGTTAAGCTCGCTCGTCTGAAGAGTCTGGCTCTTGTTGGTCGTCTTGGTCCCAGATTTGTTACTTGGAGGAGTGGCCTGCATATCTGATAGAAAGGACTCGTTGGACGACGATGTAGTGGTGTTACTCGTCGAAGACCGAGAGGAGTGACGGCGAGATGATGAAGACAAGGACGTTCGGGAAGACATTTCGGCAGTATATATAATACCCTCGGTTTCGATGGCACGAGGCGATACCGGTAACAGATGTGGCGAGTACAAGCAGATGGCTTCTTCCAGCAGTGTGACAGTCACTGTTCAAGTGGCAGCCACCAACGACCTCGTTGCCGGTGCCTAGTGGAAGCAGTGAATGGCTGTTACTAGCGAGACGAAACCTCAAGACAATGCTTACAATTCTTTTTGTCTGACGTTTAGAGAATCGGAGACAGACAATGTATGTGAACACGTGGCGTAGTGCTGAACACGAATTTGCGTTTAGCGCCTTGGCTAGTGGCGGGCGCCTAAATCGCAGACGAACGTATAGAACCGATAAATGTCCTGAAAGTACAAAGTATGCACGCATAGGAAAAACAGCTAATAATGATATCGCTTTTCCATTGATATTATAGAAAATTTTGCAACAGTGGAAACATATACTGGGGGGTATTCGGCGGCGGACCCCACCAGTGCCTCACAGGGAAAGTTCTGCCATATAGCCTAGCGCCCACGTTTTTGTAGAAGTCCCAATTTGTGGTGTCCGACGAGCACCCGGGTCACCCCCGGTAACTCGAAGTAGCATACACTGAGCGGGAATTGGTGATTGTGTGCGAAGTGTACTTACAAGCGATCGCAATCAGTCACAACAACATAATTTCCATATACGGACTGACACTCGGACGCGACGTCGGCACAAGCGACGCGGCGTCTCCAGCACTCTGAGTCTGTTCGCCGCGCCCGCCATGTCGTCTCCGGTGCCCGTATTCTTCATCGGCGTCATCATCCTCCTGGCGATGGGCATTGTGTGGTTTGTTATCCCTAAAGGCCCGAACCAGACGTAAGCACGCATCCATTCTGACAGACTCGCTGCTGACTACCAGTTGCAGGCTTGTCCGGACGAGTCTCATGCTTGCATTGATGTGCTGCTACCTCATGTGGGGAGTGACTTACCTCGCGCAGGTACATCCACTAGAGAGTGAGCTGGCTGCACGCTATACAAGGCATCACTCTTACACGCTGTGCAGGACCACGGAAGGCTTTGGGGAAGGAGACATGATTGCATTGGAGTGGCTGCTGTCTTGTGGAATTCGGTGCGTGCTGGTGCCATGCATTGCTACTGCATAAACTGACTGGTTTCCAGACGTTCCCACTTGTATTATTTCTACTCTGCACCATAATACTAGGACACACGCGCTTTCTATAGCTCATGCCACCGTGACCCTACCAGCCCTGTGTACCTGGTTCGAGAGGACTAGTCCGTGTACTATCCCAGTCTGCCCCAGCACCCCAACCTTGGTTCTGGCTGTCGGCATTGTCCCAAACGCTACCGGTATCGCTCAGCGGCCATGGGGAGGTGGGTCTGGAATGACATTGTGGTATATCACTCCATAAGTGGTCGTCCCCCGGCTGCACACCCTCTTCCAATGGAAACGGCGTAACGAGCTCATTTGACTCGTCCGAGTCTGACATTGAGGGCGACCTCTCCATCATGTCGTACGTCTCCTCCGATTCAGGGCCGAGCGGTGATTCGTCCTCCGGTAGACCGTTCTTCAGCTTGACCGTCCACTCCGACATTGGCAACTTCTCGGACATGTCTAGTTGTAGCCCCTCGTGGTTCGCGATGGCTACGGCTAGGAGCTCCATCCACCCCCCGCAAGCAGCAGCAACGCGCTCCTCCCACCATAGGTCGCCTAGCGTCAGTGCGCTGAAGCGCATGTCCGTGAGTGTACACTTGACGACCTCTCCTCTCTCTAACAGTGGGAGCGGTTGGCTAGCCTTCTCGTGTGCGATGTGTCGGTGAACGGCCAAGAGCTTGTGCTGACCCTCCACAGACCCCAATGTATCCCGGGCTTGCTCGAAGCGCACCCGCCTTCTCTCGTCCCATCCCTCACCGTCCTTTCGCTTGAACGCGGCCACTTGACTCGCGTAGCCTAGCGCCTCGTCTCTCCCCCACTCGTCCTTCTCCGTAGCCTTTCCTACCCCGTCCAGCTCGACGCCGTACCCCCACGTTGCTCCCGCCGCACTGCACCATGCTGTGAACTCTTCCGGTGTCCACTCAAACTTGTGGTCGTGGTGCCGGAATATGCGGTCAGTCCTTTTGGTGGGGTCTAGGTAACCGGAGCGAGCGGAAGGTGGGGCGTCTGGTGCAGTGAAGCGTGCGTTGAATGTGTACGATGGGGTGGTGATGAGGAGTAGGCGGGGCTGGTACGCGCCAAGGAGGACGGGAGCGAAATAGTCAAGGATACCTTCTGGGAGGTGTTCGATGCTGAGGAAGGACGGTGAGAGTATGGCGACTGCTGACGAATCGCATGCGTACACTTCGGTCGCGACGATGCAGTCCACACCTGCGAACGCGGCATTCACCACCTCCAGCCCGCCTTCCCAGATCTCCACTTCTAGCGGTTGCCACCGCGTTCGCCAGTCACTCGGTGCGGTGTCCTGTATCGCGGCCTCCAACTCGGACGACGAGATGTCGAGACCCGTGACCTTTGTTGGGTTCAGGAAGGTCTCCGGTGCATATTCGAGGTACGATTGCGATGCATCCGCTGTAGAGTCAGGAATGGCACTTCCCTCGGTAGACTGGTGCAGCGGTCTAGCGAATGTTTCGAGGATCGATGGTAGTGGCGGTGGAAGCCACGGCGCAGGATTGCAAAGACATGAAATGAGAGATCCTTCGCCGCACCCGACATCCAGCACCTGATCCATATGTTCGCGTTAACCCACTGGGGTCCGTGTCATGCAATGCAGAACGTACCTGACTGATACCTTCCCGGCGGAGAATGTCGAAGACCCACCCTCGTCTCTGGAGGAATAGCGGAGGTTGGAAGATCACTTCCAAGTCGCCGCTACCTTCCTGGAATGCTGCCACTGCGGTCATTTTAGGTGTGTAGCAAGAAAATACCCCTCGCAGGTGGTGGTTGGATAGTGGTCTTTATAGCGCTGCTTTATACAATCCAACGGTGGCCACATGGGTGGCACCGGCCCTTTTGAAACTTGAGTCCTCGCTTTGATTTTAGTCCTCAGACTTTCCATCGAGTATTATCACAGATAATAGGGTGCTTCTGTATGTATGATGAGACAGTTCTAGCAGTATCGGAATGTTTCATGATGGAGGGTCTCTTCAAGAGGGCGCTTATTTAATATTGCATTATGAGGGCGTCTAATCCACTACATCCTCAGGCGCTTATGCTGTGTCGTAGGCACTACCACCACCTCTCTACTATGTCTGTTGCGATTTCTTCCTCGGCCCAGTCTCTGCAACTGTCTATGTTGCCTTCAGAGAAGAGCATCAAGGTTTGTTTGCATTGTTGCAGGCATTGAAGGGCTTCGTGGTTGACATCCTTCTCAGCGCAAACTCGAGGATGCACTCCAGACCCTCGACGAGGCGGTCGCACCTTCGCCATCCACAACCGACCAGACTCATCCTGCAAAGAAGGCGAGGACATCCAAGAATCTGTATGCGACTCTCGCCAAGTACGGTATTCGAAAGGAGCCGAAGACGTGGGTGCTCATTCAACACCATGGCCTGCGCTCAAAGGGCTGACACAATGCATTCTCAGCACCCAACCAGCCAACGAGTTTGAGATACTGTCAAAGACAGCGCCTCATCTAGCTGCAATTCTCTCTCGTAGTGCGACGCGCACACGACAGGCACTGCCCTGGAAGCTCGGTCACCCACCGCGGCCCACCACGGCCCCCTCCTCGACCACCGAATATCGTCCGTCCTCAATGCCGTCCTTCCTCTCGCGCCTCTCCACATTCAAACTCTCCACGTACTCCAACAAACCCTCTGCCATCGACGCAGTCGCAGCAGCCAAGTGCGGCTGGGTCAATGATGGCAAGGATCGCCTCGTTTGTGGGATATGTGATGTGTCGTGGGTCGTTGCAGGCCGCGAGGGTATGAGCAGAGATGCTGGTATGTGGAACGGATGAAGAATGAAGGTAGGTCCTGACTGACTGACCCTCTGCAGCCAATACTTTGGTGGACAAGCAGCGTGCGCAGCTAGTGGATATGCACAAGGATGGGTGCCCTTGGAAGACAAGACAATGCGACGGTATGTCTGGAGCTTTGTGGTGCGACAGGAGATTTATTGTATCCCAGACTCCATATACAGAATACCGCTGCAGGCACCAATCGCTATGGCCCGAGAAATCAAGAACCGTGCAGCGGTACTAGACACCGTAGTTCAAGCAGTCGAGATCAAGCACCCAATGGTGCGTGCCTTCCGCCATCCCATACACGCTCTCCTGACGGACGTGACAGACATCTACCCAAGTGCAGTCGCTACTTTCGTCTATCGCTAGCGTCCGAGTACGGACCTTCGCAGTACCAAGCTCGGAGACCGACTCGCCCGTGGGTTCTGAAGATGATGAAGCGCAAGCAGAACCTCGACCTACGGAGACTGCGGTAATCACCGCATTGTTTGGATGGTCAATCGTCCCGCCAGCACCACCCGCAGAGCGGTCGCGTACGCAGTCGTTATCTCGCGCAACCTCTGTGGCGCTCGCCACTCCCGCGCGCCCACCTTCGCGTGCAGCGTCGGTAGTCTCCCTTCGCGAAGGCACGCCTACGCCGGGGGCGCCCACCCGGGCCAGAGTACTCGGCCAGAGTGCTAGCCGCGCACCGAGTCCTTTACCTGCGAAGCCAGACGCGACCCTCCTGCACTGTGTATTGTGCCAACGTCGGGTCGGCCTGTGGGCCTTCATCTCGCCGCCACAGACCAATGGGACCGCAACGTCAGATACGACCAGGCAACCACAACGCCGCCAGCTCGACGTGCTCCGCGAGCACCGGTCGTACTGCCCGTACGTCGTACGTTCGACGGTCGTGCCGACCATGCCTGCACCGCAGCCCTCGAACACATCTCGCACATCCTTGTCGGTAGCTGGGCAGAATACGATCGAGGGCTGGCGGGCTGCTCTGACCGTCGTGATGCGCCATGGGATGGCACGCAAGCAGCGTCTCGCTCATGCGCGGAGTATGAGCGGGAGGTCGACAAATGACTTGGCTGCGCAGTATGCACAAGACGGTCGGCCGCCGCAGGGTGAGCAAGAGATGGACGCCGTGGAGGCCATGGTTGCTGGAGTGAAGAGTCGTGGGGTACGCATTACTGGTTCACACGTAGTCTCGTTTGCTGACGATGTTCTCTTCAGGGCAAGGATCTCCTCAAGTATGTCAAGGGATTACTCGGATAATTGTGTTCATAATCGACTCTGGTGTATTCAATTGCTGTATCTATGTTTTTCCATGGACAAGAATATTGTAGCCATCCCTTAGTGCACTCTGCAATAAATTCCCGAGCCGGAGGTCTTGAGGATTATGTTCACAATCGAGAGTATGGGTTTTGAGTCCGACTGATGTGGGGCGCTACAAGCGCCAGCGGTCAAAGTGGCGGCACACGTCCCCGCGCACAACGCTCATCGACCCTACGACTCACACAGCATCTACATGTTCTTGTCCTCCGTCTGAACTTGCCAGCAGTGCCCTGAGCTTATTCTGTTTCCCCTAATTCGCCATGCCTTCTGGCTACGCAGCCCTGCCCAATCCTCGCTTTGAGCCGGATGCAGATCAGGAGTTGGAGGCGGCATTCGACGACCACGAAGACGACGAGGACACCGCCAACGAGACGACCCGCCTCACGCGCGGATACGTCGACTCGCATCCCTTATCCGAAGACACCGCGGCACCAACCCCGCAGCGATCTGGGACATACGACTTTGAGCGCGAGTACGAATACGACGTCCCGCCCCCTGGGTCGCCCCCATCCCCCTCTGCCCTTGCCCACCCAAATGACTGGGGCAATTCGAATGGGCAGCTACCGGGAACGCCTGCGCGCCCTGCTCCGCCGCGCCCCTCATTCTTCCGGCGTGTGGTGGGTGTGCTGCTCCCGCAGCACTATGCGCGGGTGCCGACATCAGATGCGGGCAGTGGGGCGCCTGGCCGGCGGGGAGGCGGGATAGAGAACGACGGCGTGTTTGCGAATGTGATGGCCAAGCCCGGGCGAGCCGTCGCGGTGACGAACGAGAATGGCGATACGATTCTGGTGCCGGAGGAGGCGCAGAACGAGCTGCCGCCGGTGGGTGCTCTTCCCGCCGCTACGGAATATCGCTAATTTGCCTCACAGACATACGCGGAAGCGCAGGCAGATGCGGTCCCGCCCTATTGGGAGACGACTGTCATGGCGCCGATGATGGCTATTGGCGGGGACATGATTGTGGACGACCTGCCTACCGGCTCTATCATCTTCTTCATCTCAACCGCATTCGTCTCTTACTTCTTTCAGTTCGTCGGCTTCGTGCTCACGTACCTGCTGCATACGACGCACGCGGCCAAGTACGGCTCGCGCGCGGGCCTCGGGCTGACGATGATCCAGTACGGGTTCTCGACCCGCATGCGCGCGGCGCAGATGGTAGACGGCGAGGGCGGCATCGGGCAAGACCTCATCTTGTGGAATCAGACGACAGGTATGCCGGAGGTTATCCATAAGACGGGCCCGGGGCAAGCGATGCTGCCCAACGGCACAACGATCGACATTTCCGGGGCGGAGTGGAACATGGGGTCCAGGGATTGGATGTCATTGCTGCTTATACTCATAGGTGCATATCACGTAGCATTCATAGGCTGTTTACTGACGTGTTGGGCCGTTTGCAGGCTGGTTCCTTTTTGTTGCCTCCATCATCGGCTTCTATCGTGTCAAGCGGTGGGAGAAGTCCATCCGCCAAGCAGCCACGCCGTCCACACCCCCTTCTACGGAGCAAACACAGCACGACACACAGACCCGCAACAATATCGGGCATGCCTTCGGCATATACGATGTCGAACAGACCGAGCCGCCAACGCCTAACACAGCGCAAATAACCGAGGCGGAGGCGCGCCTGCAAAGGGATCTGCGGGAAGCGGGGCTGCTATGACCCCAATTGTAGACGAAGTCAACCATTGACGGTCTGTTCGACGTCGAGTGATACCGGATGGACTCGGTAGAGTGTACTACTTATTTAACCTAAGTAGGTAGGACGTTGTGTTAATGCAACTACAGTCACTATCCTGTCATGGAGTGCTTGTATAGATAACAGTTTATTCAATATCTTACTGCTTGGATTAGCAATGGCTATTACTTGATCTGCTGTTTACGCTGAGCATTGGTGCACGCCTTCGGAGTACCTTGCTAACACAGATTCCATATCGTACAACATGAATAAACTGCAAGTACACCCCCGACAATGGAAGACGAGAGCGGCTATACGGCGTCCACGAGGAATTTCACTTTCGTGTCATAGAAAGACACATATCCTTTGATGTCAGAGGCGTCGCTCTCGGTGGGGTCGGCATAGTACCACACTGCGTTGTCAAGTCTCTTTCCCGTAGGGAGCTCGATGGTGTAGTAGTTGGCATCGCCCTGATGAAGCAACAGTGAGACCATATTTTGGGCAGGGCCACTGGACGTCGACTCACCTTGTACGGACAATGCGTGACCAACTCCGTCGATTTGAAGAGATCTTTGTGACAATCCTCGGGCGGGATGTAGATGCGAGGGGGCAAGCCGGTCTCGTAGAGCAGGCGCGGCTTCGTGGTGTTCGCAAGCTCAACACCGTCTACTTCCACTCGGACACGGTGAGGAGCCTCGACGACATTTATGCGCTACAAGATCCTCTCGGATCAACATCGTGCCACCACGATACTATCGTAGGGCAGTGAATGGGGTACAGACCTTGCTCTTGTCTATACTCTGTGATGCCTCCTTGAACCAGGCGTCCATGATGGGGTAGATAGAACTGCTGTCTATCATGTAGAAGCTCGCTCGCAGGGTGATATACACCCCAGGCTCACTACGTCACAGTCCCGTGGTTGCATTGACTGACGAATAGTGCCCACTGTATCTAAGCTACAGCAAGCAGAAAGACCCTTGCCATGTCTACTTCTGCGTGCGCACCCACCAGACCATACGGATACCAGTGCCAACATTGACCATATAATGTACTGAACGACACCGATGTACGCTGCCACGCTGTTGCGCACATGTCAACTTAAGCAACGGCCCCATACCCTCCTTACATCTCACTAAACATCATAGTCAGTCAGACGTAGTCCCGAAATTGAATGATTACAAGTGTCTGCGCTACTTTCCTTATACTAAGTCTAGATTAAACGATTGATGAGTATATAACCCTACTTCCTCCGGCGGTACAGAATATCGCAAGGCTGCTGCGGCGTGACCATCATAGACTAGCAAGCGACGTCAGCTAAGCTCGGGACACAAAGCCACACAAAAGAAGGCTCACCGTGTAGTCGGGCTTCGGGAACGGCCCCTCCAGGCGGAGCTCCACTTTACGAAGTATCGTCAAGATGACCATGCCGATCTGGAGCAGCGCGAACTGCTCGCCGATGCACCGATGCCGCCCCGCGCCAAACGGCAGGTACGGGCTCTCCGTACCCTTAGACACTAGCCCGAACCCGAAGTCGACTTTTGAGCTCTCGTCGTACTGCTTCCGCGCTTGGGCTGCAAAGCCCGACAAATCCAGCCACCGACTCGGGTCCCATGAGGTCGCATCCTTCCAGTACAGAGGATCGAGCTGGCTGAGCGCGGGCGAGGCCATGACGGTGTAGCCCTTCGGGACAACGTAGATACCATCCTCAGACGGCGCCGCGAGGCCTTGAGGCACAGGAACGTCGCTGCGCACGTACCGCATGATGCTGTGGATGGGCGAATGCAAGCGGAGGGTCTCCCTGATGACAGCATCCAGAAGGGGCACTTTCTTCATGTCGTCATACGTTAGGTCACGGAAGCCGCCGCCTGGGAGACCGAACTGCTCGACCTGTTCCTGGTATAACATCTCGCTGGAGCACATGGTCAGGAACCGGAGAACAATGGAAGGAAGACGTGCGTACGCAATATCGGGACGGTCCGCGAGGTGAAGAAGGACCCACGATGTGGACGATGAACTCGTGTGTTGGCCAGCCATGAGCAAGGCGATCATGATGTGGGCAATTTCATGGTCGGGAATAGACCGTCCGTCACGGTACCTCTGCTTCATCAAGGATGCCATCACGTCATCATAGTCCTACAAGCGAACACAACAATAAGCCGGGCCCCACACGCAATGCGAAGCTACCACATACATCGGAGTTGCCTTCTCTGCGCTTGTTCATGATGCTGAGATAGAATTCGGTCATCTTGCGCTGAGCATCATCACGCTTCCGGTAGCTCGGGAGAGGGAGGTTCTCGAACATCCAGTGGAGGGGGGTGAAACCGTGATCGAGGTCGTGGTACAGGTCGGCAAACCCCTTGGACATGCAGTCCCGAATCTCCTTGCCTTGCAAAGTCCTGGCAGCAGTGAGGATCGTAAGCTCCGCCATCGTCTTGTACACGCTGAAAGTGTTCCAATCGTCGGTGCTGCCTGACTGGAATCCTCGGAAGACAACGTCGGTGTCCATGAAGTTCGTGACCTCGTCTTCGATCATCCCGACGTACTGCCGGAACTTCTCCGTCGTCAGCGACACCTTGACGAATTTCTTTTGCTCCATGAGCTTCTCGTTGGGGCAGTCATACACGACATCACTGCCGAAGACGGGGGTCGTCAGGGACTACCAACAGTGCCTATCAGCAGATGTTGAAATTATCAACGAGTACAACATACCGAGTAGACCTCCTCCGCTGCGATGACAGTGTGCTTTCCACCAAAGACGAAGTCGTTCCCCTTAGGGCCAAGCGTGACCGTGACGCGCTTGCCCAGCAGGACGAAGGTGAAGACATCGCCGTACTGCCAAAGTTAAGCTATAAGGTTCTGACGAATACCACGATCAGCGTACCTTTTCACGACAGGATAGGAAGAACTGGACTGGGTCTTGGCCGTATTGCGCCGCAGAGCCAAACCAGGGTATCCAATGGAATACAACAGGGGGCAAGGAAGGGTCACGCGGGAACTGTTTTGAAACGTGGTTAGGTGGCTGTTACGGCCGCGTTGTCGCCGCGATTCAGACTCACCAGCTGGTATAGGACGTTCAACACGACAGAGATGACGGGTATATTGATGACAAAAAGGAGGGCAAGACGGGAGAGCGAGGCGGAAGCTATCTGCTCCTGCGCCTGGACGAGGTAGCCTGTCCAGGGCTCCGAGTAATTTGTGTTGAAGGACATCGGGTTGAAGATACCACGCGAAATCGCTCGCGGCAGTCGCGACTGTCGTGGTCGTCGTGGTCGTCGTGAATGAGCAAGAGGAAGACGACGTTGATGGGCTGGGAACTGACAACGGGTTATAATTTATATTGTTCTCGAATTAGTATGGTTCGATGGTCATTTACCATATCGGGAAGGAGAAGGTACCTAGCGCGTGGACCGTTGCAGACCTGGCGGAGACCGGTGGAGACCCCGCACAAGCGGATATGGATCCCCCTGGACCCGCTTCCCGCTTCTGCCGCCCGCGCTTCAATCAAAAAAACCAGTTTTGCAAACAGATCTCCGTGATCCTAGCCACGTTCCCAGTCCATTCGTCGTTCGATTCGCAGAATGCTGGTCGCATGACACAAACCGACCAACACGAGTCCTCAAGAGGCCAAACGGGCGCAGAAATATGCACTCCCATTCAGCTAGACCATTGCATTCGTATTCTCAGCAGGGTCGACGGATCTGTCAGTTGAACTCAGGCTCAAGTTGTTGGCACTTTGGCACCTGTCTTGCGGTCGTTTGAGCAGGCACAGTAACACACGGGCCGCAAAGATAAGCAGCGTTGTTGATGCGGAGAATTACTTTCGTGTAACACATTCTTTCGCATCTCGACACTTAAGCTCCGACTGCTGGCGAACAACGTGTCAGCCAAGTAATCTCCCAACTGGGCAGGCGAACTACCTTCTTTGGTAAGTACGATGACAGACCTGAGGAATGCGCCGTCAATGAGGTGAGAGCCACTCATGGCGACAGTTTCAAAAGTACTCGCACTTTTCACCTACTTTCCATTGTATTCTACATGCATCACTCAAGGTAAAGTGACAGATGCGACTCTCAGTGGGAAGCAGTTACTCACATTGTCAAGGACCCTGAACAGAGTCGAGAGTGCTGTTCACTCCACTAATGACTCAAGGGACTGAGGGGACTCCAGAGGGACTTGGACGCCACTGCCATATCCCGGGGTAACGCGGGTTGGCATGTACGACGTACGCCATTGCGTAGCATCCTGTGCATTCAAACTGGCGACTACGGTGATATGAAATGGAAAGTGGATATTGTTCAGCTTGGCAAGCCCGAGGTTTGGAAACAAAGAAACTCCACCCTATGAACACTGCGGAGAGCAAATAGGCAAACCGTCATTGAGCTCCTCGAGTCATGGATGGAGCTGCATGAACACCCGAATCTGCCACCTGAGCGTGAATCAAGGGTCAACCGGTCGATACCATCGACAACGCACTTACCGTCTGGTCCCCATGGCTAACAATATACCTCAATCTATCGCACCCTAGAACAGCACGATGTTCAATCCATGACGACGGCTTCGAAAAACCGACGTTGGCTGATGATCCACTGCGCACCTCGAGTTCCATGCCTCGGTGGCATGGCGAAGCCACCGCAGACACCACCGTCCCGTAGGCTGCCTACGCACGGTGGCAACGAGGCGCTTCCTGCCAAATTCTCTTCTGAGAAGAGCACAGCCGAGTCAGCATTCCGAACACAGCCAATCGTCATATCAGCATGGGCTCGTACCACTCTCGACCATAGCCGTGGAAGATCGTGGCCGTTCTGTCTGCTGTTCTTGAACGACACGAGGATTGCGCAGTCGTGCTCGTGCCCCGACGGAATGACCACGGCTAGTCTATGCCGGCGTTTGAGGAGTAGGTTTGCTGCGCGGCTTTCATCGAAATAGCGCCAATGAAAAGTCGGTTCTTACGGTGAGGATGTATACGCCGGGGACCGGGCATGGCAGCTATATGCGTCGATCGGTCGGACATTATCCGAGCAACGTACCGCATTGTCGTAGTGTGAGTAGAGCTGGTGACTGGACGGTCATAGTCGGTCGAGCGTAGAAGGCAGATCATCAGCTCTTCTTGTCCCCATGCTGCGCTTCTAGCTTATGCATGTTCTGCTCAGCCGACCAGAACATGCAACACATGTCCAAAAGGCATTCACCGCTGACGCGGCACGGCAAGCATTCCGCCCACCTGCGGCGCCGACTTCATCGTCGTCGCTCATGACGCAACTGCACGAAAAAGACATGCTTGTCCAGAGTAGGGTGTATTATCATGATAGCATGTAGCATATACAAATTAGCGCAGAGCACGTACTATGGAAAACCTATCTCTCGAGAAGGATGAGTCTCGAATTAAGACCCAGCTCAAGACCCGCAATCTTCACGGGCACCTCTTGGCCCACTTCGTACTGTCCGTCGGGGTTCATATGGATGAGGTCCGCCTTCATACCGAGTTTCCAGATGAAGCACGAGGTCTGCCAATACTGCGAGTAGAAATTGTGAACCGGGGACGACGATATGATCCCGGTGAGCGAATTCTGGAAGCGCTCCGCCTCGGGTGTGCCCTTGTGCTCAACCAACCACCGCTGCAGGCGCTTGTAGGCCCAGTACGTGCTATGTTTCCGCTGGACGCGGTTATGGTGGGTCTCCCACCATGCGATGTGTTTGGCGACGCCTCTGAGGTAGTCGTCTTCGAACAGCCGCGGCTGCTCGGGCGACAGCAGGGCTTGCTTGATCTGCCAGTGCGTCACCATGTCGAGGAATCGGCGGAGGGGCGAAGTCGCCCGCATGTAGCCTTCGCCTTCGGGGATGCCCAAGATGGCGTGGGGACCGGGCACAATGTCGTATGTCGCGCTGCTGGCAAGCAACCCATGACGAACCAGGGAAAGGGCATCCACAAAGCCGTCCTCGTCGCGCTCCTTCAGTGCTTCCTGCAACGCGCCTGGTACTACCTCTGTGAACGGGGCAGTGATGCGTCGGATTGCAGGGACACCACGGTCTCTGAACCACATCGACGAAATGCGCCCCGCAAGCCGCGCGCACTCGGCGACAATCTGCCGCGACCCTGACTCGTTCGCTTTTGTGGAGGTAACCCATAAGTCCACTTGCGGGAAGCCGGACCAGAGGTACGGGCGATTGAGAGGGGGTGGGGTCTCAGGGAGTGGCTTCGGTTTCAGGGATAGATTTGGGTAGGTCCATTCGAGCTGTATCGCGCCCGCACGTGTACGACTGTCGGCTAGAGCGTCCGTGAATTTCTTCGCACTGCAAATGTTGTCCACAGTCGCCTTGTCGAGAGAAGCGACATCAGGGGGAGGAGGGTCTTCACCTCCGAAGGGAAAACTACGGTGCGCGGAAGGCTCTCCGATAGCTTTGTTGACACTGTCATATAGCAACTTTCGAGCACCCCTAATAATCCCTGGCCGTATTTTGTATTCGATGATGTTCCCCTCCAGATCGACTTTGCCACTGAACGTCATGACGACTTGCGGCCCGTCTTTGCCTAGACTCAATTCGCGCAGCTGCGGGTTGTCGGGTAGCATGGGGTCGGAACGGTCGAGATAGTAGTGGGTCTCCAAACGACTGAAAGCTCGCTTGACGATATCGTGGGTGGGCGGAAGGACAGAAGTGGGATCGGCTATATGGACGTGTAACCACGCACGATCCGGCTCGTTAGGTATGTGCTCGATGGAGATTGCATCGTCTAGCTCTTCTGCGTCGACATCGTCGATGATATACGCCGGCAAGTCACCGAAGTCGTGTCGAAGATGCTCGACCAGGTCTCGGGAGTAGAAGTCCTGGGGTCCGAGCGACGGACCGCGCGTGGCATGCGTGCTGATCATAGCAGCGGAGGTAGAAGACGATTCAGGGTGATCATGAGTAATGTTGCCCTTGAGCAACGCCATCCCGTGGTTCTCCCTTTCGTAGGATGAAATATGGAATCGGTCGGTGGGATCTACCCAGGGCGGAATCACACCTATCTCGACCAGGAATGGGTGCACGGACGCCGTTCCAAGACTTTCGCGGTCGTAGAGACGGACACCTTTGAGGATATACGACAGCGAGATCTCGAATGGATCCTTCTGCGTCGTACGCGTCCCACGACCCGCCGCACAGAAGAAGCGAATGATGGTCATCTCCTCTGGGGTGAAGGTAGTAGTCTTGTGGACAGTGTACGAGGGTGGCTGTATCCACGTGTCTCGTTCTCGCCTTCGTGATGCTTCGATGAGTGCCGTCGCCTTCTTTATGAAACTCTTGACGATGGGGTCTCTACGAGCGACCCATGCGTTGACAGCATTGAGATCGTCCAGTTCTTGTTTGGCCCGCACCGTGAAAAGAGGCCTCGTCAGGAAGTTGGATGGTTCGGCCACGAAAAATCTTGCTTTGTCGAATAGGAACTTGTGTATAGCCCACCTGGTCTGCACGTCAACAGTACTTTTTGGCGAGATGAGGCGCACTACTGTATCCACCGAGATTGTAGTGGCTTTACTGGGCTCTGGATGCCTCAGCGAATCGTAGATTCCCCGAAGCTGATGGTAAATGTTCGCGACCTTTCTCTCCACATCTATCTCGAAGTTGCGCAGGTGCTTCAGAACATGGATGCGGGCATCGGTCTCGCCCTCGCTGAGACTGTGAGACACTACGGGCCCACACCGTGTGATGAGGTCTGGTTCGACGAAGCCAGGAATGTAGTTCATGATGTCAGACTGGGCGTGGGGCCAGATGTCACCCCCGCTAAGCAGCGATACCGACTTGAGTTGGCCGTTATCGATTGTGTTATGGAGAATGACGCCATGAAAAACCATTTCGTTCCTGTGGGTGTGGTCAGGGCAGACCTTGTGGGACACGTGTGCACCGTACCTGCGAATCTCCACCAGCGAACCCTGCGGTACAAGCGTTGTCCTATCGTGCACCCCCGCATCCTGCGGGTCAATCGAGAAGTCCTGAGCCGCAAGCAAATTCTGGAGTTCGGGAGTAGGAAGCCTATTGGGGTTGACGGAGCTCTTCACCAGTTCCCTCAACCTGCGGGTCTCCCCCTCGAGGTGCAGTGGATGGCCCCAGCCGACCTTGTTCTGCTTCTTGGCGTTGTTATAAACGAGGCCTCTGTTGACGTGTTCTAGGAACTCGAACGTCTCCTTCGTCAAGGTCTTCTCGCGAGGATGTATGCGGTTCCGGGTGACGTTGGACGCATGGCGTTTTGTGGCTCTGCTGAGGGACGCCGAGCTGGTGGACGCGAGGCCGCGACGATGCATACAGGGAACCAGTCGTCCTGCGAGATTCCTGACGTCCTATAAGTGGATTACCGAGGGGAGTCGTGCAACGTAGAATGAAGACTATTTCCGTACGCAATCTCGTGACCGACCTCCCAAATTAGGCAAGCCATGTTTTCTACATCGCCCGCTGTTCTCCTCAGTTGAAGCTACATCTACTACTCTCAGGAGCCGCTGAACTTCATCTAGCACTCTTCAAGGTCTGCAAGACTGTATACTACCCACTTTATTGAAAAAGTATGTTCAAACGCGTCGCGAAACGGCAGAGGAGGCAAGAGCAGGATGAGGCGTTAGGTTTGGACGCAGAGACGAAGGAGGTTCTTGGTCTGCACGACACCGACTCAGACGAGTCGGCTTCGAGCTCCAGCTCGGAAAGCGAGTCGGAGACAGGAGACGACAGCACAGCTGAGGACGTAGTCGCGGTGGATGAGGAGGGCGACGAAGATGAACAGGAGGAGGATGGCTCAGACGAAGACGAGTCTAGAGACACGGACGACGAGTCGGAAAGCTCTGAAGATGAAGCACCACCACTCTCCATCCCAGCTGCTCTGGATGACCCTCTCTACATTATCTCCCTCGAACCCGACATCCGAGCATGCATAACCTGTCCTGGCAAACTACTCAAAAATGCCACGATGTGTGAGGTGCACAGGTCCTCCAACGTGAGTCCCCGGTCTACTTGCGCACCGACAGCAGCTAAAGGGCCGCAATTCACCTAGGCACATGTCCGTCGGTTCAAGAAATTCGCGGAACTGGCACGCCAGGCGGCGCCAGGGACAAATATCCGGAAGGTTGTCTCGCAGCTTAGTGCGGGGCCGGGGAAGGAGAAAGAAAAGGAGAAGGAGAGCGGCGACAGCCTCTCAAAACGCGCGGAGAAGCGGGTGCGTATATTCGATACGTCGGAGAAGCTCTTGTATTCATATCTACCCAGCAAGCTAAACTGGCAAAGATCAAGGCCAAGCGCACGAAGCAGAAGACTATGAAGGCAAAGGGGATTGCGTGGAAAAAGGAGAAGGGGTCGAGAACAAAGAGCTCTGACTCCGCCTCCGAAAGTGAAAGCGAGGACGAAGAACGGCCAGTAGCCGCTTCCCGGCCTACGAAGAAGCGCAAAGTGGAGGCAGACAGTGCTCGCAGTGCGTCGCCTGATGCAGAGCTCCGGCGGTCGAAGGCAAGCAGTAAAGCACCAGCGCCTGCACATACGCCTACAGAGGTTGTCCCGCCTAAGGCGAGGCAGAGCAACACAGAACCACAGACGCAGAAGGCGAGGGCAAACCAAGTGCCCCCAAAGCCATCCGACACGTCTTCACGTCCGTCCAAACCGCTGAAGAGCAGGTCCACGAACGCAGCCAAGCCACTGAGCCTCTCATCCAAGAGGGCGAAGCACCGGCCTGACGAAAAGAATCGCAAGAGACCCCAGAAGGAGGCAGTCTGATCGCAGCATCGTGGAATACGCATAGCCAAATCCGAATAAATATCACACCGAGCAGCGAGTGTGTACAACAGAGCGGGAACAGAACGAGTCACTATCTTAGACTCTGAAGAACTTTGTCGGTCATCTCGATCACCTGCGAGGGACGCTACGTTAGCCCCTCGAAGTAGAAAGCCGTAGGAAGGGACGTGCCTTGTGGATGTCTGGCCGGTCGGTTGGGTTCACCTTCAGCATGCTGTCGATGAGGTTCTTCAGGCCTTGGGAATAGGCGGACTGCGGATGTTTGTATTGTGCATTCATGACAGCCATTGCGATTGAACCACCCTGTTCGGTCGTCTGCATATTCTCGAATGGCGAATGCGAGTAGGCGAGCGCGAATAGCGTGCAACCGAGCGACTGCGGTGGATGATAAGGATCCCGCACTTTGTGCAAACGAGTCAACGGGGCTTACCCAGATGTCAACTTTCTCGTCAAGCGCAACGCCTGTCTTGACGTCGAATAACTCCGGGGCGCGATATGCCATTGTGCATTGCTCTGCTGCTAGGTCCTGCTGGAGCAATGCTTGCGACCGGGTTTCTATCCTGATTCGCGCCTTCATCGCACTACCGAAGTCCATCAGGACTGGCGAACCGTCATCTGCAATCATGACGTTCCTACGGCAGAACGTTACGTCTTGTAAACATCGACGCACGGTCAGGACGATGCTACTCACCCCGGCTTCAAGTCCCGATGCGCGTATGGTACGAGCTCCGTTTCACCCGAGCGACCCTCGCTGTCTTGTAACCTCGCGAGCTCCTCGTCCCCGTCGAAGATGGGCTCGTTGTCGCGGTCGCTCGCCATGAGCGGCATCGACGCGCTCTGCGCGTCGCCGTTCGAATGGTAGGAGTAGCCACCATCGGCATCGCCCTCTGGATGCGGGAACATCCCTGAACCCTCGTCGTCGTCGTCGAGAGAATGCCGTGGAGTGCCCGGGTTGCTGGGGCCCGGCATGGGAGGGGAGGGCGCCTTGGCCGCAGCGTGAGACTGGTTCGCTCGCCCGGCTTTGGGATCGACGGGCATGCGGTAATCGTGCATCGCACGCACCGCCGTGCAGGTGCCCTTGAAGAGGCGGAGCATCTCTTGCTCGGAGAAGTGCGTACCGTTAATCGAGTTCGCATTGATAGCGTCTTGGAGGTTGCCGCGCTAGAGCGGTGTTGGAGGATGAGCGATAGGAGTTGGGGGCGCAGAGCGTACCTTGTAAAGAGGAAGGAAGAGGTAGACAACTTGTCCGTCGCCATTGGGGTCCTCCACTACTGCCGAGTCCTGTGGTACAGGCGTGAAGCGACCGTTAAGTCATCGCAATACGTGTACATACCAGTATGCGAATGATATTTGGATGTCTGTAGTGACCGGTATGTTACATCCCGGTGCAACTAGAGTTAGGTACTGCTCACTTGAATCTTCTATATGCCTCGACTTCTCGCATAGCTTGCCGTACATCCTCCCGACCGCTCGGACACCGAATCTTCTTCAGGGCGAATTGCCTCTGCCAATGAGCCTGTCAACTCGACTGCGGCCGCCAGTTGCCCACGAACGTACCCCGCTGTGCTCGTCTTCGGCCAAGTAGACGAATGAGAAGCCGCCCTCGCCCAGAACTCTTACGATTTTGACTACAATAACCGACACTCGTCAGAATTAACGCATCCCCAGTGTCCCGGACGTACATGTTCGGCCATTAATCTTGACCTTCGCTGATTGCTGGCATACGCAGGATGACAGCGCCCAGAAGGCGTCCTTGATTTGGTACTTGATACTATCGAGAGCACTATGAAGTTGCGGGTGTATCACAGACATGATATAATTTAAGCAAGGGGAGGAGAATGCGAAAGTTGAAGGAGCTGTACGGGGGCGCTTTGCAACATGCGCAACTGCGCGACCCTGCCGGCTTGCACGCGATCCGCCATTCGATACTTTGTCGGTACTCGAGGCGATCCTCGCTTGTCTGCTACTTTCATCACGCTGCCTCCAGTGGTCCCACCTTCGGCTACAGCGCGTCCAAGTAGCACCACACTGGCGGCGCAATGAATAGCTCGCTGTGGACACAGTGGGCAGCCACGGCGTTTCAAGACGATGGAGATCCAGGACCGCCCATTGGTACACCTCCTACTTGTGGGTACTATCTTGGCTGTGGGGTTTTCAATGCGACTGAGGTCGCTACTCTTAGCCAAGTTTGAAGGGCCATGGTTCACAACGCAGTTGTTGCTATCCTCGTCAATTGGGCTTGCCTCATTCCTCATCTTTTCCTACTGTCGTACTCGGTGGCCACTTCTGTTTGCCCCTCGGACAAAGCTCAAAGGTGTGCTCCAAGAGTAGCCTTTAGCCCTACCTCTCACACAGCTCTGCGTATAGGTTTCTCTCCCCATGAAGCCCATGCCCACCAAGCGTTCTTCGGGTGGATATTGCCTACCATCCGGACGTCCGAGTTTACTGTTCTGCAGATAGTTGGGTTGGATGCTGCTGTGGTACGTGATATTCGAAATGCTCTTGGGTAGCTGATTCTGACTGCGCGTTGCCAGTTGCTCAATTTCTTCAAGATGTCGTTCTACCTATTCTCCGTATGTTCCCTCTTTGCCGGTCTTATCCTGATGCCTGTCAACTTGAAGGTATGCCCAACTGAGTCTTCATCAGTGCAACTGACCCCAGCTTCTCGTGCAGAATAACATTGACATCGGTGACGGCCACAATGACGACGGAGATGGGACATGGCCCACGAACATCACATACACTGCCGCCACAAACTCAACAGTGGGACGCGACTGGCTCGACCTCGTCAGCGACGCCAATTCCTACCTCTCCGTGCATTTGCTCTTTACCTACGTTTTCACGCTCACTGCTCTCCGCTTCATCCACAACAACTACAAGCGCTTCGTTCGCGCCCGTCAGCTATTCTCGCTCGAGCTAGTGCACTCTATCTCGGCGCGCACAGTCATGATCACACATCTGCCTGATCACCTCAAAGGCGAACGCGCGCTGGCGGAATATTTTGAACACATGGACTTAAGTGTGGAGAGCGTGAGCATTTGCCGGGAGGTAGGCTCACTGAAAGGATTGCTTGACAGGAGGACAGCCGCACTGCTCAAGCTAGAGAAAGCGTGGTCGAAATACGCCGGTAACCCAAGTATCGTCGACCTGAAGAAACCATCAATTGCGCCAGAGGATCGCCTTGTAGACGTGGACGCACCTCTCGACGTAGAAGCTTCCTCCGAGCGCGTCGTCGTTCCGAATCGGAAGCGGCCGACAACGCGCCTTAGAATCTTTGGGGCAAAGATCGACAACCTCGACTACCTCGACGAGCAATTCCGAATTGCTCATGAAGCGGTGAAAGCGCGGCGTAAGAATGGTCGGTTCAAGGCCACCCACGTTGCCTTTGTAACCTTTGAATCAATGTCTGGTGCAGTAGGTCGCCCTTGTCTACTCCAGGTGCACGCTCAAATACTCTTACGACATAGCAAGTAGCCGCACAAGCTGTTCACTACCCCGCGCCGCGCTCTTGCCTCACCTACCTCGCTCCCGAACCGCGGGACATCGTGTGGTCCAATATCAGCCACTCTCCGACCAACTTACGCATCCGCGAATGGATTGTTGTTTGCGCTATCGCCGTGCTCCTGCTGTTCTGGACAGTGCCCACGTCTG
Source organism: Fomitopsis betulina (assembly GCA_022606075.1). NCBI lineage: Eukaryota > Fungi > Basidiomycota > Agaricomycetes > Polyporales > Fomitopsidaceae > Fomitopsis > Fomitopsis betulina. The sequence continues at coordinate 600,164 of JABYQK010000008.1, read as the reverse complement.
CACTGGCTAGTCTACTGAGTTACAAGGAGATCAAGAAGGTCTGGCCTTGGCTTGGCGGCGTCATCGACGCGAGCCCGCAGATCCGGGCGATCGTTCAGAACTCGCTGCCGTCTGTCGCGATCGCGAGTATCAACGCGGTGCTGCCATTCTTATTGGAAGGTATGCTCTCGCTCATCTTCTCGCGCAGAATTGTACCTCATCAGCATGGGTATAGCCCTCACTTATCTGCAGGGATACCCTGCTCGGAGCTGGATTGAGTACTCCCTCATGAAGAAGTGGGTTCTCAGTATATCGCATGTGAGTAGAAATCGCTGATGCTGGTTTACAGGTATTTCCTGTTCCTGCTCGTCAACGTCGTCTTCATCTTCCTTGTGGCGAGTACCTACTGGCAGCTTGTTCGTGACTTCGCAAACTCCCCCGCTAAGGGCATCGAGAAACTGGCTTATGCCTTGGCAGCCGGTAAAGCCAGGTGAGCAAGTCGACTTTGTATGCTGTTATTTTGGTGCTCATAATTGACTAGACATTTCTTCCTGTCTTATGTTATCTTGCAAGGTCAGTATTTGTGTCCCTTCTTGCTTGGAACGCCAGTTGAGCGGTCTTCAGGCCTCGGAATCATCCCATTGCAGTTGCTCAATCTCGGTGTCATACTCCCGCGCTTTGTAGTTCGTCTCCTTTATACACGAACCCCTCGAGGTGAGCATCAGGTACTCTGCTATATTGTAACATTGTGACTGACTTTGCCGAAGACTACGCTGAACTTAATGCGCCTCCAATGATCAACTACGGCGTCGTATACCCCCAGGCTATCCTAGTCTTTGTTATCACGCTCTTATACAGTGTGATACAACCGCTCATCCTAGTATTCGGAGCAGTCTACTTTGGGATGGCTTACGTGGTCTACAAGTACAAGCTCCTATTTGGTAAGTTCAACGTTTTGTACGGCCTTCTCGGCTGATCCTCCTGCAGTATTCTACAAGCCCTACGAGTCTCAAGGACAAGCCTGGCCTATCACCTTCACCCGCCTCATCTGGGGCGTACTGATATTCCTAGTCTTCATGACGGGTATCTTCATCTTGCGGAAATCGCTTATCCTTTCGACGCTGCTGGCGCCTCTGCTTGGCGCCACCCTCCTGTGGGCCTGGTATGAGGACAAGGCGTTCCGTCCACTCAGTAAGTATGTGAACTTAAGCTCGGTCTTCGAGGTCCAGAGAGGTGAGGACACCGAGGATGTGCTGAGATTGAGGCACGGGCATCCGGTGACGTGGTCACAGAGGTACGTGAGCATCCTAATTAGTAGATAAATGCTAACATAGTCGTAATTAGCAACCTCAATCGAAGGAGATACGCCCAGAACGAAGAGATTCTCTATGTGGCTCCTGAGGATGAACGCACGGACTACGTGAGCTGCTGATCTACTCCTCGCTTGAAGCTCATGTACTGATTGTCTCTCGTAGTCTCAGCCACCTATGGCAAACTGGTATAGCGGAGTATTGAAGTACGCAAAATTGTGCTTGTGTGTGGTCTTCATACTGATTGTGCGACAGTACCGGCAAGCGGCGATATGGCCATCCAGCTCTAAATGGCGTTCTACCTATGCCTTGGCTACCTCGAGCCAAGCAACAGCAGTCTGCTGCCCAAGGCTCCCAATCTACAACAGAAGAAGATAACGCAAATCGTGCGGTAGTACTCACAATACGAAAGCGCCGTAGCGTCATCCGGCCAGACGGTCGGCAAGTGACAGCTTCAGACGCGCATGAGGGCACCTCATCCAGCGCACCCGCCGACCTCGACCACATCCCTTCACCCAACGAACCACTGGCTTCGCCAGAGACAACTGCGAACCCGTGGCAGGATCTCCACCCGCGGCGGCCCACCGCGCAGCTCCAACAACCCTCTCTCCAGCGCCGGCTCAGCTATGACCATGGCTCTGGTGTAATCATCCTACCCGAGAGTGATGACTGGCTTCTGGAGGAGGACGTTAGCTCAGACGAGGACCCCGAAAGCCCGACTCAGTCTGGGCAGAGCAGCCCTGGCTCCGCCATGGAGAGGACGAGGACGTCGAGTCTGCAGAAACGTTACAGCACGTATTATCACCATCCCGAGCGGCGCAGAAGTACCGCACCTCAGCTACAGGGCCCGGCGTCGCAGCCATGAGCATTCTCGGCATCTTGGATACCTCCACTCAACTGATACCATGCATGTGTTACGTTCGCAAGTCCTTGAATGGTCATTGTCTACTAATCTGTAGAAGCATGCGCAATCTATTATAGGCTTTTCCCAGGCTACTAGTGATGCGATTTGTTACAATTATATCAATGTATGCGCCATAATAGACGCTTGCCGGCTATTATGGATGCAACGGAGACTATGTATGCGCACCGATCCTTCCCCCCCGTTCAAGCAAGATTGCAAGCGCCAAGAGGAGTCAATCCCACAGCCAACGCCCGCGCTATGCAACGCGGTAGACGATCTTTTCACCGCCATTCTTTCCCTCCTTATGTATCGGGCACCGTCAACATTCAAGCTACCCTCCCCGATCTTGGTTGGATTAGGCTTCACCAGCCACGAGCTTAGGGTGCTTGACCAACTAGGCCATGTGCGCATGGTCCTCCGGCGATGCGACATATGTTGAACCCACCGCGGATTATCCACATCAAATACAAGATTTGCACCAAATGACTTGCAGAGTGCGTAATTCTTAGGCGTAGCGACGGTGACGACCTTGCCTACGATATGCGCTACTCTGCAGCGCATACATGCCGACAGAGCCTTCACATTTACACGAGTCAGCCCGGTAGAGAAGTGACAAATCGATATGACGTACTGCCGGCACCGTCGAAGTAACGCACACGCTACTGACTCCGCAGCGGCGGGCTATTGCGCTTCAAGTTGCTCTTGCGAGAGCGTATCTCCAGGTACCTTGTTGCAGTCGCCTTCACGTACAGGAAACGCCCTGCGGTCCTTGTACGTCCCGCCATGTGTGAATCCCGCAACATGGTCCCCAATCGCGGGGTCATGCAGCTCGGCGATCTTTCTTCCGAGCTTCAAGATATGTCCAGACCAGTCACTTCCGCCGCTGATAGTGCTGGGATTCATTGTGTTCCCGATTTCTACGCATCATCAGCGACTACGGCGGATCTTTTTGCTGGACGGGACGTACATTTGCAGTTGGTCGTGTTCTGGGCAACCACGACGACCTTGGCGGGAAGTTCCCACTCGTCAATTTCTAGGACAGGAAGCCTCTGAACCTTTCCCGTGTCTGCAGGCTGTACGACGAGCGCATTCGTCGTCTGGGGAATAGATGTTGCTATAATGCAATTTGCCTAGAACCAAAGTATTCAAGTCGGCGAGCAAACATGAACTTGATGACTGAAAGTGCGCAACAAATCCGACACCCTAATGCTGAAGATGATGGGGAACAACTTGGCGGAATGTTGTAAGTACATAAAGCTCGCACCGCGACTCTTGGATATTACAGAGCGCATTACCAGTCGTCGTTGGGTCCAATCATAGTACATTGTTATAGCTTGGTTACATCATGATAAAGTAGGTCAGGTAGTAGCGCTAGCCTTGTCGCTTCGCTGCATGCTATCCTCCGCTAGTGTTGGTGTCCTTGATGAGTACATGGAGGATGTGCGCACCACCGGCCCGTCGTCCTGCCTCGCGCCAATCGGATGAGGTGGCTCGTGAGGGGATAAAGTAGTAATACTTACAACAGCAGGTTTACGTGGTTAATCTTCGAAGCCCATCTCAGCATCACGCTTCGCCCTGCGCAGGGCCGCTCTCTCTTCCTCAGGCATGCAATACCATCCTTCAACACTCTCCTCGAGCTCCATCTCCCACTTCTCCTCGAGCTCCAGCTGCTTCTTGCTCTTCTTCGGGGCCGGCGGCCGCGGGGGTGGAGGGGGCGGCGTGCGGCGGTTCGGATGCAGGGGCGCGATCTTCCTGAGGAGGCTCTTCGAAGACTTGGCGTACGGCGAATAGGTGGGGCGCGGGGAAGAGAATGGGGAGCCGGGCTGGGAGTTGACTTTCTTGAGCAACTCGGACATGGGCAGCGACGAGCGCCCGCCGCCGATGGTGTACGACCGGTTGGTCATAGTGAGCTTGGGCGTCGTGCCCGATGCAGGGAGGGGCGATTTGAAGGGCGCGGTTACCGCTGAGTAGCTTGAGACCCGTTGCCTTGGCTCCGTCTGCCGCGACGAAATCAGCACAGGGCAATGTTAGCATAAATTTCGATTGGCTCACTATGTGTGAATTCTCAGGCTCATTGACTTCCTCCTCATCATCCTTCTCCTTCTCCTGCTCCAGAGCCGCAGGGGCGGACTTCCTGCCTTTCTTCGACTCACGGCGAGGTTTCTTAGGAGGAGAACCAGGCGGCTCCTTCGCGCCAACGTCATTCTCCTCCTCGTCGGAGTCGAGGATGACCCTCTTCTTACCCTTAGCCTTAGCCTTGCTCTTCGAGCGGGGAGAGTTCAGGACGGAATCACCATCTCGCAGCACCGCGGGAGGGGGCTTAGGTGAAGGGGGTGGGGGAGTGTGTACCCGCGTGGGCTCCACTCTGCTCTCCGCTTCTGGATCACTGAGAGGAGAAAGCTCATCCTCAACAACAGCTTGAGGACCATTCGAGGAGCCCTCTGCCGGCGGGTGCCGCGGACTGGCTCCCTTCTTAGGACTGCGCTGTTCAATGACAACCTCAACCACCTGTTTCGTCACTTCCTTCTGTCCTTTCTTCTTCGGCGGCGCGCGGGGCTTGCGCTTCTTCGGCGCATCGCCCGCCCACTCGTCCTCGTCTTCGTCGTCCGCAGTAGCCTTCTTGCGCGACTTACGCGCGGGCTTCGGCGCGTCATCGCCCTGCCAGTCCTCTTCGTCCGCAGCAGTCTTGCGGGACCGCGGCCGCGGCTTCGGCAGCGGGTCCACCGGCCACTCGTCCTCGAAGTCGTCGTTGTTGACTACCTTACGCTTGCCCTTGGCTTTCGAGGGCTTGACAATTTCAGGAATATCGGACGCACGCGTGGAGGATGACCCCTCGACTAGCGTATCGGAGGCGTGCCCAGGCGGCGAGGGGTCGGGGAAGAAGGGTGGTGGGGGAGGGGGCATGGCCAGGTCTGCCCGTTCCTTCCTCATCGCGCCTCGGTGACCCACGCCATCGTCGTCGTCGTCGTTTGGAATTTCAGGGAAGGCCTTTCGCTTCCGTTTGGGCGGGCGTGGCGGTGGAGGTATTGGGGGAGAGAGTGGTGAAGAAGCCCTAGCGATGGGTAGGGCGTTGGCAGGTGTGGACGAGGGCGGCGTGGAAGGTGGCGGGTCCGACGGCGGGAGCTGAGAACTAGGGTTAGATGTAGCGATAGGCAGGATGACGGAACTCGCGTCGTCGACATTAAGATCGAAGGCTGTATGCGTGTGCTTTGTACGTTTCCGCGGCGAGGGGGCATCTCTCTTTGCCTTATTTGCTTTCGGGGCGGGGCGGATGTTCAGGTCGTCGTCAGAGCTGATCTCGATGACATCACTGTCAAGCAAAGGAACCGGGGGTTTGATGATCGTCTTCTGGCTTCGCGCCCGAGACCGCAGCTTCGCCCGTTCCGCGATGTCAAGAGAGTACATGCTAGCGTCTTCATCGAGAGCATGACTCGTTGAGGTGGTGGGAGGGTTGATCGTGGTGGACGGGCCTGTGGCCGGTAGGTTCGTCGGCTTCGTTGTAGAAGTAGATGGTGCGATGGGAGCGGGTGCTAGGGCGGCCTGGCCGAGACCCTCATTCGCGGCAGCGAGTTTGCCTTTGTACGCAGGTCGCGGTCGTGGACGGCCGCTGGGCGCCGCGGGTACTGCCGATGGAGGAGCTCCGACAGCGGTTGGAAGGGTATCTCTCCCGATTGCTGACGCGGACGCGGCGCCAGAAAGGGCGGATGATATGTCAGCAGGCTTCAAAGTAATGAGTGCAGCTACATGGGGACAAAAATGAGCGCGTTACGTGCACAATCTAAGTAGTGTACGCACCTCTTGCCGATTCACGACCAGTCTCTCCTCCCCTTGTCGTCGGTCTTGGTATCGCCAGCGGTGCGAATAACTCCTCGTCTTCGCTGTCTTCGATTATCTCGTCTTCGAGCCTCATCCTGGTATGATAGTGAGAGTGGTATGTTGTGTGGTAGAACACAGGATGATGGCAGTATATGCGTAAGTAGAGCTCGATAGTTTGGCGCTGTGGCCTATAGATCGGCCGTGCGAATAAGACGTGTTTACGACAGTCACGTGTGCATGGCTTCTCGCGGCCAAACTTACTCGGTAGTATAGCCATTCCCCCCGACTGAAGCGCTGCGCTGACAGATCAACTCACTTATGCCGCTGTCAAGCTTGAATGCGAGTCGGTGCTGAAAGATGAATTGACTGCGAGGTGATGCAGACGACTTGCGCTGTGATCCAAACAACACAGAAGCTACGCTGACTCGGAGGGTATGGAATGCATAGATCTCGGATGTTGGTACTCTCCTAGTAAGCACTTGCTCTACGCACCATGGCACCGCCATTCTCTCAGCCATACATTGAGCGGTCTCCCAAGCGCGTGCGCGTGCTCTTCGGAGGAAAGTACGTCGTGGACACCACGCAGGCTAAGCTAGCGTAAGTGCGCGCAACATCGCCGCCTCCATGAATGGTGACAACCAGATCCAGATGGACGAAGCCAAACTACCCCTATTACTTCTTCGACGCCAAAGATCTCCCGAGCGAGTATATACAGCTGGCGTCCGAGTCCCAAGATCTCGAAACCTACCATCTCGTCGTTGGAGCACGCAAACCTGAGCGTGCCGTCACCAAACATCTAGACGGCAACCTCTCGGGTTTGTTGCAGATTGTGTTCGATGCGGCAGACGCGTGGTTCGAGGAGGACGAGGAGATATTCGTGTATCCGAAGGACCCATACAAGGTACGTATGAACAAGCTTGAAGTCGTCATCGTGGAAGAAATCACGAAAGTACGTCCCCGGCTGTCAACTTTTACTCGATGAGGGTTCCCTGACTGGTATACCAGTCCGGGGCCTTCGACGACTACGTCCAGGATGTCGACGCTATCGAGCACACCGCGTCCCCATATCACTTCAAAGCAGAGGACCCAGACGAGCTCATCATACCCGCCGTCCACGGCACCACACGCATCCTCGAGTCCGCGCTCGCACACGGCACGCGCGTCAAGCGCGTCGTCGTCACGTCCACCTGTGCATCCGTGCTCACCGTCCAGAGCGAGCCCCGCGTCTACTCGGAAGCGGATTGGAACGACGCCGCGATCGCGGAGGTACGCGCGGGGGGCGCGAAGGCACCGAACCCCGCAAAGTACCGCGCGAGCAAGACGCTCGCGGAGAAGGCCGCCTGGGACTTCGTCGAGAAGAACAAGGCGAAGCTTGCCTGGGACCTGGTCGTGCTCAACCCGCCGTATGTGTTTGGCCCGGCGATCCATGAGGTCGGCTCCCCCGAGGCGTTGAATGAGAGTATGCACGATTGGTTCCATTCGGTGTTCAAGGGTTCGAAGACGAAGGCGCAGTTGTCTTCAGTTGGGTGAGTCTGCTCTGGCTACTGTGATGTGCCGTGCTCACACCGGAGTAGATCTTGTTGGATCGACGTCCGCGATCTCGCAGAGGCGCACGTCCTCGCGATCAAGAAACAGGAGGCAGGCGGGGAGCGGGTCATCGTGTCGGAAGGGCCCTTCAAGTGGAATGATTTCGGTGAGCTAGTTACCCGCATTGCAATGCAAAAGTGGAAGACAAGATGTGAACGACGAGCCTTTCACAGTGGATGCCGCACAGAAGTTCTACCCCAAAGTATCTCCCAGAGACGAAACTTATGATCCAAAGAAGGCGGTACATGTCATCAAGTATGACACGTCGAAGGCCGCTAGGCTACTTAGTCTCAAGTATCGCTCAATCGAGGAAGTGACGAAGGATATAGTCGACGACTTTAAGGCTAGGAAATGGATTTGAGAGCGAGGATGCACGAAGGGGAGGATAATCTAATCGAACTCGATTTGGCAACAGAGGCGGATTCTCAACGTAGATGAGTGCCATACGCTGTACTAGTACTCAATGTGTGGATTGCGGTTCCCACAGTGTATTGACGAGCCTCTCTCAGTCAGGCACATCTGACTCGCGGGTTCTACCGGCATCTCAGGCCTCTGAGACTCTGCTGCGTCTTCTGGCCGGGGTCCGTCGACATCCGAGCGGTCGAAAGCACTTCATGCAACAGCGACTCGGGAGAATCAGCACATCGGTCGGCCTCCTCCCGCCCGTCGGAACGTGTGAGACCTCACTCGGATGTCTCAAGTGAACAATCCACACAGTTCTAACAAAGCAAGCGATGTAGGTGCGCACCAGTGGTGGCTGGACATGGTATATAAGAGGGCAAGTATGTGGATCGTGAACAGAACTCACACATCTACTACTCCATAACCTCACTTTGTTCTACCATGCCTGCAGTCACGTCCGGAAGAGCGTTGGTTACCGGAGCGAATGGCTTCGTCGCTACGTGGCTCGTGCGCAAGCTGCTCGAGCGTGGCTTCTCCGTCCGCGGAACTGTGCGCTCGGCGAGCAAGGTTGCGCAGCTCAAGCAGGTCTTCGCTGAATTCGGCGACAAGTTTGAATGCATCATTGTCGAGGACATTGTTAAAGTATGCCTTTTCTCTTCATGAATATACACACGCTGACCTGGCTGATGCCCACCAGGAGGGTGCCTTCGACGAGGCCGTCAAGGACGTCGACCTGATCGAGCACACTATCGCGACAGTGCACCTGGGCGCGGTCGAGCCCGACGAGTATATCGTCCCCTCCGTGGCCGGCACCCTCCGCATTCTCGAGGCCGCCCTCACGCACGGGACCTCTGTCAAGCGCGTCGTCTACACCTCGACGTGCGGCGCGGTCCGCGAGAGCCTCACCACGCCGAAGCAATTCAGCGAGGCGGACTGGAACGAGCGCGCGGTCGCGGAGGTGCGCACACGGGGGCGCGAGGCGGGCCAGCTCGAGAAGTACCAGGCGAGCAAGGTCCTCGCGGAGCGCGCCGCGTGGGAGTTCGTCGGGAAGCATGAGGGGAAGATCCCTTGGGACCTCGTCGTGTGCAACCCGCCGTGGATCTTCGGCCCGACGCTCCAGCCTGTGAGCGCGCCGGAGCAGCTGAATGAGAGTATGCGGATCTGGTACGAAGCTGTCATCAAGGGGATGGATCGCTCTGGGGTCCCTCTCGGGAAGGAGTGGTACTCGCAGTACGGGTGAGTGTGTTAGTTGTCGTTAAGAATGGGATTGTGGATGACACCTACCCGCAGTATGACCTGGATAGATGTGAGGGATGTTGCGGAGGCTTTGATTGTTGCGGGGGAGAAGGAGGAGGCGGGCGGGGAGCGCATCATCGTCTCTCAAGGCCCTTGGAAGGGACAGGATCTCGGTGAGTGTGCTTGAACTTCAACGGGCGACGGATTGGCCTGACAACGGCACTGCAGTCAACGCAGCAAAGAAGTTCTACCCCAACATCCCATCCGGCGATGAGACATATGACCCGGAGAAGGCGACGCACCTGACTACCTTTGACACCTCCAAAGCGGACCGTTTGCTCGGATTCCGGTATCTCAACCTGGACGAGTCGACGCGCGACATCATCGAGCAATTCAGGGGCAAAGGATGGATCTAGGAACACGAGCGTACTGTAAGATAGGGTTCGAATCTCGTATAACGGAGCTGGGAATAAATCCCCACACGAAAGCGGTCACGCACCGAGTGATCTAGACGCAGACGAACATACCTGCATAGATGAATGAGAAGTACGCATCCGAATCCGTGTGTGGGGAAAAAGATACAATTCTTGGCAAGCTATGTACAATGAAAGAGATGGATGAGTATCATTCTGCAAACGTCGACATATCGTCACTACGTGCTCTGCCGGAGTAGAGGCGATGGAAAGGTGCGAGAGCGATGAACGACGTGTGTGCTGAAATACAAGAGATGCAAAGTGCGAGAGTACAAGTGATGGACGACGCAGAGTGAATCCGCTGGTACAATGCTTACGGCTGTCTAGACACCGCCCGCGACGGGGTTCTGCATGCGTCGTATAGTGACACGGTTCCGCCGCTTGGTTGGAGGAGGTTGAGACTGTGGATCATCGTCTTCTTCAGAAGATTCAAGCTCGCGTTTCCCACCCCCGCGAGAGCCGGTGACTCGGCTACCGCCTTGGGTAGCGGTCGTGGCCGCATGCGTAGGCATCTTGAAAGGTAGCGCAGGGTCGTTCTGCGGCCAATCAGGGTCTGCAAGGGCCTCGTCGAAGAGCTCCAGAACGGCTTCGTACGTCAGAGGAATCACCTTCGCCTCGAGCTCCAATGGCCTCTGCAGCGAATAATAACAGATGCCCTTAAACTTCCGGACAAGGGTAGTAAGCGGCTTGTTATCCTGGACAACCCAATCCATATCGTTGCCGAGGAAGCGGGCCTTCACGGAGGCACTAAGGGCATCTGTGTGCGAGCCAAAGACGGTCGCATAGAGTTGGTTGGGCGGGTCGCACGTGGTGGTCGTGTATCGCAAGACAGCCCATAGTAGGAGCCAGAAGAACGACTCGAGGTCGTGACGCACGTCATGCGTGACGTTCGTCTCCAATATCTCGATAGCCATGAAATAGAGGGTGCCCTACAACGAAGTGATCAGCCCCATCTTCGATTTACTGATGAAGGTACGTACTGTGCGTTCTTTCAGTTTCATCCTAGCTATCCAGTGCGCCAGTGCGGCCTTGGCCTTGTCCGTCATACCATCCAGATTGGCAGCGCCCATGGGAGGGATACCTTCACGAGGTGCAGGGCGTGGACGTTTCGGTAAGTTGCGATCATACTCCTCCACGTACCGCTTCCAGCTATCCTCGGTCACTTCCCAGCCTGCTTGTTTCAGTAACGCCATCCAGTTGAAGCCATAATCAAGATCGAGAAGAAACCCAAACAAGAACGTTGAAAAGTCATCGTTGAGCATGACGTTGTTCTCGCTGATGTCGCGGTGGATGATGCCAGCGCGGAACGCTTGTCGGTGGCCTACATACAGATATCAGTGTGACGGCATGCACGGATAGAGGGGAAGACTTACCGTAGATAGCATCCCGAAGGGCTTTGATGAGCTCCTTCGTCGACTTGAACTGCGAAAGAGGCCGGCCGACCGTCTCGAATACAAGTCGCATATGGCTGCGTTCGTTTTGTTCAGAGGTGGCGTCCTCTGGCCTCCCGCGGCATATTGTACGGTGATAGAACTCGTAATCAGCTGACCAAATATAGCTGCCATCTTCAGCGCACACGAGTTTGGCTACCTCACGTGCCCCAAGGTCGTCGCCGTACGTCATACGCGCAAGGCCAAAGATATCGCTGATCATGGGGTCCTGGCTGGCTTTAGCGAGGGCTTCCTCCAAGACCGGCGGCAAGTCGTATGGACCCTCCGCGCTGAGCTTGTACGGACCAAGGGGTGCTGGCGGGATCCCGCACCTTTCTTCGCTGCGATACACGAGTCTGTAGTCGTCGAGGATGTCGCTCCACGACCGATTCTGCATCGACTCGCGAATCTGGTCATAGAAAGCGTCCTCTCGGTCGCGAGCAACTTGTCGCCACGCGTCCTTGACCACGACCCGCTTCCATGTCCCTTCTTCGTAGCCATCCGATACAACCGTCGCGCGCGTGAACAGTCGCGGGTTGAGGGAGCGGACACGATAGATGAGGATACGCGTCGGTTTGGGCTTCCCGTCGCTGTCGGTCTTGGTGATGGTCACCCACCAACAGGCCTGTCGCTCAGCCTCCGAAAGCGGAGGTTGCCCGGTCTCCTTGCACTTCTCGTCCGCCAAGTCTACGTCCTGCGGGGATGCCCGGAATCGCGTCGGGTCCTCTCCGAGAAGCCTGGCAACGAGTGGTGCAGTAGGCACACCACCAACAGGGGCCTCGTAGTGACAGATGCGCCAGAGCAGTTCGTGCAGTGGCCAAGGCTTCGTCTTGAAGTTGAATGACCGCGACACAACGCACGCAGCGCGGTCGAAGCGGTAGATGCGCGCACAGTCACCGTAGACCCCGACGGCAAACACAAAGAGCATGCCATGCGTTAGCATCAGGTTGCGTGCGCTCTTTGACAGCTGGACTAGATCATCCCTTGCCTTATTACTGTCGCGGACGGAAGGCCAGGGTGCGGCCTCGTTGATCGGGTCGTGAGTGGTCTTGATTTCGAAGACCATCGCGATTCGGTGCCACGTCTTGGCCCATGTATCGTCCTGGTCGTGCTCGCCGGGAAAGGACATCAAGATGTCGGGTAGGGTGTAGTGGTTTTCATCTTCCCAGTCCTTGAACGGGAACGGCACGGCGCACTTACTGCCGTCAATGAACTTCGGCCGTCGAACATCGTCGAACGTGGAGACGAGCTGCTCGAGACCTCCGATCTGGCTCATTGTATCAGCACCACTGGTATGAAGATCACAACAGAGCCAAAGCGCTTACGAAGTGACGGTACTTCTTAGTCTCTCTGCCATAGGTAGGGACCGCCTTGAAGACCTCGGTGGGGTCAGTCCACGGGCGGGGATGGTCAGCATCGCTGTAGCGCGGGACATAGTCCAGGAAGAACTCAGTGAGTGGCTCATTGAAAAGGCCAATCTTCCCGCTAATTTCCGCGGCCCACGAGTCTTTGTTCAGTTCGCTGCCCCGGTTGAAGTCTTTCTTGAACAGGCCCGTGGTAGCTGACTTGTGTGTACGCTCGGTGCCTTGCATGCTGGACAGAGAGGAAATGCGAGCAGAGGAGGTAGAAGTCCTTGTCGAGGAGGTGCTGGAGCGCGATGACGGGGACGGGGAGGTTGGAGGCGACATGGCTGGACTAAATATGGATCCGTGAAGATGTGATGGCGACGGGATATGTGGCAGTGATATGGCAGAGTACAAGCAGCCGTCCTTTTTTGGAAGTCAGTGGCAGGCACAGGAGAGCCTCGTTTTCTCTCGCTGCTCGAGAAGCGTGCCGATATGAATCCCAAGCGAGCCGAGGCTAGCGGATAATATATGAGTGGACTTTGGTTCGACTGTTATGGAAGCAGCTGTTACGGTGATTGGATCGGCCACCTGATGCTGCGCTGAAGGCAGGACGCCGCGTGGAAGAGGGTCGAGATGAACGTCTGAGTGAAGCGATGTGGCTGCAACTAACCGCCCGCCACAGCAGTCTGATCACGTGTATCGATTTAGTAGAACATCAATGATTTGCGGCATGTCGTCAGTGCCATTGTCTGTCGCCAAATGAGTGACATCCGTAAGACAGTACTCTTGTCAAAAGGTATATCACACAGTGGACAATACATTCACTTCCAGATGAACTGGCCGCGACCTGTCGCGCTCAGGGCGGGCAAACGCAGCTGGCATTGAATGGCGATCCATTGTCTAGTGATCGGCGCTAAGATCTGAAGTTTGCCTCCTTCCGAGATGTGCGCCCAATGACTGCACTGCCAACGGCCCCACGCTGCAGCGAGAGTATGCGGATATGGTACGAGGTGGATATCAAGGGTACGGATCGCTCTGTAGTAGCCCCTCTCGGGAAGGGGTGGTACTCGCAGTACGGGTAAGTGTGTTAGTTGTCGTTGAGAACTTTTGTGGATGACACCGACCCACAGTATGACTTGGATCGATGTGAGGGATGTCGCGGAGGCTTGATTGTAGCGGGCGAGAAGGAGCAGGCGGGTGGCGCATCATTGTCTCTCAGGGCCCTTGGAACGGACAGCGTATCGGTGAATGTGCTTGAACCTTAACGGGGCGACGGATTGGCCTGACAACGACACTGCGGCCAACGCAGCAAAGCAATTCTACCATAAGAACCGGAGAAGGCGACGCACTTGACTACCTTTTGACGCCTCTAAAGTGGACCATTTGCTTGAATTCCGGCATCTCAACTCAGACGAGTCGACGCGCGACATCATCGAGCAATCTAAGGGCACAAGCTGGATATAAGGTTATTGAAAGATGCCAATGTACTGTAAGGGTCTCCCGAGTCGTAGGCAGGAGGCGAGAAGGCGGCGCGGTGAAGCCTGTATATGAATGCACACATTGTCGTCATCACAAAACACCCGCTCCGAGTGTGCGGGTAGCGTCTTCGACGTTCGTGGAGGAGATGCAAAGCGAGATTCAGCGATTTGCTAGGCCCACGCCAGTGGCCGAATCTCCCCACTGACCATTCCGCTCGCTGTCCTGAGGGAGTACAAATTTGTGATACTTTTGTTGAATAAGGGTTCGATAATGGCAGGGCACGTCGTAACAGCGGGACCTGGTAGCCACGGTGAGACCTCGTCACTAGGGGTCCAGCGTCGACGTTCTCAACACGAAAGCGGCCGCGCGTGCATTGGTCTGCGCACAGACAAAGGTACCTCTATAGGAGAAGCACGCGTACGATTCACGCTGCAAGTAAGGAAAGACAGTGTTGATAAATACAATCTTTGTAAAATCATGACTTAGTGGAAGCGTCACGGCGGCAGTACAACAGGGCTCAACGGAAGATATGTACTAAGAGCATCGTTGCATCGTTCTGAAACTTCGAAAGATCGACTGGGACACCGCGTGCTGTGCTGGGATAATCAAGATTCAAAGCGCGAGAATACAAATGATTACGACGCTGAGTGAATCCGCTGATACAATGCTTACGCCTTTCTAGACACCGCCCGCGACGGGATTCTGCATGCGTCGTATGGGGACACGGATACGCGGCTTGCGTGGAGGTTGAGACATTGGATCATCGTCTTCTTCAGAAGATTCAAGTTCGCGTTTCCCACCGCCGCGAGAGCCGGTGACTCGGCTACCGCCTTGGGTAGCGGTCGTGGCCGCATGCGTAGGCATCTTGAAAGGGAGCGCAGGGTCGTTCTGCGGCCAATCAGGGTCTGCAAGGGCCTCGTCGAAGAGCTCCAGAACGGCTTCGTACGTCAGAGGAATCACCTTCGCCTCGAGTTCCGATGGCCTCTGCAGTGAATAGTAGCACATGCCCTTGAACTTCCGGACAAGCGTTGTCAGTGGCTTGTTATCCTGGACGGCCCAATCGATGTTGTTGAAGAGAAAGTTCAACTTGGCGTGGGCACTTGCTTCATCCGTGTGTGCGTTGAAGACGTTTGCATAGAGATGATGTTGATTGGGCGGGTCGCACGCGATGGTCGTATATCGCAAGACAGCCCATAGTAGGAGCCAGAAGAACGACTCGAGGTCGTGACGCACATCGTGCGTGACGTGCGTCTGCAAAATTTCGATAGCCATGAAATAGAGGGTGCCCTAGAACAAAGCGGTCAGCGCCATACTCGATTTACTGACAGAGGTACGTACTGTGCGTTCTTTCAGTTTCATCCTAGCTAGGTAGTGCGCCAGATCGGCCTTGGCTTCGTCCGTCATACCATCCAGATTGGCAGCGCCCACGGGAGGGATCCCATCACGAGGTGGAGGGCGTGGACGTTTCGGTAAGTTGCGGTCATATTCCTCCACGTACCGCTTCCAGCTCTCCTCGGTCACTGCCCAGCCTGCTCGTTTCAGCATTTCCATCCAGTTGAAGCTGTAATCAAAGTCAAGAAGGAATCCAACAAAGGGCGACATTGGGTCGTCGCTGAGCATGACATTATTCTCGCTAATGTCACAGTGTATGATGCCAGCACGGAACGCTTGTCGATGACCTTAACAAGGCGCATTAACAAGGCGCAAATCAATATCAATTGGGCGTCATACACGGAAACGTGAAAGGCCATACCGTAGATAGCATCCCGCAAGCCTCTGATTAGTTCTTTTGTCGACTTGAACTGCGAAAGAGGCCGGCCGACCGTCTCGAAGACAAGTCGCATATGGCTCCGTTCGTTTTGTTCAGAGTTGGTGTCCTCTAGCCTCGCCCGACAGATTGTACGGTGGCAGAATTCGTAATCGGGGGGCCAAAAGTAGCTGCCGTCTTCGGCGCACGCGAGCTTGGTCACTTCACGTTCCCCAAGGTCGTCGCCATGCTTCATATGCACAAGGCCAAAGAGCTCGGCTTCGGCGAGGACAGTCTCCAGGTCCGGCGGGAAGTCGTATTGGCTCTCTGCGCTTGACTTGTACGGGCCAAAGGGGAAATGCGGTAGGTCGCACGGCTTGTTGCTACGATACATGGGTTTATAGTGGTCGAGTATGTCAGGCCAAACCCGGTTTTGGATCGACTCGTGAATCTGGTCGTAGAAAGCGTCTTCTCGATCGCGGGCAACTTGCCGCCATGCATCCTTGACCACGAGCCGCTTCCAAGTATGTTCTTCGTAACCATCCGATACTACCGTCGCACGCGAGAATAGCTGCGGGTTGAGGAAGCGGACACGATAGAGGAGGACTCGCGCCGAGCCGTTGAGCTTCCCGTCACTGTCGTGCTTAGCGATGGTAACCCACCGACAAGCCTGCCGCTCATCTTCCGAAAGCGGGTGTTTCCCAGTCTCCTTGCACTTCTTGTCCGCCAAGTCCACATCATGCTGAGATGCACGGGAGAGCGTCGGGTCCTCTCCGAGGAGCCTGGGAACGAGTGGCCCAGTAGGTAGACCACCAACTGGGGCCTCATAGTGACAGACACGCCCAAGGAGTTCGTGCAGCGGCCAAGGATGCGTCTTGATGTTGAAAGCCCGCGACACAACACATGCAGCGCGGTCGAAGCGGTAGATGCGCGCGTATTCACCATGGATTCCGACGACGAACACGAAGAGCATACCGTGCGTCATCATTAGGTTGCGTGCACTCTCGGCCAATTGGGTGAGGACCCCCATCGCCTGCATGCTTGGATCGACAGAAGGCCAAGGGGCGGATTCATCCATTGGATCGGTGGGATTGACCTCGAAGACCATCGAGATACGGCCCCACGTCTGTGCCCATGTATCGTCGTGGTCGCTTTCACCAGGGAAAGACATCACAATGCCCGGTAGAGAGTAATCATGTTCCCCTTCCCAGTCTTTGAAAGGGAACCGCACGGCACAGTTGCTGCCTCCAGCGAACCTCGGCCGACAAGCATCGTCAAACTCGGAAACCACCTTCGTGAGACCTTTGATCTGAAACGTTGTGTCAACGTCCACTGGCACAGAGAGAAACAGACAAGGAACCCACCAAGTAAGAGTAGTTGTCAGTCTCTTGTTCCGAGGTGAAGACGGCCTCAAAGACCTTTGTGGGGTTAGTCCATGGGCGGGGAGTTTCGAATTCACTGCGAGACGGCACATAGTCCCTGAAGAAAGAAGGGAGTTCATCATTGACCCCGCAAGCCGTTGTTCAGTTCACTGTCTTCATCGAACATGACCCCAGTAGATGATTTGTCCGTACGTTACGCGCCTTGCAAGTCGGACTGGAAGAGGATGGGGATATTCTTGTCAATTGGATGAGGGAGCACAATGAAGGAGACGGTGATGCTAGATGAGATATTCAAGTAAGTAGAACTGGACACGTTTCCGCGAGGCCTGGCAAAGGAAGCGCTGTGGCTGCACCGCGGCCCGGAAAGCACGATCACGTGAGTTGATCTTTGATGGACCCCCCTGTCATTGAGTTAGATGTCCCAACTTTCCGAGCACCGTATTTGTATGTATCCTTATGAGAGCGAAAACTAAATCATTCAAATGAGCATTTAGATGCATCTGTATGGGCATTTGTATGCTTGCTTACAAAATACAATTGCGGTGTATTTTGATGCGGCGCTGTTATAAAGCATTAAATTCTCATTCTGATGGCTCGCACTGTGTCACATATTGAAATCCTTCCTGGAAAGCTGCGACATAACTTACATATGGTTCTCCGCATTATACTCACGTTTGGCTCAAGGGACTACTTACCATTCCGCATGCGGGCGAGTGCAGCAGAAATGCATCGAAATAGCAAGCATGAAGTAGAGGATACTGTATGAGTCGGATGAATGACCGGGGGATCAACGTGTCGCAAAAGAACCGGCAGACAGCGATACGATGCAGCTAATCAGCAAGAGATAGGCTTTCAGGATGATGGGGTGCGTCCTATGTGGCACACTCAGGTTGATAGCAAACGTGTCCTAGAAACGTGGAGTAGCTACCCGTAGCCATGGAAGCCAAGGAGATCAGTCTAGCGGTTCAGGGCGATAGACATATGTATCGCATTTAAACACCCACGCTGTTGTGACGGCCAGAACCGGCCGGCTAAAGATGAGGAGCTCGGGTCGTATGAGAAACCACATCCCACCTAATCGGACACAGAAGCGGGCCCCGCAGGGTTGTGGGCCACTGGTGCAGGTGGGTACATGCGGCGCCTTAGCGTTGGGTACGCTCATTGGGGTGCAATACCGAGACATGGTGAGGAGTGAGTTGAACACGAGGTTGAGGTGGCCGACCTGCTGACGAATGGATTACACTGGGTGAGGCCTCGACTGAGTGAAGCGTATCAACACCGAATTCCTCGGAGCGAAGCGTGCTCTGCTGAATTGAAAGATACTGGCGACTGCGCCGCGACGTGATCGTTACCGCATGTACATACGTTATGTCTGCGTTCGTTGTTGAATATGAATTCCAGGGGACTTACCAGGGGGAGCAGAAGGCCCGGCACAGAAGCACTTTGGAAAAGAATACACAAACCACACCCTGACGTTGTGTGAGAAAGTACTTACAGATGCCCCCGAGACCGCCGGGTTCGACGACCTATACCCCTTCGAAGAGAAGACGTGCAAGCTTATTTGCCTTCGCGACGACGCGTGCTCGACATAGGCTAGTGTCTCTGTCAGAAACAGCACTGCGAGTTATCGTGGGGTGTCGCACGGATGAGGATGCGAGGCCAGAGACGTAGGTGCACAGTGCGGAGGGCTTGAGAGAGTAGATCCATGTTTAGAGTGCGGTGCGGCTTGCTGACAAAACGCGGGTGCCAGAAGCGTGCTGGATGCTGGGGGCGTCGCAGAGCCATGGAAATGCGTCCAGTGCACTCCAAATGAAGCCCCGCCATAGTAACGTAGCCAACGGGCGGCGAGGCGGGGCGCGAGCCTCAGGAGGCCGAGTTGGCGGGAGAGGGCCAGTTGGTGTGGGCGCCTCGCGGAAGGCGGGCGCGGATTGTCAGGTGACGAGGCATTGCACTGGCCCGGTGAGGTGCTCACCCAAGCCGGTGACCAATCTCAGGAGCCTGCGTTAGTAAACGCCTTTATACCCTCCACGCTTATCCCCCTCGCTCGCTGTCTCTCTCTGGCCGGATACCACGACGCTCGTTACCACCTACTCCCACCACCGCACGCCCGCACTACCTCTCAGCCACATAGCGCCCAACTCGCGCTTCGTTAGGCTCGCTCTTTGACCCCTGGACTTCCACCTGAGCATTCCAGCCACATCTCGACCGCACCATGTCTCGGACGGTCAATTTAGTCGTCATTGGGGACATCGTGCGTCGTAGTATTCTTGTGCGTGATTCGTAGCGCTGACAGGCTCCGCAGATCTGTCCCTGGTGCTATATCGGTGAGAAGGAGATGGAGAACGCTCTCGAAGCCGTGCGGGACCTTCCTATTACCATCAAAGTAGAACACAGGCCATATCAATTACAACCTTCACTGCCAGAGGACCAAGCCCTCGTCAAGAGGGAATGGTACATAAACCGCTTCGGCAAGGAGAAGTTCGCGTCGATGATGGAGATAATCACACTCCGTGCGAAGCAAATGGGGCTAACTATGTGAGTGACACTACTTATGCGCATGTCCATGGACTGTTTGCGGTGGTGGAGAGGAGGTGCTTTGCATTGAGACTGGGCCGGGCCTTCGGTCTGGTTCAGAAGACTACACGCGTCGATTGGGCAGCACTTAGCAGTCCACTTTTCTATCTACCTCGTCGTTGGCAATCAGGAGCCGTGGGTTTGCCCGTGTCCATCGACGAATCGCGCCGCTGCATTGTGCGTTGTGAGAGATCGCGGAGTGCAATACCGTTTTAGATGGACTTGCCACCGCAAGCCGAGAGGGATCTCTCAGGAGGGTGACGAGGATTATCGCTTGTATTCACATATCGGCACGGCACTAGCAGAACACTCTCGCTCATTCACATTCTCTGCTTTGCGACCTGTTCGCTCCGTCATGTCTAACATATCCTATATGTCACAGCAACTACGAGGGTACCATAACACAAACAGTCCGTGCCCACCGACTGAGTCTGAAGGCCCTCAAGCTTGGCGGACAGCAGATGCAGCAGACCCTACTGCGCAACATCAACAAGGCGTATTTCGAGGACAATCGGAATATCGGCGACTTCGATGTTCTCAGCGACCTTGCCCAAGCGAGTGGTGTGATGTTGAAAGATGAGGTGCGTCGTGAGAGCGTGCCGAGGAAGCACCGAGGTACACTGACGCACTCCGGATTCACAGGCGACGAAGTTCCTCGAGTCGGATGAGTGTCGGGAGGAGGTGATCAGCATGATGGCGGAGGCGCGCAAAAAGGGCGTCACCGGCGTGCCATTCACGATCATCGATGGGCGGTGGGCCGTCATCGGTGGACAGACCGCGGAGGTGTACATCCAAGTGCGTGTATTACCGTTCGCGCGGGGGCAGGGCGTGTCCCTGACCATCGCGCGTGTGCACAGATCTTCAAGAAACTCGCAGAGACGGAGAAAGTAATACCTAATTCTGGTATCGAGTCTGGACCTATGTGCTCAATCCCATTGTAGGAACTATCGTAGGCCCGCGGGGGCCTGATTGCTTACTTCGCTCGGAGGGTATATATGCATTGTCGCGCATAGATAAGGGCGGCGTGGCGGGCGCGGGGGCAGGCGTGGACATTAATCTCTTCGCGACCAGGATCTGGATGTTGTTGTCTTGCTAACTACCTGTTTCATTAGTCTTATTACTTTGTGTGCATCTCTTATCCTACTCCCTCACTCCACGATGTCACATGCCCAATTGAAGGCATTTTTACTGAATAGTGTCGCTGCTGCGGAGTAAGGCGTGAAGGACGTCATTTGCTGTCGTTATTCACGTTGTTCACGTTCAGCCATGGCAACTGTGGCGGTGGCGCGGCATGGCACACTGGTGACGTCAAGGGATTGCGAAGCCGCCCGCTGTGGCTGCTGCTCCTGGCCGTCAAAATCGGCACGTTCCTGGAGCTGCGTGAAGGTCGTCCCCCATTCTACCTCTCCTTCACGACCCTCACGATGTTTTTGGCATACGAGCACTACTATTGGTTCTACGCATGGATACCCGTCTTCGGGGCGTTCATTTGGTTCGGTGAGTCTCAAGCATCAACGTTTACATATTCAAAAAACTCTAATATTGCCTAGGGACACTATGGGCTATGCTGATCACATGGCTCGCGACTGGTCGACCGCGGTATGTGACACAGCAAGGCAGCATTGCGTACATATCGGATGTTGGTGCAAGCTACCTCAAGCCCTTGTTTATCGTGTGTTGCTGCATAACGGGTGTGACCTTCTTCCTCACGCTGGTCGTTGAGAGATGGCTGAGGCACTCCGGAAGGTGCGTACCCGACAGTGCACATAACCATTGGCACCAGCTGACTGATCTTGTAGGCTGCATCCAAACATGCGCCGTCGCGAGAAAGTATTCTCGACACTCGCCGTGCTCGGCTCGTTCATCGGCGGCGCGGGCCTCATCCTCCTCTCGATCTTCGACACCGGGAGACATCAAAGTCTACACCGTATCTTCCTGCTCGTCTTCATCTTCGGCGTCGGGCTCAGCGCGATCTTCACTATAGTCGAGTACCGCTGGATCAACAAGGACTACGACGGCCACCACAAGCTGCGCATCGCGTACATCGCGAAGGGCACCATCGCCTCCCTCCTCATCGTCTTTGCTATCGTTTTCGCCATCACGCTCTACACGACCGCGAACGTCGGCGCCGTCATCGAATGGGTAATCGCGTTCGGGTACACGTTCTACCTCCTCACGTTCTACTACGACCTCCGGATGTCTCGCGGCATGCGCAAGGGTGCGTATCTCGACCAGGAGCTCCTTGGGCGGCAGAACGGTCAGAGTGCGGGCGTTGGCACTATGCGCCAAGTCGGGGGCCCTGCGTATGGCGGGAACGATGTGTATGGGGACGATGTGTATGGAGACGATGCGCAGGGCAGGCGCGGACCGTTTGGTGGTCAAAACACGGGAGGCGCAGACGCGCAGCCTGCCGCTGCCAGACCATAAAAAGAAGAAGCGTGAAAAACATTTACCGCATGACCACGGTCTATACTGTACGATGGCTTCCCATAGTAGACATGATACCTGTAGTGCCCTTACACCATTTGTGCAACGCATTGTATCGCTTTCTCGAAACACAAACCTCCCATGGGCATGCCATCCCCGACTCCGACCGGTCGAAGGGGACTCGATCCCAGTCGGTAGAGGCACCCTACCCCCTTTTCCGGCACTCCTCCTTTTGGAAGCGCTCAAAGACAAAACGGGAATCGGAGTGCGAAAAGGAGGTAGGGGCCTCTACCGACTGGGCGAACTGGGCGCCCTTTACCTTGGTCGCCCCGTGGGAATCAAGACTTAGAGAAATCGCGCGTTGGCCTAGAGCACTTGGAGGGACAGTAGCTTCGCGCGAGTCTTCCAACCTGCGACGTCTCTCAGCGACTTCTGTATGTCATTCTCTAGCACTTGCAATATAGATGAACAACACTACAATATACCACAATCAGCCTTTCTTGCCGGTCAACGCAGTCTCTGTGCCCCCGCTTCGGCCCTCGCAATCCCGGCTCGCTCGCATTTCACAACAACCTCCTCGATCGCAAACCGATTGTGCTGTCCTCCCTCCCTTTGTTCCGCGAGTGCCGCGACCTGGCCTTCGTGTCTTTGTATTCACGGGTGCTCCACTGTCTTGAGCTCGTCAGTGAGACCGAAGATCTCTCCGACTACGCAGCCCATGTGGATTTCAACCAACTCAAAGCCCACGCCGCAGAGATCGTCACGCGCTTCGCGGATGGGAAGACTGTCAATCGTTTACGGACTGCACGTGCTGCAGAGCTTAGGGAACGAGAGAAGCAAGGAGAGTCGGCAGCACGAGCGAGCGAGGCGGACACGGGCACAGGTGCGTCAGCGTTATTGTCGATCGGATAGAATCTTTGTTGTATCTGACACATATTTGTCTGGCAGAGTGCATGGACAACGGAGTGTCCGGTGACCTGACGCAGGGTGATATGGTCTTCGAGAACGCTGTCCTTCTCCTTCGCGATGCACTTATTCTCCGCCTTCTTACTGACTGTATCAAATGTGGCGACTCTGACCGTGTATTGCTTGTTCTGAAGGTCCTCGCGCTGTACTACCGAGGCTGTGGACGGACAAAGTACGTGCAGGAGGTACTCTTCCTCATACATAATTTCAAGCATGTCTGGCCGGAACCACTACAGTAAGTACAAACTTTATATGCTTTTGTTCAACGAGGCTAACCGTGAATAGGAGGATTGTGTTGAAGAACTGGCTTGTGAATCCCACGGGCAAGGCGAATGCATGGGTCGAAGTTGACTTACTCCAGGAGCACTTGAATTTCTGGATCAAGGTGAGCCTCCTCTTGTTTGCTGTTCACTCCTCACTAATGGCATCTCGCTAGACAATATACAAGGCGCACGGAAGCAGCGCCTCATGGGAGTGGCTTGCGATGATATCGCCATGTGTTGACGTCCTCTGGCGCCTCGCGGCGTCGATGAACTCAACCTTGGGTGTGCAACAAGGCACGAAGCACATGACACCGAGCCTAGAGCGGGACATTGCGCACCTCCGGGTGTCGCTGCGACGCTTCCGTGTGTATGAAGTGATCCCAGGCCGCGAGATTGACGATGGATCTGACAATCCAGTGGTGCCCGACTCACTCACTTTAGGGCTCCAGCATCTTGGAGAACCACTCAAGGAATTCAACGCGGTGTTCGCGAAGCTACAGGCGCGTTGCAGAGCGCCGCCACTCCTTGGACACAAGTACATGAGGGACAACATCGCGGCTCCGAGCGCGAGCGCGAGCGCACCGCAAGCCGTCGCGCCGCCACTCGATGATCCACAATCAGCGGCCTCACACGAAAGCGATGCGAACGATGATGCCGAGAGCAGCGAAGAAGAGGAGTCAGATACGGAGTCGGATGTCGAGGATGATGTCGAGAATGACCTAGTTCTGCAACAGGTGATGTCGCTCGACAACGCAGGCGATGTTTCGCTCGACATGGACGACTTGAGTGCGGACAACTTTGGACCGTATTTCTGACTGTGTATAGGATACATACCATGCTACAGTATTTGATTGAAGACTGTCTACGTCGAGGTAGTGCCCTCAAGCTGGCTTTCGCGCTGCTCTCCCTTGGAGACTCGACGCGCGATTTCTCTAAGTCTCAATTCCCACGGGGGGACCAAGGTAAAGGGCGCCGAGTTCGCCCAGCCGTTCTGGCAAACAAGAGGAGTGCCACGACGGAGTTTAAATTTCTCGCCAGATTAGGATGGGTACGAGCCTAGCTTTGTCCGACCCAATTCCTTGCAAACGCTCGCATCGTGGAAAACACGTGATATCATTACCATTATTGGCAGACCCGAGGATGACCTCGACGGGTACTTACCTATTAGTATCAAGGCAGGTGGATTTGTCCGATCGGCCGGATCTTCGAGTGGTGTTGTGGCACCTTTGTGCCTTTCAGTGGTGCATCAATGATATGCTTCTACTGTTGAACAATAAAGAGCGCCTAATTAGGCAGCCGAGTTCACACACCGGCACTCCGGGTCACAGGAGTATCACATGCATTGTAGATAGATTCACATGCATC
This sequence comes from Fomitopsis betulina, assembly GCA_022606075.1. Taxonomy (NCBI): domain Eukaryota; kingdom Fungi; phylum Basidiomycota; class Agaricomycetes; order Polyporales; family Fomitopsidaceae; genus Fomitopsis; species Fomitopsis betulina. The sequence continues at coordinate 575,478 of JABYQK010000008.1, read as the reverse complement.
AGGATTGGTATTAGTCAGGTACTATACAGTAGCTTAGTCATACGGTCTCCTACATGTATATAAGGACCCCTGTAGCGTAGCTCAATCCCAAGTCGCTCAACAGCAACTTTGTGTGCATCAAGCCTCACAGCTAACCAACCAGGTAAGTCAGCGACCCGCTACACTGCGTAAGGTAGCCTGCTCGTCAGGTTATGAGCCCTGAACACTGTGCGGTACTGTGCCCTTGAGGCTGCGTCCGCTGCGGGTCAGGATAGCTTACCTGGACGTCGCCCTTAAGGGCTTTGACGTCAGGGGGAGACATTGCGCCTACATGGCTGCAGGTCAAGCACAGCTTCGCTGTTGCTATTCCCAACACTGAGTCCAGTGTGGTGCTAGCACCGTCTCGGCTGCATAAATCAGAGCACTGATAATGCGTTCACAGAACCATATCAACAACCCGCTCTATCACCACCACCAACAACATGTTGAACAGCCTCCAGAACTTTGTCCCCGTCCTCGACGGATCGAACTACCGCCGCTGGGCTGAGCTCATGAAGGCTTATCTCCAGCAGCAGGGGGTCTGGCTCATCGTCGACCTCCCGGCTGGTATCGAGGAGCCATCTTTGGCTGAAGATGGCAAGAACCACTCTGAAGTCATGGAATGGCATCAGATGCAGGCAAAAGCCATGGGCAGCATTCGTTTGCGCCTAAGCGTCAAAGTCGCATGTATTGTCAGGGACAAGGCGACTGCTAAGGCCCTCTGGGACACGCTCGCCAACACCTACGGAGGTACCAGCGCCATGGGGGCTTTTGCCTTCTTCAAGGCAGCTATCAATATCCGGATCCCGGCAAATGAGCACCCCAGCCCTGCGATCTCTAAGATCCAGAGCAACATCGACGAGCTAGCAGGGGCAGGTCTCAACCTGCCTCCAGCAATGAGGACACTTATTGTCCTCGGCGCTGCCCCATCCCGGTATGATGCAGCGATACAACTCGCGCTCAGCCAGAAGGAGCTCAAGGAGCTCACGGTGGCAGGGGTCCAGGAAGTACTAGTTGCTTCCTGGGAGCAGTCGAAGAACAAGGGGCGGTCATCAGCCCAGAAAATCTCTGCCATAAAGCAGAAGAAGGGCAATCCCTCCTTCTCGCAGCAGCAGCGCCCCGAGGGCAGCAGCAGTGTGGGTAAGAAGGAGTGGAACGACAAGGGCAAGGAGAAGGCCAAGGGCTTTACTCCTCGGGGAAAGCGCGGCGGTAAAAACCGTGGTAAGCTGCATTCGCACAAGCACGATGAACATGCAGAAATGCACATCGCCGACACTGTGTCGATCCCCGCCCCGACGTCCAGCACCATCATCGAGTTAGCGCCCTCAGGCAGCAAGACTCGTAAGGTCGCAGCGCCTGCCCCCAACAAGGGCAAGAAGCGCGCACACGGTGACTGGCTTGGAGAGGCCCTCCAGCTCGCCAAAGACCTGGACATCACCAGCACGGCAGAAACCATCCGCACGCTGAAGGAAGTCGTGAGCTCAGCTCACATAGAAGAAGTCCCCTCCGACACCGAGTCGCGCACCTCGAAGCGCAGCAAGCACGGTGATGTCGACATGGCCAATCACATCGACGAATACATCAGCGAGGATGACGACTTCTGCAACGCCGAGGAGAAGTCCATAGTCTGGGCATCAGACAAGGAAGACATCGACGCGCACGACACCGAGTTAAACGGCATGATCGCACAGGCCGCAGGACTTGCGCCCCCTATCGTCGACAAAAGCTTTCGGAACCCATTAACGGGGGAGCTCCGCTGCATGGAGCCATACGAAGGCTACAACAACTGGGGTAATGAGTATGCCACTCAACTTCCTAACCCTAAGCAAGTAACTAACAGCACTTTTACAGCCGCTTCTAACTTGCACAACGGCGCTCGGACATTAGTTAATGTACTTTGTAGCGGCTTAAAAAATATACAATGTATTCATTCGCGCAACTACACTGTGTGTTCACATTGTAAGGGAAAAGGAAAAAGTCGCTTTTCAGCGAATGAGTGGCTACTGGACTCAGGTGCATCATTGCACATTACAAATGACATAAGAGACTTCTCAGAATTCGAGTATCTCCAAACTCCTATTCGTACCCAAACGGCACAACAAGGAGCGGTAGGAAGCATTATTGCAAAAGGAACTGTGTTCCTCAACTACCAAATAGACGAACAATGGCTGCAAACGCGCCTATACCCCGTCTACTATATGGAGAATTGCTCGGTTCGTCTCTTATCATTAGGGATGTTCCTCCAAGATGGACTAGATTTGCGTGCAACAGCGCAGCATATTAGTCTGTATGAACCACTGGCAGGAGCGCGGAAACCCTTATTCAGGTTTACACCGCAGCACCCAGACACTACCACCTTTACCCTCGTGGCTGAATCGGGTAAAAACGTTCAGAGTATTTATCTGAACGTAAATGAAGTTGATTACTCGACTATGCATCGCCGCTTTGCGCACCCTTCAAAGGATGTGCTTGCAAAGGCGAAGGAACATACATCTGGATTTCCCAGAAAGGTGGAGATTCCTAAGGACTCACCAATATGCCAGGGATGTGCAAAAGGGAAAATGCATTCTAAGTCATTCCTGCCGTCCAACTACCGGGCTAAGGTACCGTTTGAACTCATTCATTCGGATTTAAAATCCTTCCCAGTAGATTCCTATCATAAGTACAAGTACTACATACTGTACTATGATGATGCCTCATCGCACGCGTGGACTGTAAATCTGCGCAAGAAATCTGCAGCAATTACAGCCACAAGGCAATTCCTAGCCATGGTAAAAACTAAATATGGAAAGACACATCAGGAATTGCGGTCCCCTTGAATATATGCAAGGGGTCTCACCAATATGTAGTCGTGAGATCATCGTCTCATGCGAGAGCAATCGAGAGGTCGTGGGATCATGTATGAGGTCGTAGGCTCACAGGTGCTCAAATTTGAGGACACATCTCATGTCGTGAGATGCTATCTCACGCCATATATTTGGTGCATATTGCTGCTCACCCGAGACCATTTGTGAGTTGACAGCCTGCATCGCTGCCACTAGCGCATCCACAACTCAGCTCAGCACGAGCACCGCAGTGTGAAGTCCTTGTATCAGAATAATTGAACTATAAGATGAAGTAGTACATTAGTAATTCACTTCCATTTGCTGCTGCACCACTGCAGACACCAGCCCTTTATGTTATTCTGCCGCTGTTCACCGTAATGTTTACCGCCATTTATATTGGACTCTGATGTGTTCGTCACCTAATACTACTCGAACTTACCTATAAGTGTCTCGCTCGCATCAGGATTCATGAAAAACAGCCACGACAAGCACCACCGGTGCGATGTGGCACTAGCTTCAACTCCGCCACAGTCCCATACGAACAAGAGGCTCTTGTCTGAGATGTCAGTCTACCAATCAATGACCCATGAGGCTGGTGTCTCACTGTTGCTCATTTTCGAGCTACGCGTCTCACCAAGGCTCATCCCTGAGACATTGTGATCCGATCACAGATCAAGTCTCATAAGTGACCCTCGTGCTTACTGAGGGTGCCCTATGAGCTCTTTGTCGGGGTCCGGTTTTCCTGATGAAGGGAGTCAGGGACTGGCGCTTGCGCCACTACAGCATAGATGAGCATGGTATTGATATTGCTTTGTAGTAGATGACGAGCAGGCTACCTTACGCAGTGTAGCGGGTCGCTAACTTACCTGGTTGGTTAGCTGTGAGGCTTGATGCACACAAAGTTGCTGTTGAGCGACTTGGGATTGAGCTACGCTACAGGGGTCCTTATATACATGTAGGAGACCGTATGACTAAGCTACTGTATAGTACCTGACTAATACCAATCCTGATGCATGTGAATCTATCTACAATGCATGTGATACTCCTGTGACCCGGAGTGCCGGTGTGTGAACTCGGCTGCCTAATTAGGCGCTCTTTATTGTTCAACACTCCCCCTTGCTAAGTGCAGCGGTAGATGCGCGCAAGCATTAAATGGCGCATAGTGCAGCCGACTATGCTGGACTCTAATCATAGAATCTTAGTCCAAGCATTTCTCTGAATTTGAGAGATTTGATACGACCCAAGTTCTTAGTGAACAAGTCTGCTGGATTGTCATCAGTGCTTACCTAGAAGACTTCAACTTTCTTGTCTTCTACTAGCTCCCTCACGTAGTGGTAGCGTATGTCAATGTGTTTAGATCGACGCTCCGTGATGGGATTTGACCTAATGAATATTGCTCCCTGATTGTCCGAGCAGATAGGCAGCGGGCCGAGTTTGTAGCCGATCTCTTCTAGGAGCATCTTTATCCAAGCTACTTGTCGTGAGCAATCGCTTTGCGACATATACTTGGCTTCAGTGGACGACAGGGCAACTGTCTTCTGTCTTCTAGACAACCAACTGAACGCGCTGTTCGGGAACTTTAAAAAGTGTCCAGACCGTGATTTTCTGGCTTCTGGGCTGTCCGCCCAGTCAGAGTCAGTGCACGCCAATAATCCATTGCCGCTTTGTCCTTCAAAGACTAGCGCATAGGATTTAGTACCAATTAAATAGTGACAAATGTATAGCGCTCTGTTTAAATGGTCCTGTGACGGGTTTGCTGCAAATTGCGCAAGTAATGTCACGGCGTAGCAAATATCAGGTCGGGTTCCGAGCATAAGGTATAGCAAGGAACCGATAACGGTCTGGTACTTGCTTCGAAGTGCTGGATCAGCCGTGCCAGTATTTGCAATGGGCTTGTATCCAGTAGGAAGTGGAGTTGGTGCAGATTTCGCGTTTTGCATGCCACAGCGCTGCAGCACTTTCTCAAGGTAGGTGCATTGATCCAGATGGATTTCACGGCCTTTCCGAGTTATGCGCATGCGCAGAAATTCCTTGACGTCGCCTAAGTCGCAACACTCCCACTTCTTCATGAAGTGATCCTTTAATGAAAGGACTAGGTGTTGAACTTCTACCATTTCAGGCGTTATCTTATCAGGCTTGCCTGATATGGACTTGTATTATGTTCTGCAACGCTACGTACCGTATTGTACGCTTACTCTCTTTCGCTCTTTATCTTATCTATAGGACTCGATTATCTCTCGTCCTATCTCAGTAGATTAGATACCGGACATCCGGGCCTCCGCTCCTTAAGCATATGATATTACCGGTTACCTGGAGTTCCGGATTCCGTCTTACTAACGATGACTCACGTAGATTACACTTATGACTCATCATGACTCGACCATCAGGTGATGGTCTCACACATGTATATATACTGGGCTGGATACGCCCTCTAATGTATCGTTCCTTCCTCTGCTTTCCTGTGTGCCTAACAGGACTCCCTCAGCAGATTCCCTCAAGAGGTTCGTTCTCCTGCCTTTATAGCCACTTCTATTTCACTCCTTCAACAGGTTATGAGCCCTGCGCTACACGCGCAAACCTAGTTGTTTTATCCCTGCAGGATCTTGAAGACTACGCTCCTAGGAGTAAGCGTAGCAGTTTTGCTAGTCTCTCAGTAGACTCAGCGTTTGACGACCTGAAGTGCCAAAAGCACTAAAGGATCGGATTTCCAGTGGGCCTTCGCGCCGTTTGCAAAAAGTTTATCCTCCAACGAGACCTGAGAGAAAGGTCCGTTGACGCCGACTCTACCCGCATCAAGTTCGATCTCGTATCTAACGTTTTTGTGATTCCAGTCGCATCCGCTCCCCGCTCCCGTCCGCTCCAACCCCGCCGCACAGCCGCGCCCACTTGCTGAACGACTCTCAGCACCAGCTCCTCGCCCGCTCCCTGACTTCAAGAAGAAGTCAACTGAAGAAGTCGTCGGGATTCTAGAGAAGAAGGTTAGCGCCACCATCGAGCGCTACCAAGCGATCTTCGACAAGAAGTACCTCTTCGAGTCGCTCCTCGGAGACTCCCAGCACGCACTCCACCGCTTCGCTGACCAGCTCAACTGGGTCAGTGACAACTTCGATAAGGCCAATCAGTGGTCTAAGCAGCAGCGAGACAGCATCTCGTGGGCTTGTCGTTGCGTCGGCACTGTCGAATTCTCGACGCCGCAGGAGCCGCTAGTCAAGCGGTACAGAAAGGTCACAAAGGACCTAACGAGCATAGCCAACGGGGGCTATTTGGACTGGATCGTTTTGTAGATTAGGTCGGCGTACCTAGCGTTTTTGTTGCACATATCACTGGAATATCATTTAAGTCAAGCATCACATTGTGGCTTCGTCTGAGCAAGTGCTAGACGACAATTTAGAAGCAGAAGCATCAGAAGAAGAAACACCCTACAACTGTAGAGGTCTTCAGCATTTATTCGACGTCACTGAACTAAGGGACTATCACTACCGGCCTGAAGAAACTGAATATAAGTTCTGGCCGTGTAACACCACAGTCTGTGCGAATAGGTGGTCTGGTCCATACATCAGAGACACAGGCTGGGGTATCCCAGTTGACCACTGGCAAGAAGACAATTCTTATTCTGTTTTCGCTTCTTTAAGCTTCTTTGAGGGTTCTAAACCTGAACCGCAACATCTTGCATCTATCCCAGAGTACGGGTCTCCGTCTATCCCCGGCTCTCGAGCACAATCCCCTTCTCCTATCGTTTCTCCAGTACATCTTTCTCCATCGTTTGCTCCTACTACTTTACCGTCAGATCTATCGAATCTCTTCGAAGAAGACGACGTAGAGGAGCTTCTAGCACCGTCTCAAGAAGAAGCAGAGGAAAGTCTATCGTCTGACCTCGCTTTTGTTCTTGAAAGTTTACCACCGCCCTCCGTTTCTGAAGAAGTCTCAGACTTCTTCGAATTTCATATTCTCACCGCCAACATGTCGGACATGAAGGCTGACAGCATCCCTGTCCTTAAAAAGTCTTCGGACTACAAGGTGTGGTCGAGCCAGATGCTCGGCTACCTAACGTTTATTGAGGCCGATGAAGCCCTCCAAGCTGGTGACCTCACCAAGGCAGACTACAAGAAGGCTAACGCCCGCGCTAAGGGTGTGATCCTCATGCGCACGGATAACAGTTTTCACCACCTCCTCTATGAGAAGAGTGAGGATGGTGATGAGGTCATGAAATCGGCAAAGGACATGTGGGCGGCTCTCAAGTCGCATTTTGGTACCCCGGACGCAGCATACGTTTGGTCGCAGTTCTCGGCTCTCATCAAGTCGAGAGAGATGGACGACAACAAGCCGATGCAGGATCAAATTTCGAAGATCCAAACCGTACTTAAGGACATCGTCAACGGCGGCATTAAGTTGGATGAGCCAACCCAGGCTCTCCTCCTGATGTCAAAAATCCCGGAAAGCTACTCGACAATGGTGTCAGCCATCATGGCAACCACCGTTCTCAAGGAGCTGAAGATTGAGACCCTCGTGAGCAAAATTCTCTCCGAGGAATCTCTCCGCCGGTCCGGTATGGGACAGTCTGCTTCAAAGACTTCCCAGGTAAAGGTGCATCACGGTCAAGGTCCTTGCTCACACTGTGGCAAGAAACACGGTTCGGACCAATGCTGGACCAAGTACCCACACTTGCGCCCACAGAAGACCACAGACAAAGGCAAAGGGAAAGGCAAGGGTGGCAACGGCAAAGGCAACGGTAAAAAGGCGAACACGGTAGTCGTTCACACTACCACGGACGGTACAAAGGTCACTCAGTCCGGTTCGTCCTCGTCAAATGGTCAAGGTGCTTCGGTGGTGGAGGTCGAGGAGGTTAAGTACACTGCTTGTACGGACCCTTCATGTAGAGTCTGTCCCCCTCGGACTGCTGGTTCATTAGTTGCTTCATCTCTTGTTGTACATAATGGCGCGTCTGCTGACGCTGGATCTGCACAATTGAGCTCGTCGTTTTATTGCCCCGGTGTGAATAAGACTCATTCGCATCAATTCAAGCGCATTGCATGGCTCATGGATTCAGGTGCAAGTCAGACGGTCGTCAATTCTATGGAATACTTCTGGGATTACAAGCCGTATACGGTTCCCGTCGTTTTTGGTACAGCAGGAAATGCTAAGATAGAAGCACTAGGCTCTGGCACCATCAAAGGTTTAACAACAGTCGGCAAGGAGCGCATGATGATTACCATATCTAATGTCGCATACATTCCTCAGGCCTCTGGCTGTTTGTTTTCTACTGGTATTGTGGAGAAATCAGGACATACGCTCGTTCAAGGTTCAGGTCAGATGGTCATCTATGACCAACCGTTTTTGCATGGCAAAGTTTCTGGCAACGTTGTGATGGAAGCACCGTACAACTTCCTAAACAACTTGTACTTTTCGTTTATGGACGTCCTGGACAAGAAAACGGCAGCACAGCTGTCTACCCCTTTTCGTACCTGGCATCGCCGGATGGGGCATCCGTCCAAGGAAGTTATTCGCCGATTACCTGATCATACCAAGGGTGTCGATCCAGTAGGGGTTGAGGATCAATCCCCTTGTGAAGGCTGTCAATGGGGCAAATCTCATCGTGCTCCATTCCCCGCGTCCTCCAAACGCGCTACAAAGCCTCTCGAGTTGGTTCACACTGACGAAGATGGTCCTATGCGTACTCAAGCAATAAACAGTGGATACCGGTACTTCATTACGTTCCTTGATGACTTTTCGAGTCTTGGACGTGCCTATTACCTGCGTCATAAGTCTGAATCGATCCAAGCGTTCGAGGACTTTAAGGCATGGGCAGAAAATGTAACTGGTCACAAAATTATCCACGTACGCTCGGATCGAGGGGGGAATACACATCTGACGCTTTCACGGCCCGTCTGAAATCCTATGGGATTGTTCATCAGAAGACGGTTGCGCACTCGCCTCAGCAAAATGGGCGAGCTGAACGCTGGAATCGCACGATCATGGAGAAGGCTATGGCAATGCTGCATCATGCAGGCCTAAGCCACGGTTTTTGGCAGCTAGCGGTTGAATCTGCAGTCCATATTTACAATCGCCAGCCTATGCGACGCCTTAAGTGGCAATGCCCGATAACTCTCTGGGATGGCACGGTCCCAGATATCTCATACTTTAGAGTATTCGGTTGCAAGGCATTCGTGCATGTGCCAAAGGAACGAAGACAAGGGAAACTCGATAAAAAGGCAATCGAGATGATCTTTGTTGGATATGAGCAAGGATCCAAGGGCTACAAGTTCTGGGATGCCTCCAGTCGACGGATCGTTGTGTCTCGTGATGTGACCTTCGATGAAGATTCCTTTCCGGCACGTAAGGATTTGGCTAACCCGAAGACTCTGGGTCCGCCATTATTCGATCCTGTAGACTCTGATTCTGAGGATGATGACGAGGAACAGATCGAAATTCCACTTCCTCTACCGGTAGAGAGCGAAGATGTTTATGAGGACATCGACGAACCGGAACCAGTGGGAGAACCTGAGAGAGAGCTCCCTGAACCTGCAGAACGTCCTCAACCTGTTCAACCTCCTCAGCCAGTATATACTCGCCCTCGTCGAGAGAATGCTGGGAGGAACCCAAACAGGAATAGGGACAACGTTTATGGTGATGAGCCTCCGGCTCGGATCGACCGACGGACTGATACTCATGGAGATCAGCGAGCGGAAGCGTTTATGATATGCAGGCTCTCAAGGAAGCCAATTACTCTGAATCGGTTCCTACCTCGCGTTCAGACGCAAGAAATCCCCTGAGTGGGACCACTGGCATGCTGCCGAAGGCTCTGAGATGAAATCTCATGAGCAGAATGGCACCTGGATCTTGGTTCCCCGTCCCAAGAACAGGAAGATTGTCAAGAACAGATGGGTGTATGCGCGAAAGCATGATGGTCGGTACAAGGCCCGGTTAGTAGCCAAAGGCTTCACTCAAGTCTGGGGTGAAGACTACCACGAGACATTCTCTCCAGTCGCTCGTTTTGAGTCTTTGAGATACATGTTTGCGCATGCCGCACTCGAAGATTGGGAGATGGACTCGATGGATGTCAAGACAGCTTTCCTCAATGGAGAACTCGATGAGGAAATCTACATGGAACAACCTGAAGGCTGGGTAGTTCCAGGCAAGGAGGATTGGGTCTGCCTCCTCAAGAAGGCCATCTATGGTCTTAAACAAGCGTCACGTCAATGGAACGCTAAGATCCACCGAACTCTTCTAAACCAAGGGTTCATACGGACATATTCGGATGCAGGAGTTTATGTTTACTCCAGTAAAACCAACGGTCAAGTCTGCTATGTAGTCCTCTATGTAGACGACTTATTGCTCCTTGGAGATTCTAAACCGTTCATTGAACAAATAAAGAATCATCTCAAGAAGGAGTACCAGATGACCGATCTTGGACCAGTAGAGCGTTTCTTAGGACTCAGGATTCGTCGTGATCGTCAAAAGCGACAGATCCTAGTTGATCAATCTGAATACGTTCAGACCGTTTTGGAGAGGTTCCAAATGTCTAATTGCAAACCTGCAAAGACACCTCTACCTGCTGGTTCAGTTTTGGAGAAAAACACGGAAACTGCAACGGATGCATTCCGTACAGAGTACCAGAGCGTCATTGGTAGCATCATGTATGCTATGCTTGGTACACGGCCTGATCTCGCTTTTTCCATAACGAGACTCGCCAAGTTTGCCTCGAACCCGTCGAAGCATCACATGCGCCTCGCACAATATGTCTTGCGCTACCTAAGGGGAACAAAGGACTATGCGCTTTGTTACGACGGTGATTCCAACTCCGGGTTAATTGCCTATTCAGACTCGGACTGGGCAGAAAATCACGATGATAGGCACTCCACAAGCGGCTTTGTGTTCCTCATGGCCAATTGTGTCGTTTCTTGGGTTTCCAGACGCCAACCCACTGTTTCCCTCTCTTCAACAGAAGCAGAGTATAAAGCAGCCTCTGATGCATGTCGTCAAATGGCTTGGCTTAGGAACTTCGGACAGGAGCTTGGTGACAACATGACTGCTCCCACTCCTTTGTGTCTGGACAACCAAGGAAGCATTTTCCTTGCGGTTAATCCTGCCGTGGACCGCCGCACAAAACACATCGAAATACGGTATCACTTCATTCGAGAATTCTACGAGAAGGGTGAAACCGATATCTTCTTTGTTGCGAGCGAAGACCAGCTTGCAGATGCGTTGACCAAGAACGTTCCCCTCTCTGGAATAGAGAAACTTCGAACGTCAACTGGCATGGTCATAGCGTCTTGAACAAGTGGGAGTGTTGAACTTCTACCATTTCAGGCGTTATCTTATCAGGCTTGCCTGATATGGACTTGTATTATGTTCTGCAACGCTACGTACCGTATTGTACGCTTACTCTCTTTCGCTCTTTATCTTATCTATAGGACTCGATTATCTCTCGTCCTATCTCAGTAGATTAGATACCGGACATCCGGGCCTCCGCTCCTTAAGCATATGATATTACCGGTTACCTGGAGTTCCGGATTCCGTCTTACTAACGATGACTCACGTAGATTACACTTATGACTCATCATGACTCGACCATCAGGTGATGGTCTCACACATGTATATATACTGGGCTGGATACGCCCTCTAATGTATCGTTCCTTCCTCTGCTTTCCTGTGTGCCTAACAGGACTCCCTCAGCAGATTCCCTCAAGAGGTTCGTTCTCCTGCCTTTATAGCCACTTCTATTTCACTCCTTCAACACTAGGGTCTTGTCTTTGCCACAAAATATGGCATCGTCTACATAGACGATGATCAGCATGAAGCGACCATCTTTTGTCCTGTAGACAAATATTCCAGCATCGGATACAAGGCATTTACAGCCAAGTTCCTTTAGGGACTCATTGAGGGTGCGCCACCACGCAAGCCCTGCCTGCTTAAGTCCATATAGAGCACGCAGTAGCCGGAGTACTTTGTGCTCTTGGCCTGGTACTGCAAAGCCTTCAGGCTGCTCCATGTAAATCTCCTCGTCGAGCTTGCCATAGAGATAGGCATTTCGGACATCAAGTCCGGAGACGTGCATATCCTCAAGCGCAGCTAAGGCGAGGATACAGTCTCAAAGTGTACGACTGGAGAGAAGACTTGATCATAGTCGAGGCCTTCAATTTGGGAGTAACCTTTGGCGACCAATCTGGCCTTTTTCCGACCGTCAGTTTTGACGTCGAATACCCAGCGGTTTTTGGTGATTTTACATCCCTTAGGACGATCAACCAGTTGATAGACATTGCGTTTGCGAAGTGCCTCAAGCTCTTCACGACACGCTGTCATCCACTCCTCAAGCTCCTTTTTGGGTAGCTTTAATATATCGCGGAATGACCATTCTCTCGGGCTGGTCCCGTCTGGTAGATCGTTGTCGAGGGTGGGTAGCACTTTTGTAAGCAGCAACTCGACTAACTCAACTCCCCCTTCCCGGCATAATTCTGCCAGTAGTAACTCAGTGCTTTGCGCTTCATCCTCATCGGATGGGGCGGACTCGACAGGTTCATCACGTGGAGGAGGATTTGGCGCAGAACTAGGTCCGGGAACCTGTTGTTTTTGCTGCCTTTGTGGTCCGGTTTTGGTACGGGAGCTACCCGCATCCTCACCGACCATCTTTTTCCATCTCCCCTGATTTTCGATGTCCTTTACTATGTCTTGGGGCTTCCACTGCTCACCATAGACATGACCTCTACGAGTTACTGGTCTCCGCTCCCTTGCTGAACGTCGCGGCTCCACAGGGGGTGCAGGGTGTTCAACCGGTGCATGGGGCGGCAGTACTGGGTCTGTGGGCGCATCCTGCTGCTCCTGTTCATCGTCATGAACATGACCATTTCCCCTTTTAGGAAGGTGATGGTTTGGATGATCATCGTTGTCATCCTCATCTACCTGAGGTGTGGTGTGTGGTTGATCCGCTGGGATCATTTCTTCTCGAGGTGGCCAAACTCGAGTTGTGCCTCGACGATTAGTCAGAGGGCACTTAGGAAACATTGTTTCGTCAAACATCACAGTGGATGATCTGAACAAAACATTATCTGGTGCTCTCATAAAGAGCCACCCGCCAGCGCGCTCAGTAGAGCCATCTCCCCCAAGGTAAATCATCAGCTCCGATTTGGGCGATAGACCGTTTTTTCTAATGTCCTTGGGTATAAAGACGTACGCACTGCAGCCGAAAACGCGCAGGTGCGCCACAGATGGCGGCTCACCGTGTATCAATTCGTAGGGGGTAAGCCAATTAAGGCGATGAATTGGTGTCCTGTTGTAAACATGGACTGCATGATCCACGGCGAATTCCCACCAGGATGGAGGTAGACAAGCATCATGGCGCATTGCCTCTGCTTTGTCCATGAGCGTCCTATTGAAGCGCTCAGCTCTGCCATTCTCCTGAGGAGTATGCGGCGAGCTTTGAAGGATCTCTATGCCATTATCCTTTAGAAGGTCTTTGAATGCAGTGGAGACGTATTCTCCCCCTGCATCAGACATCCACTTCTGCACTGCATCAGGAAAACCGGACCCCGACAAAGAGCTCATAGGGCACCCTCAGTGAGCACGAGGGTCACTTATGAGACTTGATCTGTGATCGGATCACAATGTCTCAGGGATGAGCCTTGGTGAGACGCGTAGCTCGAAAATGAGCAACAGTGAGACACCAGCCTCATGGGTCATTGATTGGTAGACTGACATCTCAGACAAGAGCCTCTTGTTCGTATGGGACTGTGGCGGAGTTGAAGCTAGTGCCACATCGCACCGGTGGTGCTTGTCGTGGCTGTTTTTCATGAATCCTGATGCGAGCGAGACACTTATAGGTAAGTTCGAGTAGTATTAGGTGACGAACACATCAGAGTCCAATATAAATGGCGGTAAACATTACGGTGAACAGCGGCAGAATAACATAAAGGGCTGGTGTCTGCAGTGGTGCAGCAGCAAATGGAAGTGAATTACTAATGTACTACTTCATCTCATGTCGTGAGATGCTATCTCACGCCATATATTTGGTGCATATTGCTGCTCACCCGAGACCATTTGTGAGTTGACAGCCTGCATCGCTGCCACTAGCGCATCCACAACTCAGCTCAGCACGAGCACCGCAGTGTGAAGTCCTTGTATCAGAATAATTGAACTATAAGATGTGTCCTCAAATTTGAGCACCTGTGAGCCTACGACCTCATACATGATCCCACGACCTCTCGATTGCTCTCGCACGAGACGATGATCTCACGACTACATATTGGTGAGACCCCTTGCATATATTCAAGGGGACCGCGATTCCTGATGTTGTAAAACAGCATGATAAAAAAGTCTCCAAGAAAGAGAGCTTCACTGATATACCTCGAGCCAATTTTCCTGTCTTGAAGGCCTTGAATGGCACTCGAAAGATCCTCGACCAACCCTGGACCCTCCTCGAGCGGACGTAGGTAGCAATCGGCCGCGAGTACGCCGACTCTTACCATACACGGCATAGCGCCGTCACTTCCCCCGGGTTGGACGAAGCTGCAAGGCTGCGCAAGGGTCTCCGTTGGTTCTGTCTATTCAATGCATCAATGCATATTCAAGACATCCTTCAAGTAGTGTAATGTGTTTTCCCAACCACTAAGGAGTCGGGGAGCAATCTCTTATATAATACTTGAGAGATATGGAACACAATATTCAGTTTTCATCACGTGCACGTGCACTGTGTCCCACAGCGGTCCTTCGAATGAACTTCATGTCTTCGGTCTGACCCATCTCACAACTATCCCTGCCCAACCTGGGTGGTCATGTCTCTCCCTCCCTTGACCCCGCCTTCGCGCTCTCGCACACCTATTCCCCGACCGCCGCCTTCGCCCCTCCGGGCTACGACCCCCGGGTCGCCCAACACCCCCACGCCCGCGAACATCCGTCGCATATCCGGCACCAGTCCGCTCGTGCCCACCCACTCGTTGTCGTCGTCCCCGCCGCCAGAGCGCGCCAGAGTATCACCGCCAAATGCGACGGACCGACAGAAGACGCGTGCGCGGGATTTGCTGCGGAAGCACTACGGGCTGGGAGTAGGACCGCCGCCGCCGCTGGGCGGGTCTGGCAGGGCAGCGGACCCGATGGATTTAGGTGTGTATATCGTATGTCGTGTGAGGATGCGTGCATGACTAGCCTGTGGTAGACTCGTCTGCATTCGACGCGAAGGCGTACTACGAACAGCTCATCACAACAGCTTCCCTGCCTGCGCTGCTTAAGCGTGAGAACGGCCTTCTCTCGGAGATCCGGGAGCTCGACAGCGAGCGGCAGAGCTTGGTTTACAACCACCACCACGAGCTCATCGCCGCGAGCGATACCATTGCCGCGGTACGTCTGGCCACTAGTTCCTTCGATGGCGCTGCTTGCTCATGGCAAGCACAGATGAAATCTCGCGCGGACCACCTCGATGCGGACCTTGACCTGTTACGCGCAGCGTTCTCAGAAATATCACGCCTGTCGACAGAGATCACCGGGCGCGACTTATAAGCGGTCTTCGTAAGGCTGTTCTTTACAACATGTCGACGCTACCGACACACACTAGACACAAGGGAGCGCGGGGCACAGCCATCACTCAATATTCGGTGCTATAGTATGTACTGCCCTCGACACTATGTGGGCGTCAGCACGCCCGCACCCGCGGCTAGAGTTCCAGTCGATGCGTCCACGTACGGCATATCTTCGCAAGGTATTCACATATCAGTATATGTATACTTGAAGCGTTACAGCACATTGATACCGAATCATCATCAACATCTCAGGACATTCGCACTGGACTTCTTGTTCTCTCTTGAGATTATTGATGTATGAGAACGAAGACAGCTACAGGTATAGTGACTGCAGAGCAATGTCGATATATTGTTCTGCAAGGACACAGGCTCATTCCTTACATCCCTGCCATCGACTCTCCCGACTGATCTCATGCAGCTCGCAACTGTCCGTGGAAACCGAGAATCACGACCAACACAATTGGTACACTCTGGAGGCCACTATCTGACCTCTAATAAAGGGACTGCGGTCAACCTCTCGCACCAGCACATTCCTTCTTATGCTGGTGTCCTACAAGCTGACTCAAAACCTCGGTACTCCAAAGTGAGATGAATCACCTAAAGAAGTTTGCGATGTGAGCCTCGACGCGCTCGCCGCGATCAAGGTGCACCTGTTCTTCCAGTAGAGACCGTTCGTCAAGTATCGCCGCGAGCACAGTCAACGGTTTCGGAGTATATACATACAGGCACACGACCGCTCGCCTGCAGAAATCACGACACTGTCCTACAGAACATCGTGCACAGGTACCATCCTGTTCAGGCCCTGACGGTGTACTGGTTGTTGCAGCACGGATCGCCTCGTTCGGACGTGAGCAACGGTGTTTGTGGCATAGGTCTAACCCGCTACCAAAGGGCCTCAACCTCGTCGGGTATGACATCATGGTGAGGCACCAGAGGATGGACGCTCTTGACTGGGTAGTCCGTGTCGGTTGAGTGAAAATCCGGGCCTTTTCAAACGCTATGCAAGTACGGCACTTGAAGTTGGTTTAATGGGCGTGGGCGGACGGGTCGAGGGGTGAAGGTCACGGTTATGGCTACTACATTGCCAATTGGGTTCAGGGCACTATGGCCGAGTGGTTAAGGCGAGAGATTCGAATGGTGTAGGCTTATCTCTTCCGCGTTGCGGGCGCAGGTTCAAGTCCTGCTGGTGTCGTTTTTTCAAAGACTGTTTTCATACTTTCTGGTCTCGGCACAATCCATTGGCGGATCATTGCCACAATACTTACGTGATTCATTTTGTGCACAGGCAGCAGACTTCGCGCCCTCGGGCTAGGGATTTCTCTGCGTAGTACTTGAAACACGGCATGATGATAATGGTATGTCCGCATCAATGATAATCTACTCCAGTCAGTTTGCACGGTATTGTAATATGCGCGTACAACAGCGTGCAATGTCTTGATTAGGCGCTCATCTCGGAAGGAGGCCTCAGATCTCGGATCTCGGCGTCTGTCATTGGACAATGGGGTTCCTGAAGGTTGCGGCCAGGCTGACCTACATATTTTCCGATTGTGCAATCTGCCTCTCAGCAATTTACTGTCGTAGAGAACCAATTTTATTCATTTTGTGGCTGCTAGCGACCCACAGGGCACTTACTACATGCCGCAAATTATCAATATCGATTCACGTGATCGGGTTGCTGTGGCGGGCGGTTAGTTGCAGCCACATCGCTTCACTCGGACGTTCATCTCTACCCTCTTCCACGCGGCGTCCTGCCTTCAGCGCAGCATCAGGTGGCCGAACCAATCATCGTAACAGCTGCTTCCATAACAGTCGAACCAAAGTCCACTCATATATTATCCGCTAGCCTCGGCTCGCTTGGGATTCATATCGGCACGCTTCTCGAGCAGCGAGAGAAAACGAGGCTCTCCTGTGCCTGCCACTGACTTCCAAAAAAGGACGGCTGCTTGTACTCTGCCATATCACTGCCACATATCCCGTCGCCATCACATCTTCACGGATCCATATTTAGTCCAGCCATGTCGCCTCCAACCTCCCCGTCCCCGTCATCGCGCTCCAGCACCTCCTCGACAAGGACTTCTACCTCCTCTGCTCGCATTTCCTCTCAGTCCAGCATGCAAGGCACCGAGCGTACACACAAGTCAGCTACCACGGGCCTGTTCAAGAAAGACTTCAACCGGGGCAGCGAACTGAACAAAGACTCGTGGGCCGCGGAAATTAGCGGGAAGATTGGCCTTTTCAATGAGCCACTCACTGAGTTCTTCCTGGACTATGTCCCGCGCTACAGTGATGCTGACCATCCCCGCCCGTGGACTGACCCCACCGAGGTCTTCAAGGCGGTCCCTACCTATGGCAGAGAGACTAAGAAGTACCGTCACTTCGTAAGCGCTTTGGCTCTGTTGTGATCTTCATGCCAGTGGTACTGATACAATGAGCCAGATCGGAGGTCTCGAGCAGCTAGTCTCCACGTTCGACGATGTTCGACGGCCGAAGTTCATTGACGGCAGTAAGTGCGCCGTGCCGTTCCCGTTCAAGGACTGGGAAGATGAAAACCACTACACCCTACCCGACATCTTGATGTCCTTTCCCGGCGAGCACGACCAGGACGATACATGGGCCAAGACGTGGCACCGAATCGCGATGGTCTTCGAAATCAAGACCACTCACGACCCGATCAACGAGGCCGCACCCTGGCCTTCCGTCCGCGACAGTAATAAGGCAAGGGATGATCTAGTCCAGCTGGCAAAGAGCGCACGCAACCTGATGCTAACGCATGGCATGCTCTTTGTGTTTGCCGTCGGGGTCTACGGTGACTGTGCGCGCATCTACCGCTTCGACCGCGCTGCGTGCGTTGTGTCGCGGTCATTCAACTTCAAGACGAAGCCTTGGCCACTGCACGAACTGCTCTGGCGCATCTGTCACTACGAGGCCCCTGTTGGTGGTGTGCCTACTGCACCACTCGTTGCCAGGCTTCTCGGAGAGGACCCGACGCGATTCCGGGCATCCCCGCAGGACGTAGACTTGGCGGACGAGAAGTGCAAGGAGACCGGGCAACCTCCGCTTTCGGAGGCTGAGCGACAGGCCTGTTGGTGGGTGACCATCACCAAGACCGACAGCGACGGGAAGCCCAAACCGACGCGTATCCTCATCTATCGTGTCCGCTCCCTCAACCCGCGACTGTTCACGCGCGCGACGGTTGTATCGGATGGCTACGAAGAAGGGACATGGAAGCGGGTCGTGGTCAAGGACGCGTGGCGACAAGTTGCTCGCGGCCGAGAGGACGCTTTCTATGACCAGATTCGCGAGTCGATGCAGAATCGGTCGTGGAGCGACATCCTCGACGACTACAGACTCGTGCATCGCAGCGAAGAAAGGTGCGGGATCCCGCCAGCACCCCTTGGTCCGTACAAGCTCAGCGCGGAGGGTCCATACGACTTGCCGCCGGGCTTGGAGGAAGCCCTCGCTAAAGCCAGCCAGGACCCCATGATCAGCGATATCTTTG
Organism: Fomitopsis betulina; assembly: GCA_022606075.1. Lineage (NCBI taxonomy): Eukaryota > Fungi > Basidiomycota > Agaricomycetes > Polyporales > Fomitopsidaceae > Fomitopsis > Fomitopsis betulina. The sequence goes on along the minus strand of JABYQK010000008.1, from coordinate 556,630 downwards.
GCCTTGCGCGTATGACGTACGGCGACGACCTTGGGGAACGTGAAGTGGCTAAACTCGTGTGCGCTGAAGATGGCAGCTATATTTGGCCAGCTGATTACGAGTTCTATCACCGTACAATATGCCGCGGGAGGCCAGAGGACGCCACCTCTGAACAAAACGAACGCAGCCATATGCGACTTGTATTCGAGACGGTCGGCCGGCCTCTTTCGCAGTTCAAGTCGACGAAGGAGCTCATCAAAGCCCTTCGGGATGCTATCTACGGTAAGTCTTCCCCTCTATCCGTGCATGTCGTCACACTGATATGTGTATGCAGGCCACCGACAGGCGTTCCGCGCTGGCATCATCCACCGCGACATCAGCGAGAACAACGTCATGCTCAACGATGACTTTTCAACGTTCTTGTTTGGGTTTCTTCTCGATCTTGATTATGGCTTCAACTGGATGGCGTTACTGAAACAAGCAGGCTGGGAAGTGACCGAGGATAGCTGGAAGCGGTACGTGGAGGAATATGACCGCAACTTACCGAAACGTCCACGCCCTGCACCTCGTGAAGGTATCCCTCCCATGGGCGCTGCCAATCTGGATGGTATGACGGACAAGGCCAAGGCCGAACTGGCGCACTGGATAGCTAGGATGAAACTGAAAGAACGCACAGTACGTACCTTCATCAGTAAATCGAAGATGGGGCTGATCACTTCGTTGTAGGGCACCCTCTATTTCATGGCTATCGAGATATTGGAGACGAACGTCACGCATGACGTGCGTCACGACCTCGAGTCGTTCTTCTGGCTCCTACTATGGGCTGTCTTGCGATACACGACCACCACGTGCGACCCGCCCAACCAACTCTATGCGACCGTCTTTGGCTCGCACACAGATGCCCTTAGTGCCTCCGTGAAGGCCCGCTTCCTCGGCAACGATATGGATTGGGTTGTCCAGGATAACAAGCCGCTTACTACTCTTGTCCAGAAGTTTAAGAATCTTTGCTGCTTGTCCGTGCAGTGGCCCTTGACACCCAACGCAGCGGTGCCCCTGACGTACGAAGCCGTTCTGGAGCTCTTCGACGAGGCCCTCGCAGACCCTGATTGGCCGCAGAACGACCCTGCGCTACCTTTCAAGATGCCTACGCATGCGGCCACGACCGCTACCCAAGGCGGTAGCCGAGTCACCGGCTCTCGCGGGGGTGGGAAACGCGAGCTTGAATCTTCTGAAGAAGACGATGATCCACAGTCTCAACCTCCTCCAACCAAGCGGCGGAACCGTGTCACTATACGACGCATGCAGAACCCCGTCGCGGGCGGTGTCTAGACAGCCGTAAGCATTGTACCAGCGGATTCACTCTGCGTCGTCCATCACTTGTACTCTCGCACTTTGCATCTCTTGTATTTCAGCACACACGTCGTTCATCGCTCTCGCACCTTTCCATCGCCTCTACTCCGGCAGAGCACGTAGTGACGATATGTCGACGTTTGCAGAATGATACTCATCCATCTCTTTCATTGTACATAGCTTGCCAAGAATTGTATCTTTTTCCCCACACACGGATTCGGATGCGTACTTCTCATTCATCTATGCAGGTATGTTCGTCTGCGTCTAGATCACTCGGTACGTGACCTTTCGTGTTGGGATTTGATCCCAGCTCCGTTACACGAGATTCGAACCCTATTTTACAGTACGCTCGCGTTCCTAGATCCATCCTTTCCCCTTGAATTGCTCGATGATGTCGCGCGTCGACTCGTCCAGGTTGAGATACCGGAATTCGAGCAAACGGTCCGCTTTGGAGGTGTCAAAGGTAGTCAGGTGCGTCGCCTTCTCCGGGTCATATGTCTCATCGCCGGATGGGATGTTGGGGTAGAACTTCTTTGCTGCGTTGACTGTGGTCCCGTTGTCAGGCCAACCCGTCTCCCGTGAAGTTTGAAGTAGACTGGCACTCACCGAGATCCTGTCCTTTCCAAGGACCCTGCGAGACGATGATGCGCTCCCCACCCGCCTTCTCCTTCTCCCCCGCAACAATCAAAGCCTCCGCGACATCCCTCACGTCGATCCAAGTCATACTACGGGTAAGTGTCACCCACGACCCCCTTCTCAACGACAATCAACACACTCACCCGTACTGCGAGTACCACTCCTTCCCGAGAGGGACCCCAGAGCGATCCATCCCCTTGATGACCGCTTCGTACCAGATCCGCATACTCTCATTCAGCTGCTCCGGCGCGCTCACAGGCTGGAGCGTCGGGCCGAAGATCCACGGCGGGTTGCACACGACGAGGTCCCAAGGGATCTTCCCCTCATGCTTCCCGACGAACTCCCACGCGGCGCGCTCCGCGAGGACCTTGCTCGCCTGGTACTTCTCGAGCTGGCCCGCCTCGCGCCCCCGTGTGCGCACCTCCGCGACCGCGCGCTCGTTCCAGTCCGCCTCGCTGAATTGCTTCGGCGTGGTAAGGCTCTCGCGGACCGCGCCGCATGTCGAGGTATAGACGACGCGCTTGACAGAGGTCCCGTGCGTGAGGGCGGCCTCGAGAATGCGGAGGGTGCCGGTCACGGAGGGGACGATATACTCGTCGGGCTCGACCGCGCCCAGGTGCACTGTCGCGATAGTGTGCTCGATCAGGTCGACGTCCTTGACGGCCTCGTCGAAGGCGCCCTCCTGGTGGGCATCAGCCAGGTCAGCGTGTGTATATTCATGAAGAGAAAAAGCATACTTTAACAATGTCCTCGACAATGATGCATTCAAACTTGTCGCCGAATTCAGCGAAGACCTGCTTGAGCTGCGCAACCTTGCTCGCCGAGCGCACAGTTCCGCGGACGGAGAAGCCACGCTCGAGCAGCTTGCGCACGAGCCACGTAGCGACGAAGCCATTCGCTCCGGTAACCAACGCTCTTCCGGACGTGACTGCAGGCATGGTCGAACAAAGTGAGGTTATGGAGTAGTAGATGTGTGAGTTCTGTTCACGATCCACATACTTGCCCTCTTATATACCATGTCCAGCCACCACTGGTGCGCACCTACATCGCTTGCTTTGTTAGAACTGTGTGGATTGTTCACTTGAGACATCCGAGTGAGGTCTCACACGTTCCGACGGGCGGGAGGAGGCCGACCGATGTGCTGATTCTCCCGAGTCTTTTTTTTTTAATTCTACGAATTTATACTCCATACTCTAAGTACATGCAGAGTATCTACTGAATCTTTCAGTCTTCTCCTTCCGCCTCCGAAGGAGGCGGTGTAATGACATAAAGCATTCCGAAATCATCCAGGAACTGCTCATTGTCTCTCTCTACTGCATCTAACAACCGCCCTTCAGGTAAGATGAACCCCCGATGAGGAAGGTCCACCCACCCTTGGTCTAGATGCGCAGTGATGAGTTCCTCCTCCTCTAATTGAGAAGCACGAGGGGCAAAGTCGAGGGTGGGGTCCTCGTGATTGACTGGGGCAATTTCATGTTCCTCCGCTTGTGACGGAGGAACTACTTCCTCTCCCAGTACTCCGTACTCGAGGTCCATGACCCCGCGAATAGGAATGTGGACGAATGGCTCATCCGCTATCTCATTTCGTTCAAGCGCTTCGCGCCTGCCTTCCCGAATTTCCTCAGCGTCCCTGTACTGCCACGTTCTGTACAGTTCTTCTGCGAACTTCTCTGCCTTCAACGGATCAAATGCCGCCGCGTATTTCCTATGGGCTTCTTTTTCGGTTCTTTTACGTTCCTTTTCAGAAAGCCCATCCCATTCCTTCTGGAATTCCAGAACTTTACCAGCGCGCCACACAGTGTGCGCTTCTAGTCTAGCCCACACCATGGTGTGCTCATTGCCCTGGGCACGATCCTGCTTGCATTTGGAGAGGATCTCTGCCCATTCAAATGTGCCGACCATAGGGTTGAGTTGGAGGAATTTCAAGACATCGAGCGAGGACCACCCCCATTGATGCCTAGAGTACCAAGACTTGCCTTGCGCAAGGTCCCGCTTGGAAAACGGACCCACAAAAGGCTTACGCTCGTACTTCTTATGCCTCATGTAGTATGGGCATTTGAAGAGTATATGATCCCGGGTTTCCCTGTACCCGTTTCGGAGGCGGCATGGACATTTATCCGATTCTCCCGGTTGGAGAAGCTTAAAGTGCTTCTTGTACTCCCCATTTGGGAAATGTTCAGTGATAACCCGCATGAATCGGGCTACCTCCTTATTACGAATCTTAGTGGGGAACGCGAGTTCCTCATAAGTTTTATCCTCGCCGTCTGTGTTTGTCTTGCTCAGATCGACTTTTCCTAGGGATAGGAAGGGTGATTTACCCGTGGTACGAGGCTTTAGCCCCTCGTCCCACCATAAACCATACCCTAGATAGGCACTATAACAAGTGCGAATGGATTTGTCAGGGACTCCCGGGACTCCCACCACCGGTGTGCGCTTGACTTTGTACTTAAGGCCGGCAATGTCCGACCAATCATCTATTACTTTCTGGCGGACCTCTTGTCCCCGGAAAGCAAATGATTTGTAATCAGGCAGAGGTTCATCTGATTTATTTATGTCGGAAGCGAGTTTGTCCACATACTCGTTCCATTGAATCCCAACATGAGATGGGCTCCATAGGAATACAACCTTGCGGTTCATTTCCTTCAAATATTCACTAATCCACACACCGTGGAGTTGGCCAGAGCCAACCCCACTAGGCTTCATAGCGCGCCGCAAATTACCAATATTATCGCTGGCAATTACTATGGTGTGATCCGATGGACGGATCACTTCCATGGCTGCCTTGACACCGAGATAGCATGCCTGCACCTCCGCGTCAAAACTTGTGCACTTCCCAGACATCCAAGAGTCCTCCGAGACCATTTCGTCATTGCGCGTAATGACATACGCTCCCGACGCCCTCGTTTTTTGCAAGTTTGGCTTGCCTTTAACCTGGAGATAGTCGTCATCTTTCCCCGGGATGACAGACCCATCCGACCATATCATCAGGGTGTTTCTGTCATGCATGTGTGTGGACGCCACGGGCGTCCATGTGTTATGAATCCAGTCTTTGAAATCATCGCTGACCTTTCCGTTTTCTCCGCCCTTTTTCCTTGGGATGGATTTAATGTCGTCATCATGATTATCCCGCTTATCACGATAAAACAACACGTGTTTGATGGTGTTATCTCCATCACGGTCAATCAGCCTGTCACCAGGCCTGCATACCGACGCTAAGACATGAAATTTTTCATCCGTTGTCTTGGCCATTTTCTCAAAGTGTGCCATAGGGGACTTTGATTTGCTGTGCCTCCCTACGCGGAACAGCATTTCAGCGTTGAGATCAGATGTGGGGACGTCTGAGAGCTCCCACTCCTGACTCATTAACGCCCGGGTGGGGTGACCCGGGTGAAGAGTTTTGATACGGAGAGCATGTTTCTCCATGTATCTTGTGATGTTCACTTTCACTGGAACCACTCCGGCGATCAATTCCATGGCTCCAATTGGGGTCGTTCGGAGCACCCCCGTGATCCATCTGACGGCTCGGGATTGCGCCCCCTGCATCTCTTTCGCAATCCAGCCAATCCCTTTCCACCCAGGTTTCCACCACAGGTGCGCACCGTAGCACATGAGCGGAAGCACATGTGCTATGTATAATTGTCTCTTTTGCATGGGGGTGAACCCCCGAAGAGAGTTACCTAGCATGGTGAGAGTGGACACCGTGCTAGCTGCTTTAGCCGCGTAGAAGCGGATGTGAGATTTGAATGACAATTTAGGATCCAAATAAAATCCTAAATATTGATTCTCCCGAGTCGCTGTTGCATGAAGTGCTTTCGACCGCTCGGATGTCGACGGACCCCGGCCAGAAGACGCAGCAGAGTCTCAGAGGCCTGAGATGCCGGTAGAACCCGCGAGTCAGATGTGCCTGACTGAGAGAAGCTCGTCAATACACTGTGGGAACCGCAATCCACACATTGAGTACTAGTACAGCGTATGGCACTCATCTACGTTGAGAATCCGCCTCTGTTGCCAAATCGAGTTCGATTAGATTATCCTCCCCTTCGTGCATCCTCGCTCTCAAATCCATTTCCTAGCCTTAAAGTCGTCGACTATATCCTTCGTCACTTCCTCGATTGAGCGATACTTGAGACTAAGTAGCCTAGCGGCCTTCGACGTGTCATACTTGATGACATGTACCGCCTTCTTTGGATCATAAGTTTCGTCTCTGGGAGATACTTTGGGGTAGAACTTCTGTGCGGCATCCACTGTGAAAGGCTCGTCGTTCACATCTTGTCTTCCACTTTTGCAATGCGGGTAACTAGCTCACCGAAATCATTCCACTTGAAGGGCCCTTCCGACACGATGACCCGCTCCCCGCCTGCCTCCTGTTTCTTGATCGCGAGGACGTGCGCCTCTGCGAGATCGCGGACGTCGATCCAACAAGATCTACTCCGGTGTGAGCACGGCACATCACAGTAGCCAGAGCAGACTCACCCAACTGAAGACAACTGCGCCTTCGTCTTCGAACCCTTGAACACCGAATGGAACCAATCGTGCATACTCTCATTCAACGCCTCGGGGGAGCCGACCTCATGGATCGCCGGGCCAAACACATACGGCGGGTTGAGCACGACCAGGTCCCAGGCAAGCTTCGCCTTGTTCTTCTCGACGAAGTCCCAGGCGGCCTTCTCCGCGAGCGTCTTGCTCGCGCGGTACTTTGCGGGGTTCGGCGCCTTCGCGCCCCCCGCACGTACCTCCGCGATCGCGGCGTCGTTCCAATCCGCTTCCGAGTAGACGCGGGGCTCGCTCTGGACGGTGAGCACGGATGCACAAGAGGACGTGACGACGACGCGCTTGACGCGCGTGCCGTGTGCGAGCGCGGACTCGAGGATGCGTGTGGTGCCGTGGACGGCGGGTATGATGAGCTCGTCTGGGTCCTCTGCTTTGAAGTGGAATGGGGACGCGGTGTGCTCGATAGCGTCGACATCCTGGACGTAGTCGTCGAAGGCCCCGGACTGGTATACCAGTCAGTGAACCCTCATTGAGTAAAGGTTGACAGCCGGGGACGTACTTTCGTGATGTCTTCCACGATGACGACTTCAAGCTTGTCACCATACTTTGAGAACACCTCTCGGACGTGCTTCGCCTTGCTCTCCGAGCGAACTGTGCCGCGCACGCTGTAGCCCTGGTCCAGGAGAGACCTTACGACCCACATCGCAATGAATCCATTCGCGCCCGTGACGAGGATTTTGCCTTGTTCGACTGCAACCATGGCGTGTGTGTTCGATAGAAGGATATGAGGGCCTGGGAGTGAGTGGGTCCTTCGCTCGACACGCCACTTTATATGGGACAGACCAGCCGCACGCTACCCCGCTTCCGTATGACATGTGAACCACTGTAGTGGAAGATTACACCGGATCGTCGACGTCTTGGTAAGATCTGTATCGCACTGCGATATAAGGAGTCACAATTGTATCGCCCACGCTCAGCGACACCGCAGCAGGTCCCTTGGATGTGGACTGACTCGAAGTCCGAGGCTCGTTGAGGTCGGCCACTGTTGCGTGCGTCCTCCTACGTCGGTGTTGGTTCTCAATGAAGGATGTGGCAATGTGACAGTGCTGGACGACTTGAACTTAAATCAACCTCGGATGACTTACATAGTGCACGATCGCTCACCGTCTTGGCAGCTCTTACATGAATCTGCCAGCTTGCAGTTGAGCCAACTTGATCATCATCCCAAGTCAACTATGTAAGTAGCATTTGGGCCTGTAAACATGTGCTGGATAATAAACCATCATGTTCTAACTCCTAAGCAACAACCCCCCTCCGCGAATAATCGATTGTTCATACATAGTATCGCCTGGGACCGCGTGGGGACTGTTGTTCGTAAGCCAGGAACGAGCCTCCATTTGGATTTGCTACAGCTACAATTGACTCCGACTACTATCGATATCACAATGACTTTCACACACATTCAGACAACGCAACTGTGGCCTTGCAGAGTAACATTCTGCTCACAGCCAGCCCCTCGCCTTCAGGTCCTCGACAATGTCTGAAGTTGTCTCCGGGATCCCGTGGTACTTCAGCCCCAACAATTTGATGCTCTTCGAGTTGTCGAAGTTGAGCATATGCACGGCCTTTGTAGGGTCATAGGACTGGTCCCCGAGGGGCGCAGGTGCGCCCACTGCCCGCGCTGCGTTGACTGGAAACAAATACAGAGAACTTCAGTGCTCCGCAGACCGACGCCACAAGCTAAACCACGCACTCCAGTCCTGCCACTTGTACGGGCCAGAAGCTACGATAATCCGGTTGCCGCCTGCCTCTTCCTTCTCAAGGGCGAGTGCATGGGCGTTCGCGAGATCCCGCACGTCCACCCAGGCCATGCTACAACACGAGGCCGAGGGCTCAGCTTCCGACTCTAGCACACCCAGAAGCCGCAACAACGTACCCAAGCGTCCCCAGCTGCTTCGGGTCCTGCGACCCGCGGAACACACTGTGGAACCAATTGTGCATGCTCTCGTTCAGCGCCTCCGGTGCACCCACCTCGTGGATCGCGGGGCCAAACACCATCGGCGGGTTGAGCACGACGAGGTCCCAAGCGATCGCGCCCCTGTTCTTCTCGACGAAGTCCCACGCGGCCTTCTCTGCAAGCGTCTTACTCGCGCGGTACTTGCCCGCCTGGCTCGCGTGCACGCCCTTCTCGCGCACCTCGACCACGGAGGCCTCGTTCCAGTCCGCCTCCGTGAACACGCGCGGCGCCGCCTGCGTCTCGAGCACCGCCGCCACGCTCGACGTGATCACCACGCGCTTCACGCTCGTGCCGTACGCGAGCGTCGACTCGAGCACGCGCGTCGTGCCGTGCAGTGCGGGCACGATCAGCTCGTCTGGGTCGCCCGCCTTGAAGTGGTACGGTGACGCGGTGTGCTCGATGGCATCCATGCCCTTGACGGCTTCGTCGAATGCACCCGCCTGCAGCAGTGATAGTGTGAGATAGAACAGACAAGTGACAACATGAAGATGGTACCTTGGTAATGTCGGGAACAACAACCAAATCAAACCGCTCGGAATACGGCTTGAACAGCTGACGGATGTGTTGCGCCTTGCCCTCCGAACGCACCGTTCCACGGACAGCATATCCCTTCTCGAGGAGCACCCGCGCGACCCAGATGCCAATGTAACCGTTGACACCGGTGACGAGTACTCTTCCTGCGGCGACTGCTGGCATTGTGATTTACTGCGTAGCGGGGAAGTTTTGTGAGAGGAGGTCAGACTGAGAGTGCATTACGGAGCCGCACATGCCTATATATCATTGCGGTGGACTGGGCTCACGCCCTCGACCTAGTGACTGGGGAAAACAAATAAGCAGCTCTCGTTGCGCCACGAAGAACACCGGCCGCCTGACTCATGTACATTCACACAGGGTGATGTATTGCGCATAGTATGTCCTTATCTTTAAAGACATGGGCTAAAAACTCACCCCGAGTCGTACATGTGGCATTGCGGCCGGGACGAAGAGTCGTTGTTCCGTGCATCTTCTCACATTTCACTCTCAGAATAGACGACGAGATCCGAACGACGAAAGATATTAATCGATACAGTAGTGCCGGCGCGACCTGCGTCGTATTTTGAGCGTGCAACGATACATAGCATGACGGCGTGCGTATATACAACGTCTAGTCGAAGAGCCCGAAACCCTGTAGAAACAACGGTAAGGCTGTGTACTGCCGAATGTCAGATATGCACATACCATGTCGTCGTCGGATTCGTCCTCTTCTTCCTTCTTTGCCGGCTCTTCAGCAGCAGCAGCAGCGGGAGCTGAAGAAGCAGCAGGGGCGGCAGCGGCAGCGGCGGCAGCGAAGGCCTCGGGGTTAGCAAGCACCTCCTTGATCTGCGGTAATGGGTAAGTTACGATTCCGACAAATGGGAGTCGAATGGTGGAACCATCAGAGAACAGAAATCAATGTTAGTCAGCATTCGTCCTTAGGACATGCTCTGAATTTTCAGTGTATGTTACGCATCCTTGGATGATATTGTGTCCAGAAAGGAATGACATACCTTCTCGGAGCCCTCGAAAGTGTACTCGGTAGCAATGGAGACCGCGAGCAGGTTCTTGTACGAGTTGACCAGCGAGTGCACAACGGACACGAGGGTCGGGTAGTTGAGCGCAAGCGAGATCGCGGCGACGGTCGTGACACCAGAAAAGAAGCGCTTGAGGAGCTCATCCTCGGACACGTCAAGAACCTCCGGCGAGAACACGTTGCCGTTGTCGAAGATGTGGACGACGGTCATACCGTACGTGAACGGCGAGATGTTTAACATGTTCAACAGCGTCGCCTCGGACGGGCCGACACGAGTACCGGCAGTGACGACCTGGACGTCGGACACGATTTCAATCGTACCACGGGCGATCTTGGTCGGGATACCGAGGGCCTGGAAGAAGGAGGTCTTTCCGGGCTCCATACCGGTGTTACCACCGGGAATGATGACATCCTTTGGGGCGAGCGCACCAGCACGAGCGGGCGCGGCGACCTTGTTGGCGGTGATGATGTCACGGACTTCCTTGAGCTCGCCCGAAGTGAAGACGAAGCCGATGTTTCCCCTGACGTGGGGAAGCAGACGCTCGAACTGGGGGTACTCCACAAGGACGGAGCGAAGGGCACGGCGGACCATGGTGTTCTTGCCCATCACAACGATACCCTTGCCACGGAGCGCGACCCGGATCTGATGCATCTGGTTGGAGCCGACGTTGTCGACATTGACCACGAAGATGGAGGCTATGCGCTCATGAATATAAGGGCTGTATTGAAAGAAGCTGGACGTACGGTACTTGGCAACCAAGTCCTTGAGCTTCGCGAAGTAAAGCTCCTTCTGCGCGCGAGAGGCACCCATTGTTATTTGTTGAAGCTATCACAATACGTCAGTGTGATACGAGCCAGACACGCGTGAACAACTCACAGAGGTTGAGAATGTGGGTAAGTAGTGGATATCAGTGCCTCCCTATGACCTCTGCCATCCATCGTCAGAACTTCGCGTGCGTGCGGTGGTGACATCCTCGCAAATACCTGTGGTGCCAAAGGATTTTTCAAGGCAACTGGTCGTGAGTGTGTGCAACGCTTGCCCTGACGAGGCGGACGCGGCGGTGGCGGGAGGTGGCTGCAGTTCCTCACTTAAGGTTTGATCAGGGCTCGGTGATCTCCCTCCCCGATTGTGACTTGCCTCCACGTGGGATTACTCGCTGGAGGGGCGTCTATTGCGACGTGCCACCGCGACTCGAGACAGCGTCGGTCGTCCCTTTGCTCGTCCACCTTCTCGTCTTCTGGCTCTCTGCGTGTTCAGGGGCCACAAGCCTTGGGCCGCACGACGAGACCTGTCTTACTGGGACGTTCGCGTTCGACACGTGGTCCCATTCTGCATCTGCTATCTTAGCTGGAGGTGCAGCGGAGGTGCTGCGATGGAATGTGGCGATGGGGCCAGCGAAACGTCCGAGGTGTGGCCGGCATTACCAAAGCTACTCTAGGTTACAGGTGAGCTCTATTTCTTACATTCCCACTTGGCCCAATTGACCAGTTTCCAAGGGCTAACGGGGACCTACGACGACTGATTGTCCGTGACGGCAGTTGTTCCCGCTCCGGCTCTACGGATGCTAGCTTACCACTGCGCCTATCTGCGTCTCGGGTGATGCTGCGCAACACATTGGACTCAGCATCAACACCCGGCGAGCAAGTAGCCGCAACTGCACCTGAGCCGCTCACCGACCGACCCATCACACTTGATGTACAGACTGACCCCCCTACTCGAGGCGTGATATCCTCGACATCACCCCTCGCCCCTGCTGGCTCACATGCTGCAAGCGAAACACAGTATACCCTCCCGTCGAAGATTAGCGGTCTTAGTCCAGCAACATCAGACCCTGGGTTGCGCCTATCTCATACTGATCCCTGTCCCAGTACCCCGACTCCCCTTGACGAGTTACGCATGCTACTGTCTTTGAAGCCAACTGAAGCCGCTTTGCATGACCTCTCTGCCGATCGAATACGTTCCTTGTATCATTCCTTCCGCAAGCAGGAGGGCTTCGGGCCGTTGTGGTCTTATGAATACAGCCAACTCGTCAGCCTCTTTGGTTCGCTCTCGCTGTCAAACCTTGGACGACCCTACCGATCTATATATGGTCATCACTTGGTCGAACATATGCAGGAGTCCTTCGAAGGGACATACTGGGATATGGTCGGGCTCGTCGCGAAAGACAAGCGCGACTACGGATTTGCCCCCATGAATCCATCTGACTGCTACTGGTTGATGCGTATGGATGTTGAGGCCCTCAGCACACCTGCAATCGATGGTCAGGAGTCAAGTGTGTGACCTTTGTTATATGGTCGTGGTTGATTGTTGACTGTCGCTGCCGCTAGGTGTCTCAGGAGAACGAAGGTTACGGAGGATCGAGATCAACTACTCGCGCATTCCTGACCAGCCGTCTGCCGACCTTCACGTGCCGTATCTCGAGGCCATGTTTTCGAGCTCTGTCTCCTCGCACGCCCAGGCTGCCACCAACAGGTTACGGAAGCTCCTCATACGCCATCATGGCTGCCCGCCCGCATTAATGACTTTAGCGTGGCGGCTCGCCCTGCAACCACCGGCAGTTTCGCAAGCTGGTCTCAAAGGCGCTGTCCTAGATGCTGTTTGGCAACGCCTCATCAACCCCTTGCACGAATCCAGGAGTGAAGGCAGTGCAGAAGTAACTGGGTTGGCCCGCCCCCTCGCATCCCGGCCACCCGGTCAACATACGACGCGCATTCCGGATCCGGTGAACGCAATCGACCTGCTACCCATACTACGAGGTATCATCTTCGACCGACCCCAGACGCGGGAGGGGTCTACGTCCACAGACAGAGATGTGTCATCCTGGGCGCTCTCTGTCGCGCGGAAGGTCTTTTCGCCAGATCATCTCGACGAGCATTCCATCGAACACCGCTGGAGCTGCCTCCTCCTGCTCGCGGTCGCAAGCAGCCCTGGGGCTCCGGCGGCCCCCACACTCACGCACTCCTATGCGGCGTGGGCTGCCGTGGTAGATTGGCGGACAATTTGCGCCCTTGCGTACCTGCAAGGCTCCCTCCGGTCGAAGGAGAGCCCTTTCGGTGTACCCTTCTCCAATGAGGTTGTCGATGGTTTGGGCGCGATGCTCGGCACGCTGTGGGGTCAGTGGGCAGACCTTCCGGCCCTCGACCACGCCGTGCGACCGCGAGTGGTGAGCCGGGCCATATGTGCGTCGTTCATGCACGTGGCTGGCCGCCTCAAGAATCGCGGCGTCATCAACTCCTGTCGTCAGTTTTGCCATACGCGCCGCCTCTGGGATGACGACGCGAGCGCGTCTGCCAGCCTGAGCTCTTTGGCGCGGGAGCAACTCATCGCTCTGCTACTTTCCGGGTCTGACTCTGAGCTTGCGGTCGCCACAACCTTGGGTTGTACTCAGGACGAGAGACTCCTTTCGGATGTTTTTAGTACAGTCATTGCGGCGTTCGCTCGGGAGAACGTCGTGCTCGTCGCGGAGCTCCAGCAGGTCGCACGTCGTATCGGTATCCAGCTGTCGACTGATAGTTCCGTCGAGGTTGCCGTGTATCTTGCAAGGCAAGGCGCGCTCACGCCTGCGCTGGCATGCTTATCTCAGGCAGACCCATCCTCCAAGCAGCGCCTCACAATTCTACGCAATGTCTTGGCACAGCTGGTCTGGCGTGGTCACCACTTCCGGTCTACCCATCTCACTCCTGATGTCGTCGACTCTCTGGTCGTTCATCTCCCTACGGTCTGTTCTTCAGCGATCCTCCGTCCTAGCTTGGAACCGGTGCTACTAATTATGCCACGCCACCAATACGCCAAATCAGCCGCAGTCCTCGTAGAAGCCATCGCGAAAGCCGACAACAGCTGTCTCTCGCCGACATTCTTTGCTAGGTTCATTCGAAATCTAGTTCGACACCGGCAATTCCGCATCGCAGAGCGCACGTTTAAATTGGCGCAGACGCTACACCACAAGACTGTGTTGCCACCCGAATGGCTGGTAGCTCAGTTTTCGCATCACGGCGCATCAACGCTGGCAAAGAAGCTGGCTGATTCATTCCATAAGACTTCAGACACGCTCAGGGTTCTACGTGCTGTGCAGTTCCGCGAACGCCCACCTTCCCCCGTCCACACCCTGAAACTGTCGCGACTCTTGCACCCGCGTCGCATACGAAGTCAGCGTCGGCTCGTCTCTGGCGCGGCTATGCATCGTGCTCTAGAGCTCCTCATCCGCGCGAGCCGTCTGCGCACGGTCAAGCACCTGTATGACAAGCTCCGCGCAAGCCAGAGTCCTAGCTCGCGCACGGCGCTGGGGAATAGCATTCTACACGCGAGAACGCAGCGCCCGTCGCGCTCGCAGGCGCATCGTGGGCGGACTGCGATCATGATGCTGCACCAGCTCATCGAGAAGTGCCAGTTCGTGCCGGACCGCGTGACGATCAACACACTCGTCAAGGCATACATGCAATGGACGGCGGGGATCACGAACGAGCACTTGCGCGCGCTGTTCGACCACTTCGTGCGGATCGGCTACCCCACTGGTGGTGTGGTCCCTGGTGGGGTGCCGTTCGGAACGGCAGAGGGCCCACCGCCTGTCTACCTGCCGGAGGTTGACTCACCGCTGTCGTTCGGGAAGCATGTGCGGCCGTTGTACAAGATGTTCATCAAGGCGTTCTACAGGAGGGGCGACGTTAGTGCCGTGAGGATCGTGGTGAGGATCCTGAAGGCGGTCGAAGCGGAAGCGATAGATACTCTGCTCGCAAATGCATCTCGAGTCGAGAGGAAGTGGAAGGGATGGCGCGGACGGTCGGGTAACGAGTAGAGTGTATATTTAGGTGTTTATTGCAGCGACGTGTCAGTTTGGTCGCCACCCTCTCCCGTGCCGTGCAGTGAGTCTCAGCTAGGCAAGGTGGTCAACGTTCAACGACCACTCGCTTGACTTGCCACGCTCAATCCCTTCCTTCCTCTGTATGTGTTGCTTGTCAACGGCTTCCTCGCGACGAATTACAATCAGAGTGCGAGGTTATCAGTGAGCACGGAAGCGGAGAATGGATGAAGCGGAGAATGGATGATCAACATAGGGAGCGCCTCCCCTTGGCGCGGCCGTCTGGTTCCCGCTTGTTTTCGAGCGACATGCTACTCATGGAGCTATGTGCAATGAGGAGAGGCTTGAAGAGATGCTGTGGAACGTCGGAGCACCCACGCTATACCTAGCTTGACTAAGTATGTTCGACCTGGAAGTGGCTGACGGCCGTGAGGTTCTCAAAGAACACGTGAACAACACCTCTGCTCCGTACATGTACACTTTGCCTGAGACCGAAAGCTCTTTAGTAGGGGTAGTGAGTAGCCACACATGTACCAAGGCTGATCACGAAGGCGCGAAGCATGTCCACTGGGCTGTCAAGGGGTTGGCAGAGCGATTCAAACGAGTCCGGGGTGGCTGAGGCGCAGCGCGCCCGGGAAGGCTGATTCATGTAGTACGGACGTCACAATGTTCAACATAGCTAGCCCATTGGAATGCATGAATGTATATATACTTGAAGCACGTAAATCCGGACATGTGCTCGGGGAGGTGAACCCCGACTCTGACTGGGAATCGAGGAAGAAACATCGACAATGCTACAGCGAAGCTATGGTAGACACTGACAGCGGTTGCTGAGGTACTGGTATCGGTGTGTCGTTGAGGTAGGGGGAACGATCCAGGGAACAGAGTGTCTATGCAGGCGTTCGCAGTCAAGGTGGAGGATGGTGGTCGCTGGAGTGTCATTAAGCGCCGGGTGTGGGAGAGCATCACGTGCGACGCATAATGGGCTTCCCGATTTGGCGAACAACCACTACGCCCGCCGCGGACACGGCCGAAGCACATTGTCGGTAAGCCCGTCGTACTGGCCACATATTTCAACTCCGCGACTGTCAAACATGAGAAAAAAATGACATTTCAACCGTGCCCTGCTGGCCGTGGCACGGCTTTCCCTTCGTCTTCCACCACTACCTGGAAGACACTCCCCGCACGTTCTTCGCCCTCGGCTACTCTGTTCCTCTATCCCAATCCCAATCATACGACCCACTGTGTCGTAAACGTCGTCTGTCCTCGTCAGCGATCATGCAACACGAAGTACCCTCACCGCACGATTCCCGGCCTTGTCCACCTGTCACCCCAAAGCCAAAGCGCACCAAAGAGAAGACCAACCCTTTAGGTAAGTGCTTCGTCACCACCATCCCGGGCTGTTCAGATATTTACTTTCATTTGCAGACGCTACCACCTCGACACCCTCGCGTGCATCCGCACACGCTAGCGCTACAGCCAAAAGCGCGCCGGGCAAAGGCTTCACATGGGACAAGCATCATGAATGGGTCAAAGAATACTTTCCAGACAAGGTTTTCTGGGGCCTCAATCCTATGAAACTCGTACACGGAGTTTGGGGCCCTCCCGCAAGCACCTCCGAGTCTACACCTTTCCCCAGACGTAACTACATGGTACCTGCTAAGACGTATAAGCTGGACGCCACCCACGAGCAAGCATTCATCGACGCTTGCAATGAGCTACAGTCTTACCCACCGCTGGTGGGGTTGTTCGATGATCTCGTGGTGCAAGTGTGTGGGCTGAACGGGCATGACGGCTACGTTCCACGCCCCTACACGGGCACGTTCCGGATCCACGACAAACCACACGTCAGTTGGATTACGAAGGAGCGCATGGATATCATGTACTCATCGGTGGTGCAGCGGAAAGGAGCCACCACGGACTTGGAAAGTGCATTCATTGAAGTCAAGAAGGAAAAGGTCGAGGAGACGCAGGAGACTCAGGTGCCGGCAGAGGAGGCTCAGGAAGGGAAGGCGCAGGAGGAGAAGGCGCAGGAGGAGAAGGCGCAGGAGGAGAAGGTGCAGGAGGAGAAGGCGCAGGAGGAGAAGGTGCAGGTGGGCAAGGCGAAGACAAAGACAAAGATGAAGACAAAGACAAAGACAAAGGCGCGGGGAGGGAAGCTGTCTCACGCTGAGACTGGCCCAAATGATCAATCAGCGAATGACTCAGATATGCGCACTGGGCACTGGAGGCTAAGCAGATGTAGTCGACGTCGTCACTGAAAGTGAATCATACCTGCAAACTTCTTTAACATGTCCACGACAGCTATATCAAAGAGGAGTGTACTACCGAGAGCTGTGTAAGTAACCTTCATACTGAGAAAATAGACTCCACACTACAGAGATGGGAGAAATGGAAACCCACAATAGAGGGGCGGAAGCACATCATCCAAATGACAGTGGGAGGCATGACACAGTACCTCACGAAGGTACAAGATATGCCAAAACACATTGAGAAGAGACTCAGTAAAACAATAAGAACATTCATATGGGGCGAAAAGAAACAGACCCCCATAAAACAGGAGACCCTACTCGCACCAATAGACCAAGGAGGCTGAGCTCTGCTCGACCTCGAAGCGAGAAACGAAGCAATTGCAATAACCTGGATGAAAGACTACCTACACTTTGGCGAAGAGAGACCACTGTGGGCCAAAGTCGCAGATGCAATGATAGCAAGGAACACGCCTAAAACTGAGGAGAACACACCACATGAGATTAAGGCAAATATATACCTACAGTCATGGACAACAAAGACAACAGAGCTACCACGAGGCCTAAAGCCGCAGCAAAAGCCGCAAAGAAATACGGCCTCAGACGAGAAGGCATAGCCTTCGACAAAGACACCCTACGGCAAATGCCAATCTGGATGCACGGCGAAGCAGATCCTAAAATAAGGAGGATGAACCATGCGAAAATAAGCAAGTGCCTTAGGAAAAGGCACGACGTACAAACGGTAGCAGATACGGAAGACCTAGCAGACGCACTGAACAACGCAGAACATAAAGCAGAACGAAAGTGCAAATGCCAGGCATGCACAACAGCGAGAAGCGAAAGGGGCTGTAGAAACCCACATGCATGCTATGAGCGGGCGAAACAGATGCTAGATCTGCTCCCAAGCAAATGGGACCCGAGACAGCAGGCCCCCCCAGAGGATAACCAGCAGCCAGAACCACAGCCCAGACTGCAAACGGAGGACCAAACAACAGACCAGCAGGAGGACTGGACGACCTTCAAACCAGAAACAATAACAAGGGGGGGAATTACCGAGATATTTAGGATCTTTACAGAGGGCGAAACAACAAACGAAACACACCAGAACCCCGCTCCAATACGCCCAATGGGAGACCTACGCATCGCCACAGATGGCTCGTGCGTGACAAACGGAGACGGCGACGCCCGCGCAGGTGCCGGGGGTTTTGCAGGAGAGAACTGTGATGAGAACTTCACACTGAGGCTACCGAACTGCATAACACAATCAAATCAGACAGGCGAACTGATAGCTGTATCAGAGGCCTGCAGACGCACCAGAAAAAACCTACGCCTCGACATCGAGAGCGACTCCCGCCATGCAATTGACGAAGCAAACAAGCTGAAAACAAAGCATGAGAACGAAGGATACATAGGAGTGAAAAACAAAGATGTGATACGCACAATGGTTGCAAACCTAAGACAAAGGCCACAGAGAACCCGCTTCAGATGGGTGAAAGGACACAAGGGCCACACACTGAACGAGGGGGCAGATAAGCTCGCCGGACAGGGAGCTTTGAAAGAACAGGAAGACGAGGTCCAAATGGAGATAACACCGAGCTTACGCCTAACCGGAGCAAAACTGTCAAAACTGACACAAAGAATGGCATACAAAGGCATCCGAGAGGCCAAAATGAAAGACTATGAACAGCGAACACGCACCACAGATAACATGATAAAGGCAATTGACAACATTGAAGTCTTTTTCGGAAGCTCCCCGTCAGAGGAACATATCTGGAAAGGAGTCAGACACGAAGACATCCGAAGAGAAGTGAGATACTTCATGTGGATGGCAATACACGATGCATACATGATAGGGACGAACTGGCTTCGACCATCGTACTTGGAAGAGATGAAACAAAGGCACGAATGCCCGGTCTGTGGGATCACAGAAACCATGGAGCACATCCTGTCCGAGTGTGAAGTGTTGAACAATAGAGAGCGCCTAACTAGGCAGCCGAGTTCACACACCGGTGCTCCGGGTAACAGGAGTAACACATGCATCGGTGATAGAATCACATGCATCAGGATTGGTACTATACAGTAGCTTAGTCAGACGGTCTTCTACATGTATATAAGGACCCCTGTAGCGTAGTACAATCCAAGTCGCTCAACAGCAACTTTGTGAGCATCAAGCCTCACAGCTCAACAACCAGGTAAGTTAGCGTCCCGCTACACTGCGTAAGGAAGCCTGCTCGTCAGGTTATGAGCCCTGAACACTGCGCGGTACTGCGCCTTTATGGCTGCATCCGCTGCGGGTCAGGATAGCTTACCTGGACGTCGCCCTTAGGGGCTTTGACATCAGGGGGAGACTTTGCGCCTACATGGCTGCAGGTCGGGCACAGCCTCGCTGTCGCCATCCCAAAAAATGAGTCCAGTGTGGTGTCAGCGCCGTGTTGAACAATAGAGAGCGCCTAACTAGGCAGCCGAGTTCACACACCGGTACTCCGGGTAACAGGAGTAACACATGCATCGTAGATAGAATCACATGCATCAGGATTGGTACTATACAGTAGCTTAGTCAGACGGTCTCCTACATGTATATAAGGACCCCTGTAGCGTAGTACAATCCAGGTCGCTCAACAGCAACTTTCGTGTGCATCAAGCCTCACAGCTAACAAACCAGGTAAGCTAGCGTCCCGCTACACTGCGTAAGAGTAGCCTGCTCGTCAGGTTATGAGCCCTGAACACTGCGCGGTACTGCGCCTATATGGCTGCGTCCGCTGCGGGTCAGGTTAGCTTGCCTGAACGTCGCCCTTAGGGGCTTTGACGTCAGGGGGAGACTCTGCGCCTACATGGCAGCAGGTCGGGCACAGCTTCGCTGTCGCCATCCCAAACAATGAGTCCAGTGTGGTGTCAGCGCCATCCCGGCAGCATAAGTCAGAGCGCTGATAATGCGTTCACAGAACCATATCAACAAATCGCTCTACCACCACCAACCAACAAAAATGTCGAACTCCCTGCAGAACCTCGTCCCCGTCCTCGACGGATCGAACTACCGCCGTTGGGCCGATCTGATGAAGGCGTACTTGCAGTCGCAAGGCGTCTGGATTCTCATCGAGTTGCCCGATGGTTTCGATGAGCCTGTTTTGGCTTCGGACGGAGCAAACCGCTCAGAAGTTCTCGATTGGATGCAAATGCAATCCAAGGCTATGGGCAGCATTCGCTTGCGCCTAAGCGTCGAGGTCTCGCAGCTTGTCAGGACCAAGACAACTGCGAAGTCAATCTGGAATACCCTGAAAGGGCTCTACGGAGGGACTAGCGCCATGGGGGCTTTCGCCTTCTTTAAGGCAGCTGTAAACGTCCGTATTCCGGCCAACGAGCACCCCGGCCCTGCGATCTCAAAGATCCAGAGCAACCTCGACGAGCTCGATGGAGCTGGTCTCTCTCTGCCGCCGCAGATGAGAACCCTAATTATTTTGGGGGCCGCTCCACCTCGGTATGAGACAGCCATTCAGCTAGCTCTCAACAAGATTGAGATCAAAGATCTCACGCCGAGCAGCGCCCAGGATGCCTTAACCGCCTCCTGGGAACAGTCGAAGAACAAGGGGCAGTCGTCCGCCCAGAAGATTTCTGCTATCAAGCAGAAGAAGGGAAATCCCTCCTTCTCGCAGCAGCAGCGCCCTGAGGGCAGCAGCAGCGCGGGTAAGAAGGAGTGGAAGGACAAGGGCAAGGAGAAAGCTAAAGGCTTTACTCCTCAGGGAAAGCGCGGCGGTAAAAACCGTGGTAAGCCGCATTCGCACGACGAGCATGCAGAAATGCACATCGCCGACACCGTGTCGATCCCCGCCCCGACGACCAGCACCGTCGTCGAGCTAGCGCCTTCGGGCAGCAGGACTCGAAAGGTCGCAGCACCAGCCCCTAACAAGGGCAAGAAGCGCGCACGAGGTGACTGGCTCGGAGAAGCCCTCCAGCTCGCAAAAGACCTAGACGTCGCTGGCACGCCGGAAACGATCCGCGCGCTGAAGGAAGTCGTGAGCTCCGCTCACATCGAAGAAGTCCCCTCGGACACCGAGTCGCGTGCTTCAAAGCGCAGCAAGCTCAGTGATGACGACATGGCCGACCGCATCGACGAAGTCATGCGCGACGAGTACATTAGCGAGGACGACTACTTCCGCGACACCGAAGAAAGGTCCATCGTCTGGGCAACAGACGAAGAAGACATCGACGCGCACGACGCCGAGCTAAACGGCATGATAGCGCAGGCCGCAGGCCTTGCGCCCCCTATCGTCGACAAAAGCTTTCGGAACCCGTTAACGGGTGAGCTCCGCTGCATGGAGCCATACGATGGCTACGACGACTGGGGCAATGAGTACGTCACTCATATTCCTAACCCTAAGCAAGTTACTAACAGCGCTTTAACAGCCGCTTCTGACTTGCACAACGGTGCTCGGACATTTGTAAATGTACTTAGTAGCGGCTTAAAAAATGTACAATGTATTCATTCGCGCGATTACGCTGCGTGCTCACGTTGTAAGGGAAAAGGAAAAAGTCGCTTTTCAGCGAATGAGTGGCTACTGGACTCAGGTGCATCTTTGCACATTACAAATGACATAAGAGACTTCTCAGAATACGAGTATCTCCAGTCTCCTATCCGTACTCAAACGGCACAGCAAGGAGCGGTAGGTAGCATTATTGCTAAAGGAACTGTGTTCCTAAACTACCAAATAGATGAACAATGGCTGCAGACGCGCCTATACCCTGTCTATTATATGGAGAATTGCTTGGCTCGTCTCTTGTCATTGGGGATGTTCCTCCAAGACGGACTAGACTTGCGCGCAACAGCGCAGCATATCAGTCTGTATGAACCAGGAGCGCGGAAACCTTTATTCAGGTTTACACCGCAGCACCCGGATACTACCACCTTCACCCTCGTGGCTGAATCGGGTGAAAATGTTCAGAATATTTATGTGAACGTAAATGAAGTCGATTATTCGACTATGCATCGCCGTTTTGCGCACCCTTCTAAGGACGTGCTTGCAAAGGCGAAGGAACATACATCTGGGTTTCCCAGAAAGGTGGAGATTCCTAAGGACTCACCAATATGCCAAGGATGTGCAAAAGGGAAAATGCACTCTAAGTCTTTCCCGCCGTCCAACTACCGGGCAAAGGTACCGTTTGAACTCATTCATTCGGACTTAAAATCCTTCCCAGTAGACTCCTACCATAAGTACAAGTACTACATACTGTACTATGATGACGCTTCATCGCACGCATGGACTGTAAATCTGCGCAAGAAATCTGCAGCGATTACAGCCACAAGGCAATTCCTAGCCATGGTAAAAACTAAATATGGAAAGACAGTGCAGAAGTGGTTGTCTGATGCAGGGGGAGAATACGTCTCCGCTGCATTCAAAGACCTTCTAAAGGATAATGGCATAGAGATCCTTCAGAGCTCGCCGCATACTCCTCAGGAGAATGGCAGAGCTGAGTGTTTCAACAGGACGCTCATGGACAAAGCAGAGGCAATGCGCCATGATGCTTGTCTACCTCCATCCTGGTGGGAATTCGCCGTGGATCATGCAGTCCATGTTTACAACAGGACGCCAATTCATCGCCTTAATTGGCTTACCCCCTACGAATTGATAAACGGCGAGCCGCCATCTGTGGCGCACCTGCGCGTTTTCGGCTGCGGTGTGTATGTCTTCATACCCAAGGACGTTAGGAAAAACGGTCTATCGCCCAAATCGGAGCTGATGGTTTATCTTGGAGGAGATGGCTCTACAGAGCGCACTGGCGGATGGCTCTTCATGAGAGCACCAGATAATGTTTTGTTCAGATCATCCACCGCGATGTTTGACGAAACTATGTTTCCTAAGTGCCCCTTGACAAATCGTCGGGGTACAACTCGAGTTTGGCCACCTCGAGAAGAAATGATCCCAGAAAATCAACCAAATACCACACCTCAGGTAGATGAGGATGACAATGATGATCATCCAAAACATCACCTTCCTAAAAGGGGAAACGGTCATGTTCATGACGATGAGCAGGAGCTGCAGGATGCGCCCGTAGACCCAGTACCGCCGCCCCATGCACCGGTAGAACACCCTGCGCCCCCAGTGGAGCCGCGACGTTCAGCAAGGGAGCGGAGACCAGTAACTCGTAGAGGCAATGTCTATGGAGAGCAGCGGAAGCCCCAAGACATAGTAAAGGACATTGAAAATCAGGGGAGATGGAAAAAGATGGTCGGTGAGGATGCGGGTAGCTCCCGTACCAAAACCGGACCACAAAGGCAGCAAAGACAACAGGTTCTCGGACCTAGTTCTGCGCCAAATCCTCCTCCACGCGACGAACCTGTCGAGTCCGCCCCATCCGATGAGGATGAAGCGCAAAGCGCTGAGTTACTACTGGCAGAATTATGCCGGGAAGGGGGAGTTAAGTTAGTCGAGTTGCTGCTTGCAAAAGCGCTACCCACCCTCGACAACGATCTACCAGACGGGACCAGCCCGAGAGAATGGTCATTCCGCGATATACTAAAGCTACCTAAAAAGGAGCTTGAGGAGTGGATGGCAGCGTGTCGCGAAGAACTTGAGGCACTTCGCAAACACAATGTCTATGAACTGGTTGATCGTCCTAAGGGACGTAAGGTCACTAAAAACCGCTGGGTATTCGACGTCAAAACTGACGGTCGTAAAAAGGCCAGATTGGTCGCCAAGGGTTACTCCCAGATTGAAGGCCTTGACTATGATCAGGTCTTCTCTCCAGTCGTACGCTTTGAGACTGTACGTCTAATCCTCGCCTTAGCTGCGCTTGAGGATATGCACGTCTCCGGACTAGATGTCCGTAATGCCTATCTCTACGGCAAGCTCGACGAGGAAATCTATATGGAGCAACCTGAAGGCTTTGCAGTACCAGGCCAAGAGCACAAAGTACTCCGGTTACTTCGCGCTCTATATGGACTTAAGCAGGCAGGGCTTGCGTGGTGGTGCACCCTCAATGAGTCCCTAAAGGAACTTGGCTGTAAACGCCTCGTATCCGACGCCGGAATATTCGTCTATAGGACAAAAGATGGTCGCTTCGTGCTGATCATTGTCTATGTAGACGATGCCATATTTTGTGGCAAGGATAAGGCCCTAGTCCTTTCATTAAAGGACCGCTTCATGAAGAAGTGGGAGTGTCGCAACTTAGGCGACGTCAAGGAATTTCTGTGCATGCGCATAACTCGGAAAGGCCGCGAAATCCATTTGGATCAATGCGCCTACCTTGAGAAAGTGCTGCAGCGCTGTGGCATGCAGAACGCTAAATCTGCGCCAACTCCACTCCCTGCTGGATACAAGCCTGTTGCTAATACTGGCACGGCTGATCCAGCACTTCGAAGCAAGTACCAGACTGTCATCGGTTCCTTGCTATATTTAATGCTTGGAACTCGACCTGACATTTGCTACGCCGTGACATTACTTGCGCAATTTGCAGCAAATCCGTCACAGGACCATTTAAACAGAGCGCTGTATATCTGCCGCTACTTAATTGGTACAAAATCCTATGCGCTAGTTTATGAAGGACAAAGCGGCAATGGATTATTGGCGTGCACTGACTCTGACTGGGCAGACAGCCCAGAAGCCAGAAAGTCACGGTCTGGACACTTCTTAAAGTTCGCGAACAGCGCGTTCAGTTGGTTGTCTAGAAGACAGAAGACAGTTGCTCTGTCGTCCACTGAAGCTGAGTATATGTCGCTGAGCGATTGCTCGCGACAAGTAGCTTGGATAAAGATGCTCCTGGAGGAGATCGGCTACAAGCTCGGACCGCTGCCTATCTGCTCGGACAATCAGGGAGCAATATTCATTAGCTCCAATCCCATCACGGAGCGTCGGTCTAAACACATTGACATTCGTTACCACTACGTGAGGGAGCTAGTAGAAGACAAGAAAGTCGAAGTCTTCTACGTAAGCACTGATGACAATCCGGCAGACTTGTTCACTAAGAACTTGGGTCGTATCAAATTCCTCAAATTCAGAGGAATGCTTGGACTAAGATTCTATGATTAGAAGTCCAGCATAGTCGGCTGCACTATGCGCCATTTAATGCTTGCGCGCATCTACCGCTGCACTTAGCAAGGGGGAGTGTTGAACAATAGAGAGCACCTAACTAGGCAGCCGAGTTCACACACCGGTGCTCCGGGTAACAGGAGTAACACATGCATCGGTGATAGAATCACATGCATCAGGATTGGTACTATACAGTAGCTTAGTCAGACGGTCTTCTACATGTATATAAGGACCCCTGTAGCGTAGTACAATCCAAGTCGCTCAACAGCAACTTTGTGAGCATCAAGCCTCACAGCTCAACAACCAGGTAAGTTAGCGTCCCGCTACACTGCGTAAGGAAGCCTGCTCGTCATGAAGCACCGGGACAGGAGGCTGTATGGGAGATGGCACGCACCTTATGGACAAAGAAAAACAAGAAATGGGCACGCCCCTCACTGGGAGCAGTGATAAGCTGCGCACAAGCAACTTTCAAAGACAGCAAAGGAAAGCCAAGGGCCGGCGACGCGAGACTGTATCGTATCATAATGTCAGAATCAGCATACTTGATATGGAAGATAAGAAACGAAAGAACGATACCAGATAGCGAGACAGGTAGAACCTCGACACACACCGAGGAAGAGATTCAACGAAGATGGGCACTCGCTATAAACGAGAGACTAGCATATGACTGCAAGCTTACAAACAAAAGAAAATACAAGAAAAAGGCCCTGAAGCAGTCCCTAGTAGAGAAAACATGGGAAAAGACACTGCAAAACAAAAATGAACTGCCGCATAACTGGGCGCACGGCAAGACTGAGGTTTTAGTGGGTATAAAGAGAGTCAGTTAGAGAGTGAGGGGTACCGGAGACTAGTAGGCGCGAGGAAGGTACCCCAGACTGAGCCTCTCAAAGTACAGAGCCCCACACTTCGTGCGTAGTCATCGCAGACTTCCCGAAAAAATTGTCAGGCTCTCATAAGTGCTCACAAGCACTACAATTCGCCGTAAGGACTGTAAGAGCTTGCATTATCATGTCACCGATTATCTAGGCCGTGTATGTCAATGACAATCTATAAATTTGTCAGTGGGTCATGTAATGACAACTTATATCTGAGACTACGCAAATGATGCAAGTGATCATAAGGTCTCATATGCGGTGCTATATATCCATGACGTGTAAGGGCGAGAAGTCCTCACCAGGGTGTTATAAGCACTGCCCTACTGACAGACATTTGTTCGGGTCACAAGCCATAGTAATCGTCGCTCTGGCCACTATGTGAATGCCAACAGTACGAATGGTGAAAAGCCTTTCAATTCGGGATCTACATAAACGAGACGGCCACAGTACTACACACTACTCGGCCTCGGCCACTGCTGTCACTGACTGCACAGCAGCCATACGTCCCTCGGCCTCTCCCTCTTCAGACGAGTGTACACTTGCCTGTGTCCGCACAATACTCCCTTGTCTGACATCAGAGCTGTCCTCCTGTAGACCACCCCGGCTTCCCGCCCTTGCCTGTCACGCAGCCTCCAGCTCATCCTCCATCTCCTCGAGAATGGTCTTGCGTGTAGTCGCAGTGCTCCGACGTGTACGGCGAGCATCTGGAAAGATTTTCCTGGATACAACGAGTAGATCAGACGACGTCAAATTGACTCGACTACGGCCTACATACTCATTCCACCAGTCAATGAGGTCACCCTTCTCCGCGTGTGTCATTTTGTTGGCCATGTCGAGAATTTTGCGATAGAAGTCACTGTAGAGAAACTGTCCATCGGTCTCATTGCCGGCGGAGAAGTTCGGCTGGCTGGACAAGCCAAAGTGAACCTGAAAGCAGAGCAGAAGGTAAGGTACGTCAATGGCTATGCAAAACCTTGGAAATATACCAAAATGGCAATGTAGACGACACTCTCCAGCGTGACAAATGAGATGTCATGCAAAGATGCATTGCCTCCACACGTCGTCCGTATGTCACCCTTTGCAGCACCTGGGCTAATATGGATGGCAAGGAATCCCTGGGACAGCGTGCTGTGAGCAAACTATGCCACAACCTTGAATTCAAGCTTACAGATATGAGAAGCTTGCCGCGCAGGAAGCCCACGAATGTGGTACCCTGACCTCGCTGCCGCACAAACCCAGCCCAGAGAAAGCAAGGAAGATCATCTGTTGTAAGGACGAGCTTCCCACTCCGAACGTTGCTAGTAATGAGCGATGTGAATCAGTTTGTGACACAGTGCATGTAGTGCAGGTGTACCTCATGTCAACATCATCGAGATTCGGAGGACAGAGGAGGCGGCTGCAGACGGGATGGTTATGACCACTGCTTTGGCGTGTCTCTGGCGCTGGAGGTTTCCATTCAAAGCCGGCGCGCCAACGAAATATATCTTTTTTATGGTTGAGATGTCTGCATTGTGGGCATCAGAGCGGCCCTTGCGAAGCTAAGTAACACCTTGATATGAGGTACTAGTGAAGAAGTAGACATTGTATTCGCCCGGACGCACCAAACTATGCAGCTTAGAGACGAGCTTTGGCCCAAGCATACCAGCTACATCTGCCTGGTCGAAAACCTCTGTGAGCTTCGGAACCACTAGACAGATAACCTGGAACGAATGGAAGCGTTCGTTGGCCCTAGATGAAGTAGATATCAATATTGCCCTGGGAGCGTCACAAATTATAGCTCACAGGCTTGTATGGATGGTGTTCTCGTCAATGCCTGGCTTACGCAGCATGCCTTGTTCGAGGATTGGCCTGAAGCTGTCGAACATCTCCGCCATTTGTCCCGCAACCTTACCCTTTGCGACCCAGTAAGGCTCGTCAACGAGCTCCTCTAGCGTGACAGTATGCCCCGATTCATCATCTTCTGACACAGAGCTGGGCCGGTCGCCCTCTTCAACATGTAGCTCTGTCGATCGCAGACTGCAAATATACGATTACTTGACTTCCGAAGGAGGAAAAGTGAAGAGTACCTTGCCCTGTTGGGTGGCGGACTCGGACTCTCTACCCTGCGCCGAGTGTGACGTATCTCGTCCAAGGGTCCCTCCAATGGTGAGGATGCCCGCCGACGGCCAACAGCTGGAGCTACCCGGAGACTTCCAGAGTCCCTCCGCCGCCGTTGCGGGGTAACCCTCATGCCTAAATTAGCTATGTTGCTTCTCTGTGACTTTTTCTTGCGCCCAGCAGCATCAGTACGAGGAAGTGGTTCAGAGTGTAGTAGCTGTGACATAGCAGTCAGGTAGGGCCTGAGATGGGGGAGACGAGCACTTCAAGAAGCGCGATCCACTCACCTTATCATTGCCATGTCAGGGTGTGGCGGGGCAGCACAAAATGAGCAGTCCACAGCCGGTGGAAGATGCGGTGCCCTCCGACTCCCGGGTCGCGGCCACTGTGACCGTTGTCATTGCTACGGGTTGCATCATTTCACCGTTGAATGGCAACAGCTAGGCATATGATTAGAGGGAGTCGTACGTTCTGGGTTGGTTTGCTACTCACCGAGCGCCCAGTGAGAGCACGGGTCCCTCCGGTGAGAGTGCGCACGTGAGGCCCTATCCTCTTCATAGGCCCCGGATGGACCTTGTCGATTGCGCTGCAAGTTGCGGCAGTGACTCAGAGGTGAGTCAAGACCCGTTCTGATTGGTTCCTGAACAGGAAGTGCGCGCACAGCGCACACTTCCTTTCGCGGATGGCGCTGCGCTCGTGGTGGCTAGGGTTAGGGTTAGAGGAACTTCCTACACATATCGATGAACTGGTGAGTAAGCCCGGAGCCTGGCACCGCAACCTGAGATCATTACACGCTTTTCTTTGCCCACCTCCATGCCCTTCACTCATGTCACAGCGTACTACTGGGAGATTGACCGGAGGGGCCTGGAAATGCGAAGCTTGCCACACATTCTTTGCCCGTGAATCGAGCTACACTAGGCATGTTGACCAATGCACTCATGAACAGTCACGATCATCCTCGCTTTGGAAACGTAGCTTCACAAGCGTTCAGAAGGCTGTAGGATCGATTGGGTCCAAGAAGCGAAACCAGGAGCCAGAGGTGTGCCTTTACAGTGGCTGTAGCAAGCTGGGCTCGACGCCTGCAAGTTCCACAAGTACAAAACGAGGTGTAAGTTGTCAGCGGCACTCATCAGAACTGTTCAATATATTCACATACTTCTTCCTGGTAGTGGTTTACCCAGCAACGCGAAGCATGGTCTCTTGAGATCCTTGGACAGACAACAGAGCAGGTCTATTTGGAGGATAGGAGCACTGGCAGGGTAAGCACGTTCCCATCTTTGCTCCACCTGGCTAGCAGGAGCTGCTTAAGAGCTGAGCTTACATTCACAAACACATCTTACAGGGTGAGGTCTTATTCCCCTCCACTACGCACACCGCAGGTCCTTGTGAGCCAACTGCCACAGGAGACGACCCTTCGGGACAGGGTGACCATCTTTCTGTTCCACTTGACCCTCCGAGTCCCTTCTCCTATGGCGATTCTGGTCCACTTCCCCCTAAACGGATACGTCGGACAACCACAAAGGTCCGCGACATGCTTCCAGAAGGACCTGGCGCACTTGATCCAAACCCCCCAGCGCCAGAGGCCAATACGAGTAATCCACCAACCTCCACCACTCGCCGTGTCCTACTTCACGTCAGTGAGAAAATTCGCACAAGCAGAAACCGCTTTGGTCTGTCTCGCGAATATCGACGGCATCCACCTCGCATACCCGATGCCCACCCTACCTGGCAATCTCTTCTCTCTGAGCCCACTGCTGCGAGCATATTGCCCCCGCCAAAAAAGCGATCTATCACGGATATCATCTGGCCATATCCGAACATCAGTTCATTCCTTTGGAATCGATTCTGCTGCAGTCACTCTCAGATATCTGGGGCTGTTCGTGATGAGTGCCGTGACTCAGTCCTCCTTGATCCCCGCTTCGTCCCGACCGACCTGTGTGGTGTCAATATGTCAAGCATCGAGGAGAAGATTGCTAGTGATGTGCAGTCCCCATGGGACGGCAATGGCTGGCACAGATCAACCTACATGCTAGAAATCCTGACGGGGGTGAAGCAAACCAAAGCGGCACAGAGAGAGAAGGCAAGCGTGCATGCAGAAGCCCGTCACTATCACCATATAGACGCAGAGGCAGACCGATATCCCCATCACAAGATCCCCGTCTACGACATCCATCACCGCTCCCTATGCCATATCATTCACAAATCTGCAACGGAGAATCTTGCTGCACATGACTACCACCATCACGGCTACGAGAAGACTTGGACACCACCTTACCCTGGGTTATCTTCTGAACGTGTTTTTGGTGAGGTTTGGACGTCAGATGCCTTCCTCCAAGCTGAGCGCGACCTACTGAGCTCACCACCTGAGGGCGCGTGTACACTACCACGCGCCATTTGGCCCGTCATGGTATGGTCCGACGCCAGGCAAAGGCATGGCCTATATACGTCTACGACGGCGGTCAATCGAAGTATACCCGTTGTGGTTCAGGTGCCGCCCATCACCTCGCATACATACCCCCTGTACGTCATCTTCCAAAGTCCATGGTCTGATGGTCTGATGAACCCCCGTAGCTGCCTCCGACATTCAAGGAGACACTCGAGAGTCTCAGAGTTGAAGCAAAACCAGCACTGCTCGCACACTGCCGCCGCGAGCTTTTCCATGGAGTATGGCAACTAATACTCGATGACGAGTTCCGAGAGGCCTGCGAGCACGGGATGGTGGTGGACTGTATTGACGGAATACAGTGTCGGATCTACCCGCGAATATTCAGCTACTCTGCTGATTACCCCGAGAAGTACTACTAGCGAAGCCATGATACTTGTGGACATGACTGATCAATGCTGTAGGGTGCTCATTGCGACGATACATGACATGGGTGGATGTCCCTGCCCCCACTGTATGGTCACGAAGAGTGATCTAGACAAGGCAGGCTCAGACCAAGATGCGAAGAACAGAGTCAATCATACTCGGATAGATAATGATGAATTCAGAGGCAAGGTCAAGGCTGCACGAACAGAGATATTTGAGAACGGGTATACCATTGATTCAAGTGCAAGGGTGGAGCCAATACTCAAGCCGGAGTCACTGGTACCTACCGAGGTACATGCGGACCGCATCGTAGCAGAGCTCCCTCACTGAGATTATATTTATTATAGAATGTGTTCTTGGCCTTCTTCAGCGAGAGCAACTTTAGGTTTGACGTGTTCCTGATGCTTGTGGTCGATCTCATGCACGAGTTTGAACTTGGTGTCTGGAAGGCATTGCTGACACACCTCATCCGGATGTTATATGCTGTTGGAACGCATGCAGTCAACACGTTCAACACCAAGTAAGCCTTCATATGCTTCATACGTACCTGGGCGTTGTCTTGACTAACCAGCCTGCACACAGCTTCCGACAAGTCCCTGCATTCGGCTGGTCGACCATTCGCCGCTTCGTGAATGATGTCTCTGATCTCAAGAAGTTGGCTGCCTGAGACTACGAGGATATACTCCAGGTGAGTCATGCTGGGATTACCTTGTCTGCTTTCGTGCATAAGTCTAATGGAACGGGTGAAGTGCTGTATTCCATGCTTCGAAGGGCTATTTCCGGAGCACAACAACGAAATTCAGGAGCTTCTATACCTGGCATGTTACTGGCACTCCCTCGCCAAGCTTCGGATGCACACGGATACATCCCTTAAGGTCCTCGACAATGTCACTGTTATTCTCACGAATCGCCTGCGGCACTTCACCGACTTCATCTGTCCTGCGTACGCTACTGTTGAAACAGACGGCGAATACAATGCACAATATCGGGCAGCACAGTGCAAGGCTGCACAGGCAACCAGGAAGACTGCAAGTGCGACAAGCGCAGAACTACCAGCTGTCAACATTGGTGGGAAGCGGTCGAAGTCCTTCAATCTCCACACGTACAAGTTCCACTCTCTTCCTGATAATGTGCCTATCATCAGACTTTTTGGGACAACAGACTCGTATAGTACGCAAGCGGTCCGTTCTCCTTCTTTGCTATTGTGTTGTGTTCAATGCTTATGCGAAGTCATGGCATCCAATGCAGGGAGAATTCGAACACAAAGTTGTCAAGCGACGATACGCGCATACAAACCGCCGCAACTTCATCCCACAGCTTGTTAAGAAAGACGTCATCGAGAATGTCCACGAGCATATGGCCGAGGAATTAGAACAGGCCTCTAAGGAAAGTGACAAGCGGTGCGGCGATTTTCATGCTCCAGCCGAGACCGAGACAGCAAAACGAGAGAGGCAACAGGTAGCAGACGAAGGGCATGTACACCATCGCATTGCTACCGATGAAATGGTGCGTATACATGTGCGGACGTGGGCTGAGTGCCCGGAGATCCAGGGGGATCCGGCTTATAAAGTACATGTCTGTATCGTCTACACCCTGGCTTAGACCTCTGATGCCATAGCTGGCTGTTTCAGAACTTCGAACGGGAGCTGTACCGGCATCTGCTTGCTCGGCATCATAACGTCAGTGGTGCAAGCGATGAACCGGAATATGAAGAGTCTGAACTTGATCAAGTCACACTGCACAATGGATTCATCTATCTACACGCTACCACAACCTTCTACTATACCACGTACGATGTGTGTCGTACATGGGATTCGATCAACGTCAATGGATCTCGCCGCAACGTCATGCTCCAGGCTAATGAAGACGACACTCCCAGCCATCCTTTCTGGTATGCCCGTGTACTCGGCGTGTACCATGCCAACGTGTACTACAAGGGCTCACCGGTCGCGGAGCGCATCGAATTTCTATATGTTCGATGGTTCGGAATTGACCCGGAATGGAGTGGTGGCGCCGCGAACCGTCGGCTGGATCGTATCGGGTTTGTACCCGACGGCGAAGGCGCGTTCGGCTTCCTCGATCCTGCTCATGTCATACGACCATGCCACCTCATTCCCGCATTTCACCTCGGTTTCACAACGAGGCTCCTTGCCCGTTCTTCTGCCCGTGATGCAACAGTTGGTGATTACATCAACTGGTATGTAGCACGGTGAGTGATTTGTCTGGGTCATGATAGTTCTCTGTTACTTGCATAGCTTATAGCGCACTGTTTCTACTTCCAGGTTTGTTGATCGGGACATGATGATGCGGTTTCTGGGCTGGGGTATTGGCCATCTCAACCAGGCAGATTTTCCGCATGAGGCGGAGGCTCTAATAGCTTCAGACCAGGATCACCAGCTTCAGGTAAGGTCCGGCGTGTCGGATCCAGTGGGGGTTTCTCATACCTACGGAGATGGTGAGGAATCAGAGGAGAAGAAGACGACTGGGAGGGTCATGAAGGACGTGAAGTTGAAGTCGGCGACGAGGGACTTGACAGTGAATTAGAAACTGTTGCGTTATTCGAGTATTGACAATGTTTCAATTGTTGGCTACTAATTGTACACGACTGCATTCCGACATGGACAAAGACCTGCTCAGTGAAACAAACAAGTGGCTCAGTGTGCATACTTGGCTCCGGCGACCGACATGCCGACCAATCACCAGCGGTGGCACTCGAACGTGGACTTCAAGTTTGAGAGCAGCTTGCTGCGCGACGAAACCCAAATATATTCGGTATTCGGCCCGTAAGAAGTGCAGCCTTCTTCACACTCTCCCCATATTATTTAGTACTCACATTGCTCACTTGTGCTGATGATTGGCAGACATGTACCCCATGACAAGGGGGTATTATTATGAGGGTATAACGAGCAATCATGGCCATTACGATCAAATTCATAGACGCCGTTGTGTCATAAGCATTGCAAGTGCTCACTAGAATCCCGGGAATTTTGCGATGTAACAGCATTTCCTCAGTGTGAGACAAAACAACCAAACCTCGTTTTCCCTGATCCGACAGCGGGGGCACTAGAGACGACTCTGTCGCCTGCTAGTACCCCGCGCCATCCTGGCGCAACGCTCCACCAAAAAAAAAACCTTCATACTGATTTTATACATGCATCATGATATATCCGTCGCAGCTAGCAGTCTGCGACACATGTCTAGTATATGTGAGAACTACGAAAGTGCAGCAGCACCCACCATCATGATGTTTGTCCAAAAGGATAAGATCGTACTGAGATGTAAGAGGCCGACCTGAGAGCACCATGTCTGTTCGGATATCCCAAGCAAAAGTCCAAGCAAAACATGAGTATGCACGAAAGCAAGATGCAGATCTGGATAAATGAAGCAGTCCACTCCTTCAACAACTACCTATCCCTTCCTTCCAAACGCGCTCAGCCTATGGCGCACCCGCGCAACGATGCCGCCGACGCCATGCGTTTCCTCACCCTTCACATTGAACGACACGACCGAGAACGACCTGCTCTCCTCGAGGTCCAACCCCGTCGTCTCAGGCCCCCGCGGCTGCGGACGCCGCGCATGCCCGTCCTCATGGTCATGCTCGTCCTCGTCCTCGTCCTCGCTCGACACGAAGCTCTCCAAGACGGACGCCAGCGAGCTCGACGTCTGCGCGAGCGGGTTGCGCAGCGGCGAGCCTGCGTTCGGCCGGCCAAGGGTGTTCGCATGCGCGTGCGCGTTAGCGGCGTCCTTCAAGTTCGGGTTTGACTTCGATGTGCTGAGGCCGCCGAGGTGCAGGCTGTGTCGGAGCTTCTGCGCCGCACTGCCCTTGGACGATGTCGCACGTGGGCGGGCGGCTATCCACGAGGGCACCGGTGTCGCGGATGCGCTCCGATCCCTGCTCGACGCGAGCGACGGCGACGGCGACGACGCACGCGGACTGTCTGCGATGATGCGCGCGGCAGCGGTACCAAAGGACTCGCTCTCGTAGCGCGGCCGCGATGTGTGGGGCGCCGGCGCGTGCGCATGGGTTGGTGCGCGTAGGGAGACATCGAGCTCGGAAGCGACGAGCGCGTCGAGCAGGTCAACGGCGTACGCGGGCACACCGGGGTCGTCGGCCTCGATCTGCGCGATGAGGTCTGCGTGCGAGCGCGGGGAGCTGGGGAGGAGTATGTCGGCGAAGCCGTCTTGCCACGGGCTTGCGGGTGCGATGGACGGGGACGGAAGCGCGGCGAGCCTAGAGGGTGGTTTGGGTGGTGTTCGAGGCGAGCGTGGGCTCGAAGGTGTGGCGAGGCCATGGGACGGCGTGCTCGGAGGGGGTGTCGTCCTGGGCGGGAGTGACGGCGAGCCCCGTATGGACCTAGCCAAGGGAGCACCGTTCTCGAGAAGTGAGCCAGCAGGACTGGGAGCAGGCGAGCGGGTCATTCTGAGCTGGATGGTGAACGTACACGCGGACTGGCGGAGACGGAGGGAGCGCACGCGGTGCATCGTCTTGCGCCGCTGCGCGGCGACGACAACGTGCTGCCCGGGCGCGAGCCGCGAGGCCAGCGGCACTTGCGTACCCATGCGTTCCAAGAATAGCGCCAGATTTGTCTTTGCCTTCTGCCGGAGCGACGTCCGCGGTGGCCCCGCAATATCTCCCCCGGCTCCTGGAACCCCCTCGCGCAGAGTCGCGAGAGACGCCTCGAGTGCGCGCACCTTTCCGGTCATCTCGGCCTCTAGCTTATCCACCAACCACCGCTCCCGCAGCATCGCCTCGAACTCGCTAGGCTCGACGTTTGCACGGTCGGCGAGACATCTGCGCAGTCTTGCTGCCTGCTCCTTGGCTTGTTTGGCCTGTTCACTGAGCAGTGCGGTTGCGCGCTCCAATGCGCGTACCTGCAGCTCTACCAGAGATGTCTCTGCGGAACTGTGCTGCAAAGACGCGAAGAGCAGCGCCTGGGCGCGGTTATAGCGGAGCTGTCGACGGCTGTGTGGCGAGACATCACGGGAAGGTACAGGGGTCATCGGTTTGAGGGACAGAACACGAGGCACATTGGAAGAGGC
This sequence comes from Fomitopsis betulina, assembly GCA_022606075.1. Classification (NCBI taxonomy): domain Eukaryota; kingdom Fungi; phylum Basidiomycota; class Agaricomycetes; order Polyporales; family Fomitopsidaceae; genus Fomitopsis; species Fomitopsis betulina. The sequence goes on along the minus strand of JABYQK010000008.1, from coordinate 520,721 downwards.
TGAACGAGGAGCGGAAGAGGAGACACTCTGACTAGCGGTGAGGTCGGGCGTGCTGCGTAGGTAAGTCAGTTTCTCTTCTGGTGGGACACAAGAGCTACTCACAGAGATGGCGGAGCGGACGGGTGCCTTCGCTCAAAGTCCACCATGGTCAAGTTCTTTCACAAGACACTTGTGAGTGGCTGTAATGCAGGGACCGGTAGAAAAACACGTACGACAGCGGGCTCGCCAGGCAGTCGTCTATAAGGCGAGGCAGACAGCCCATACGCCCTTGCTGGCCTGGCATGCTTCCGCAGAGAGAGTTCGGTGTGGTCAGAAGATAACCCCATCGCGAGGTGCCGTCAGCGTAGCTACAGGGATGCGAACGTTCCCAGCAGTCTCGTGGTAGAGCGCAGATAGAATGAGTCCGCCGCGAGGGAGCCGTTGACAAGCAGCCCATATAGAGCAAGCGAGGTCAAGGTCGTTGGGATTGGAACCGTCATCACGCGTGGGCAGATCGACCGGCCGATTCGCAGGAGTCTCTCATCGAAAATCCAGTCCCTACCAAACACTCGAGCGAAATACGCAGATAGTCTAACATAATCGGAGACATACTGCATGAGCATACACTGTTCCAGACCGACGTGTGAACTATGCTCGTACGATAATTGAACACCTCCGACACGGTCCATGATATATACTACAACACAGCAGCTTCAGGCAGAACCGTCCTGAGGTGCTCCCAAGATTTTCATGAACCGAGCGTACGAGATCAATTTCTCCCTCTTCGCCCTTAACTGGTCGAGATTCGGCAGAATTTCGTCCTCGTCCTCGTCCTGACTGACCTCCGTGCTACGTGCCTCGGCCTTCTCTGCACCGTCTAGAAGCTTTTCCGCGCCCACAATAGCGGCATAGGCGAATTCAACCATGGAAAAACGGAGCCAAAGCTGGTGAGCCCAGCTGTCCTTACCGACAAAGAGCGACTTGAAGGCAGAATCATCAGAGCCCTTGAAGAAAGAGTCATATTCCCTATTGGTTCCTAGGAGGAAGTCTCGCTTGTGCATCCCAATGTCTGAAAGCGATTCTTGCTCCCAGACGAGCAGGCGCCCGAACTTCTTCTTCTGCAGATCGAGGACGGCGCAAACGCAGATGAGAATGTAGAACAAGGACTCGAGGTCGTAGCGGTAGAGGTGTGGTGGTGGAGGACCGTCCCTCAAGAGATCCATCGCCATGAACGGGCCGGTGCCAGTGCGATATCTCGGCCTCACTTCTGACTCGGCTGGCTGTGCGGCGTCATCGTCAGCTTGCAACTCTGCGTCCATTGGGACATCGGGTGGTGTCGCCTGAGTGTCATGGGGCACCAGAGATGAGGCGGGGCCATTGATCTGGCGCTCCGCCAGATCCCAGTCGCACAGCACGGCGATGAGTTTGTCGCCGATGCGATACCACATGATGTTATTGATGCTGAGGTCGCGGTGCAATATGTGTGATGTCTCGTAGACCCAGTGATGAGCTACACATGCCGTCAGTGAATTGAGCAGGCGAGGAGAAATCGATCACGTACCTCGAACAATCTAGATGTAGATCTTCTTGAAGTCGTCAACCGACTCCACCGTCTCAAGCCGTTGGTAGCGCTTCATGATCAGCGTACGGCAAACCCGCAGATCTTGAGCTTCGGGCAAGATGCCCATGGCGACTCGAGGGAGCTTGATCTCGGACATGCTACGAGTGACTGAGCACTTGAGATCCACAATGTTTGGTAGGTACTGTGGCTTCTTGTCCTTGAGCCCTCTGCGCACGGCCTTGATCAGCGCGTCCTCCGCTTGATGCGCCTTGTGCAGCCATGAGATCTTCGCTACGAGCTCCTCGTCCTTGTATAGCTGGTGCGCCTTGGTGTCGGGTTTCGCGACCACGGCAAGGACAGTCGTCCCGCGACCCACCACACCGAACTCGGAATACACGTGAGGGTCCTTCACAGCGAGCGCAAACTCGAGTTTCTCCGCCTGTAGTGCGTCAGGCCGTCGCGCTGCAATCGACAGATGAGATAATTCGTACTCGTGCAGGGCCATCCCCGAGAACTGTACGCCGGAAAGAATACCCAGCCCATGTACGTCTGGGTGGCCCATCGCCGCAACGCAGCGCAGGAACGTCAAGTCTTCGTCCTGGAGCCACTTGAACTCCCGCGTCACGATAAGGCCCATCCGGTCGCCATACCATATGCGCATGTTATCGTTCTCGACCAGTATGCCTATCCCAAAAGACCGTAGGTTTGAAGACATGAGTTGCTCCATGTGTCGCACCGCCTGAGCCTCGCGGTGGGTAATCTTTGACTGAGAGTCCCGACCAGGCATAGTCGTGACGTCGTCGTCAGGTAGTCTTCCCGCGCCTCTGTTACTGCGTCCATTCCGGTCCTCGAGTCTCGAGGTAATTAACCGCTTCCGAACTCGAGTATCGTCTTCCACTTCGCTTGTTGACCGCTTGCGCTTATCGGGTTTCCAGTTCTCAGGTGGAACGCCGTCCTGAACTAGTGGTGGGGGTACAGAAGCGAGCACATGATCGATGTGGTTCGTCGCATTCTTCAGGCAAGGAAAGTCCACTTCCTCAACCTCGAGAATGTAGGAGGAGATATGCCTATACGAATCACTAGCGCGCGGAGTTGCACTCCAGGCATCCTCCCCTTCCAGGCTCCATCCGCCGTTCGTGTCGCGGTCCACATTGAGGGTGGTCGAGGTACACGCAGACGTAGCGCCGCTTGTATCCACTGCATGTTGTTGATCCAACAACCAGTTTGCTAGGATCGTAGAGGGATTTTGAAGATCCCCGTCGTCTTCTCTGGTACCCCAAGCCCTCAAGAGATCATTCGGCTGTCGTTGCGAACCGGGAGTCGGGTTACAGACGCTAGCGTCTACAAGATACACTGACGAAGTATGGGTCACTTCGTCATCCCATACAGCCCGAATAAGCTGAAGAGGTTCGATATCCCAGACTGTGCTGTATAGTGGGTCAATGGTCTGCTCTTCATGTTTGACCGGTTGGATGTTGCAGCTTGCCAATGTACCATCAAACATACACAGTTGCAAGGGTGTTGGAGGTAGCTGGCATTGTTCCCGACCTATATCAATTGATAAATAAGTCTATGCGCTCTGGTGAAACTAGCGACACGTCACGAATCACTAACCTACACTGCGGGTGCTTCGTGTGGCAGGCGGTGACGGACTCATCGGAGTGATACGCTTGAGAGAGGCCGGGAGCTAAGTCTTGGCGTGGAGCGCGATGCGCTTTCTGTCGATCTCCACTCAGACAGCAAACGTCTACCCCGCTACTCGCGGCCCAAACCGTGACTGGAGCTCGGGCAGATTCTTGTCCGTTTAGCTGAAAGACATGAGAGTGAGTAACCTCAGGAAATGCTCCGCCATGCTCGACGCTATACGATATACATCGGCCCAGCACGCTACTATATGGACAGTTGATAGCAGAAGACTAACGAGCTGATCAAGACTCGTCTCCGAAAGACAACAGCTTCTTGTCTGCTTTCTTTGGTTTCTTCTTGGCAGCCTTTATAGGCTTTCCAGCTAACCGTTCATCGTCGCGACCGTCGCCGACCGCTTTCCGCTTGTGGGGCTTCGCCTTGGATCCAATGGATCCGAATAATAAACCCTGTGTCTGCTTCTCTACTGTTTCCTTCTTGGAGTTGACGGTAGAAGCATTTGCTGCTGCTTCCTTGTCGTCATTCTTAGGTAGAGGCGGCAGGCCCTTCGCTGATTTGTCGATTTGCCTTCTCAACTGGTAGTCCTGATACGGAGGACTAACTCACTCTTCCGCCTCTCATTCTCGACCTCCCTCTCTGACATATGTTTCCCTTCCCTCAGAACGACTATCTGCGGCTTCTCGTCGCCGTCATCCTCGTCAGCACTCCCCGGGTCGGCATCCGGACGCTCCGGTAATGCGGGACGCCTGGGGATTGGGGGACGTCCAGATCCATCGTCCTCGTAGTCGTCGTCTTCGTCTTCGTCTCTGCCTGTCCCGTCGATGCGCCCCTGAAGACGCTGCAGAAAGGCGGGCGTGTGGGCTTGGTATGCGAGTCTAGACGATAGCTGGTGGCGGTTGGGTTCCTTGGACATGAGGGCACGAGATGAGGTGTGGCATGGCCGAGTCCGGCGGCACTGCCCGAGACCGCGCGTGCAGAAGCCGCGCGCTGCTGATCCAAACAACCGCCATACAAAGACAGAGAAGCGGACGTTGCATGAGCAGAGGCTCGGGCAGGGGTCGGCTGTCGTGGCGTATGACCCCAAGACGGGCGTGTCTCCGTGCACGTGCTGGCGTTGTCGCGTTTATCACAAGCCGCGAGGGGCGATGGAAAAGGGCGGGGCCCCACACTCTCATGTCCCTGCTTTCCTCGTCCGAGGCGCTGTCCTTCAATGCCTTCCTCGCCTCCGTCGACCACGCCCACGATGGCGACATCAGCCCCGACCTCGTCGAACAGATCTCCATCGCAAAGGGCAAGCACGCCCTCGCGAAGGCTACCAAGGACCTCATGTCCCTCGGCAACCGCGCCCACCCCCCCACCAGGTCGCGCACCGCGTCGAGCAGGGGCGCGGGCGTGAGCTCAGCGGCCGCAGCGGGTCCTAGCCACTGGCCGAGCTTCAGCCCCGATCCGAATGGCGGCAACGCGCGGTCTCCGCGCTCGTTCGACGAGCAGTCCAAGACGACGATGATGCAGCATGACCACGGCGCATACTTGATGCACGCGCACAGCCAGTCGCCCTCCCTACATTCCCTCACGTCAGGCAGCTCGCCGTACACTCTTCCGCCGCTCAACGACGGGCTACCGCCCGCCGAGTTTTTTGATACCCCCCACCGCCGTCCGCCCATCTCTTCGCCATCCGCGCCCGCAGCCTTGGATCGTGCTACTAGGAGCTCCTCGAAGCGGAGCGTGCCCGACGATGTTGATTCGAGCAGCGCAAAACGTACGAAGCAGGCGACCCCGCGTGAGAAGCAGCGCAGGCAGTCGTCTGCGAGCACGAGCTCCATGTCCAAAGTCACTAAGCCGGCCCTCCTCACCCCTGCCGAGAAGCGTGCAAACCATATCCAGAGCGAGCAGAAACGCCGCGCAAACATTCGCAGGGGCTACGACGCTCTATGTGCCGCGGTGCCTGCACTACGGGAGGCCATCGCCCAGGAGGAGGCGAATGGTGGGGCGGATGCGGAGTCAAGTATGAAGGGACGCAAACGACGTAGGAAGAGCGAGGACGCTGTACTTGATGGACGGGCGGGGCCAAAGAGCGAGAATGTAGTGCTCCAGAAAAGTACGTGGCCGTGATCAACTCTGCGCCCGTACGGTATATGCTCATGCTATAGCACCTTCAGCTATAGATCATATACGCTTATTGCTCGGTGACCGCGAGGCACTCCTTGGTCGTCTGCAACATGCACGCCAGGTGCTGGGCGAGAGCCACCCAGCGTTGGTGCTCAGGCCTGAGTACCGCGATGTGTCCGGTGTACCACTCTGGGATCGCGAGTGGAATGGCGGCACGGGCCTCGATAACGATGACGACGGTGATGACTTTGGTGGGAGCGAGGGCGAAGGATGATAGAACTTTTCGTATCGAATTGGTGGGGTTACTAGTCGTCATGGAAACGATTATGTGCTCTGCATGTATACTATGCGTTTGTCGGGTGTGGACTACTTCTAGTGCTATCGCTCATACTCTACACGTACTAACATTGACAAGTCTCGACTCATTGTTGTGCATCATGAATTACATTCTCTTACACGGTTGAGCGACTGATTGGCGAGATCAGTTTGCACCACTTCGTCGTGGTACTCAAATAGTGGTTTCCTCGTCCACAGCCTGCAAAAAGTCGAGCATCTGTGATAGCAAACTCGCTGAGTAACCATGATGGGCACGCAACACAGTGGCCTGTGACTGACCAGCTGATGACGCTTCTCGGCCATCCGCTTCCCAGGTCCCGTCTTCAGCCGTTCCCGGATATGGAGCAACTTGTCGTGGAAGTGTTGCACCGCGGAGGTGGGATGCGCGGGGTCGCCCTCAGGAGCATGAAGCGCGCTGGGAAGTAGTCTTAGCATCCATCACAAAATGTATGTGTATGCGGGAGGAGGCCTACTGGTTAGTGGCAGCGCTGTACGCCGCGCATCGCATGATACCTGCTTCAGCGTATTGCTACTGATCAGAGCAGTCGCCCTGAGCATAGGAACGGCAGGCTACCCACCGAACGCGCCGATGGCATCCAGCCGATCTGCATCCTGCACGCAATGTAGCTCAAGGCAGCCCTCGTGCCACCCGCCCCAGTTGCCTTCGGCCCTCAGCCGCTTCTCCGTGGACCAACTGACGTTGTCCACAATCCGCGTGATCGTCCGCGCACGGCCATCCTGCACGAGGTCGACGCCATGCTCCTCCGCAGCCTGTTGGAAGAAAGGCAGGAAGAAGGCGTAGGGGTCTGCGGCCTCCGCCGCAGAGACGTACTTTTTGTCGAGGACATCGTGGAGGAGCGCGGCGAGCTCCACGACGAGGAGATCCGGGGGGGCGGAGGAGAGGGCGCGCGCTATGCGCAAGGCTGTTGTCCGCACGCGTTGTACTAGCAGTGGTTTGAGTCAGCGTGGTGTGGGCGTAGGTGGGGACGACGTACCGTGAAATGCGTCATGGGACGGGTCGTATCGAGCCATTGTCTCTATCATAAGCTTTTCTGCAGCCTGGACGACAGCCTCCTCGCTCTGGGTTGGATACATCTCGTAGAATCAGAGTTGTGAGACTGAACGGAGGTTGTGCACGAGCGCCCGCAAGCCACCAGCGCGCCATCCGCTCCTTGACCTCGAACCACCACCATCTCCGGTAGGCGCCCGCTTATCGGAGCCCATCTATCTACCCTCCCCCCTCTAATTCACCCTCGTTTCCTCGCGTCAAGGCCGTCCAACTTGGCCCCCACTTTCACTACTGTCGACCAACTCGACACCGCGACATAATCCCTCTTTCCCCTGGGTTTGAGGACCACAAAACACCTCACCTCGCTGTCGCCAACCAAGTGTCATCGATCGCAACCGTCGACTCCCACGTCCCACTTTAGGCTCCACGGCCTCGCCTCTCCTTCCCCCTCTTGCCTGTCGCAGTAACGTGCCCTAGACCCCGGTGGCGAAACGCACGGGAGACTCCCTTGTGTGAGTCCGTTGCGCGAAGTCGGGAAGCAAGCTCCGGGGTGCCTTTGGCCCCTGGGATAAATCCGTATTCTGTGAGGCACCATAGGGAGGTGGAAGTGGAGGAGTTGCATGCGGAGGGAGGCTCGGGTCCAACTGTGGGGGTGGGGAACCTAACACGAACAACACCAGCACCCTCGCCCTTGCTGGAAGGTGCTACGCACCGCCCATAGGTTCGCCCCCTGCTTTTCATTCTGGTAGCGGAGAAACAACAGACGAAGAAGAGAAGTGCCAGAAGTGGCCTGGATGATACGATGACGAGGAGGGCACATATCCATTATTCCTACGACATTCATTTCCTATGTGGCATAAGCCCCTCACCCCACCGGTCCCCGAGGGGGGCCTACAAGTCGAAAACGAGGACCTGGACCAGGAGTGTCCGTACCTACGAAGGAGGAAGCCTAGTTCGCCCACCAGGGCATCAAGTGAACAGCGGGTGGATGCTGGAGCAGGGAGCCACAAGGCGTAGAATAGGTCCTGACTGATTTTCCTTGTAGTTATGGTCTCTGCATGTACTTCGAGTACGGAGCGTAAACAATCAGAATTAAAAAAAAAAAAAAAAAAAAAAAAAAGCCACCAGCGCGCGCGTCGTGCCACGTGAACGGCGCCTGCGGATGTACACGATCGCGTCTACGTTTGGCGCTCTCTCTCGGTCGTCGTTTCAGCCACCCGACGTCCAGCACTATCCTCCCCGCCCTAGCTCATCATGCAGTCCCTTCTCCTGCGGTACCGTCGCCGCCTGGTTCTACTCACCCTCCTTGCAAGCCTCGCCGCGGGCGCACACAGCATCGTCGCGGACACCGCAAAACCCCCACTGGCCGTGCTCGTGAGTCTGCCTCCGCGCGTCGTCCACCTACTGCGCGCACGCGCGCATGTCGCTGTGCGTTGGCTGAGGCTGACTTGTCGTGCGTATCTTCTAGTCGACAGAGATAGAACAGTGCGCACCAGTCGTGCAGCTCAGCGCACTCAAGGAAGAGCTCGAAGCCGCCCAGTCGCCCATCATGCGCCAGGTCTTTGCGGTGCTTTTCCCCTTCGGACCTGCATGGAACTCGGGTGAGTGGTGCTTCTTGACTCGGGGCATTTTCATGTGCTCTTCCATGAACTGTGTGTCTGTCATGTGTTGGCAGACGATGGGTCCACAACCTCCCAATTCCGCACACAGCCCGTGAGGCCGGCTGCTTCGTTTCTCAAGCATGCGAAAGAGTGCTGAAGAGCTGTGGGACTCGCGCTGTGCTTGCAACGTTCTTCAGTCCCCGGTCGCACACGTCGTCTGGGAGCCACTGGAGGCGAAATGATGCCGTGTATAGTTTGACAGTGAGCTGCGAAGGCCGCTGGCATCTTACCTGTGTGGTGTGGTGTTGAATACACCGCTATAATCGGAACCCATGGATTAGTGCCCGTCTCAGCGTTAAATCCTCACCCGCGCCGCGTCTCCGGCCTCGCATCCCTTCTGGTGTCCTCAATTACGGACCGCAATGCCTACCCGCTGGGCAGGGATTTTACCTGTCGGTTCATATGCTTAGACACATCTTTCTATGGCGATGGGGTGCGGTTGCTGCCTGGGGAGCCGATATTACTGCCGGACTACATATACCTTTATTTGGGACCATGCTTCGGGAGAGACTTGTCTGCCTGTCGCAGAAGCAGCGAGGTGGAAGTGGAAGTTAGAACACCACTGGTTCGCGCCAGTGATAATTGACCGACGCACGGGGGCAGCATTAGGGCTTCGGAGCCTTCTCGGAGCGTCAAAGCAGCCTCGACGGGCTACACCCTTGCCCTGGCCTGCAACGCAGCTGTTCTCGCGCATGCGACCACTCAGGCGTAAGCAGAGGCTGTGGTGTGCTGCGTGGTGGACGGCAGGGATCTGCGAACGGGCAGATGCTCACGGTGCTGCACCTCGTCTGACGCTGACAAGTTGGCTTCTCATACCGGTTCGGGGTCCTGATGCCGTTCTGCCTACGCGACGAACGTGTCTATGCAATGTCTCTGCGCACATCCGGAAGGCGGCTAACCTACCGCGAATTTGACAGTTCTGGGGACGTTCTACATTAGCTCGTGAGTGCCGTGCCCGCGTGCCCGCACAAACTCACGCCACCGCCCGCGCCGCCAGCGTACCTAACTTCATTCTCGCGTTCATACCGGCCCAGATCAACACGAACACGCTCAACACCATGACGGCCTTCGCGGTGCGCTCCTCCCGACCGTCTCGGCTCAATTGTGCTCTGATCGTAGCTGCTACTCCAGACCGGCGGCCTCCTCTCGGACGTGTTCCTCCACCTCGTGCCACACGCGTTCATGGGTGAACACCAGGGCGGCGGCGTGCACTTCGTCATGGTCGAGGAGAAGCGCAACATCCTGATCGGGTATAGTTCGCCCTCCCTCCCATGCTGCTGAGATCCGTCCACGCTGAGCGCCGGAACGGATGTAGGCTGGGCATTTTCGTCGGCTTTGCGTCGTTCTTCCTCATGGAAAAGACCCTGCGCGTCCTCGGCAGCGAGGACGGTCATGCGCATGCCGGCCACTCGCACAGCCATTCGCAGGGCGAGGCTACGGCGGAGGGTAAGGCGTCTGGCGTGGTGAAGAATAGCGCGGAGGGTGGGTTGCACTCGCGCGGTGCGTCAAGCACCGGAGTCGTCGCGCCGGAGGAGCACGAAGCGGAAAAGACGGGAAAGCAGCCGTCGAAGTTGTCCGCATACCTGAATCTATTTGGTGATTTCGTACACAACATGCAAGTATTTTGAATGTAGTCATGCCCGAGCTATGCTGACCATCTTTTTCGCCATGCAGCACGGATGGCCTCGCGTGCGTACATGTTATTCTACGAGTTTCGCGGGCAAGCTAACGGTGTACTCGCAATAGGATGGCCGCGTCGTTCTACTCCTCACCGCTGATAGGCGCGACGACGACGCTCGCGTGCTTCGCGCACGAGATCCCGCACGAGATCGCCGACTACTCGATCCTCGTCCGGAGCGGCTTCACGAAGAGGCAGGCGATGCAGTCGCAGTTCCTGACTGCCATCGGGGCGTTTGTGCGTCCTTCCTCGCATCTCGCATCACCCGGCCTATCCCTAATAAAGATCTTCTCTTCTTGCGTGCTGCCGGCATCCGCTCCTGCTGACTCGCCGCCCGGACCTCTTCTCCCACGCGCAGGTCGGGTGAGTGTCTTCTGCCATGGTGTTCTTGTGGCGGCGATGGGAATGCTGATGGCGGCGGCAGGACGTTCATGGGGATCGGGATCAGGCATCTTTCTGCGTCGGACGCGGTCGAGAATGAAGCGTACGATCTCGCGGCGGCGGTCAGGCAAGTCGCGGCGGGCCTCCTGGGCACGACAGTGCAGCTCGCGGACCTGGTGCGTCGCCCCGGCTTCTTTCGCAGGGTAAATGCATGCTGAGCGGGCCTCACCAGGTGATTCCGTTCGTAGCGGGCGGGTTCATGTACATCGGCGCTGTCGCGGTGCTGCCCACGTATGTGCCTTGCCGGGATTTTAATTGGTCTCGCGTGTCTGACTGGAGCTTGTTTGGCAGGCTGCTCGAAGAGAGCTCAAGTGGAAAGCAGGCGCTTCGCGAGGTGAGGGCCTGAGCATGCTCCGTTGGCACTAGCCGGCCACTGACTCGATAGCATAGTTCGCAGCGATGGCATTCGGCGTGCTGTGTATGTTCTTGGTTGCGTGCGTAGTCTCCGTTCGCACGTGGAGACGGGCGGCGTCACTGATTCTTCTCCGGCAGATGGAACGAGTGAATGGATCGCGAACGCAGTGTTGCGTTGCAGGCGCGGGTCGCGGGCAGACCGAGACGGGTGTCGGACACATGTTATTTATTATATAGGCACAAGGATCTTCGTGCGCCCAAGACGGGCAGACTTAGACTACTATCGAGATCGCGAAGCTATGTGGATCTTCGCTGTGGTGAACCTAAGATGCGAGAACGCGACGAGAGATGTGTGGATAGCGAGCGTCTGGAGGAGCTCGCACGGCGAGGACCTGAGAGGGGAGCCTGATGATGGGCGGGGAGCGGCGGGCTGCTGGCCGGCGAACGTGCGCACGGCTATTGGGCGGGCGAGGCCGAGCAGCCGGGGTTGACGCTGGGCGGTGAGCCACCTCGATGTTGACGAGCGGTGTTCCTCATAAGCTACCCCCGCTGCCCCCCCGTAATTCCCAACCGCCACCCAGGTCGTGTGCCGCCCTCCTGCAGTGTGCGCGAACCTTCCACACTCCCCCATCCTCGAGCTCACCCCCTCTCTTTCCTCCACTGCCGTCTGTGCCCCTCTCTGCAGGCCGTGCGCATCCATCTCCTGCCACGTCGCCGCGTTCCCTTCGGCTCACGCTTTGTCCGACGGCGCCACGTTTCCATTTCAGCCACCACCACCTCTTCATCTAATACTCGCATCGCCGCTATGAGCAATAAAGGACGGTCCACGCCCCGCGTCGTTTGCTGCGCCATCCCCATTGCAAGGAACGCAAACAAGGTCCTGGTGATCACAAGTCGCAAACGGCCGAACAACTGGGTTTGTGAGTCGCCATGTTCATTCCCGCCGATCGCCGGCCCCAGTGCAGACTGCTGACTTTTCCATCCCTGCCACGCCGTTCGACCGCAAAAAGTGCCCAAAGGAGGATGGGAGCCATCAGATGGGATGTTGGAAGCAGCAGCCTCGCGGGAAGCCTTGGAAGAAGGTCTCATCCGTTCCTCTACCCTACCCGCCCCTGCCTAACCTCCTCCCCTTCGCGTCGCGTCTCCGATGCATTGCGTGTCCCTCTTTTGCAGCGGGCGTGCGTGGCAAAATCACCCGATTCGTGACAACGATCCCCACCGCGTCCTCGACCTACCACTTCTACGAGCTCGACGTCGCCGACCTCGACGCGGAATGGCTCGAGAGCAAGGAGCGCCGCCGCGAGTGGGTCGACTACACCGAGGCCGTCCGCAGGCTTGCGTGGAAGGCCGAGCTCGCCCAGGGCCTCTCCCTCTCGTCCCTCGCACCTCCGCCGAAGCGGTGACCGCCCCTGACCCGCCGTCCGTATGCCCTCGAGGCGGGCCCTCCGTGTCCAAAACTGCGCTCGGGCGCTCACCTAATAAGGCCCCACCGTCTGCGCCGTGGACATTCGCAGCACCGGCTTAGCCAGTTCGCATCAGTCAGACACTCGCACCATTGCTTTCGCACTCGCACCGCATGCTTATCGTACCTCCGCATCGTCCGACACCAGTCCCTTAGATCGCCGCACCATACCACCTTGCCATGTTCGTAACAACCCCCCTCCCCTCCCTCTGCTGCATATTTTAGCCACACTTTACTATTGTACTTTTGTGGCGGCGTTCGGGCATCCTTAGATACCTCGGGCGGCGCCGTCGCCGTCGTTGTCGTTTGTTTGTGGTTGGCATCTTGTACATTATAGCCCCCTCGCGCCGGCCATGTTGGCGCCATATTCGTGCTTGTCAGCTGCGGGTGTATAGAACAGTCCTACTCATCTCGCAGTTTCTGAGGCGTGCATCCGACTGTCGCGCGTCTGCGTAACTGACTTAGGTACCCGAAGGTACCAACCATGACTTGGCAGGTCGTCAGGGTCGTCTGCGCTCGGCCGTCTTGGTGGGTAGCAGTAACGTCAATATTTATGTCTGGTGCGTCTGCTGTCTTGTATCTTCGTGTCGAGGCGCGTGTGCACTGCGTCTTTGTGACGGCGGATGCTTACTGCGGCGTTCGTGTTGCTGGGAAACGGTGATCGTGCAATGGGAACCGAGTGGGGAGTCGTCTTCGGCATGCACATTCCGGACATAACGTTTTCAGAGGGATGCAGAGACGCGGGAAAGCGTGCCATAATGCCTCCCTGCGCCATTGGCTGCCTGCTCACATACATAGTGACGTGCGGCGTTGCGTCGGTATGACTTTGAGTTGCGAGGCACAACACGAGCGAGGCAGGCACGTCCATCCATTCTGTTCCTAGCAGCATCGTTGGCTGACTGCGAGATGGTCACACGACCGCGTCTGCGCCCTTGTTTATCGTAGTAGGTCCATCTCCGGGGTGCAACGCGCCTGCCACGGTCAGTAGGCCAACACGCATGAAGAGGGGGTGGTGCCCAGTGGAGAATGACTGCGCCGAAACTCGGAGTAGATCTTCTGGCGGACGAGAACTCTCTTTGGCATAACTCAATCACACCTGGGTGGAGGTTTGAGCCATTCCGGACGTCTTTTCAGCCGGTATGATAGGCCCGGGCATGCAATGGGATACTGAGAGAAGCAGCGTTGGGTAGACCATGCTTGGGTGAGCGCGAGCCTGTGATTATCATCAACTTTCGAAAGCAGGCATGCATCGCAAGCTCGGGCGAAGAGAGCCGTCAACCTTGAGGTTCCCAACGGCGAGCTGGAGTCGTGAACGGAGACGTAGAAGGCCCATACCGCGTCAGACAAGGATATCGAGTCAGGCACGAAGGTTGAAGGAATTATCTACGTGTGCCTGGGGAGACTACATACCGCACGGGCAGAAGAAGAAGGACCTGAACGTAGGCCACAACCACGTTAGATTCGACCTGCAGTAACGAATGCGCTGCGCGACTAAAAAGAGGCCACTGTTGCAGTGTTTCTAGATGGAAGACTCGCGCTACCAAGCAACAGACCACGGTAGATCTGGGGACTGACATACCGAAGTCGAGGTAGGGGTTGCAAGGCGACCTGCAGGCCTATATTGCCGAACACGATCTCCGAGCGATCGTACTTGGAACCTCTCTTTCGCGACCAGTACTATGGTTATTCCAAAAACATGTGTCTATATGGATGGTTTATGTACCTATAATCCTGCTGCAGTCGGATATGCGTGCGTATGGGAAAACAACCACAACAGGTGCGAAGAGCGGGAGAGAGCAAACTGATGATGTACACATTTTCGCTTTGCTTGTAACTTCTCATGTATACTGTACGAAGCTTACACAACGTCCGCCCGTGTTCAAGTCGAATAAGGATACCCGCCATGCGCGTATGTATGGGGGCGAGCGCGCCTATTGGCTATTCGGCGCCGGCGCGTTGATGGGCGGGGTCATGGGCACGGCGCCTTCAACGACGCTGAGGCCCTTTATGTCCTCGCGCTTGATCAAGAGCTCGGCCTGCCCGCCCTTCTGCTCCTCTGCCGACTCGGACTCCGGCGTCTTGATCTTCGTCATCTCGCCCACGAACGAGGTGCCCCAGTACGCTGCAGAGTACTTGGTCACGTACTACGGCGAGTTGTGAGCATTGATCGCGGGTAGATGCGAAGAAAGGTACTGCTTACCTTGAACAGCTTCCGATGGTTCTCCTTGCGGGTCTCCGTGTCCATGCTGACTGCTTGGAAGATCGAGTCTGCGACCTCTTGCGAGTCCCACGGGTTCACGACGATACTGCCATTGAGACTGTGGGCTGCGCCTGCAAACTCGGACAAGATCATGACTCCCTGTCGTTCTTGCTGGCAAGCGATGTACTCATATGAAACCTGCGCGTAGGCGTGTCAATACGTCTGGGAATCACTGCCGCAGCCAGTCCACTCACCAAATTCATGCCATCGCGTGTCGACGTGACCAGACACACGTCACTGACCGCATAGAGTGCGCACAGCTCGTCAAAGGGTAATGACTTGTGCATGAAGTGAATCGGAACAAAGTCGACCGTTCCGAATCTCCCGTTGATCCGACCAACAAGCTCGTTCACGATCGCGCGCAGGTTCTGGTATTCTTCTACATCTTGCCGTGACGGGACCGCCAATTGCACAAGGACGACCTTGCCGATCCACTCCGGGTGCTGGCTGAGGAACAGCTCAAGCGCGTGTAGCTTCTGGGGTACACCCTTGATGTAATCCAGCCGGTCAACGCCCACGATCACCTTCACGTCGCCGAAGCGCTGCTGCAGTTGCTTGATTCGGTTCTGCATGCTCTCCTTCTTGAGGTTCTCCGTGAACGACGTCGGGTCAATTCCGATGGGGAATGTGCCGACGTGGGCAAGGCGGCCCTCGAATTCAACACCGTTCGGCATGGTGGGAAGCGCGAGAATACGCGTGCATGACGACAGGAAATGCCGTGCGTAGTCGTACGTGTGGAAGCCGATGAGGTCCGAGTAAAGGGTCCCGAGAAGAATCTCCCGCCGGACAGGAAGGATTCTACCAGGAGTCAGGGTCAGGATTGTCGCAACGTTCTAGCGTGACAAGTGCTTACCTGTAGATTTCGCTCGACGGGAACGGAGTGTGGAGGAAGAACCCAACCTTGACGTTGGGTACATGCGCTGGCGCGCTATCCTCCGGTTCTACACCCTCGAGGATGCGGTCAATATCCGCTGCGATCGCATCGCCAACGTTCTGGCGGCCATCGTTGAGTACGCGGAGGAGCATGGGGAGGAGCATGAGGTGGTAATCTTGGACCCAGACCATGGAGCCTGGTACGAGCTGCTGCATAATCACTTGAGCGAAAGCCATGTTCGCCTGGCGGTACGCAAGCCAGTTCTCCTCCTCAAAGTTCATCTCGCCGGGGTGATAGTGGAATAACGGCCAAAGGATCGAATTACTGAAGCCATTGTAGTGGCGGTCTGCGACCTCGTCATCGAGGTACACCGCCTGGCACGAGTACTCCTCCTTCAGCCGCTTGTCGACGATTGGTCGGTCCTTCGGAGGGATGAAGAAACCCGGCCAGCCGATCCAGGTGAAGGACATGGACTTCTTGCAGCCCGAGAGCGCGGAAACGAGCCCGCCGGAAGACATCTTGAAGTGATATTCGCCCGCGGCATCTTTGTTGATCGTAACGGGGAGACGGTTGGAAACGACGATGAGGTGACCTTGCTCGGCGTCGAGCTCGGGAAGTTGCGGAGAGA
Organism: Fomitopsis betulina; assembly: GCA_022606075.1. Lineage (NCBI taxonomy): Eukaryota > Fungi > Basidiomycota > Agaricomycetes > Polyporales > Fomitopsidaceae > Fomitopsis > Fomitopsis betulina. The sequence continues at coordinate 504,725 of JABYQK010000008.1, read as the reverse complement.
TGAGGTCGGAAGGGGAGGAGGTGAGGGGTGGTCGCTGGGACATCGTGGAGGACGTTGTGGGCGACGTCGACGGCGTCGAGGATGGCAGCGCGGGGGATAGCGAGAAGGAGTCGAGGCCGTTGAAGGCCGTTTTATGCGCGAGCTGTTCCACCGCGTCCGGTCCGCGACAGTAAATCGCACTTATCGATGATGTCATCCACCCGTAATTGATCGAGGCTTTGCGCTGGGTAGTCGTTATTCCATATCGGGCATTCTCTAGCCTATTTTCATCGCACCCGTCAATCTAACTCCACTACTTGAATAACCACCCAACGCGCCAGCCGTCATCTCCCTCCATCGTCCTCCTCATCGCCATCTCCCACCAACCCACGGTCGCGCAACTATTCGCTCCGCCAGATGCGAAACTTAGCGATTCAGGGCTGCCAGGGAGCTCGAAGATCATCCGTAACTTGATTATAGTCCAGCTCCTGTGCGGCCCGGGCCGTCGCCGTTTTTTGGGCAAGTTCTGCGGTCTAGAAAAGAGTTGGTCACAAGTGTGTCTCCGCACAGAGACCGAGTACATAAAGATTGAATAGCGAGTCGACTCTGTTGTATGCTCGCTGTTTTTCGCTGCTTGGGCTAGCAATCACGACGCGTATCGATGGGCAAGTCGTCTCTTTCTGGGTAGTCAACCTCGGTGTGTGCACATCCCACGTCCTCTTACCGCCCGTCACTCTCGTAGGGTCCAGTGCATATCGGCTCTCACTACCGTCATATGCACGGAGAACTGGATGGTTGCCTCTTTCGACGTGAGTTCCCCGTATCGCTGAAAGTAACGGTTCACGGCTGTGTAGCACATGACTAATGGATCCTGTTGGCGCAGACTGGACGAATGCCAATGCAAGATCGTTCGCCTTGCTCCGGACCGCCTCCCAGGTCTACGGGATACGTATCGTACCTGAACATATGAGCGACCCCAGAAATCGCGCCGCTGTTGACTGTCCTGGTCATATCAAGCAAGTAAGTTTAGACCCGTAGCCTTGACTATCGCGCAGGAATATCATCTCTGATTGCCATCGTGGATCGTCTGACCTATATGCTCAACGTAAGTATTCGGGCTGAGCCCACATCCGAAAACAGCACACGTGTGCCTCGGCGATATCTCGCACGCCAGCTTCTAAATGCGCCCATCCACCCCAAAGATCAGCGAATGGTCTACGGATCGCGATCACCAAGCAAGGATGCGACTGACTCAACGACTACACCGCCCGATCACCCTACCATGCCTTCCTTCGCCTCGACGATCACTGCATTAGAAAACCCGAGCAGGTAACTTGTTATTTCTGAGGGAGAGCACACCGTAAGTATGACAGCTGAGCTTCGGCTTGAGACCGAGGACGTATAGGTCATCTTGTTCACTCTTTCAATGTTGACATCAGTTCGAGGCCTTCATGGAATAGGATCACACGAAGCTAGCACACCGATCCAGATTCACGAGACGAGTGACCTGAGTGAGCCTTCAACTTCTCACTCATGAGATACTTACTCTTAGCAATTTGTGTCTGCGCAACCTCCTGATAGCGTCTTTAGCGTGGCTTGCTTGCTTTGCGAGGGATACGAAGTTTGGTGGTGAGCCGTGCGCCGAGCGGCGCCGAAGCTGGTTTCCGCTAATATAAACAACAAACACTTGAAGGAGGAGTTAAGGCGCGTCGGCGTGTCGAACAACATTGACGATCACTTAGAGCTTTGGATAATAGGCCAGCTTGGCCCGCTCCTTTGGCTATCCTTGCACCGTCGATCCCTTTGCTCACGGCTTTCAATGTTTACGCTTCTTCGCGTACGTCCTCGTCGACAGTGAATCATTTGCCTCGTGTCATATGTCTCAACTTTTTCTATGTCGTCGACGAATGATACAACTACCGGCGTCACGTACGTGGCTCCCGCGCTGACCTGGCCTGCAAGCAAGGCTAGCTTGCTCATGCAATTAATTGTGACTACGCTGGATCTGGAGCTACGCGACGCACATCATCCGGTGCGGGACTGTGCCAACGCAGAAACCGAATGTCTTCGCTCAAAGTCCACCTTGTCGATCATCTTTTGGGACAGCTCCGTGCCGGTTCGTGTTTGGATAAGAATTCGATCTTGAACGGCGCAGCGAGGCGAGGTGCCGTCAGCGTAACTACTAGCTACAGGGGACTCGGATGTGAACGATCCCAGCTGGCAGCCTAGCAGCAACAGGGCTATTGCAGGTCCGTGGCATTAGGTTATCGGAGGAGCGAGGGTGATTCACCACGAGGGGAAGGTTAATAGGCAGCACACATATTGGAGCAGCGGTGAGCGTGGCAAGTGCGAATCAATCGTGGGTGCGGAACTTGTCCTCCGCCACCGTGACCGGCACGGGGTCTCCCATCGAAGATCCAGTCCCTACCGAACGCTCGATCGAGCGAAATATGCAGATACTTCAATATAATCAGAGACATATTGCATTAGCAAACACTGTTCGAGATCGACGTATGAACTATGCTCGTACGATGTGTGAACATCTCCGACGCGCATATGGTCCATGATATATCTACAACACAGCGGCTTCAGGCAGAACCGTCCTGAGGTGCTCCCAAGATTTTCATGAACCGAGCATACGAGATCAATTTCTCCCTCTTCGCCCTTAACTGGTCGAGATTCGGCAGAATTTCGTCCTCGTCCTCGTCCTGACTGACCTCCGTGCTACGTGCCTCGGCCTTCTCTGCACCATCTAAAAGCTTTTCCGCGCGCACAATAGGGGAGGTCAGAGTAGCGCTTTTACGGGCGATTCTTGTGGCGACTCATGAGCGATCTTGAGGCGCTTCTACGACCGGAAGATCGCCCAAAGATCGCTTGAAAATCGGTTTCTACTCTGACCTCCCCGCTTTCGACATGGCGATTCTCGGTCGATGCAGCCCAGTGTAGACAATGTATCCATTTCATTATACCCATTTTAAAATTGTTGGTGAAGTAACGGGTGTGCTCTGTCCCATCATGGCCCGCCGCACTCGCCGCCGTCGACGAGCAGAAAACCTACTCAAAGCCTTCCGAGGGCTCCATCATCGGCCGCAGGCGTTTCGGTCTTCTTGCGTCTGCCCATTTGGATGCAAGGCGAGCGAAGCAGAGCTGTATGCTGCCAGCAGAGTGTATATGGAAGTCGAGGACGAGGGCGAGGGCAGGCGCAGCAGTCGTCGGCTTGCAGAAAAATGCAAATACTTTAGAATTGATACTACATTTATTAATTTACTGAGTCACTCTAGTTAAGGCACCCTATATCGGTGCAGGCTGGACGAGAATCAACAAGCGATGTGCAGCGATTCGGGGTGTCGAAGCGCCTCCGGAGTCGCTTCGACGATCCGGGCGCGATGCACGATTTTGGACGCTTCGGCGTTGCTCAAATCGCTGTCAACATCGTGTCTCGGAGAAACTCTGAATCGTCCGAAAATCGCTTGCTCTGACCTCCCCTAATAGCGGCATAGGCGAATTCAACCGTGGAAAAACGGAGCCAAAGCTGGTGAGCCCAGCTGTCCTTACCGACGAAGAGCGACCTGAAGACAGAATCATCAGAGCCCTTGAAGAAAGAGTCGTATCCCCTATTGGTTCCTAGGAGGAAGTCTCGCTTGTGCATCCCAATGTCTGGAAGCGATTCTTGCTCCCAGACGAGCAGGCGCCGAAACTTCTTCTGCAGATCGAGGACGGTGCAAACGCAGATGAGAATGTAGAACAGGGACTCGAGGTCGTGGCGGTAGAGGTGTGGTGGTGGAGGACCGTCCCTTAAGAGATCCATCGCCATCCGGTGCCAGTGCGATCCCTTGCTCTCTTTTCCGATTCGTTCGGCAGAGTGCTATCGTCACTTGGTAATGCTACGTTTGGCGTACTCATGGGTAGTATGGCACGAGGCTCCCGAAGGCGCGGAGTAGACGTGGCACCGCCCGCATGATCCTTCGCTAGATCCCATTCACACAAGACGCCATAGATCTTGTCCCCGGCACGGTACCACATTATGTTGTTTGTGCTGAGGTTGCAATGCAAGATGTGTGATATCTCATAGACCCAGTGGTGGACTATAAGGAGTATGTGTGAAACGAGGCGGCGAGGCGGCGACAAACTGGTCACACACCTCGAACAATGTGGATGAAGATCTTCTTGAAGTCGTCAACCGATTCCACTGTTTCCAGCCACTTTTATCACTTCATGACTAGCGTCCGGCAAACATGTAGATTGGGAGCTTCGGGCAAGATGCCCACAGTGACTCAAGGAAGCCCGATCTCTTCGATGCTACGAGTGACTGAGAACTTTCCGTATGGAGAGTCGTTGGTCTGCTCTCCACATTTGACAGGTTGGGTGTCGCAGCTTGCCGATGTGCCATCACACATGCACAGTTGCAAAGGTGCGGGAGGGAGCTGACATTGTCCACGGCCTATATTGAGCCATGGATTAAGCATATGCGCTCTGGTAAAACTAGGCTACGTCACGAATCACTGACTTGCACTGCGAGTCCTTTGTGTAGTAGGCGGGGGAGGACTCGGATTAATATCGTTAGGACAGGTGTTGGTAGTTGGAGCCAATCTTGAGCTGCAGCCGACGTCGGGAGCCATGTTTTGACTTTGTTGCGTACTCTTTGGATGCAGTGACAAATACCCGAGAGCGAAGAATGCACGCGGAGAGGTTGCTGCCGAGGGGAGGAAGGGTGAGCCTGCCACGTCCCGTGGTGAGTAGTGCCCAGAGGGTGTCACATTGTCGCAGAGACTGTCTGTCATTCGGAGCAGTCTATTCCGTTGTACAGCCAAGCTTCTGGGAGAGAATACAAGGATCCGTTAAACCGCGGTCGTCTGCCATGGCAGTCTGAACGCGGCGCGGCCACGATTCCCAATTGAGAGCATGTTACGTCACAGTCACAAACTACTACTGCGTTTTCTCGCTGCTCGGCCTCATTACCCACTCCTGTTTTGGCTTGTACGTCAATCAACACTCGCTTCGAATTGGCAGCGTGCTCGCCTCTGGTGAAGTGAGTAGCAACTCATGAACTGTGCACATAATATGTACCCGAGCGTTCAACGCTGTGGCGTGAGAGGCTGATCACGTGCGACGCATAATGGGCTTCCCGATTTGGCGGACAACCTCTACGCCCGCCGCGGACACGGCCGAAGCACATTGTCGGTAAGCCCGTTGTACTGGCTACATATCTCAACTCCGCGGCTATCAAACATGAACAAAGACGAGATATCAACCATGCCCTGGCCGTGGCATGGCTTTCCCTTCGCGTTCCACCACCACCCTGCAGACACTCCCCGCGCGTTCTTTCTCCTCAACTACTCTATGCCTCTTTCACAATCCCAATTAGACACGCCACTACTCCGTAAAAGCAGTGTGTCCTCGTCCGCCATCGTGAAACCCGATCAAGAAGTCCCCTCGCAGGGTGATCCCGAGCCTCTTCCTCAGGAACCTGTCACCCCCCCAAAGCGCGGACTGAAGATCCCCACATTCGGTGAGTGGGCCACTGCCAGTTTCTCTGGCTATCCAGTGCCTTACTTCATTTTACAGCGTTTGTCAGCTCGACACCATCGCAGTCGGGCGCGCTCGTCAGCGCTAAGCGTGGCAGCGGAGGTGCCAAACTCAAGGCCAGCAGGCATAATTCGTGGGTTAAACGATACTTCCCAAACAAGGTCATCTGGGGCGTCGACCCTACATAATTCATAGATGGAGTCTGGAGTGACACTGTACCCATCCGCGACCAACCTTTCCCCAATGCGGACGGCACTCAGCCTGAGTCATATCAGCTGCACGCTGAATACGCAGAGAAACTGGTGAAGGCTAAAGACGAACGACAATCATACGCGCCCCTGGTAGGGATGCTCAACGATGTCGTACGGCAATTGTGCGGGGTGAAAACGGATCCGGGGTACGTTAAGCGTCCTTACACAGGCGTCTTCTATCTCCACGACATCATACACTTTCATGGGGTCACGAATGAGCGGATGGACCTTGTGTACTCGACGGTGGAGCGTCGGAAAGGAGTCACCGCAGACTTCGAAAGCGCATTTGTAGAAGTCAAGAAGGAGGATAGGGACAGCAAGGCGCAGAAGGGAAAGGCGCAGGAGGAGAAGGCGCAGGAGGGCAATGCGCATAGGGCGAAGGCGAAGGCCTTGGAAGGGACGCAGCCGTCTCAGTCTGGGACTGGCCCTACAGACTGGACGACAAGGGTCCAACTGGACGTGCGCCGAGCCGTCAGCGCGCCTGCCGGGAGTCGACCAGGGAAACGCAAGCGAGGTTCGGGCGAAGACGACTACGATGCTCCGGACGCAAAGCGGCGAACTGGCTCGCAGATGCAGCCGCTATCGTCTGACGCTCGCGTGCGGTCCTTGACCGACAACGAGGCACAGGCAGTGCGGTATATGAACAACCTCATGTCGTCCAACGTGCGCTCGTTCGGGATAGGCCTGCTCATCGAGACGGACGACATGCGTCTTTGGTATGGCGATCGAATGGGGCTAATTGTGTCGAAGAAGTACAAGTGGCTGAAGGAAGACAACTGGATATTCCTGCGCTGCATTGCGGCGATCGCTCAGGCGTCTGTGCACGAGATGGGCATCTTCCCTTTCCTCCAATTCCCCATCAAAGACGGAGAGACTATGTTTACCTCGTACGAGGGAGCGTATCTATCGATAACAGCGTGTCCGTACGACGGGGAGGCAGCCGAGGAAGCGAAGGACGCGGAGAAGCTTGAGTTTGCACTCGCTGTGAAGGATCCTCATGTGTACGCCGAGTTCGGTGTTGTGGGTCGTGGGACAAGTGTCCTGGCTGTGGTCGCAAAACCCGACACCAAGGCGCGTGAGCTGTACAAGGACGAGGGGCTCGTCGCGAAGATCTCCTGGCCGCACGAGGCGCGCCAAGCAGAGGACGTGCTGATCAAGGCCGTGCGCAGAGCACTGAAGAAAGAGAAGCCACAGTACCTTCCAAACATCGTGGATCTCAAGTGCTCAGTCACTCGTAGCATCGAAGAGATCGGGCTTCCTCGAGTTGCCATGGGCATCTTGCCTGAAGCTCGTGATCTACGCATCTGCAGGACACTTGTAATGAAGCGTTACCAGCGGCTGGAGATGCTGGAGACGGTTGACGACTTCAAGAAGATCTACATTCAGATTGTTCGAGGTACGTGATCGATTCGTCCTCGCCCGCTCAACTCACTGACTGTGTGCGTAGCTCATTACTGGGTCTACGAGACATCTTACATTCTGCATCGCGACCTCAGCATCAATAACATCATGTGGTACCGCATCGGCGACAGACTCGTCGCCGTCCTGTGCGACTGGGACCTAGCGGAGCATCAGATCAATGGCCCCACTTCTTCGCGGCCGGTCCGTGATACACAGGCCACACCACCCGTTGGTATACCAAAGGCTGCATCGCAGACTGACGCTGGCGCACAACCGGTCGACCCAGCATTGAAGCCGAGATATCGCACCGGCACTGGTCCATTCATGGCCATGGATCTCTTACGGAAGGGCGCACCTCCACCCCACCTCTACCGCTACGACCTTGAGTCGCTGTTCTACATCCTCATATGTGTCTGCGCTGCCCTGGACCTAAAGACAAAGACGTTCCGGCGCTTGTTTCTCCGGGAGCAAGAATCACTTTTGGAGATTGGGCGAATCAAGAGGGAATTCCTGACGGGAGGTATCAAGGAGTATGAAACCTTCTTCAAAGGCTGCAGCACGGCTTTCAAGTCACTCTTCACCGGAAAGAAAAGCTGGGCGCGTCAGCTTTGGTACCAGTTCTCCGCAGTCGAAAGAGCATATGACAAGATTGTAGAGGCGGAAGACGCAGAAAGTCGATCAGATACAGACTCGCAAGAAGATGACGAACTCCAGGAAGCGGAAGCGGAGGAAGAGGAGGAAGAGGAGGAAGAGGAAGTAGGGCCGCCAGTGAAGCCCAAGGTCACCGTCCCACTGTCACAGCCGAGTGTTGAGGAGTTGAAGGCGCAGCGAGAGACGCTGATCGGCTACGCCCAGTTCATGGCAATCTTGGGTGCTCCCAAGAGCATTCGGGCTCCTGCCTGAAGCGGCGCTACAGATATTAGTACTTCAGATAATAGTACCATGCTTGTTCATACTAGATCTTGTCCGACGTGTTCAATTATACCATTGTTTCGCGCGTATTCCTCAAGCAGGGTGACTGGATCCGGCGCATCACTTCGTGCTCTCAGCTCTGCCAGATCACTTCATCACCTCAGAGTCGGGGTTCAATGAGCATATGTTTAGATCAATGTGCTTGGTATATATGTATCCATGCGTATGTCCGCACTACACAACCCAGCCTTCCGGGCGCGTTGCGCCCGGAGTTTGGATCACCCTGCCAACCCAGCGGAGAGGCTTCCCGCCTTCATGTTCCGCCTTGGTATGTACGTGTGCGGTCACTTCACTCCTCGTACTATTCGCACTGAAGAGGTACCCGTCCCTGATCAAGTGTACATATTTGCCGTAGTGCGGCGGGGCGCGCGGTTGTCCCTCGCACATGGTTGTTTTAATCAACCTCCCACGCCATGCTCACCACCATGGCGCTTGTTCAAAAACTTAGTATAATCAAGCAGAGTCAAGCTAGTAGTGCGGGTGCCCCGACGTTCCACAGCACACCTTCAAGCCTATCCTCGTTGCACACAGATCCATCAGGAGTATGTCTCTTGAAAACAAACGGAAATCAGACGGCCGCGACAAGGGGAGGCGCAGGTACCGCTCGGTGCGCTGACCATCCATTCTCCGCTTCTGTGCTCGATACTGACCCTGATTATAGGACGGCACCCCGATCTGGGGTCAGCGGGTCGTAGACGGGCCGGGGGTCTGGGTCACTTGTGTGAAAGGGAAGGAGAAGCAGACCGTCGGAGAGCTGTACGACTTGTTTGGCTCGGTGGGTCCTCACGGTGGCCGTGATTCTTCATCAAGCTAACATTACCCAGCTCGCATCCGAGCTCTGGCCAGAAGCTGGTGATGATAGTGAGGACGGCGACCCAGGCGGGGCCGATGACCTCGAAAAGCAAATCGCGAAAGAGGTCGAGTCGATGAAGCGACCGAGGAAAGAGCAAAGGTTCGGTATGTCTTCACCTGCCCGTGCTCAGTCAGATCCTGAGGATCGCTCCAGCTAATTGCCAGACAAGTACGCCTTGCGGTATGTCACTACCCTGCAACCAGAGAACCACGTTTACTGATGGAGCCTAGTTGTCTTCATATCATGCAAGCCGCCTGTGGACCCAGTCGAGCTCGTCGTCAAACATGTGCAACATGTGATGAATGACGGAGTGACACAGACGAGGTCTGTCGTTCCCCATGCTTCAATTCTGGCGGCCGAGATCATCCAGTTGTTCTTAGATTCACCCAAAGACTCACCCCGGTAGCAGCGACATGCGTCGCCAACCTACCCGAAGTGATCTCGCTCAGCAAGCGCGTCATCGTTCCGTTTTTCGAGGAGGACCCAGAAAAGGTGTACCGGGTGAGTGAACTCGAATTCTCTGTCCGAGTTTCCTCCTGAGGTGCCCCAGTATAAAATTGAGCTCAGGATGCGGAATCATAACACGATCTCGAAATCTGCGCTGATCGACGGACTTGCAAAGGCTATTCCGGAGAGACATAAAGTCGACCTGGATACCCCCGAAGTGTTCATACTAGTGGAAATCTTCAAGGTGCGCGGACGATGCTTCCCGAGGACCTACACTGGAGCTGATTTCGTGTCAGAGTATGTGTGGCATGAGCGTTGTGAAGGATTATTACCAATTGCACAAGTTCAACGTCATGGAGATCGCACATACGAAGACGGATAGTTCACAGGAGGAATGTAGAGTGACAGTCCCCATCGCGCCGCCACCTAGTGAAGGGGATGGGACACCAAGTCAATAGTCGTTGTGCTTACAAAGAAGCAGTGTGTACGCGAGACATAGATGTACCGGCACTAGCTACACGCCATGTAGCAGTACACAATACAAATGTATGTATCCTGCTTGAGTGTCAGGCTCAGCGCAGGCCGCGCAGGAGGAGATAAACTCACATGTCCTCTCATGAACGTCGTCGTACACTGCCCGCGTCCAACATACCCTGGTCGCATATGAAGCTGCACACAACTAGCGACCTAGTGGCCGATATAGCCACACTAAAGGCTAGGCCACGCGCCGAGCGCTGAGTAGCATTTGGATGCTACATAGCTTCATCATCTCCCGTTGCTAAGTACTCTGACTACGACATCTCTATTATCCGTGAAAATTCTACTTTACATATAATATACGACTACGACTTCAGGCAGTATTTCCCAAGATCTTCATAAACCGAGCATAAAGGATTTGTCTCTCCCTCTTTCACTCTAACTGCTTGAGACTAGGGCGGATCTCCTCCTCTTCCTCTTCGTCTGTGGTGTGACACATAGACAGACGGGGGACAACAATCTTGTACGTTCAATGACGATTTTGCCATACACAAACTCGTTGCGCATGAAAACGAACTAGTGGTACACCCGATTGTCCTCGCCTCGCCTGTCTATGGGTGCCTCGACCTCAGAGTTGCAATTGACAAAGAAAGCAGCGTATCCCTCGATGCCTCCGATGAAGAACATCTTCTTGTTCATTCCGACCTCTAAGGGTAATTCGCGCTCCCAGAGCAGCAAGCGCTGAAACTTCTTCTGTAGGTCGAGAGAAGCACAGACGTATACGAGGATGTAGAATAGCGACTCGAGAGCGTGGCGATAGAGGTGCGGCGGCGGCGGGCCTTCCCGCAAGAGGTCCATGACAACGAATTGGGAAGACATCACTTCTGCCGGCTGAGTGGTCCAATCAGTTAGCCATGTCAACCCTAACATGTCCGCGGTCCGAGGACCCATCGGTGCTTGAGCTGGCGTTGAGAAAGTGGCACCGCCTGTCCGAACTTTCACTAGTTCGTGGTCACATAGGACACCATGGACTTTGTCGCCTATACGATACCACATGATGCCATTTGGGCTGAGGTTCCGATGGAGAATGTGCGCCGCCTCGTAGACTCGGTGGTGAACTACAAGGATGAGGGGTGAGCTAGCGAGCGAGCTACCACACAATCACGCACCTCGAGCAACATCCACGAAGATAGGTTTGAAGTTGTTGACCGACTCTACCGATTCAAGTCGCTGGTAGCACCGCTTTTTGACGAGCGGTCTGCACGCGCGTCTCGCTCGCGTTAGAGATATTGTTCACAAGCCCGAAGCCTACTCATCTCGGGGAGTGACCGAGAGCTTGAGGTCCACGGCGATATACGGGTGGCTTTGTCGCCTTCGGCACTTTACGTATGGTTGCGTATGTGCGGCCACTCGACCTTCGCGAGGTGGATAGAGCGCAAGTGCTGTACGGCCCGCCGGCGCGTCGAGCATGCACGTAGTGGTCAACCTCCCACGCCACAACGCCTCACTATTACCGCCTGCTGTTCTTGCCTGCTGTTCTTGAATGCTTCGAGTCCCGGCCGTGCCGTACAGACTATCTGCATAGCAAGGGGACATGCCGTTGGGAAGGCCATGGGCCACGGTGACGCAGCTGCGCTCAGCCTACTTGACACGCTGGAGCTACGGAAGCCTTCTAACACGCCCAACACACGACACACTATGCCTATTTGTCGCTTCTACATATCATTATTCAGTCGGATCCTGCTCGAACTCGGATGAGCGTACAAGGGTTGCTCTCACCTCAGCTGGTAGCAGCCAGTCCTGTTGAGATGTTCCGCCGGGTAGCAACATTTGTAATGTTCCTTGAGATGGGGAGGAACTGGGTTTAGAATGGGATCAGAGCGGGCAGTCATTAGTCTACGATGCAGATCTTGCGAGCTTACTGGTCAGCACCCTTGCGTACCGTGGTCATGCTTGCGAGTGAATGGGGTTGCTCAATCCTGATGGAAATGGGGCCTGCACAGAGGCACGCATGGCGCCTGTCGCAGTGTTGTCCGAGTAGAAACTCGTCGAGTTTTCGACTGCTGTCCAAGTCGAGTCTGGTAACCGACTGGTAGCCGTACCGCGAGCTGCATGAGTAGACAGTATGCGTCGGTGCATTCAGAATCTCACATACCCCTTATACTGACACGCGCAGCACAGTCAATACCAATATTGAGAGATGCGAACAGAAGGCGCGATGGTCAATAGCGACGGCTGCCTCTCATGATCAGGCGTGTCCGACCGGGAGATCTTGTTACTACTCCTGGCTGGATCACCTTTCGAAGTGAGTTGTGCCATCTTCGCAGCCTTCGCAGCCGTACACAATCAGTCGTGCCGGGCATTCAAATCTGAAAGGCGGTACGCTCAATGATGTTATCGCCGCAGATGTGATATGTACATACCCGACCTAGCAGCGGCGCATCTGAGGTGCCAGTGCTCTGGATGACTGAACGCTGCAGTAGCGGCCATGTATATGTTCGACGGCCTCGTTCTGTAATACAGCCAGTACCGCTGTACTGTGCAATATCGCCGCCGGTGGGTGCGGACGCGGACAGTCCCGGTATAGACACACAGACCCGTACTGGTCATCCCGTCGTCGGGACCTTGCACGACGTTGAACGGGGGCGGGTGATCTTGGATTATTGCGCCCTGCCTTATACCACATAGAGCGTAGCCCAGGAGCTTGGCGGCGTCCAGCAGACCCTGGTTCCTGACCATCGGAACGTGCAGAACCATGTCGATGTCATCTATCCTTCTCTTGAACACAACATCGCCTTGTCACCACACAAGGACACTCGGCGCGGAGCGCCCATCTCCGAGGGTAAAACTCGGGATAAGAGCCGTTATCGACGTGCCTCGTCCGCCTCGCCTCCGTCTTCCTCAAAGCAGACAAAAATGCAGCGCATGTGAGCCTGTGACGCTCGAGTCCTAGAATAAACGCACACGCTATATTCGTGCGACAGCAGATCCCAGCGTCACGGTCGGCTTCCTCGCTCACTCGGATTCGTCTCGCTTTCTCGACGCCGTGGCGTGTCTCTTAGCACTCCCGTCCTCGCACGGCTAGTGCTGCACTCCCATGACTCCCTCCCAACCCCTCATCGCCGCCCGTGCAACTTCTGATCCTCTGGGAGGGGGGCCGTCCCCTCCCGAGACCTTACGAACAGACCGGTCAGCGGTCATCGGCATCGCATTCGCCGGAGCCTTGGTGATAGGATGCAGCATCTGGTTGTCAATATACTTCTTCCAGCGCCGGAGAAGAATGAGGAGGGAGCGGGAAGAGATGGTCGAGGACAAGAAGCGCATAGCGAGGAAGTCGATGATGATGCGTTCAGAAGGAGCAGCAGAGTGCGTCTTATTCCACCTGTATTCAAAGCAATATGAATTTAAGATGTTGGCGCAGTGTCGCGAATCCTGCACCTCGCCCGAGGGACAACGTCAGGACAAGGGCTGTCGACAGAGCTCTGATTACGGCCAGCGTCATCATGCCCGAGAAGGCGCCGACGGCGCGTCCTCCGACGAGCGATCATGGCGACGACGGCGTGCAAACCACAGCCCTCCCTCCGCCCATCATGCTCCAGCCACCTTCCCCAGTGATCGAAGAAATACCTCGTCTGCCGGATGTCCAGCAACCGCCCCCATCCGCCTTTCAGGAGCCGCCGCGCGCGCACTCGAGCCGGCCGGGGAGCAGCTCACGCACGGGTTCCTTCGTCACGAGGAGCAGCCCACTGCGACACAGCGCGACGCCATCCGCGTCACGCGCGTCGTCCTTCTCCACCACGTCGATACAGCTGTTTGACGAGGGCCAGATGCGGAAGGTGCGCCAAACGTTCCTGCGCGCGCTGCCTGACGAGCTCGCGGTCGTGCGCGGCGAGTACCTTGCGATCATCGGCCGGTACGACGACGGCTGGTGCGTGGCCGGGCGCGAGGCCCGCGGCGGGCGCCCTATTGACGTCGAGTTCGGCGCGGTGCCCGACTGGGTGTTCTCCCGCCCTGAGGAGGGCGTGCGTCCGATGCGTCCGATCCGGAACGCTAGCTTGAACGTTCGTGTGTCGCTCGAAGCTCCAGGGGGACCGTCGTTTACGTGGACAAATACTTGACGAGTGCTGTGATGTATGTCCGTGATGTGTTGTAATGCCCGCGCCGTAGTGGATGCCGTCGGCAGGGACGTGTAGATTATGGGGACCACCGCCTTGTTAAGGACTTGTGTAGAACGGTGGATGCTTCAAGTTCAGGACCTTGTACCATACCCTAGATTCACGCAGTCTACAGTAGGACCTAGAAGACGTACACATGAGCATGATGAGAGAGTAGCCCAAGTCCAAGCTTTTGCGCGGGGGAGACTCAGTAGTGGTTCAGGGACAAAGCAGAGTCGCCAAGCCAAGAGAGTGCTGTGTTTCCGGCAATTGCCGACCTACGTCCAGCAGATTGGCCGCCCGGGCCCCCTTCGAGCTCGGACTCAAGCTCACACACAACCTGGATCCTGCCCATCCCCCCTCGAGAAGGTTGTATTTAGAGTCTGCCTACGGGAGACTAGACTCAAGCTCTCCTTGACGGTGTATATACATTGTAAGTGTATGGGTTCTGAGATTTATGAACAACGAGTTGTCCTGCAGGCCTAGGGTGATACCGCCCAACCGTGCCAGGATTGACTTCAAATGCGTGTGGACTCATCGATGAGCAGTACTGCCGTACGCGTTGAGTCACCGACTCACGATAGAAGCTATCATTACTGCTTATCGGTGTACACTACTTATATCAATGTCTGAGGCTTGTCGCTGACGCTGTTTCCCCAACCAAAGCTGCCCTTCATATAGCAGCACACACGCACGTGTCTACGACGCTCAACCCAGCCTAGCCCTTCGCTTGGTCGTCCGATCACCGACCAGTACATATACCGTTCACAGCCAGGCGCGAATTCGCCTCCGAATTATAGACTGGGCCTCAGTACGTCATAATCACAATTAGAGTGTACACAATCTGACAACGATTGACAAGCTTTCACACTACAGCGACTCGCAACGCAGCGACGGCTACCATGAAGCCCACCTTGCCGTACGAAATTGAGGAGCAGGTCGTCGACAACCTCCACGGCGATCCTATCGCCCTCCAAGCCTGCAGCCTAACTTGCAGCGCTTGGGTCCCGACGGCGCGTCGCCACCTCTTCCGAACTGCCGCTTTGACAAGCAAGCGGCGCTGCGTGCGCTTCCTTACCGTGCTCGAGTCGACAGCGGACACAGAAGGGGGCCGGTATACATCTGTCGGAGAATATGTGCAGGAGCTCCACTTGCCCCCCTTTGCTCTGGACCACATCAGGGAAGGACGTGTGCGCTACGAGATGGTGTGTCAGATCTTTCGCCGTCTCCCAAACGTCACGACCCTGGTCCTCGACCACTTCGACTGGCCGCACTTCATTATCGACCACGTCATCCCGGGGGAACACGCAACGAACATACGGGATGCACTTGTGTCCATCTTCCCCTTTCCCCGCTTGCAGCAGCTTAGCATTCGAAACCTCAGCTTTGTCATCACCGACGACATCCTCCAGTTTATCTCTTGCTTCCCCAACCTGACTGCGCTGGAGCTAGTCAATCTGATGGATTCTCATACGAGGTACGAAGATGATACTCCCCATACGTTAATACCGTGCGGGGAGGATATCTGCCTCCAGGAGCTAGTCGTGTATATGGGGCTCAACTCCACCCGATGCCTATGCAACTTGTTGGAGAGCTTGCTGAAGCCACCGTTCGAGTTGCGCCTGAGGAAGCTTCGTTGGAAGACCGACGATCCAGACGTAACTCCAGGCAGAGATTTGCTCAGCATGCAGGAGAAAGTCCTGACGAAACTATTCTATGGAGCCAGGGAGACCCTAGAGGAGTTCAGTCTGAATGTTCAGCGTGACGGTCAGTGTCCGACTGATTTGTGTTGCAATTTACTATCACTGATATGACGAGGGCATCCACGGCACACAGGATGGCTCGGGCAGCCGGAAAATACCATCTCGGGTCATCACTCATTGTCCGTTCTGACCCTGGCATTCCGCATACCTCGAAGCCATCCGGATTATTGGTCGTCCCTCCCGGGGTTCATCTCAAAGATTGACTCGACTGCCCTGCGGGAGGTGAACTTACATGTTATCAGCCTCTGGGATGGCTTCCAATGGGACTTCGTCAACTGGGACTCTCTTGCAGATGCTCTCATAACTTTGCATGAAAAGCATCCACGGGTCCTGGTTACCTTCAGGTTTTCATTTTGTGTTATTTCGTATCTCATCATGCCGGCGATCGCTGCCCCACTCGGGGTAAGAATTCGGCGGGCTCTCGAGAAAGGGGTGCCGGTTGTCGCGTTCCGTGAAGGACTCGGTATTTATAATGTCACATACGATGCAAGTTCCTCTGCGCCTGGGAAACCAGACGCAGACTGGAGTGGGATTTTCTCAACGCGGACTGAAATATGATTGTCATCCTGTATCATGATTCATTTCCCCAAGTTGTTGGTACAGATCTGATCCCTCTGTAGTTGCCGTCCTGATTGGGTACGTATATGAGGTGACACTACATGTGCAGTACCGCGGCCAGTGTGGCGTCGTTTGTCAGGCGTCGTTGCCATCGGTCTGACGTGACCATCATCGCCAAGTTGTCACACGTGGTCACACGGTGCCTCCCGCAGTGCCCGTCACACGTATCTCAACATTCGCAGCATCGCGCGGTCCTCACTCATCACTTCCCGCCAGTCCCAACGACGAGGCCGCAAGCGAGTCCAGGCGACTCCCCCTCAGGTACGAGCCCTTAGACGGCACGTTGGTCTTTGAAAGTCTGACAGCGCCCTCAGCTTGGCTCCTTGTACTCTCACTGAGACGACGCTCTTTACTCCTCACCATCGTTCAGTTCTTTCGCAGAAATGCACATCAAGAAACATGCCAAGCGGCTTCAAGATGTGGCCCTAGATGAAGTGACACCCCTGCCGACCATCGCAGGCTTCTCTGGAGTTGCATCAGCGTCGGCGGGCGTCGCCACGAGCTCTCTGTTTCTCAACACCGATGCCAGCGAGTCCTCGGATACCGAAACCGTTCGCTACTCTTTGGCGGGTGGTGTCGTGACCTTGACATCCTCGCAGCCGTCGTCCTCCACCGTGTCGGCTACCTCATCCACACCAATCCCGTCAGCCAGCTCTAGCGCCGTCGTATCATCTAGCTCCCAGCCATCCATTGGCACCGTCGTAGGTATATGTCTCGGCGTATTTGCCGCTCTCGCAGCCGTCATCATCGGCTACTACCTCTATTCAAGGCGCTCGTTGAAACCGGAGAAGAAGAACAGGGACGGCCAATGGGACAAGCTAGCGGACGGCGAGGACAAGTGGGAGGGTGCGACACCCAGGTCGCCTGGCGAGCGGGAGTTCCATGAAAAGAACTCGCAGATGTTCAAGAAGTCTTCCCCTAGTATGCGCACCACGCGGACCAAGCTCCTCGCCGACGAGCAGGATGGCTTCAACTTGCCGCCGCTCGAGTTCGCGAAGTACCACCCAGGTCTGGCCAAAGAGCTCGCACTCGAGCAGCCCACCCGCCCCTACGCCGCACAGCGGGGCGAGAGCGGATTTTCTTGGGACGATGGCTCAACAGTCCGCGAGGACTCCTTCTTGGAGATGCGATCCGTGCGCGCTGAGTCCGGCGCGATATCGCCGACACTAGGCTTCGCAAAGGCGACGTCCGCTGCGGAGTCTCACATCCACAGATGGGAATCCGCCGAGGTCATGACGATGGGAGACGAGAACATCGAGGGCCCGAGGGAGATGCAGAACCCCTTCACCGATGTCTCGGAGCAACGCCGCAGTGTCGCGAATCCCTTCTTCAATGCTCAGGAGATATCGCGTCGTCCAACTCGCAGCCGCAGCAACAGCCGTAGCAACAGTCGAGTAAGTCGGACACGTAGCATTAGCGAATCGACAGCCGTGCCAAGCCGCCCGCCCAGCGTCCGCAAGTCCGGGCGCATGTCGAATCCGTTCGCAGACATCCAGGAAGTCCCAGTCTATCGCGTCGCTCCCCCGGATGTCTTCAGCCATGCCCACACCGATTCTGTTGCGAGCGGAAGCAGCGCCAATGTCTTCGGCGCGCACGCGATGAAGTCGCTTATCTCTGCCTTGGATCTTTCACCGGAAGAGGTCGAGGAGCGTCTGCGCATCATCTCCATGAGCGGCTCGACCAATTCGCGGTTGTCCAGTATCAGTGCACAGGAATACGACGCCGACGCTGATATTGCTACTGTTCGCGCCTTCCCTATGCCGCCTCCTGTAGCCCATATCCCGTAACTGGTTGTTTCGACCCCAGTTCTTCCACTGCGTTATAACGATGCCCCCTCTCCGTCAACCGCTCTTCGTGAGCTCCGTTAGCCTCTGCCGATCGAACATTTGACCTCTCCCGACGTGCCATACCTTGCCTTCACGACGTGTCAATGTGATTATAGTTCGTTCACCCCCTCCCCTTCTCATTCGTCCCCTTTCATCGTGCGGCACGCCTGATCTGGCATCACAATTATCCATGGTCCCTCATATCCTTTCCACTCCTCCGTAGGACATCTGGATTAGATGGGAGCCTTCTCACCCTTCCTGTGCCGCCCGCCCTACACTTGACTACCGCCCTCTCTATCTCCGCCGTCTGCCCATACTGTACTAATCTGTGCCATGCCTTTGACGTCGCCGCCCCTTATTTATCTACCCGTCTGCTCATGGTGGCGTCGTGCATATGGAGAAGTAGCAGAATGAATTTGATGCTTTCGTTGCAGCGTCGTAGCAATTTCAATACCAGGCTCGTCTTCGACGATAGGTGTTCATCGTTCAAACACAATCTTGTGTCCTAAGTAGGCTGTTCTCTTCTTGGAACGTGACTATAGGCATTTGTATGCAAGCTGGTTTCCCGACATTAGGGCTGCATTGCGCTAGAGACTACATAGCATGTACTTCAAGTTGTGGTGGCTACCTTGGAGGCTCATGCATTTACTTTGCTGCTTTGTTATGATACCGTTCATTGCTTGCCGGACGCCGGTCCAGCTTCCTATGCGTCTGCCTCAGTTACTTTTTTAGACTACCGTGGCTTCATCATGAGCTGCTGCATCTCTGCTAACTGGGGTGGAGTAAAGACCCGCGTTAAAACTAGATATGTGATTGTCGACGGCTCTACGCCGCGGTGAGTGCATCCACTGCGTCTCCCAGCGGTCGCACCAAGGCTCAATTCTCAATCGCTGGTCATTGTCTCAAGGTGGACACAACAATATGATGGGCGAGGTCAGCGCACTTAAATACCTTCGTTTTCAGGCGAGATAAATCCTCAGCTGCAAATGACGCTACGCGGTTTTGGTCATGATGTCTTTTATAAGACCCAGACTCGGAGCTCGCACTAAGCAACGAGAATGGATCCAAAGCGGCGTCGTTGAAGGTGCCAACCTGACCCAATCGAACAACTGAAGTTGATGAGCTGACTTGTGATTGCTTTGCAAAGCTATCATACCCATTGAACTTGTGGCACAATGATTGCGATCCGGCAGATGAACAAACGGTCGCAATTTCCTATATACTCTATGTGGAACAAACAGAGTCTGATGGTATAAAACGTGAGGAATCCTATGCAGAAGCACTGTAATTGGCTTGGAGAACGCGAACATAGCAGAGCCGATATATGGAGGGGAACTAATTAGCGTCGGAACCTCTGTCGGGGCAGGATACATATTCAAGAAGGGAAAGAGTTTTGCACAGCGCCAATAAACCTCGAGACAATGTCAACTTGCATCCCCGATTCGAGTATTGGAGCGAGCCGCGTTCGCACAGGGTCGTGAACTTCAGCGGGCTCTCTCTGGATGAAGGTGAAGGTGATGCTGAAGGATACCAGCGGGCACCTCTTGTATACCGACAGGAGGGCGTCATTCAGCCGACGCCAGTCAAAGAACTCTGGAGAGAAGGGGAGCCTGGGCTTGAACACATTGAACGCGATGCTGATGGCGCGGAGATTAGTCGAAGTGGCGCTTGACAGGAAGGACGGGACGTTAGGCCATTCATTGAGGTCTTCATAAGCGAAGCGGAAGGTCAAATGCAACTCCTTCAGGTTGTCACAAGCGGACAAATTGAAGCGCTCGAGCCAAGCTACAGACAGGCGTTATGTTATAGGACGCTAGCTCGTTGAAAGCGGAAGGGAGCTCACCATCATCCGCATCGACACCGAGGTGTAGATATTCCAACGTTGACTGAGATCCGCCAAATATGCGCTCGACATGAGGACAAAGCGCCTCCCAGTCGGTAGGTGTTCTGCCTCGAGAAAGAGTTGTCCACCATAAGCGCTTGAGCCTCATCTCGAACGGCGACTCGGAGAGCACGGATAAAAGTTCAGGAAACTGGTGACCAATGTGAAAGCCGTTATGTACCATCAATTCCTCCAAGCGAATTGTTTCTTGCTGATGCCTCTCCATGAAGTCCAGGATGGACGCTATGTCGAAGGACTCGGAGTCTGGTATCCGCAAATTGTAGAATCCATGTAGACGCGCCGCAGCTAGATGCGGAAAAGTTCCCAAAAATTGCAAGAGCTCGTTTGCGCTCCCGACTCTGGTATGGTCGAAGTCGATGGTCCTTAAGCAAGGCAGGTTGTATATCGAAGATATAGCGTCTTGTACGTTGGGGAATTCTAAGATATCGGATCGGAGATCGCGCAGGAAGCCGGAAAGGTCACATTGTGTGATTCTGAGTCGCGTAACATTGGGAAGGTGGCTCGTGATGCGGCGCCAGAGATAGAGTCGTTTGCTCCTATGACGGTAGTTGGCCCGCGGTGAGCGGGTATAGTCGGCTTTGTTAGGAGGTGGCAATTCCAGCCGTTGAACAAAGCTACCCACACCAGCGCCAGCTTGTAAACTCTCGTCGAGGACGCATAGAAAGCGGAGGCAGGCTCGCCTGTCTTTCAAGACAACAGACTTGAAGAGATGCGAGCGCGCTGTCCAGCACCAGGCGCGGCATGTCAAATTACACGACTTCAGTGTTTCCATGTCTTCATGCAGTTCGTTGACAATGTTATCCTGGAGTTCGAGCGGCAATACCGGGTCACTTGTCCTGTGATCATGATACGAGTGGTTAGGGCATTGCCGTCAATTGGTCATTCCAGAGATCTTACCTGTCTAGGGATGAGCCAACGTCATTGTTCCCTTCAATTAGGTCAACATTCCCCTCTGTGGAGTCTTCTTTGTAGAGGATGTTGAAGTAAGACTGTTGCGTGATCAGGACGGCGAGAAACGAGGGATTTAGATCACTCACTGCCATATATGTTCAATGCTAGTCCAAGACAAAAACGAGACGCCTCCGTCCGTACTGTGAGCTGGCGTCGAGCTGCAGGTGGAAAGGAGACTATCGATGGCTCCGGTCACTGGAGGCTCGAGGAGGAGGTTGGTAAATGTAGCCCCCGATCACCGCGACTGGTAGCTGCACATATATGGATTTGATCATAATCCGATTCGAACATGTTCGACCCGGCTACCGGTCTCTACCGTCTTCAAAGCCAGTAGGCGCTGTCTGATCCACGGTTGTAGGATCGTGATCTAAGACTAAATATCCCTCTCACGGGCAGATCGAGTGGCAGTCTGGGATCCGGGAAGGCGCCGTGATCCGCAGCTAAATGAACCTTCCTTCCTGTCACTCCCGCTACCAGTGCACCTGTCACTGCACAGATCGAGCACCGTTCCCTCCGCGCATAATGTATAAAGCCCTTCCTCTCACACCCTCCCTCCTTTCCTCCTCCCACCATCTTCCCCGCCGACGCCCTCCTTCTGGCCTTCACGGTCCACCTCCGTCTCCCACTGTCCTCTGCCCTCCTTCCGACCTTCATTCTGCCTCCCACTGTCCTCCGCCCGACGCGTCGTTGCACTTATTGACTCGTCGTTGCCCAGGGACGTGACCCACACGCGCGTCGTGCACACATTTGTACAATATACAGTAGCACCAATCAATCATACCTTCACTCGGTTTCTCTTGTGTCCAAATGCGACGAACGCCACAGCAAGAGTGTGTCAAAAATGAGATCGTCATCTGTTCACATCTGCACTTCAGACGCCAAACACGCGCTTGTCACGCCACGCCTTGTTGGTAGTGTCGATGCTTAAATAATTGAAGCAGTATGTCGAACGAGCTGAGGTTCCGCAGAGAGTGCACAGTTGTGTGTGCACTGAGTTCACAATATGCTTCCGTCCGTCGGGCGAGTCCGTCATTGTGGCCATGGCTGATTTAAGCGCTCATTTCTCCCTGGCGCTTAGGCCCGAGACCCTCTAACTGACCTTCCGAGTCAGTCTCAATCCCCGAAAATGCTCTTTATACAGCATCGCATCGCACAACGCCGACAAGAATGTAACCGCCGCCATGGGTCTATGACAACCACACGTAAAGTTACATCTAGGTCGCGCCAAATTCGAATTTGACCGCTGATTGCGGTATTTTGAAGCCACCGTGACAGGAATAGTAGTATCCATCCATCAGCGACGCGAAGTTCAACGTCAATGGTAGAAACACCCCCTAGTATGGTAGCCTACTATGACTGAAGGTATAGTGTGTGTCCACGAGGGGAGGTTATATCTTGCGCTCGTAAGACTAAGCGAGGTGTATTCAATCAAGTTGTCGCCGAACCAGTCGCTTCATGAGTTGGATGCCGGACTCGCAAATGGTCACACTATTGCCTGAGCCGCTGCGAGGCGTGATAGAACCTATCGTTGCCCTCGTGACAATGCAGTCCGAGAGACTGTGATGAAAACCTGCGCGTTCCTCAGCAAGTCCCAGCTCTATTTTTGTATCCGTTGGCAATCGCGGACGAGTCCCGGGAGTCTATGCGGGCTGTACAGAAGATGCAAACATTACTACTGTATTAGCGGATCCTGACCTGCCGTCATAGCTGTCCTGAGCCTGGCAGTTTGACTGCAAAAATGTTGCGCGGTCACTGATGTCGAGCCTGTCAGTCGACGCAATATGTCAGAGCTGGCTGACTTCGGCAACCCGGGAAGTTCACATATAACAGACAGAGGACCGTGATCTGTCATGAAAATACGACATGCTTCGCAACTGCGACAGTTATCCCACAATCGGCTGCCCAAGTTGGAAGAAATTCCTTTCGCAGAACGCAGTCCACGCTGCACGTCAGCAAGCTAGCTTCGTGTGAATTGTATCCACTGACATAAACGATGAGCAACACTGCCTCGGGGAAGAGTGATACTCACAGTCTATGCAATTGCAGCACGCATAAGGCAAGGATGTAATCAGTAGAGACTTTTGGCGGTGATCTATCCGCGTATGGCATCCAAGACCCCTGCTTTTAATAGTCGAAGTGACCGAGACCATTTGCTCGGTGTAGACGCCTGGCTGGACACCATGGTTTCCGCCGAGCCTGCAGGACCCTGGTGATGCATACTAAGCGTGAGTGCGCCGCGAATATTGAATACTGTTCGTGTACCTTGCACTCTCAACGGCCTCTAACCTTCTTACCAGAAGCCGCACTACTTCGCAGGGCATGGCTTCTAGTGGCTGCCTCCAATTGTAAAGCTCTGAGACCATGAGAGAGTTGCTGGATATTGCGTTAATAGCTGAACCTCAGGCTGTCCACAACTTGAAGAAGTTCGACCAGGAGAAATGGTCGGCAAATGCAAGGCGTCCAAGGCTGACAGTGCCTTATGTCTCACCAGTACGGAGGCTGCACGGAATCAAGCCCCGCGCATCGTCAGCGGCATGCTCAAATCTGTGGGTCTGCCTGGGCCGGGCGCGCCCGCGGCTGCATGGCGACTCAGACGCCTTTGGGCCTGCATGGAGCGCGCCAACATCACACAGGGTGGGAGGACCCCTGACAATTGGTGGGGATGCCTGATCCTCATCCGGACAAAAATAGCACGGACGGAGGCCTCAGGCCTCATCCAATCCGGACAAAAGTAGGGGTGGGCCAGGCAGAGGCCTGATGCATGTCCGGACGTTGCGGAGCAGGCGATGTGCGTCCAGCCGCCCAGCTTGGTCGCGGAGCGCTTCAGAGGGTGTATGCTGTGAGGCCTCACCCCAGTCCGGACATCCGGCAGCACGTCCATGGTCAGAGGCCTGCTGCCATCCGGACACCGCGGGGGCTGGCGCGTCCGGACAAAAAGTCGAGCTCGGGATCAGGCCTCCCCACCAATTGTCAGGGGTCCTAGGGTGGGCCCGTTGCGCTCTGACGATAGCTTCTGAGTATGTATTGGATGCATGCGAGCGCTGCGGTGAATATCGCGATAACCGCGAAACGCCCTCAGTGGTACGCCGGTTGTTCGCGGAGGGAGGTAGTCCTGTCTGGGATGACACTGGCGAAGGCGTCTCACGCCCCATGTCATCACGGGAACTGCATGTGGCCTGGCTACGACGCTTCTGTGGCAGGAACATCGTTGCAGCAGCACAATTGAGTGTGCCACGCGACGGAGCCGGATTCGGAGCTGGCGTGGATAAAAGCTTCGGTGGAAAACTTCTGACCGAAAAATTGTCGTGTTTTCGAGGATGTGGGCTGCACGCATTTGTCGAGGTCCTCGTTCCGCAGCCTGCCGCACGAGAGCATCGAAGGCCTACTTAGCTACTAGCGCCAGAATGCCTTGCTACTGCGTCGCGGCTTACGGTCGCGGCCTCCATAGCGATTTTGTTGCTGGTATTGTATTCTCGACTGAGTTCTCCTGTCATGTATATCGGCGGTGAGTACAATTTGTCCATTCCAGCAGTCACGTCAGGCCCCCACACACTGATTGTGTCGAACAGCCTCGTGCCAGTGTGCACGCGTGTTCTCTATTGTGCCGGACACATGCTGATATGATATGAGGTATGAAAGAAGATGCTACACGCCAAGGCACTAGAGCAGGTACCTTCGTCTTCCGTTCAGGGATCCGTGAAAGCTTGGGCTGATGCGGCGTGATTTGCATGCTGGTGCGACAGCCGCGGGAGGCGCGCCAGTGGGACGCGCGCGTACATTGTGTACAAGCGCAACCAAACTGGGTGGGTGCCATACCCGATGTGTATGGAGGCGGGGAAGCGGACCCCAGTCATCGATTCGAATCGTGGACGAAGGCTCCGGTTCAGATCGGACGAAGACGCTTCCCTACGGGTCGCGGTTTCAGCTGGGGCGGGGAGCAGAGACCAGCCAGACCTTGTGCTTGCCATCGCAACCTAGTTGTATTTCCCAACGTCGATAAGGAGTGACAGTATTTCACTGACTGCGGAGCATGATGGATTCAGCCTAGCCATCGTGCATAAGTGTTACGACACCATGTCACACTTGACGCATTGTTATACACATAGCGTACCCCCATGGGTGAAACCAGCTTGTGGTTATGAGCATGAAAAGATGCTGGCCACTAGTCCAAGACGAGTGCGCGTTAAGCAGTCAGTAAGATAGTAATCGCGATCACCCATGACAGCCGCCACCGTGCCTGTCACGCAAAACGTGCACAACGCGGAACGTACCGGATTCCGGAAAGATCGTACAGAAGTCGATGATCTGACCAAAAAGATCCGCGAGGAGGGTCTCCGACTCGAGCATGTACCGGTAGCTGTGGCCGTAGACGCCGACATCCTATCATCGCCCGACAACCGCGATTGCCCGAGGGACTACATCTCTCGTTTTAGCATGTGGTACGTTGCGTAGTCATTCAGGTTCGCCAGGATTACTGAGGGCCGTTTACGATGCTGTGATTCATCATTGAATGTGCTGAGTCGACCCTAAGGAAAGGTGACAATCTTTGTTGATGATCTCCAAATACTTCCAGCGTTTCCTTGCGCTGATGTGCTCTATCGTCTCGTAAAAATGTTGGTGTGACACCGCAGAAGGTGCCGTAACGTACCTCGGGAGCAAGGTCAGGACCGTGACCACGGGAACGATATCCGTCGCCGTGTTTGTCGCCCGTGGCTATAAGCAGAATCGAATTGATATGTTGGCGTTCCACGTGTGTACTGAATCTACCGTTGGTCGTTGTTCAGTAACCGCTTGATGCAAAACACTCAGAGCATGTTCCAGAGATGTCCGTCGGCGGCGGATGCGCCATGGCAGTCAAGACCCGCCGCGGCCCACGAGGCAACGAGGCCAGAAAGGTAACAAGAGTTGGCACCGACGCTATCATGTTAGACAATTTTCCAAGGAGCCTGCTCATTGCTGTTTGACGGAACCGAGAATGTGTAGGTCCCCGAGGACGATTGCACCTCATACAGCCGGCCTTCCGACTTGCCTAGACTGACACGATATGTCAATGCGCACACATGATAGTAGACGATCTATTCTGAGAGTGTCGAGTTCCAGAGGCAATGTTGGAGAACGGCGACGCCAGATGTAGAGCAATGTTCTTTGCAGGCAGAGCGAGCTGAAACTGCAGGAACGAGGCTGAGGCCGCGAACTACCGGTTTCAAACTCCGCGAGGGACGCCTCATGGGCGCTAGAACTCACTACCGCCCGCCATGTCGCGACATTGTCTCCTTCATCATCTTGAAATGGGCACCCTCAGGCTGCTGGGTCAATGAACTTTCTAGTTGTACTTCCTGGCCCGTTGCTGTCGGGAAGGCATTACTCCTGTCTTGTCGGGTACAGAGAGCGTGACCAGCCTGAGCGCTGATATCGAAGTTCCACCCATCAAATCCGAATCGGACCTACGACGAAATGGGCCACGACGGCTGTCCTCGGGTCGATCGTGGAATCACTCTTTCTGACACCTTCGGGCACAGAAATGATTGTCACGGCGACTATTTGTGCGAGGACTGGAACAGTCTCGCAGCCTGTGGTCATATCCGCGCTTCGCGCTGTCACGCCCGCGTTCGGTGGTAATTCCGCCCGTGTCGCGCCGTACCTGAAGCCAACCCTACCAGGTACACTCATACGCTGAGCACCATGGGAGGGCGCGAGGAACATTGCCACCGGGTTTGGCCTACGGCACGCAATGTGCCGCGGAATGGTTTCCAGAACTGGTGCGTGTACTAAACCCACGAGGCGGTCTCTTCCTCAATCGGGAGCCATAGAAGCCCAATTCAACATCTCCGAGCGCCCGGACTTGCGGGTATATAGAGATATACTTTATCTCTGGGCGCTCCTGTAGTCCTTTGTCCAGTGGCAAACCATCTCTCCTTCTCATCTACCACTACAGGCACTGCGTCCTTCAAGGAGACCACATCACCCCATAAACCAACCCAATTGTGCCATGGAACCTCGAGGCTGGACTCAGCCGTCACTCGACGTGCACTCAAGTGTGCAAAACCCCCAGCTACAACTCGAGAATGAGTACGAAGTAGACCCTACTCAATTCCAGATGCTACAGGGTGGGCGTGGCTCACGGAGTGTCGGTCATGCCAGCTATTCTGGGTACGGTCAGCCGTTCAGTCATGATTACACATCGCAAGAGCAACCCCTGCAAAACCCCTACGCGGGCAATTACACGTACTCGAGTGCGTACGAGCGCGTCTGAATGCTTCGTCCATCGCAGAGTTGATCCTTTCCTGCAGATCACAGCTTTGGCGCAGAGCCATCAGGGTCCATGCAATCATCTAGCAGTCAGCCGGCGTTCCATGGACCGCAAGTGGACATGTTTTCGTTCGGCGCGCCCTCCAGCTCCGTCACATCAAGCAGCCAGCGCCCAGGCTCCCGCGCTCCGTCGACTGCCTATACGCGATACCTAGCTAGCCAGCAACAGATATTTGTGTCTCCTGTCTCAGGGACTGACGGAAGTCCTGAGTTCCAGGGTAATGCTGCCGTCATGTTTGGCAGCATGCCGTACAGCACGCAGGACGGGCGCTCAGGTAAACGCATGCGCACGATGGACGAGAGCTTCGATGGGGAGGAGTATGAAGGCGAGGGTCCTTGGGACGAAGGCGTGTCGCTTGAGCACGAGCAGAAGCCTAAGCCGTGAGTGCGGGACGCGCATCCGCTTTCCTCAGAACCTCACTTAAGCATAGACTGGGCGCGTGCTCGCGATGCAAGGGCTTGAAGGTGAGTGTTTGCGTATTTTCCTCCGTGCATACGAGTCTCACATGCCTATTTGTGTGACTATATGCGCGTAATTAAAGGTCAGATGTGTCTTTAGCCGCGACTCCGACGTCTGTGAGCGCTGTACAAAGGGCAATCACGACTGCATCATTCCCGGACGCAAGAAGCGCAGACCGCCACCGTGAGCCATCTTCGAATGTCTGTCAGGCCGCCACATTATGACATTCTATTCGCACTAGGAAACGCGAGCACCTCATCAACCAAATCAAAGAGCAGGCCACACAGATCACAGACCTCATGAACAAGCTCGAGGAGGCAAACCGCAAGGCGTCCCGCCATATGTCTGTCTCCGCCCCCAAGCCAGTCGTCGACATATGCGGCAAAGGCGCTGCGGCGGTTCTCGCGGCGGAGGATCTCACTGGCTCTGTGCCTGTGCCGTGCCCACCGCCGGAGGGCGCTGTCGCCGACTGGATCACGAATGCGCGCCGGTCGATCGAAGCGCTCGGCGTGTACGTGGGCATGGGCAGTGCAAGCGTCACGGTTGACATGCTCGGCGAGGGCGGGAGCGAGGGGACCTCCAGCGACGAGGACTACGATGATGATGGCGAAGAGTTCGAGGACGAGTACGACGGGGGATCACCCCAGGATGACGAGCTGCAGTACGCGCACCAGAGTGGCATGTCTCCTGCGAGTACGACGAGCACCCCAGATGGTGTACCGGGGAAGAAGGCAGGAAGCGGCGCGAAGCTGGCAATTCTGCCTACTGAAGATGCGCCGTTCGGCCTCATGGCGAACCTGTCGCTCAGTTTGGCGAGAAGGGCAACGCGGCGGGCGGCTGATCGAGAGCACGATGCGGAGGACGAGGTCGGTCTGGCCAGCAGACACTATTTTCGTCCAAGTGCGTACAACTTGGCGTCTCTGTTGCCGCCACCGTCATTCATGGTCCATCGCAGGTCCAGCACCTCAAGCGCCGCTGGTCGACGAGCAGCTGCAGCCTCCTATTTTGCGCAATGGCATAATTCGCCCAGATGAGGCGGAGAAGTTATTCCAAATGTGAGTACCTTGGGTCACTGCATTGGTCTCGTCGCCTCATTCCGTGCTATAGTTATTTCGATTACATGAATTTGTCTGTGTCTTTATTGGACCCTGAACTCTACACAGCACAGAAGACCTACTGGCGCTCGCCGTTCTTGTTTACTGTAGGTAAGTGCGGAGGAGGTGCGCTGCGACTTCGTGCATACACTGATATCTCTGGTTCGATAGTTTGCGCCATAGCCTCGAGGCATCATTGTTCTCGGCCGGAGCTGTATCAGGAAGCCATGAAGTATGCTCGTTTGGCTGCGGGCAGCTGCCTGATTGGCGGGCAGAAGACCATTGAGGCTGTTCAGGCATACATGCTTCTCAGCTTGTATCCAGTGCCTGCCCGGCGATGGGAGGATGATAGGAACTTTATGTATTTAGGCCTCGCTATTAGGTCAGTGGTTCTTAGGGCGTTCATATTTACTAAATCTCACCGTTGTCTTACCCAGAATGGCCACCGAGTTGAAGCTTCATCATCCTGTCACAGCTGCTGCCGGCGAGAACGAACTGAGGGCACGCGAAATGCTCAACCGCACGCGCACCTGGCTTATTTGCTACAACCTCGACCGCTCTACCAGCGTACAGTACGGGCAGAGCCCGGTCATCAGCAACAGGGACTACGTTGCAAATCACACCGATGACTGGTGGAAGAGCTCACTATACAACTTGCAGGGCTTTGACGTCCATACCTGCTGCTACAAGGCGGAGTTGAGCGTCTTGTCCGAGTTTCGAGAGCGCGTATACAGCGATCCGGAACATCCTTCAGGCCTAAACAAGGTAAATCCCCTTTATTATATCACCCAAAGAATGCAATATTGACTTCTGCAGAATATTGACTTGGCCCAGATTGCCAGCGAAACTGACGATCGTCTGGCGGCTCTATTCGAAAGTTGGCAGCCGATCCTCCGCTCTACGAGCAAAAACGATCCTCAGTGCCACTTCCGTGTGGAGCTTCTGCGGCTCGCATACAGCTATGCGCGCCTCTCAGTATTGTCTGTCGGCTTCCAGCATACTTTCGGTAAGGCGTCGTCCACCAGCGAGGTCCCCTTCCTTTGGCGCGTAAGTGCGACTCGTTGCATAAGGAGTATTATCCTGACAGGTTGGATTGCAGTGCCTTCGAGCGGCGAAGGACACGGTATTGTCCGTCGTGGATCATCTCGGGAAGCAGAGTACGTTTTACGCTCATGACCTGAGTTAGGCACTAATATCCGCGATAGAGATTTACCTCCGTCATGGTCCAGAAGCACAGAGCGTCTTCGTCACATTTGCGTCAACCTTTTTGATCAAGGTACGCATACAACTCGCCTAGCGCGTGATCTGCATCTGAATCAACAAATAACAGCTCCTGCAACCAAGATACAGCGTCTACCTGTCTAGGGAACAGCGGGTAGAAATCAAGGAACTGGTCCAGCGTGTGATCGATGTATTGGGTTCTCCTGAAGTCGCCATTGACGATCGGCATGGGCCAAAGCTGTATGCGCGGTTCTTGCAGTGCCTGCTTGCCACACCAATGGCTAGAATCGACCATTCGCCGTCGTCTCTCCGGCGCGACCCTGCGGCGCTCCGACGCCCCAAAACCACTTCGTCGACCGCATCTTCGCCTTCTCATCCCAGTACCCCCAATCGGCAGTCCTCGTCTCCAGCACCTGCTAGCGCGAGTGCACAATCAAGCCCGAAACCGCATACGCCCTCACCTACGTTGCCTCCTACGACCACCCATTCACGCTCTCCTCGCGCCTTCTCCTCACAGGCACCACAGACAGCTGCATCGACTCAGATAGTGGCGTCTAGCTTTACCGGGCCGATGCCGCCGCCACTCTTCTTTGATACTGAGATGATCCAGTCTATGCAGTCCGTCGAAGTATTTCCAGATGTCATTCTACCTGGTGAGTCGCTGGATTGACAATCGATGTGTGATCGCCTCAAAGCTGACGTATTTGCGGATTAGGCTTCAACTGGATGAGCTCCGCTTTGACCCACCACTACTGATCTGACGACTAATTCGTATCAGCCGCTCCCGGTTCTTTTTATTGTGTCACTAGGATTCAAAGTATCTCTGTGTCTGGAATAGCACTTTGCCACATGTCTTAACTGTATTGTTACGTCGTACTGTCCTTTGTCGTACATCATAGCAGGTAATGAATGATATCGCTGTATGTAGTATATCTCCTCGTCCAGCCATCACAAAATGGGGTCAATCATACATCTAGAGGCAAGCATACGCAAGGCTGAGGCGCAAAACACAACGCACGTTGAGTACGTCATGTATGTACTTTGTGGTTAGCCTTCTCTATCTCTCCCGTCGTGATACCACTTCGCTCGCACATGCCACGGAAGATACTGTCTTGCCTGTGGAAGAGGTTCAGCGGGGTGTCATATTCCTGCAGCGGTGGTGAATATGTTGGTTCCATGAGAGAGTTAAGTCACTTACAGCAATCTGACCGGCGTCCATGACTAGGATTCTGTCGTAGGAAATGATAGTACGCAAGCGGTCTGTCAAACAATGTCAGCACGTCATATTGCATATAACGAAACCCGAAGACGGCTCACGAGCTATGCAGAGTAGCGTTCGTTTCCCGAATTCTGTCTGGATGGTCTGTTGGATTTTGGAATCCGTCTCCAGATCCACAGACGCGCTATTGAGATATCAGTTTCATCCTCATAACCGTATCCGGAGATACGCACGTTGCCTCATCCAAGACTGCCGATGATTTAGCGTGGCACTTATTTTGCAACAGGGATCGGCTCACCAACTACTTGACTGTCCTTCACGAGAGCACGCGCTAGGCTCAGTAAGCTGCGCTCTCCGACGCTCAGGTTGGCACCTTCCGACTCAATGATAGTGTCTAGGTTGAATCGATGTGTAGATGTCTGTGCATCGTCATCGCCTTCGCCGCCCTCCGGAGTAGTGTACTCTACCAGATAGGACCGTCTGAGCGCATCCCACAGGTGAGCGTCGGACTGATAAACATATGTTAGGCGAGGTACAATTGCACGAGTAATGCTACTCACGTATTGATTGAATGGATCGAGGTTGGATCGGATGGTGCCTATATAGTACCATGAGTTGTGAGCTGGTGCGACTGAAGTCGCCGGCCTTACCGCTGAACAACAGAGGCTGAAATCTGATTGTTAGTCGTGCATGTGTGATAGTAGGTGCGCAACTTACATCTTGCGGGATGATAGAGAGCTTTGAGCGAAGATCCTTGAGCCCGATTGTAGCGATATCGATGCTACATTAGAGTTAACTCCGGTCGAAGCTTTAGCACCACCATAAAGCACCGCTTACCCATCAATGCCGATGGAACCAGACGACAGTTCCACGATGCGGAACAAGGCCAACATGAGAGACGACTTCCCTGCCCCGGTTCTTTCAGGGAACATCAGCTATGTTGCTGAGTGAGGCACTTCCGTACGCACCTTCCAACGACGCCAACCTTTTCGCCGCCTCTGATACTCAACGAAAGACCCTTGAGTACGAAGGGAAGGCCCGGCCGATACCGCATGACGACGTCCTTGAAATCGATCGCGCCACTAGCTGGCCATTCCTTGGGCGGCTGCTTGTCCTTTATCTCGTGCGGTGCTTCCTGTTCGATTCGGTCTCCCCGAGTGTACTCGATGACTGATAACAGCCTCAGCATGCAGCAGGTCGTTATAGCTTGAGGTTACTCACCGCGTTCCACGGAGCTCATGTAGTTCTGACGAAGGTCGTGTCACAAAGCTATCGCAAGATAGAATTCCGTCAGCTTACCTCGACTTCAGCGGACTAAAATTTGCTATGTGAGTCACGGGACGACTGAGAGGCTGCAATACGTACCTGTCGGGTGACCACGCTGCACATTTGTACGAGAGACGCTGTAGGTGACAGGTTAGTCTACCGATAAGAGATATTGGTACCCGGACATACTTGAATACGTGAGTACCAAACCGATCTGAGCAGCATTGATGCCAGAGACACTGAACACCGCCAGCATCGCGACCTGAACATGCAGAGTGAGCACCCGCTTTTTTCTGCTGTGGACCATGCTCACAATGAAGATCAGCATTCCTCCCAGGAAGTCAAGCCGGATCGCCAGCCATCTGACATGGGAGGATAGTAAGAATGGTAACTCAGGGCACGTATCACACGGGTACATACCTCTGGTTCGTCACTGTCAAGATCGCTGCGCGGTCCTCGAGGTCGACGAAGTACTCATTGTCACGGAGGAAACGGGCTGTCTCTCCGTAGCTGCGGATTGTCGGCAGACCGGAGAGCGACTCTGCGAAATGAGCATAGAGAAGTGATCTCAACATGCCATCTGAGAAATTGATGAGTTGATAATTCTGAAGCTATACGCCGAGGGAATACCTACCGATGCGCTTGAGTTCACGTGCACTGGCCCGGTAGAAAGCGGCGAAGTAACTATAGCCAAACGCGATACCGACGACAGCGATGACTATGACACAAATGAGACGCAGTGCTTGGCTATAAAGATGCTGGCACTTACTGAAGTAATATTCAAGTATTGTGATGATCACGACGCTACCAAACATGCCGGAAACTGTGAGGACGACTACAGAAGCGTTAGTCGTAGGGACTCATGTTGTATCATGACACTCACAAAGTCGCATAGACACTAGCGCAAACGAGTCAATAGGTGTTATACGAGATGGGTTGACGTGAGGTCTGTACGTACCTGGGAGTTGGTTGTCGATGTCTATGATGGTCTGGTCAGTAGCGTGCTTCTTGAGGCAAACAAATCAACGTGACTGACTCTCCATATCTTTTCCGAAAATGCTCAAGATGCGGCCGAGGGGCTGCACTGAAGTCAGACTTTCACCACCCTCGTCAAGGATGCTCTAGCTTACCGTAGTGTCAAAGTAAGACATTGTGGCATAAAAGATGTTCCGGATAGCTCTGTGGTGAAGATTAGATGAGACATAGAACCCTAGCTCATCCATGGTGCTGCCACTACATACAAAAATGTCAGCGGGAGAAGCCTCGAAGACAAAAAATTGTGGGCTTACATTGCGAATGTGAAGATTGCCTGACCGACGCCTAGTAACGCATACAAGGTCTGATAAAACCAGTTGGCTTTGCCCCATTGACTAGAGCGAATACGTTGAACCATGACATCATTCAGAGTAGGATTCACTTACTCTTCTTCCCACCAGATAAGCGTGTAGCTGTTCATGATGGTACAGCCTTGCCCCAGGATGACGAATAAGAGCACGCCGGGCCCAGTGATCCAGCCTTTCCCGGCCTTCAGGTACTCGCCGTAAACTAACGCGCTCATCAGGAAACGATGCAAGCAGTTCAAGAAAAAAAGCACTTTTCCAGCTGACAGAGCCCGTGGTTCGCTTCTCCGGAACGATCAAACGCCCTTCAAGCTTACCCGTACCCGCAGCTGCACGCTTCGCGGAATCTTCTCTGATCTTGGCCCCGTCGACCGCCTTGACAAGCTTGCCCCTGGGCTGTTCGATAGCATGCTCCTCGATGTCTTCCTCTTCCTCTTCGGTGCCAGAACCACCGAACTCAATCATAAGACGCGAGAACTCCTTCCCATTCACCATGAGTTCATCGTATGTGCCCTGCTCTTCGATACGGCCGTTCTGTCCATGCAGATGAGGCTACGTCCAATAGTTTAGCCGCCGATGGGCTCACCTTCATCGTGTAGATATGATCGCACTGATCGAGGAAGTGCAAGGCATGGGTGACAAGGATGACTGTCTTCCCTCGGCTGCGAAGTGCCCCGACGATGGCATTAGTAAAGAGCGCTTTGCCGACATGGGCGTCGACTATCCAAGGATCTCAGCCAATGCCCGCTGACGTATCATACAAGTATGTAGCTCACCGGCTGAGAGTGGATCGTCGAAGATGACGATATCCGCGTCGTAGTAAAGAGCACGCGCGATGTTTACCTTGTACGAGCAATCAACGTCAGCTGTGTGTTTCTCCCGTGATGAACGGACGTACCCGTTGCTTCTGACCGCCGCTGAGGTTGATGCCCTTCTCTCCGATCTAGATACGCTGTGTAAGCCCAATTGAGCAGATTGAGATCTTAGCAACCCACCTCCGTTAAGTCACCATCGGGGAGTACCTCGAGGTCAGGAAGAAGAGAGGCGTTCTCCAACGCTTTCCAGTACTGGCAGAGCAGTCAGGCTGTGATCAAGACGTAGGTAAACCCTACGCACCCGCTCCTCATCGTAAGGCTGCCCGAATAGCACATTCTCTCTCTGCAAAAATCGGTCAAAACATGTTCCCAAACAACGGCAACGACTGTTCGCACCATGGTAGCGTTCTGAATCCAAGCCGTCTGCGAGCAATACGCGACCTTGCCGCCAAAAGACACGTGTCCTCCTACTTTACGCATCTCCCCAATGAGGCCTTGCAGGAGGCTTGACTGCCCAGTGAATCAGATCTCGAGCAACAGATGCACATTACTACTAAGTATGCACGCACCTTTCCGCTGCCGACAGAGCCTACGACCGCAGCAAGCGTGCCGCGCGGGACTGACATATTCACCTCTCTCACTTGGAACGGCGCGCTCTGCTCCGGAGCCGGCGCGGCCTCCTCCTTGGCCTTGACAGCCGCCTTCTCTTTCTTGCTCAGCTTCTTGTTGCCCCCTTCCTTCTCCTCCCGTGCGCTTGGGCTCTCTTCCCACTCGAATGTCGCGTTCTCGACAAGCAAGCCGGCGGGCTGGTCTGGGTCCACGATGAACGCTTCGCTCTCGTTAAGCTCTGCGAGGAAAAGCGCCTTGAGGCGCTCGAGTGCGTTCTGCGCATCCGTCGTCGCAGAAAGCGCGCGGGGGAGGAACATAAGCGGCTGGCGGAGAAGGTTGAAGAGTGCGAGGGAGGAGAAGATCGTCGCGACGTTGAACCCGTTCGAAGAGGTGTAGGCAACGAAGGAGAGAGTCGCAGCGAGGACGGGGACAGAGAATGCGGATGCGATGCTGTTTAGCGTGATGGTGTTAGTGGAGACGCGTGTGTTTGCATAAGAGGGACGTACTTGGCAGAACGAGCAATCTGGATCTTCTTGATGCCCTTCAGTTCGTTATGGCGCATATCATATATTCCTGTCGTCCGTAAGTTGAGAGCCCATGTGAGCATATAACACATAAGTCGCTCACTCTTCAAAAATGACTCCTCGTGAGAGAAATATTTGACAACTCGCATTGCACCTACGCACATACAATCAGTCGTCCACGTCTCACTGACCCACTCAGAACATGAATCGGCATACCGAGCACCTCGAGGATGAGCTTTGATCTAGCGTCCGTCCACCTCAGAGTATTTTTGCCGACTATGAACTGGAATGCCATGACGCGCTCCTGAACAGGCATGATTAGGAGGAAGAGCGAGAACCCCGCCAGCGCCGACGGTCCCAGTTCGACAAGTAGGATGATCAGACAGATTATGACCTGAATCGGCGCCGTCCAAGCTGCATATTGCCGTCAGATCTGATCACATGAGTCGTAGAGACGACATACTGGCGTGGAACCATTGGGCGCATGCGTCCACTCGGCTGACCTATACCATAACGACTGATTAGACTTCGCCGCGTCTAAGTAACGAAGAACACCCACATCTGTCGATATGTGCGTGACGAGCTTCGAGTTAGGGTGTGCGGTACGCGCTTTGCCGGTCAGTGCGATGCCTCGCTTGTATATAGAGCTGATCAGGGCAGCCCGGGCGAGCATTCCTGTCGTCATCGACCGCCAGAAGAACTGGGCGCGCCGCTAGTTACGCACGTGTCGCATGAGAGGATAGAAGGACATACCTGATGCGTACAAACGCTTGCTGTGACCGTAGTGCAAAACAGGCCGATTGCCATACCCACTCCGCTGCCAATATTTGGCATCGGCTGACCATTCTGCTCAGCGACAGACCGTGCCTTGCTGAAGTTGATGATCTCCTGCACATAATATTCAAACCCATCATCCGTAGGAGACAATATAGAAGTTACTCACTCGGACCAAGATCGGGCCCATGAGCTGCGACGTATCTCCAAAGACCTGTCGCGTAGAGTTCGCTTCCCTTGAACTATGCACCACCAAGTGCTAGCACTCACCTTGAAGATCCCACCCGACCAGAACGTCCATCCAAACACATCGTTCAGCGCCCACGCGATGCTCGGCTCGCGCCGTCCCCCACCATCCCTCCATGCCCTCTCCAGCTCCGCATACATCGCGAACTGGAGGTGCACTAGTGCGATGAAGAACCACTTAATCTTGAGCCAGAGCGACGGGTGCACCTCGCCAGCGGCGAGCTGCGCATTCCATTCTGCAGCGGCCTGCACGCGTGCTGTCCAGGCTGCGTCAAACTGTGGCCCGAGCGTCCCTGCTTCGCGCGAGGGGTCGAGTTTCCAGAGATCAGTTGCTTGGAGGGTGCGTTGGTAGCCGAGGACCTAGGTGTGACAGCATGTGAATAGGAGGTAACAGACAGTCGCAGGCGCATGCGTGAGGTGAACACTTACCATTAGTGGATTAATCCAGGAGTAAGTTAGTATGGAAATGAATGACGAGTATGCCATAGGAAGGAGCTTCGCATCGTCTAGAGACTTGGGGGCTGGCGGTGGGGGATTCTTGGGTAACCTAGCCGCACAGTCATTGTCATATAACTTTGCTCCATGTAGGATCGCTGCTACCCACCAAAGTTGGTACCACCTCCTCCTGAACTTCAGGTGTTCCTCGCCCTGGTCGAACTCGATGTTGCGATGCGAAGGCTGCTGGTCGGTACCCTTCTCCGCCGACTCGGCCTCCTTCTCTATGTCCTTCTCGAGCTGACCCTCGTTCACGGAGGTCGCTTCGGAGCCGATCGAGGGTGTCTTCTCTTGGCCACCCATTGTGCAGCAGACGTGCGCAAAGTCTGAGGGCGGATATGAAAGGAGGGTAATGCGCGCGAGGGTCGAGGTGAGATGGGGAAGCCTCCGCGGGCTTATGCCGATACTTATACTCAAGTTTCCCCCTGTGCACAAGCGGCGAGATATCCACCTTTCGGATACCGAAGGCCAGGGTCAGCAGTGTTGTGTAAAACGCCGGCATGTCGCGCGGCGCGACATAACAACGCTTTGGACATTCTGGATGATTTCTTGCATTGAGAATCGACTAGATGGTCGTCATGAGCTATATTGTCAGTCCTACATGAAGCACCGTGCAGGAAGCAGAAGGAAGAGGCCTTTCAGCGATTCCGGGGAGGGACAAAGGCCCGGCGGATATAAGCGCTGGTATCGGCATGGGCCGGCGCGGGTGCACGGAATCTTGCCAAGCCCTTTCAGCCACAGGCTATTTCAGGCCGAGATGTAAATCGGGAAGGCAATTCACGGCATCTTATGCCGCGCACAGAGGTGCCGGGCGCCCCGGAAACCCGTCGTCGAACAATGGTCAATCCATATGCAAGTCGTAACAGTTACCGTGACAAGCTGTACCGTACCAGATAGAACCTACTTTATGTGAATCAGCCATGTCCGAAAGTTTAAATATACAGGCAGCATACTAGTGCAAAGTCGCAGGCTGAGACTTATCAGGTCAACTTCATGATGTTCTTCATGAGTATGCCAAGTGAGCAGTACTAACTATTCAAGTGTTCTATAGGGCCTTCGAGCAAAGTGGACGCAAAAGTCACGCACATTCTCTACTCACTGTCGTCCACAATGCTTTATAGTCGTCGATGCAATGCACGGCCCATAGCAGCAGACTCAAGCTCGCTCGTAAAAGGCCGGCTTCAACGTTATCCAACGGAGAGTACTTATGCAAAGAACACCAAAGAGACACCAAAAACCCGGTCCACTCCGTAAGGTACATCGTGATCAACATGCCGCAAACAACACCAAAAGAGCGAGGCCCGGAAAGAGGCATCTGTGCACGGGCAGCTTGTAATTCGTCGCGACAGTGGGGCTCCCATTCGTACGTCATATTATCACTAAGCTTGTTTTCGACAAATGGCCGCTTTGGAGATCCAATATACACGCTATTGAGCACTTCTATTTCTTCCTGCATCCCAACAAGCACGCTTTGAGCGAGCGAATGCATTACCGCTTGATGAAGCCAACGAGCTCCCTCTGGAGCTCGCGCTGCCGTCGCGCCTTCTCCAGATCATCGATGCTACGCAGGTCAAATACGATATCTCGCGTTTTTCCGAAGTAAACCTTCACAGTAGTTGAATAAGTGGCGCGGAACGCAGACGCTGGGCGACATACCTCCTGGAGAAGGTTCCGCATCTTGATCTCCATCTCCTCGATCATCTTCCCGGTATTCGATATATGTGAGGCTTGGTCATGCAGAGGGTGATCCTGTTCGCTCTACCCATGCATGGAGACTGAGATGAATGAGAAGGAGTGCATTGTGAAAGCTACTCACCTGTCTTGTCATGCTGCCACTCAACAGCACCTCGCCCTCACGACTCGCACCGCCTGCGCCGCGCTCCTTGCTCCTCTCGTCCTTGCCGGCTGCGGCGATCGAGCGGTTCGTCATCTGCAGCATGATGGTGGAGGTAAGCTTGTAGTGCGCTTGTCGGCCGCGTTCAGCGGCCTCGAAGACGTGGATCGAGTCCCAGGAGCCAGAGGGCTCGTTTGGTGATGACGCATTGAGGACTGCAACCGGGCACACGGCGTGAAGGGTGGTCGCCGTCGCGGTAGCATAGACATGTCGCACCTTTCTTTAACAACACAACTCCCGCGAACCCGCCATCGTCGAGATCCCAGAGGAAGACAGAAGACACGCCGCCTTCGTAGTACCTGAAGGTGTACCCACCGCGATGATCAGCTTTGAGAAAGCCCACTGCAGCCACAGGACATCGCGCACATCTCGCGGTACGTGTCGAATGCCTCGTTCGCGGTGATCTCAAGCTTGCGGAGCTTCGGCGTGGGGACTGTCCCGTCTTCCAGCGGGGGATCATACTCATTTGACCACGGACTCCTGCACTCCGACCATCAGCGATCGCCCACCGCTGGCACCGTGCGCGGTACACTAAACATGGTGCAACCGCAGCAGCATAAAGGACGGCACGCACCGGTAGCTCTCTCCATCCCGATTGTAGTCGCACGCAAGATAGTCCCTGCCTGTGGCGCGGTCCGTGAGCACCTTCAGCGGCTGGTCCACGCTGCCCAACAGGTCATCCGCATAGTCTGGGCACATCGCTACGAGCGACGCGACGTTCTCTTCGACGTGCGTCGGTGGCAACCGCCGCATCAGGTCGAGCATTGAGTCCACTAGGTCGCCCATGATGCGCAGGGTGAGAGGCTAAGCCTTGAGTGCTATACACGGAGGGCAGTGTGAGGCAAATGTGGTTGGTTGGCCGCTTGCGCGCTCGGGACACCACTGGTAGGCGTATGGGCCAAACTAACTTTACATACATAGATTGAGTTACAACGGTATTACTCGTCCATTAGAATTGCAACTTACCCTAAGTTGTAACTGTGTATTTGTGATTGCGACGTTTACTTACTTCCATACTTACTGCGAAAGAAACATATTCCATAGCGGCGCAAGCGCCTTCGTAGTCTCCCCTAGGCAGACCTCTAAGAAGACCTCTTTGAGTGGGGGATGGCTAGTCTCCCCAGGCAGATGTAGACAATTCCTTCAACCTTCGTGCCTCAGGATATCCTTGTCTGACGGGATGGCGGTCTTCTAAGGGCGCCTTCGGGACGCCGCGTCGCGCACGCAACCTCTTGACTAACATCATCATACACAACCGCCCCTCCCCTCCCCTCGAACCCTCGAAAAAGTCGTGTTTAGATTCTGCCTACGGGAGACTACGAACGATATGTGACCAAATGAATCCCTCCTTCATCCCATCCTCCTCTAACTGACTCTCCAACTATGACTCTCAAGATGGATAAACTCCCAGAGACAAGTTTGTCTGGAACCTCGACCCTGTAGACTTCATGAAGGGAATTTGTGGTGACTTCGTGACCCGCAACAGACCTTTGACCAAACTTGGCTGCAACACGCTGGCTGAGGTAGACGCCGAGTTCGCAGAAAAATGGGTCAAGGCTGTAAACGAACAACTACACCTATTATCCGCACCGCTGCTAGGGCTAGCGAACGATCTTATGCGACAACTGTGCAGGGCGAAGACAAATCAGGACCACCTTGAGTACCGGCACCCTTATTCAGCTCTCTTCCGTGCCCACTACAAACCCCACGACGGTGTGTTTACTGCAGAGCGGATGGATAATGACATCGTGTCCACCACGGCCCCGCAACAGGAAGAGTCCAGGGAGGTTGACAGCGAGCGGCTCTGATGGACCACGAGGGGAAGGCCGTGCGGTACATGAAGAACCTGCTGTCTTCTAACGTGCGATCGCTTGGTATAGGCGTGCTCATCGAGGCCGACGATATGCGTTTGTGGTACGACGACTGGATGGGATTGATCGTGACGAAGAAGTTCAAATGGCTCAAGCAAGACAACTGGATTTTCCTGCACTCCATTGCGCGTTCGCACTAGCATCCGTGCACGGGATGGGCACCTTCCCTTCGTTACAATTCCCGGTGACAGACCACGATCCCGTCCGCTCGTATGGCGAGGCGCATCTATCGATGACAATGTATCTTCCCGACGCGAAGGAAGTCGAGTTTGTCCTCGGCTTTACAAGCTTTCGGGTGCACACCGAGTTCGGTGTGGTGGGTTGCGGGACGAGTGTTGTGCCTGCCGTCGCGAAGCCCGATACCAGGGCGCACGAGCTGTTCCAGGACGGGAAGCTCGTGGCTAAGATCTCGTGGCCGCACGCGGTGCGCAAAGGAGAAGACGCGGTGATCACGGCCGTGCGTAAAACACTGAAGGAGAATAAGAAACAGCAGTACCTACCGTACATCGTGGATATCAAGTGCTCGGTCACCCGTAGCATGGAAGAGATCGGGCTTCCTCGAGTCGCCATGGGTGTCTTTCCCCAAGCTCCAGATCTACGAGTTTGCAGGACGTTGGAGACGGTGGAATCGCTCGAGAACTTCAAGACTATCTTCACCCAGATTGTTCGCGGTACGTGATCTATTTATTCTCTCGCTCGATTCACAGACGGTGGTATGCAGCCCATTACTGGGTCTACGAGACATCGTACGCCCTGCATCGCAACCTCAGCCCCAACAACATGTGGTATCGCATTGGCAACGAAATCCACAGCATCTTGTGCAACTGGGATCTAGAGGATACCCAAGTCAATGGTGCCGCCTCGTCGCAGCTGCCTAGGGCTACTCCACTCGCCGATACGCCAACGCAGACCGACATACAGCCGGACTCAGCAGTGAAGCCAAGATATCGCACCGTCCGTTCTTGGCCTTGGACCTCTTGCTAGAGGTTCCGCCGCCACGGTACCCACACCGCTACGACCTTGAGTCTATGTTCTACATCTTCATATGCACCTGCGCAGTCCTTGACCTACGGAAGAAGTTCTGGCGCTGGCTGCTCTGGGAGCGAGAGTCACTCTTGGACATTGGAAACACCAAGATATCCTTTCTCCTTGGCAGTCGTCAGCGTTACAGCAATATCCTTGCTCATTGTGATCATGCCTTCAAGCCGCTTTCGACAATGAGAACAGTTGGGTCTACCGTCTTCGTTGCCAGTTCCACGCGATTGAGAAGGCGTATGTCGAGATCCAAGATGCCCAAGCTCTCTCCGCATAGTCGTACGGAGACGTCCGGTACATATACAATATCCTCCTTCCCTCGAACCCCCCCTGGTAGTATTTTGATATGGAGGAGCCTCGTCTACATAGGCCTACGCCCTCGAAGACGTGAAATGAAATCAAAAAAGAGCCCCAAGATGTCTATACTGAACAATGTTGATCGGATATGACGGAAGAAGAGGAGATTCGCTTGAGTCACGAGAAGTGGGAGAGGGAGAGGGAGAAGCCGATCTCCTATACTGAGGTCATGAAGATCTTGGGCGCACGTAGTATCTGTTCTGTGTTCACTGTTCGGGTATCGTATGACCAATATCACTCGTTCACATGTAAATCCCGAATAGTGTATGTACACATAGTATTTCCATACC
The DNA here is from genome assembly GCA_022606075.1 of Fomitopsis betulina. Classification (NCBI taxonomy): domain Eukaryota; kingdom Fungi; phylum Basidiomycota; class Agaricomycetes; order Polyporales; family Fomitopsidaceae; genus Fomitopsis; species Fomitopsis betulina. The sequence goes on along the minus strand of JABYQK010000008.1, from coordinate 461,785 downwards.
AGAACGTTGAAGTATACGTGCAAATGTAGTAATCAAGGAATTGACGGTCGCATGCATGGGGCAGTCAGATATGGGTGGATGGCAGTGTAGGTAATGTCAAACTAGATAGCCTGACAGCGGGTAAGGATACAGGTGTAAATACTCGACGTGATCATAGGCATGCATATCGGTGTGTTGTGAATTGAAGGACAGAGAGAGAAATGACTTGAGGAAGCGGCAGATTAGTTGAATCGCGTCCGAGAGTTGATGGAATGCAGTCGGCGGGGGCTAAAGTGACATGACCTTGCTCCGTGTGTACGTAGCCGCACTAGGGTTGCGAATCAGTGGCATAAATCATCGCTAAGAGGAATGACCGACCAGTCAGGCATGCCACACCAGTCTCAACTCGTGATCCCAGGCACCGGTCTTCGTCGGGGTCGCCACAGGCGACGATGACCGGAAAGCTCTTGTACCCCCAAAGCGAATGACATCGCATGCGTTCAGTAGCCCTGAACTACGCAATGGTACTTCGGCAGATCGGACCAGATCGTTGATGAACTATGAAATCGAGGCTCATAAGAATCGGAAGGCTGAGCGTGCGCGAATGCAACACACCTCTTAGTGACGGACTGATTGACCCAACCCAGACGCCTTCCCAGACCCACTGTATCTCACACTACCCACACATCAAGGCCATGGACACTGGCAAACCGTCCTTAGGCCGTCGTAGATGATGACTCCACAGGCTGTATTGCCTGCAGAATCACGACTTCTTCGGTGCCATCCTCGGTAGCTTCATCGGTGTTATGACTGACTTCTTCGCGGCTATCCGAATCGTCGATGGCCTGTCCTGAGTCGCCCTCGTCGGCCTCCATGGAGTCGAACTCGTCCTCGGAATTGTACATGATTTCGAAATACTGCTCTACCTTCATCAGTGCCCACTTGAGCTCGTGATTTTCAGCTGTCAGTTCGTCCACCTTGCTCTCTTTGGCATCCAGCTCGTATCGTTCGAGCTGCATCTGGCGATAGACTGCCGCCTTCTCAGTGCGAATCGCGTGGACCTGCTCGTCGGAATAGTCGAGGGCGTAGTGAGCTACCTTACAAAGTGTCCGGGTGGTGGTCTGATCCGCGACTAGCTTCGCTTTAGCTTCGGCCTCGGCCTTGCACTGCTTGCGGAGGTGCGCAAGGGCGACGATGAGACCTTGAAAGGTGACGGCATCCTGCGCATTCTCCTCAGTAGTCTTGTCCTCCGACGCCGGCAGCTGGCACTTGTGCATGGCGCGTTCGAGTTCGACGTTGGCCACCCGCTGGCTCAGTCGTACCACAGTAGCCTCAGAGTCACCGAGCCTGACTTTCGCGTCCGTAAGCTCTTTCTCCGTCGCCTGTACAAGCTCCTGTGCTGCGACGGTCTCGCCATCGCACTCGTGAGTAGCCCAGGCGGTCTCTGCTTCGGCAAGTTTGGCCTTGATATCATCGACTGCACCGACAGTGGTCGCCAGCTGAGCCTGAAGACCATCGACGCGCTCCTCGGAGGTGGACAACTGAGACTTCAGAACTTCATTAACCTTCTCTGAAGAAGCCAACTCGGCCTTCAGAGTGTCGTTGGCCTTCTTCGCCTCGGTGTTCACGATATTCTGGTTCTCGCGCAAGCCAGCAGTTCGGGCCAGCGTAGACTTGGCCACCGAGGTAGGGGTGGCTGGCTTGCTCGCTGGGACGTTGCGACCCTTGCCTGGCGTGACGTTGGGTAGTGGACTCGCAGATGTGCTTGTAGTCTTTCTGAGGGACTGGACACGGACGGGCGTTGCGACTTGCTTGTCTTGTAGGGTATCACGAGACTTCGCGAGCTCGACGTTGGCTTTCTTCTGAGCCTCGAGCTCCTTAGCCGTGCGTGTCAATTCGGCCTTCACACCCTCGGTTTGGGTTGTCGATGCTAGGAGCTCACGCTGCGCAGAGTTGAGGTGATGGCTGAGACTCTCGGCCTCGCTGCTGAGCCTGGTGCGGCCGTCCTTCTCCGCGGCCAACTCCTTCTTGGCCTCCGAAAGCTGATCCTGGACGCCCTTGCCCTGCGCCTCCGACGCGGCGAGTTTCGTATCCAAGCTGCGGCGCTCCTTGGAAAAAGCAGCAACCTCAGCTTCGAGTGCAATGTTAACTTTCTGCTGGGCGTCAAGAGCCGCCTGAGTGCGTACGACCTCGGCCTGAGACTTGTGAGCGTCTTTATCAAGGGCAGTGATCCGGGATTTAACTTCCTCGTCTTTCTGGGAAACGCCTGTGTCGCGACACGTGAGTTTTGCGATGATGTCGCGGCCCTGGCGGAATCGGTCGATAAACACGGCTAGCACTTGGTGGGACGCGGTCAAATCAATTTCCGCCTGGAATATACGACGGTCAGTTCCAATGCTCGTCATAAGACGACGTGGCATCTCACCTGGTGAACCGCGATCGCTGCATCACGAACCCGCTCCTCCGCGTGGACGACCTTGGCGTCGGATACCAGAGCGGAGGCCTTCCACTCGTCAGCGGCTAGCTCGGTGCCGACGATGGTAGCGTCACGGTCTCGTACGGCTGCCTCCAGGTCGCGAATGAGAGTGTCGCGTGCGGCGATGTCAGAAATGAGCTCAGCGACGCGACGGTCCAAGCTGTCAACCTTGAATTCATGCGCGTGCGCACGGGTCTTCCAGTTGTCTGTGTCCTCTTTGCTTTCCAATGCATCGAGCTCCGAGCTAGTGACCTTCTCCTCCAGGTCGGAAATACGGCCCTCGAGGTCAATGACCTTTGCCGCCTGACTCTCAGCACGGGCCTCCCATTCCGCTGCGCTTGTCTCGGCCTCATTAGCGCACCACTCTAAGCCGACTTCCGTACACTCCAGCGTGGTCAAGCGAGCATTCAAGCCCTCTACCTCAGCCTCCAGCTCGGTGACACGGGTCTTGCGCTCGTCCGCGACCTTCTTGCTGGCTTGGGCGCGCGTCTTCCATTCGCTGACTAGTGCATCCAGTTCCAGAGAAAGAGCGTCCGCGTCACCCAGGCACGCCTCCAGCTCACTGCTACGAAGCATTAGAGTAGCCACAAGAGTGTCCCGTTCAGTGAGGCACGCGGTGACGTTGCCGAGAGCCGACTGAAGCTCCCCAGTGCGAGCCTCAAGATCGTCCGCCCGAGCATGCTGTTCAGTTGCGCGGGCCTTCCATTCGACAGCAGCGTTCTCGTGATTGCGTGAAATAGCCTTGATCTCGTCGACCTCAGCGGAGAGAGCGAGTGCACGGAGTTCGTGTACAACAACGCCGGACTTCAAGTCGCTAACCTCGGCCTCGAGTTCGTGCTTGCGGTGCTCTAGAACGTCTGCCCTGACCTGCTGATCGGTGCCCCAGTTCTTCTGCTGAACAGCCTCTTTCGCGCAGTTGTGAGCCTCAGACTCCCAGCCATTGGCCTTGATAGCCAGCTCGGTGACATCGTTGTTGAGGCTCTCGATCTTGATCTCGCAGTCAGCGATCGTTGCCTGAAGCGCGAGGTTGTTGGCATTTAAGCGAGAAGCTTTGTTGTCGTCCTCGGTGACATTGTGGTTCAGGCTCTCGATCTTGGCCTCGAAGTCAGAGATCATAGCCTGAAGCGTGAGGTTGCTAGCGTTCAAGCGAGAAGCTTTATGGCCTTCCTCGGTAGCACGGATCTTCCACTCTGCGGCATCTTCCTCGTGGTGAGCAGCCTGGGACATCCAGTCTGCAACCTTCGCATCGAAGCCGGTGACACGCGTCTCGAGGTCCATGACGTCGCCCTGGAGGTCCATGACAATCGCCTCGAGCTTGACATTGTGATTTTCTAAGTCGTATGCCTTTGCCTCCTGCATGTCCGAACTGGCCTTCCACTCGGTAGCCGTGTTCTCGAACTGATGAGCGCGGTCCGTCCATTCGTCAAGCTCCAAAGAGAGACGTTCAGCCTTGGCTTCTGCGGAGTCCGCCCGTGCCCGGCACTCCTGGTCCCGGCTCTCGAGCTCCAGGATATGCATCTCGAGGACATTCACTTTGGCTTCAGCTTCGTGCGTGCGGTGCCGGTACGCAGAGATCTTGTCCGCGGCCTTGCAGTTGAGTTCCTCCTGGCGTGCGATGCGTTCACAGTATTCGCGAGCGACCTTGGCATTGTGTGATGCGAGCTCGTGGAGCTCGCGTGCCTTCTCAGCGCTGGTGAGAGCCCGAACCTCCCATGCGTTGCGATCCCGTCTCTTTCGCTCGAGTGTCGCCTCCAGCTTCTTAACCTTCGCTTCCGACTCGAGGGCGCGGGCTTGCCATTCGGTAGCAGATGTCTCGTGCTTGACGCCGACGGCCCTCGCGGACTCGAGTTGTGTCCTCAACTCAGCAACGTGGGTGTGCAGGTTGGCAGTGTCCGTTTCGATTTCCACCAAGCGGACGTTCCGAGCTTTGACTAGCGCCTGTTGCTCTTCTAGGCGAGTGCGGAGCACCTTGGTCGTAGCCTCGTGCCAATGGGCATCGACCTTGTGGTTACGGAGGACGCTCAGAGCGTCCCGATGCTTGGCATACGCAGTGTCAAAGTGAATGTTGAAGCTGTCGTTCTGCTGCTGGAGGGCCGCAATAGTGCGCATGTGATGCGCGTCGCGTAGCTCCCAATCCAGCATAGTCTCAATCAGCTGCATGTACATGTCAGCCTCCCTCGAGACGAGACAGGCAAGCCATGGCTACGTACATGACGTTGGTACTGCCAGTTGGACTGCGAGTTGAGGTATTCGTCGAGGGCATACTGTAGGAAATGAGACAGTTGAGACATGCATCAGATGAGACAATTTTCGCCGAAGACGTACCCGAAGAAGCGGAACATTGAGAGTCTTGAGCAGAGTACGGAAGAGACCGGCGATGTAGGGCGTAGCTAGACAGAACGCGCCCCAGTGGAAGAACGAAAAGACCAAACACGCGTACCCGCCGAGAACAAAGTAGTAAAGTACCAGATTACCCACAGCTTCGAGCGACCGCAGATGCTCTTCAACACACCGAGGAGGGTTGAGGAGGGTGTATCCAGTCGCTATGAAAGATGCAAAGACCTGATAGAGTAGCAAGCGGTTCCGAGCAAGCATGTTGACGAAGATGTCGGTGCAAGCTTCGTCTTGTATGTTGATGGCGAGACAGTGCCGGGGATCCTGAGTGTTAGTCCCATTCGAAACGTCCTTAAAGCTTATCCTGAGGCTGACGTCTTGAGGCTTGCAACTCGTCAGCATCTCTGGCATTGAGACATTACGTGCGGCTGACGGGATGACCGTCGGGGATGTGGAATCACGTAGGTGCTTGTGGTTGACGCATCCTGCACGCACCGCCCACGTTGCTGAGGTCGCCCTGCAGTGGTTTGTCGGCCATATGTGCGCATACTGAGGCGTCGACCCTGCTTGCTCGCGGTCGTCGCAAAGTCCAACCCGGGTCGGCGCCTCGTTCATTCGTCCGCTCCGCTGCCAATTCTTGTGGCTGCCGGCCGCGGTATGTACATTCTCAGTCGCTCACTGTGCCCGCGGTTGCCTGTCGCACATCTCGTGTTCTCGGGCGTTGCATGCGCATTTGCCCAGCAGCGGCCGCCGTCGCCGTCACGCATTCCGACCGAGCCCCGGACTAATGGCTGAGTAGGAGAACGACATACCTCGGGCCTCATAACCCCCGGCATCCCCGCGAGATTTGAATTGGTTGCCTCTTGGAGGGCGGAGGATGACAAGGCAACCTTCTGTAGCGCTCATGCATACGCGGTTGAGGCAGAGGCGCCCACACGAGGGTATCTCAGTCACACGGCTTACCACAGTTAACATTGATCTCCAGTACTCTAAGTACAATTGTACTTCCTGATGTTCCCATAGGCTTATTATCATCATCACTACTTCGGAGCAGGAATGTCATCGCCATACCACTTCCTCCATCTCTCCAAGTCCTCCTCCTCGTTCTGCGGCAGGCTCAAGACCGTCTTGGTCACCTCGCTCTGCTTCTTCCTCAGCCACTCCGCAAATCCGGTACCACCATCAGGTATCCCCTCGCTCGGGCGGTCCCGCCACTGCGCGATCTTGCCAGCCTCGTCGACGGTGATCGTCATGACTGTGTCAAAGGAGATAGTCTTGGGCACGAGCTTCGGCGTGAACTCCTGCTTGACGTGCATGGAGGTTGTATGCGCGTCCGACGCGATGATCTGTGCCTCCACCGTGCGCGAGGCGCGGAAGAGCTCGGGAAGACCATAGAACTGGCCCGCAATCTCCTCCCTACCGACGCTCTTCGCAACCCTGTGAAAAGTCTGATGGACGTTTGTGGTTAAAGCGGATAGGATGCGACTTACGGGTCCTCGTATACGGCGCCGTCCGCGAAGAAACTCATCTTGTACAGACTCGGCTTGCCTTGGAAGAGGTCGAGGACGATGCCGACGAGCTTGCGCCTTTGTTCGTCTAAGGTGACGCCTGGCGCAACGTCGACGTCGGCATTGATTATGACGTGGTTCGGCGGGATTGACATCTAGCTGTTCTGCTTTTGCTGAGTATGCCGATACCGTTTGTGAAACGCTTGTATCACCTTTGGTCTTGAGTTGAGCACTTGCCAGGATAGAGGAGAGTGAGGTCGACGTCTTATATACACGCTGGCACTAGCCTGTGGAGAGGGCTGCATACACGGACGCCTTGGACCGCATCCTCCATGCCAACCGTAGCGGATGATCGACGACTTGGAGGAACACACGTCAGTCCCGTTCCCTAAACGAGAGGCCTTGACATATAATCGGCAGGGTACCGTACTCGAGATCTCGAGACCCGAGCACTTCAATTCTGAGAGAAGGGGTAACAGAGGGCATCAGACCGTTGAATTACTCTCGAGCTACGGAGTCGTCGAGGAGGGATTCATTTGGTCACGTCACACATGTAAACCGTGACAGCGGGATCCAAGACTTCGGGTGCTCTTCATATAAGATCATCGGGCCCAGATCAAGGAACCGATTCGGAAGCGAGCCTCGGCGAATTTGATGCTGCTCCGGCCTTCGTTGCGATGGGCGAACGCCGGTTGATCTCTCTTCCCTCCTCCTCCTCCTCCTCCTCCTCCTCCTCCTCCTCCTCCTCCTCCTCCTCCTCCTCCTCCTCCTCTAGCTCGTCCTCGCGTCCTTCCGCGACGTCGACGAGACCGCAGAGCCACCCGCAAGTTCTAAACTGGGTAGCACTTCCACCGACATTCATTTGCAATCACGTTCCCTCGAAACCCCACACTCCTTGTCAAATATCTGTTGAGGTCCATTTACAAGAAAGAAGCCCGGACGTCCTCAAACGACCTCCTCGTGTCACGAACCGACTCCCTATTTCCCGCGTCAAACCCCTGATTGTTTCAAAGCCACTCCCTCTTACCATGCCCGTGATACAGGTCCTCAGCCGTCGCGGCGACACCTTCAGCAACAACACCATCCAGATCGCCGGCGTCGCCATTGCAGCGGCGATCGCAGTCCTCGCCGCAGTTTTCATTGGTGTCCACTTCTGGAGGAAACGCGTGGCTGCGCGGAGGGACCGCGATGCTTGGGACACCCGTGTCTCTGCCTTCCCCGTTCGCGTCGAGATCGTGACTTCAGGGACCGGGTTTGCCGATGAAAGGTGAGCAGTTGATCTCTAGTCAAGGTCGATTGTTCCTTCAACGCATATCATGTGTCATATGATGCATCTGCTGGTCTAGCTCACGCAAGCCACCTTTTCTATCCTTAGACCAGATGCGCTCCACTTAGATGGCCCTTGTCCGTATGCCGTTCAGTGCATTTACTGACTATCCTTGTCTGCAGTGGCATATCGCGAATATCCCAAGCGAAGGGCAACGGCTTCTCGCGCGCGCAGCTCACGAAGAGCGTGATCATGCCCGAGAAGGCCGTGCTCAAGGAGAACGCATCCAAGGAGGATATTGTCGACTACTACACCGCGGAGGGAAAGCTCCCGCGGCCCTTCGCGCCCTTCGCCAAGGACAGCGCGCCGCCCATCCCCAGTGGCTCGCCCTCCCCGAAGGAATCGCGCGGCTCGTGGCGGAGCACGCTTCTCCGGCCGATGTCGACGGCGTCCTTCCTCTCCGTGTCGTCCGCGTATTCCACACAGAGCCGCACCTCGGTGCTCTCCGGGCTCGACGAGGGGAACAAGCGCAAGGTGCGGCAGCTGTTTGCGCCGACGCTGCCCGACGAGCTCGTGCTGAGCCTCGGCGAGCGCGTCATGATCGTGAACACGTTCGACGACGGCTGGTGCATCGTCGGCCGCGACGGCATGTTCAACCCCGGAGAGGTTGAACTCGGCGCGGTCCCTGCATGGGTGTTCGTCAAGCCGATAAAGGGCCTGAGGGCGGAGCGCCCCATCCGGACGACCAGCCTCGGCGTGACCGTCACCATGGATGCCCCTGCCCTCAGCGGGCAGAGACAAGACGTCCTCTCGTGGTCGAACTTTTCGTGAAGGCCTTGCGCCTCCTTCTTCTTATAACATACACCACCAAGTGTTGTTGTCCTTGTTGTCCGCCGTCCGGTGGACCACGCATTGTAGCTCATTCCTGCTCGCGACCGCTCGCTGAGTCGAGGCCCAGACCCTTTCCCCCTTCCCCGTCTTGAATGCTGACCACATACCCGTATTTCTACGTCCCTGCGGCACCTCTCCCCATTCGACATATTTATCGCTGGCGCCGCATTGTATGCGCCGCTCGCGTGCGCCTTCCATCCCTTCTCCTCGACAGGCCCCGGCGCCTTGTCCACCACCGTTGTCACCCCGTCCCTGGCAAGTCCATCGGCATCTTCGCTTCCCACATCCCGCCTCGCTTCGCCGCTGCTACATATCAGTCTCGCCGCGCGCCTGCTCTAGTATCGACGCAATTGTTTTGGATCCATTCATCAGCCCAGTTGAGTCGATAGATGTACGTCCAAGTTGTATCCGTTTGCTACGTACGCGCGTCATTTTATTCGTGATCACCTCGCGTCTAGTTGGTTCCGATTGACCATCCAGCACTTGTCCGCGAGTCGGATCAAGTTCTGAATGCGCGCTGCAAGAGGCAGACGTCCTGTCCACTAGTGTGCAACCGTATAACGCGGCTGCGGTCATTTGAAGCGTGGTGGTGGTGAGTGGCATTCCCAAAAGGCGTCAAGTGTCATTGACAACCACGTCTGTCACGGTCTTTCATGCGTTTTTAGGCATGCGCCATGAGAAATGCACCGTGAATGCTACGAGGTTGAACCCGAACCGTGGCAGAGGTTGATGAAGCCCTTAGGCTGGCGGCCCAGATGCCTGAGCATGATAGTTCATTCAGTCGCCGAAAGGCCTATTTGTTTGATGACACGTCCTACCCAATCACCCGTTTCGTCCCGCCTCGGCATTCTGGCCCATCTCCTCCCTACAACGCTCATAGTCTGGCTCCGGTATATCCAAGCTTGGGAGGATGGCAGATATAATTGTCTCGCCCTTTATCGTAAACTACCCGACGCGTATCATATGTCTCCGCTAAGTAGGGGTTCAGACTCGAGTACCCTTGTACGGCCTGACGTTCAGAGGCATCTGGGGTTTGGCACGGTCCTCCTTGAGACTTGGATACCACACGCCCGCAACATTCCACTCGATGGTTTTCTCGGGAAGCTCGAAGGTAAAGGCGGTAACGAGAACGGAGAGGACGACCTCTGAGGGAGGTGTTAGCGACCGGCGACATGCAGTAGCAATGGACACCTACTCATTTCCATTTCAGAGAACTTAAATCCTCTACATGTAACGTCAGTAGATGCACGTGGACTACAAAGGCGTGTCATATTTGACTCACATGCAAGCCCGCTTCCCGCCAATGAACGTCAGTCTGCATCAGGTGCGTGAAGTGAGAAAGCAGCGGGGTTCATCTAGTTGAAGCGACCTACAGGTTTGAGTAGACCGCAGGTATGTGTGCGTCGGTGACAGCGGCCGGCAGAGGAGACATCCATCGCTCCGGCTTCCATTCATACGCGTCCTCTCCCCAGAGCGATTTATTGGTGTTGCATCCAATGAAGTCAAGCAGCAATTTAGAGCCCTTTGGCATAGCAACCTCGTCCATCCGCTTGCCGTTTGCATCATAGATGGGTCCAGAAAGTGGCAACACGGTGTTTTCAGTAACGCTGTGGAAGCTTAGGTGGGACTCGTGTGGTATGAGATCAAACTTACACTCTTGCGAGAATCGTCACAGGAGGGTAACTGTGAGGGACCGGTCATTTTCATAAGAGCAGTGGATAGAGATTGACGCACACTCTGAGCGTCTCGCGACAGATGCTGTCTAACAAAGGGAGGCGATTGAGTTCGTCATAACTCAAACCGTTCGCCGCTCCCGCATCAAGAAGCTCCCTACGAAGCTTCCCTTGGGTGTCCTGGTGCTCTGCAAGTAATTGAAGGATGCGGGAGAGTGCGTTGGAGGTAGTGTCCATGGCCGCGAAGATCAAAATGCTTTCGGCCCACCGTCAGTCAATTAAGGATGCATCGTACACAAACTGTCAACTCACGACATCTGGTGAATCACCTCTTCCTCCGACAGCCTATCCGCAGCGTCCGCCACGGAGTTCGCGCGTACTGGTGAACGGTCAGCCAGAAGCTCCAGAAGACGGTTCGGACTCGCGCACTCAGGATGCTTATGAGATCTTTGCCTTCCGCGACTTGCTTGACGACCTCCGCATCGCCCTTGGCGATGGCCACTTTCTTTTCGTTGAAGATTTCACGGGAGCGGGTGTCCATGGTGTCGACAATCTCCTTCACTCGGTGAACTGATGTTCCTTTCGGGAACATTTCCACAAGGGCGCGGCGCGCCGAAGCGGGGAGGAGTTTCGGGCCGATGACATTCAACCTTTGAAAGAGGGCCAAGCCCGAGAGCGATGGTCTGTGGCACGCGCCATAAGACGCATGGCGAGGTACGTTGCATAGAGGATGAGAAGGTAGCTGACAAAGCGAGAAGAAGATGCCACGTACACAAGAGACTTGAGGGCCTCTCCATATACGTCTGTCCTGTCCTCTACGAGCGGATCGAACGAATATCCAAGGCCGCCTTGCCCGATGAGTTCCAGTGCTGTGCGGCCCATCCAACCTAGCATGTCGATCTCGTGCTGCTCCTCACCTATACGAAACAATATTGCGTCGCGCAGCTGTACAATTGAGATGGTCAGTGCCAGTGTAGACTCTCATTGATTGCCACTCACCTTGTAAGTGACATTGTAGAACAGGGGAATCATATACCGCATGTGGTTGACAGAGAACACTGGGTTGAGGAGTTTGCGCTGTCTACTGTGCTGTGCGCCTGTACCGTGCAGTGATTGACAGTTATGAAGGGTCCCGCATCGACCCACGGCTTCAACAAGTAATACATACCTAGGGTAGACACCAACGAGTGCGAGCCGAATAGCAGCTTGTTGGTTCTGTGTGATATATAGTAGAACCTCGATAAATTGGAGGTTAATCTTGTCTAGTTCAATGGACGTACGCGATGAAATCTTCAGTCTCGTGGAAAATGTGCTCCTCCTTGATGAGGATAGTGTGTAGTGCCTTAGGATCGGAGATATATAGGATGGGAGTCTGATAGTGAATGTCAGTACCGTCGGTTTGACGAAATATTAGACGTCTAGTAGATCATACGCACACCGAGGAATCCATTCAGCTTGGTGACTGGACCGTATTGGCGTGCAAGATGGCGCTGATACTCTGCAGCATCTTTCGAGAAAAACTCTTTGAGATTTCCTATGAACAGCATCAGTCACCTACTTGCTCATAGGACAAGATGATTTGGCAGCTCGCCAGTCCAAATGGAGGTCGACTTCGGCCCGCGAATGTTTCGTAGATGTGCGGTGGCTAGGCGTGTTTGGATGAAGGACACAAGTTGCCACAATACCCATCCGCAGAATGCGAGTAGGATGGTGGAGAGAATCGACGCCATAGTTTATCAGGGATACCGCACTTGGGGAACGATTTTATATTACTCACGCTCAAATACCGTATTACTTCCTGTGCGGGTGATGTTGTGATAGAAGCAACATTGCGTGTTCACAGCTGAGTCCACGGGCCGACAGCGAAATTGTCCGTTCGACCGGACAATGAGAAAGCACTGAGTCCGCATGCTCAATCAATGGAAGAGTAGTCACGACCTGTTGGATACCTACCCGACCCTAGAGCCAACGCTACCAATGTCAGACTCGTAGCCACGTCAACTTAGTAGCCTGACCTACTACGTACTAATATAGCTTTAGTACTCACTCCATAGGACACCGTGCCACTTACCCATCCTACCTCGGACGGCATATGGTGCTCAGCTGCACACTCCTGCCTTCATCATGCATAACACCCGCTTTCAAGTTCCCCCTGTTGGTGCATAGTCAATACGAACCAGCGTGAGTGTCATGCTTAGAGCGCTTGGCGAAGGTGACGTACACCGTTGTTACCACGGTGTCAAGGCCACCCGGCGTTGTGCGTCTCCCACTCAATGGCGTGTCAATAGATGGCCATGGGAAGGAGAGCTCTGCGGTTGTCTATTCCCACCAGGACACAGTTGCCAGCAATATAGATAGATCACGCCTGATAAGGCGTGATGAAGCGATTCGAGGCGACGAGTTCGTACGAATAGTACGACTAGTGGGGGCATTACAAAGAGTGTCCGACTCACTCGAAGGAGACGTAGCACTGAGGGAGGGTAGATTGACGGTCCTTTCAAGCTTGTACCCTGGCGCGGGGTGTGCTCCATTCTTGGTGCCAGTCTTTATTTCTCGGGATCAGGGCTTGATGATCAGGATTCGCGGAAGTTCCCAGCACATGACTGTAGACTCATACGAGGGTGGATCCCCGCCGGGACGACACGTTGCGAGCCGGCAAAGTGCATCCTCTAGGAAAGGTTGCCCCAATAGATAAAGATCGCATCCGTACGTCTACGCAGCTATGGCTGCCATGATAGTAGGTGCCCAATTTTTACCAAAATTTTGTGTTCTCTCTTATCACTGCTTGCTAGCATTGGTTTGGTAGACTTAATGAGAGGGATCGGCTGTGACTGGGAATGAAGAAGACACCACCTCAACATCCAGTGCCAACATAATGTGCGGCGTCAAGCTTCCAAGCATCTTTTAGAGGCTACTTTCGTATGCACTGCGTATACATCAGACGCCAAGCTCCGTACCATTACAGTCTTACAGATAGACTTGTGCTGCACATCATCATAAATTCCATCCACTGCCCGATATATATCCGATACCGCTGAGCAGGGGGTCAGGCTTGAGTACCCTTGTATGGCCTGACATTTAGAGGCATCTGGGGTGTGCCAGCACGGTCCTCCTTCAGACTTGGATACCATACGCCCGCGACATTCCACTCGATAGTCTTCGCAGGCAGCTCGAAGGTAGAGGCGGTAATGAGAACGGAGAGGACGACCTCTGAGAGACGCGTCAACGACCCACAGCGAAATGCAGTAGCGGTGGACACCTACCTCATTTCCATTTCAGAGAACTTGAAGCCTCTGGATAGACCGTCAGTAGATATAAATGGAATACGAAGGCACGTTAAACACTCACATGCAAGCCCGCTTTCCGCCTATGAATGTCAGCCTGTACCATGTGGAGTGAGAAGGAAGTAATATTCTTATCACTGAAGCAACCTACAGGTTTGAGTAGACCCCGGGTATGTGCGCATCCGTGACAGCCGCCGGCAGAGGAGACATCCATCGTTCCGGCTTCCACTCGTAGGCGTCCTCTCCCCAGAGCGTCTTACTAGTGTTGCATCCGAAGAAGTCGAGCAGCACTTTAGCGCCCTTGGGCATAGCAATTTCGTCCATCCGCTTGCCGTCCGCATCGTAGATGGGCGCAGAAAGCGGCAACACGGTGTCTTTAGTAGCTCTGTGAAAGTTGAGTTCGCGCTACTAGTAAGCTCATGGAAGGAAAAAGGTTCAGACTTACATTCTGGCGAGAATGGTTACCGGTGGGTATCTGTGAGAGCTCGATTACTTAGACGGAGGCCAGCAGATCGCGAGTGACGCACACTCTCAGTGTCTCGCGACAGATGCTGTCCAACAATGGGAGGCGGTTGAGTTCGTCATAGCTCAGACCGTCAGCCGCGCCAGCATGGAGGAGCTCCTGACGAAGCTTCTCCTGGCAGTCCGGGTGCTCCGCGAGTAATTGAAGGATGCGGGAGAGTGTGTTGGAGGTGGTGCCCATCGCCGCGAAGATCAAAACGCTTCCGGCCGACAATCAATCAGTAAAAGAGCTGGCTGATAGCAGGGATACTGTAAAAGCTCGACTCACGACATCTGGTGGATGACTTCTTCCTCTGACAGCCTATCCGCAGCGTCCGCCACGGAGTTCGCGCGCACTGCCAAATCGTAAGCCAACCGTACCAGCAAACAGTTCGGACCCACGCACTTAGTATGCTTATGATATCCTTGCCTTCCGCAACCTGTTTGACGACCTCCGCGTCACCCTTGGCAATGGCCGCTTTCTTTCCATTGAATATCTCACGGGAGCGCGAGTCCATGGTGTCGACAATCTCCTTGACTCGGTGCACCAATGTCCCTCTCGGGAACATCTCCACAAGGGCGCGGCGCACTCGAGGGGGGAGCAACTTCGGGCCGATGGTCTGTGGCTCGTACGATAAGACGGGTCATGACGGCAAGGCGACGTGATTGTTACGTAGAGGCCCTGCCAGGTGAGAAAATAGCTAACCCGGCGAGCGGAAGAAGCCACGTACAGGAGGGATTTCAGGGAGTCTCCATATACATCCGTTCTGTCCTCTACGAGCGGGTCGAATGAGTATCCAAGGCCGCCTTGCCCAATGAGCTCCAGTGCTGTGCGGCCCATCCAACCTAACATGGTGATCTCGTGCTGCTCCTGACCTACTCGAGACATGATCGCGTCGCGCAGCTGCACAATCGAGCGATCAGTAGAATCCCAACATGAGCAACCATAACCGAACTCACTCTGTAGGTGACATTGTAGAAGAGCGGTGTCATATGCCGCATGTGGTTGACAGAGAACACTGGATTCAGAAGCTTGCGCTGTCTACTGTGCTCCGCGCCTGATGCAATGTAAGTCGCAGGGGGCAGAAACCACGGAGGCAATTCAAGACCTAGTGAGGAAAACATACCTAGGGTAGATACCAACGAATGCGAGCCAAATACCAGCTTCGTGGTTCTGTGTGATATTTAGTGGAACAGCGATCGAATGTTACTCGGCTAGTTCAATGGACGTACGCAATGAACTCTTCAGACTCGTAGAATACGTGCTCCTCCTTGATGAGAATGGAGTGTAGCGCCTTGGGGTCGGAAACATACAAGATCGGAGTCTGCCATATAGTGAGTATTAGTACTGTTCGACAATATATCCAACAGGTGATACGCACGCCGAGGAATCCATTCAGCTTGGTGACTGGGCCGTATTGGCGAAAAAGACATCGCTGATACTCCCCAGCATCTCTCGAAAAGAAGTCTTTAAGATTGCCTATGCGATGCCTCAGACACCTGCTTGTTCATGAAGGATGTGGTTATTGAGCTCACCAGTCCAAAGGGAGGTCGCCTGTGGTCCCCGAATGCGTCTCAGATGTGCGGTAACTAGGCGTGTTCGGATGAAGGACAGAAGTTGCCATAACATCCATCCGCAGAGCGCGAGTAGGATGGTGGAAAGGGTCGACGCCATAGCTTGCTACCGTCTGCCGATTGGGAGGACTGTTGTTCATGTGAATCTCGCAGGTGGGGAACGGCCTCATACCACTCACCATATCGCATACTGTACTGCTTCCTGAGCGGGTAATGTTTAGCGATAGAAGCGTCATTGCGTGTTCAACGCTGAGTCCACGGGCCGAAGGTGAGATTTTCTGTCCCATCGGACAATCAGAAAGTAGCCCGCGTCACACCCAATCGAAGTGAGGGCGACTACGACTTGTTGAATAACACCTGACACCTTCGGAGGCGGAAGGAGAAGACTGAAAGATTCAGTAGATACTCTGCATGTACTTAGTATAAATCCGTAGAATTAAAAATTAAAAAAAAGAATAACACCTGACAATTGAGTCGTCCCTGCCACTGAGTCGCACCAAAATCTTCTTGACCCCTCCTCCCCCGAAGTACTGCCAAGGCACCACCAACTTGTTCCGATGTGACCTTGTTAGCCCCTGCTTTCAGCATGCATACACTCGCCATTGGTACACGGTCACAAAACGTACCCAACCGGGCATTCGTGTGGCTAGACTCCTGAACGCGCTTGGCGGACGTACTACGTGGTTTCCACGATGTCATATTCTCTTACCCTCACAGGCGGGGACTTCGGCGGGGATTAGCAATGACGAGGCGGTGGTCATAGGGAAGAGAAGGGTACTCACCAGGACGCTGATCACATTTGATGAAGCGTGATAAAGCGGGCGAGTATGATCCAGCAGCTTCAAGGTGTTTGAACGAGGGACTTGCTCGGACAGTGGACAACGACGAGTCTGCGTTCGACACTACAAGGAGAGTGGCATGTCCTATTTTTAGCCTACGAGACCTGATTGTCACCACGAGGACTCGAATCGGGGTTTGACTTTGAGGATCGGGACAGCAGCTCCGAAACCCGTGTCTGCAGAATGCCGCCGGAACGCCGGCAAACAGTCGTTCAAAGTGAGAAGAAATGGGCAATGCTATCATGGCGGCCGTTGCTAAGTACTGCTACGTAGTTGCTGACGCCCTGTACCGTCGACAGCAGAGGAAACACAAATTGATACGCCTCTCCTACAACATATCATCAATGCAACCTCACCGCTCATCGACCTCCAGCCCCATCATCTGCCACTCTGCTTGCACATCGCCGAATGACTTGCGAATCATCTCTGCATGCTTCATCGAGCGTGGGCGGAACCCAACCTTGTAGTTGCGCGGCACGCTGACGAGACCGTCACTCCACGTCTTCTCTTCGTTCGAGATGTCGGGCAAAATCGGACGGTTTGTCTCCGGGTCCACAGGTGCGTAAAAGTCGACACCCCACAGGAGACGGGAGAGCGTGATGAAGAGAGACGCTTCCGCAATATGACTGCCTTGGCAGAATCGTCTGCCCCACCCAAATGCGTAGCTGTCGGTGTGTTGTCAGTACTATAGTCAGAATGCGACATCAGGAGCCCCTCACATGTCACGCTCATGCGATATAGGTCCAGCATCCCAGCGCGTTGGCTTTCCTTTCTGGTAGAATCGTTCCGGAATAAAGGAATTAGGGTTGAAAAATCGTTTCGGGTCCCTATGGATGGCCCATACATTCCCTATTACCGTGCTGCCCTTCGGGATGTAGTAACCGTTATAGTAGTCATCCTCGATCGTCGCGTGAGGAAGCGCTGGGGGATGTTCAGAATCAATAGAGTCGGGGTGCCAGACGTACGTACCCAGCGGGGTAGCAGGGCGAAGCCGCATCGTCTCTTTGAGGCAAGCCATGAAGTACGGCAGTTGTTCCTCATCGCTAAAGTCGGGCAGTCGATCCAGCCCAACAACACGGTCGATCTCCGCCTGGGCCTTCGCCAGCGCACACGGATGGCTGAGCATATACAAGATGAACGTCGTGATGCTCATCGTGGTTGTGTCAGACCCCGCTTCCAGAGCGGAACCGGCACCATACGCAAGGAAGTCGTCTTGCATCCATCCCGACTCCGTCAAGGCCTTGCCGGGTGCTTGGTCTATCCCTGCTGCAGAGCGCTGGGAAAGGTACTTGTTGATGAAGCCACCCCTGCTTTCGCCGTTCTTTAGAGGCTTCTGGCAGTCCCCGGCTAGATATCTCCAGAGCTCGAGTTCACTTTGATGGAGAAATCAGAATATGCGGATGACACATGATCGAAGAGGAGTGACTGACCCCAAGTGAAGTTTCCGGGCCTTCGCTCTCCAAGGTGCAAAAACACCCGGGAGCGATCGCAAAATCGGAAACACATCCACTCTATGCACCAAGACCGTTGATCGTCAGCCACGAGTATCGTAGAACATCGCCGTTCACTCACAAGTAACTACCCGGAAGAGCCATTTCGACAAAGTTATTGACGATGTCATATACTTTGTGCCTAGTGTTGAATCCGGTTGTTATAGCGCCTGTACATGAGAATCGGGGGGAAACGTCTACGTACAGGTCCGGATTGTCCGTGAGACGGTTGACCCTCTTTCCGTACAGCGCACGAAGTGAGACACTAGTCGCCTACGCACACAGTGTCATTCACCCAAGCACTGCCGCCAGGCTCTGGAAAGGCACTCACATATCGCCTCACCGGTGCATACCAGTGGTCGTCGACCGGCACGTGGTGCCCGGTAGACTCTAGATAGAGGCTCTTGTCGCCATGGTTGATGAGATCGTAAATGAGGACGCGTGACTCGCAATCCTGGAAGGGGCGGAGCTGCTTGGAAGGTGCGGGACCGAGCGCGCCCTGCAGTCCACTTCTGATGGCCTAGTACTGTGTCAGCACCCGCACAGCGGGCAACGGAGGAAATGCTAGAGTGCATACCTTCCATGGCGCATCGTACGTCAACAGTGCAAGACCCATGCCGTCGTGAAGGATGTCGTGAGCAACATGCCCGCTTGTGCGGCTAGAGTAGTTATGACTACGGCGGGCTAGGAGCTCGTTAGCGGCCTCCGCTGTGTTCAAGACCACCATGTCTTGATTACCGAGCTTGAGGTAGTATATTTCCCCGAATTGAGTAGCCCATTCAGCTAGCTGGGATAGGCGTCAGCTCGCAACAAGACGATTGAAACGCAACAACATCCCATACCTTTGGATGTGGCCGCAAGGTCGGCAGTTGGAACAGATTCCCAAAGATGGGTATCCCAGCTGGTCCCGGCGGGAGTTTTCGTCGTCGTGGCCATTGTTTAGCGCGAATTGCAACAGCAACGATGGCGACGAAAACGAGTACGCCAAACAGGAGGCTTGACATGTCCACTGGCACTGAAAAGGCTGTCATGGTAGGTGCCAGGATGAGAACATGCGCAACCCGGTTGTCGCCTTATATGCTGACGCATTGCTGTCAAGGCTGCTCCATGGTGTACCCAGGCAACATGAGGGGACACAACCGGATCAGATGCCCGCCCAGCGGACGCTGCAACAGGAGCCCGTGTCTAGAATCGGTCCTTGTTCGTGTTGCATTGCGCAATCAATCGCTCCAGAGCTCACGCCTAATGCACGGATGGTATGCGGTTTGCTCGGTAGCTCCGGTGCATAAACCTGCGCAGACTCGTAGTGAAAGGGGGTTGTTAAGGCGGCCCATCCAAGGCGGCCTAGATGAATGTTCGACAAAGACGTCAAGTCCAAGGGGCCGGCACCTCCGCACACTGCTTAGAGTCATGAGAGCACATAGAATGATGGCGCGCTCACCTGTCTAGCGAGCCGTGACACATCGTGAGGATTGCGGATGTGGTTCGGACATCGCAGGGGCGCCTCCGCAACCGTGCTCGTTCCTGCGAACAGCGTTAGCGATCTCATGCAGAGATCACGATTCGAACGGTACACAGCATTGACCATTTAAAGGAGAGTGTCATAGTATCAGATGATTTGGTGCAGGAGCAATCGTTTGGCGAAGAGACGCCTTTGCGGCCGATTTCCACTGTGCACTGCCACCCCATCTGAAATTACCACTCGTTTCGTACATGCTCCATGCACGAGTTAACATGACGTAGCACTGTGCTCACCGGAAACGCTGGAGCATTAGGTTGCGCTTATTGCTATGTAGCACAGGAAGCTGTCGACGATTCCATGAGGAAGGCTTGCTAGCTGCTAACTTGAAGTATTCAGTAATGACCGTGACGGAAATGGAACCCTCTTCTCACCACTCTCCAGACTATCTCCTGCAACCTGGCAATGACTTGCGTCGTCAGTGGGCTATTCACGGCTATCACGAGTGTGTCGCTGCAATGCGCCCGGCGCAATTCTCGACAGCGTCATACACTCTCCCATATTTGATACACGCCAGAGCGGCACGGGTACGTACTCCCGGTGGGTTACCTACAGATTTGAGCATCACATTGGGCCACGGCCACGATACAATTCACACATACCTCTACATGTCCATGCCAACCTCCACTGATTGATCCGCCCCGCGACAGCCGCATCATCTTTAGAGTCTATACACTTGGTCGCGCCAATCACTGCGGGGAGCATTCCGACAAACCTGACAGGAAAGCGTCAGCGTCGTCGAGCGAAATCGAATCACCCAGCTCTTCCTCCTCCAGCAGCCGGAGTGAAGCTAGGTTACAGTATGATGCATGCCAGTGTGTACGCCCCCCCTCTAGAGCATTGACATACATTATCATGATCCAACCCTAGGAAGAAGCCCAAGTGTAAAGATGTCGTGACGAACCGGGAGTAGTAGGAGAGTGCAACGAAGCAACGCTGCACCTGTCGGCCCGTCGGAATTCCCGGACCGAGCGTCCCTAGGCCTTGTTATAACCCAAGTGAGCCTGCAGTCTGCCATCGTAAACATGCGCGTACGTACGGTGCTTGCCTCCTCCAATATCCACGGACCCGTGATTAATAGCGTTGTGAGGTCCATGACACAGCAACGACGAACCAAGCCTATACTCACTATCAGTATCACTGACGGCTCCCGTCCTCACACCGGCAACATCATTGTATACAATACACGAGCTTCTCAGCAAGCGTGCCTACAGGTTAGCATACACGAAGCCGAAAGTCACATAAGTAGCGGTCGACAGGCACGCAGACGTTCCCCGGGCGGTCGTGTCTGCGCGGTGCGAGGTATACGGTACGATAACAGGGTTATACGGATAAGTGGGTACGATGTGGCATAGATATGCAGTGTGGTGATAGGGATGCGTATTGTGAGGGGTGTGTGGAATGTACGGTTTTGCGGTGGCGAAGGTAGGATGGATGGGTTGAGTAGTGGGCATTGCGTGTTTGGAGAACCAAAGAGACGGGAAGACGAGGCGGACAGCGAGACCTGGGGAATACAACAGAGCGATATATATAGAGCAGAATGGAGACGCGTTTGAGCAGAAGAGGGCATAAAACTGGCAGGAGAAGGAGTGATGCATATGCTCACATCTTGAATCGCGCCGCCATCCCGGGCAGACATGCGAGAATAGTTCGGCCAGAGAAGAAAAGCGAGCACAACCACGGAACGCGGATGCGCAGACCCGGGTCCGCCAGCCTGGCGCAGCGAACATTCTCTCGACTAGCATCCGAATATATGAAATCCTTGCCTCCGCGCACAGAGTTCCCCTCACCTCGAGCTCGGGCACGAGCTCGCTGCCGACCGCCTCTGTTCGCGCTCCCACTCGCGCTCCTCGATCAGCTGCACGAGCAGCTCGACGTCGATCTTCTCCCACCCGCTGTAGTCGCCGCGCTTCATCTCCTCCATGCGCGCGCGGTGGAACGTCATGTGGTACGGCAGGATGATCGACCAGTGGTGCTCCTCGGAGAGCGCGACGAGGTGTGCGAGGTACTGCGTGCTCGCGGACGCGATTGCCAGCACGTCCGCACGCCCGGGCGGAGGTGGGTGCGCCGAGGTCGGTGATGACGGGGCAGAGGGCGCTGCGGACGCGAGGGCGAGGAGGATGCGGAAGTACGTGGAGAGCGGGCCGACGAGGGCGGAGAAGGAGGGGTAATAGCGGGTGATGAACTCGCGCGTGGCGAGCTTGGTGCTCGCGCCGAGCGCGTCGGAGAGCTCTGCGGGCGGCGGTGTCCCGCTGGCGGGGCGATAGTGCTCGTCGAGTGCGTAGAGCTCGAGCGGGTCGAAGGTGTGCCGGGCAATCGCGTAGAGGAGCTCTGGCTCGACGTGCGGGAACTGGGCCATGAGCGCGCGCGCTTGCGGTGAGATGTGGGTGGGCAGCGAGGGCGAGGGAGATGCGCGGGCGCGGGACGGCGAGGCGGGCGCAGGGTGGGGTTGGACGTGGATGAGGGAGATGAGGTGCGCGTACTGGTCGGCGCTGAGCGTCACTGTGCCCGGGACGGGGCTGCGCCGTGTGCGTGAGGGTGACACAGATACTTTTCGACGCCGGTCTGCATCTTGGCCAAGAGGGGCGTCGGTAGGTGGGAGGACGAGGCTGCTGATCATGGCGGTAGCGGTGGTCATGGTGGAAGAGGCTAATCAGTGCGTATGGGGTGAGAGCGCAGCGTGTTGGGCAGAAGGTAGACTGACCTGAGAGAAGCGAGCACGCGGCGGGAGGAGGTACAAGAGCGAGTCTGATGGCGAGCGAGGCGCGATATGGGTGGCGAGGGCGGCCTTGTTGACGAGGCACAGAGCGAGTGCGACGACAGCAGTAATGCCAGGCCCGTTTGTCGTCCGGACGCGCCTCGGTCTCGCTGGTTCGCACTCCACCTCCTTGGTCCCCAATCGGGCCCCAGCGCCTGCCTCGATCAAGCTGCCCCACAGTGACGTGTGCCTGGTCGCGTATCCTCTCCAGTGCACACACTCGCCCTGCCTTCACTGCCTGCGCACGCGACTGTGCCGCACGCAAGACCGCTATGCGCTCGCCGTGGCCGTGCCTGCCGCCTTCGCCCTCGTTCAAAGACGTCATCCCATCTTCGCTACTCACGGTTATTCCCAGCTCTCCCTTCTTCCGGTAGCCCGCATCATCGATATCCTGGCCACTCCAATACCAATCTGGCAGACACCGCACGACAGACCACCAATACACTGTCGGAGATAGTATACAGCGAATAGCTGCGCTAGCGCATTCAACCCGCCCTGGAAACCTACTGAGCCCCCTGGCCTGGCCAAGCCTGTGTCTGTACGGTGACGTTTGCTCGAGCCTAGCATGTTGATGGACTGACACCCTAGAAGGCTGCCAATAGTACTTTGCCGGAGTATCTTCAAACATTAAGCAAGTACACTATCATGCGGGATATCCCCGTGCTGTATCGAATATCATGGACTCTTCCAGAACCACTCGAAATATATGTGTGGGTCCTCAGCCCAAGCTCCCAGACCATCCGCTATAGACTCAGACTCACAGTCAGGGTTTGAGCTCTCACTCTGAGGCACCGTACACCCGCAGTCCACCCGCCAACATAAAACGAGCCGCCCGACGTCCAACGGAACACCGACACACCGAGATCGCATCGTTACAGTCGTGTGCGAACGCTGCCGTCACCGTACAGCGCTCCGCCCGTGTCGTCGAGTACGTGAGCGCGCCGATGACGTGCCAACCTCTCGTCCGAGGTGCTTCTATCTGCGGAGGTGGCTGGGCCGGCCGACTTCGTTTTCGACGGCGACGTCATGATCATGCGGGACTATCAATGGGACTGCGATCAACGTCGCGGCGAGCTGCATGGGTGCGTGGATCATTGGGGTCCAAACAAACAGCACTCAGACCCTTTTACTGCGTGTGATGTGCGGTTGCGCAGTGGGATATACAAGGGAATAATGGTACAACGAACCGACGAGTCTTCCAAATGCTGAGTGCTTCGACAGTCGAGCACCGGGTCACGGCTCGCGAGCTTGCTTGACGGACGGCATCCTAGTATTTGCCTCCGCCAGGGTCCATGGATGCGAGGTTACAGTGCTAGTGAAGTCGGGGCTGGCCTCAGCCTCGGCGTGCTATGCATTCACTGGCATGTCAGACGGGGAGTTCGAGCGTGGTATGCTCGATGTTCGGGCTAAGTAGCCGTCGCTATGGGGGATACGCAGTCCTAAGGCTGGAGTCGAGTTTGGCCGCCGTTGTGCGTGTGTACACCTTTGCTGCCTTGTTCAACGCTCGTTCGTGGCTTCATTCATGACACCCATTGAAGGGTGTCCTTCCTGTGCGATGCGACGTACGGCTAGGCTCGGTGTGCCAGTTTCGATGTGATGCGGGCACAATGAGCGGCGTGCAAGCTGTGTGCATAGTACCAAGTAAACAGGACTCCACGCTCGAGGGCGTGTGTGGACGTCACCTCGGCAACACAGCGGGCATTTCACGATGGAATACATCCGAGTCGACGTCCACTGGCAACTCAGCACCTGTGTTTGTGATAAATGCTTAACGACGTACCAACTTGGCCTTGTCAATATATAGAGGTTCGTTAGTCTAGATGCTTCAATAATTGGTGCGATATGATTGGGCTGTCTGAGGTAGAAATGAGTGGCACAGGAAGTATGGTGGGGTTGAGGAGAACCAAGGTCGTCTAGATGTATAGCTAGACAACCTTGGCAGACCTTCACCTGTCGTCTCACACGACTGCCTCATGAGAACGGAGGCGGAACGGCAGTCGCAAGCGGAAACCCTTGCGCAGGAAGGCGGCTCGGGGATGGGCCGAAGAAGCCGAGGCGCGTGAATCGACGACGCACACATGCACTAACCTCTTACCTCCACCTCCGTCTCCTTTTCTCTCCCTCCTTTTACTGCCCAACCTTCCATGTCCCCGCCTCACCGCTAGCCATGCCCAGCATCACCTCCACAATGCACACCACCACGCCAGGCAGCCTCAACCTCAAGGCGTCAGGGAGCCTCTCGTCGGTACCCTCGACTCCCTCGATTGCGTCCCCCTCTGTCCCCTCCGCTCAGTTCAACTCGACGCTCGCGAGCCTGCGCGGGCTCTACCCGCGCGCTGCCCGCGCATTTCTGCAGCGAAACGTCGCACTGACGCACTCCCTCCTGACCGCCGCCTTCGCGCTCATTGAGGCGCCTCCCTATCCCCGAGGAGCGGATGCGCTCGCGAGCCAACGGCGCAAGTGGGAGGTCCTGCGGATCACGTTCGAGACGACGCTCTATGCCGCCCCACCGGCGACAGAGGACCCGGACGCGCTGCCGCCGCCGCTGCGCGCGAACCTGCTCCTGTCGCCGGAGCCCTTCATCGCAACGCTGCACAACCGCTCCCTACGGCTCTTCACGCCCGCGAGTGCCGGAAAGCCGACCTCGTCATATCTCCCCGCGCAGGTCCTAGTCACTCTCGCGCTCGCGGGCCTCAAGCTAGGGTGCACGGCGGTGGCTCGGGCGATGATTGAGGACTGGCTCGCACGGCGGCCACAGTACGCGGAAGCGGGCAAGGAGGAGCGGGAGGGCTATGCGAAGGTGCTGGAGCTGTATTGCCTGCATGTCCTTCCGCGGTTGGAGGACTGGGACTACGCAGAAGACTTTCTGCAGTATGAGCGCGAGCTGCCACCAGACGCTAGGAAGGTGAGCAAGTTCATGCATCGGGTCGGGCTTCCTTCTAGTGTTGTGTGTTGTCCCCTGGCATCTGTCTAGCACAAGTGGCTTTCGCGCTGAATGGACATCAGGAAGACGCTGACTATTCCTTTGTAGTACATGCTTTCATCTCTGCGTAATCTCCGAACACAGGCTATGCCCCCCTCCTCCGCAAAGGGCATCATGCCGTCCGTGTCAGAACCGGCACTCCCCAGCTCGCGGTCACATTCACCAACGCGGTCGGAGTCTTCAGTGACCTCCTCTTCCAGCGGCTCTACACACACCGCAACACCAACCACACCGAGGCCTAACGGCAAGGGCAAAGCGGGACTGCCGCCCGTTTCACCCATGACCGCCATTCCCACCTCTGCCTCCTCACATTCCATCTCCTCAGCCGCGACCTCGCGCACGGTGACCCCCTCAAATGCGCACGCACACATCGCTGCGCTGCGCCACCGCTCACGCTCCCGCACAAAAGCCGCCCGCAGCCACCTGCCGCTGCCGCCCCGTGCCGTACCTATAGAAGCGCCGGCCCCGCGCCCGCCGAGCACGCTCGCGTTGCTCCGAACGAGCTATGCGGCGCTGACGCGTGGCGTGTCGCACGCAAAGTTCCTAGTGTACGTGTTTGTGTTTGTGGTGGTCCCAATGCTGTCGTTCGTCCTGCGTTTGAGGCGGACGCGAGTGGGGAAGGGGGGAGGGGTGAGTAAGGGGGGTGCAGTGGAGGAGGTGCGGCGGAGGCTGAAGGGTGCGGGAGAGCGGAAGGGCGTCGTGGCGCGGGCGTGGGAGGAGCTCGTGAGGGCGGTAGGAGATACCGTGCAAATGGGCGGGCGAGGATTGGTATAGCGATCTATAGGTTTGGGCATACTCTTCTCAGCGAGATATACGTTTATCTTGTTTTGTTGGATGGTACTTAGGTACACACCATGCACCACTAGGCTTGCCGTGTGGAGATACAGTGTGCCCAGGTATCCGATGTTGGCTGCTGTAGCTGACGCATTCTCGAGTAGCTTATTTCCCCTGCGGAATCCATGAATTGGTTGCTCGGAGCCGTGGGGCGAACAATTGGAAATCATATGCAATAGATAAGTAAGGATGAGAGCCCGACGGAGAGGCGTTAAGTGGCAGTATTGGAGGCTGCCCGTTGTGTATGTAAACCATACTAAACGCCCCTGACGGCGTCCTCACGACTGTGGCACGTTGGAGTGAAATTGAGCGAAAGCGATCAATCTTGATGAGTTTAGCATAGGTAGAGCGGGACGTTTGCATCGCCATGGGTAGCGAAGAGCAGCGCCGCTTGGGGGACATTCACCGGGAGGGTGAGCGCCCTCCGCAGACTGAGAGGGCCTCGTGCTTCTTCTCCCAGCGCAAGAAGAACGCCGCCCCCTGACCTCCCCAACCGAACCACCACCTCTCTTCGTCTCTGAACTCCTCCAGTCTCTTGTACGCTAGCCCTTTGAAGCATAGTCGCTAAGCATCTGCGTGCGCTGCTATTGTGCTTCCCGCCTCCGCCCTGGCCGCGTTCGATCAACGCACTGGACCTCCTGCGCTGGCCTCGCGCCGCCGCCGACCAATCTTGGGCTTCCTGCCTCGCGCCCGACGCCGTGCCAGCACCGTGCTCGTCCCAGCGGGCGACGTCACGCCCCCAGCGCCACAGAGGCCGAACACCGCGTCTGGGACACCACCCACCCCGTCCGTTTCTCGCCCGACCGGCCGCTCCCTCTCTGACATTCCCCACACCTACAACAACACCCTTAGCATGACTGCGAACCCTGCATATGATGTGCACACCAGCGAGCCGCCCTCGCACCAGGCCAAGCAGAATCTGAAGGCGTGGTGGAGCCATTTTCGCTTCGCGCAGCAGGTGAAGAAGGAGGCTGAGGAGAAGAAAGGCGAGTACATCCTTGTCGTCTGCCTTTCTGCATCCATGGGCTCGTTATCGGGCAGATGCATCTCTGTGTGGACCTCCTGGGACGATGGCGACTTATGGCGGTTCAGTTCACACTGCACACGCCAGAGAGAGCTTCTGGACACCGCATCCCTCCTCCCGGTCTTGTCACCTCATTGCGCGCTACTGATTCCATTTCTCCGCGTCCGATCATCATGCATCCTTACCGGTACTAATACACGATGACTGTACAACAGGCGAGGGTGCTGTCTTTGGCCAGCCCCTCAAGGAGTCTCTCAAGTGTGCCAGCGTGCAGATATCCACTGCGAATGCGAATGGTCAGCTCTACGTGTGGGGACGTATCCCCGTAGTGGTCGCAAAGTGGTAAGCCCGCTCTGTTGTGGTTAGATGTGGTCTCTGATTCCCGCGGCAGCGGCCTGTATCTGAAGGAGAATGGTGCGTTGCTCTGCTGGTTGTTCATTCGGCGTAGGTGTTGATCGAGCGCTGGGATGTAGCCACGGAGGTGGAGGGTACGTTCCGAGTGAATGGGTCGACGAAGCGGATGAGAGAGCTACAGGCTGCGTTTCAGTCTCCACCGGATGTGGGTCTACCCGTTATTGGAACGGCTTTCTGGGCTGATGCGCACGTCTCGCAGTACGGGAAGAAACTTGATTGGAAGAAGGAGAACTACACAACGCACGACGTCGCGAGTGTGTTCCGACGATTCCTCACACAGATGCCTGTACGTCGTGTCTTGTATCTGTATATCTCATCACTCATCGTTGTATAGGAACCCGTTATACCCCACGACATGTACCATCACGTCAGTCATAGTGTCAGACGTCTATTTGTACCTTGTACTGACCGCTATCCCTACTAGTTCCGAGATGCACTCGGTACGTCGCGTCAAATCATAATTCCCATGGAAGCCGATCCTAATCTAGCCAGCAGCGCATAAGCCGTATAACCAGGATGAGGTTATCCAGACTTACAAGCGGCTTATCCGCGCAATGCCGCGATCGAACCAATACCTTCTCCTCTATGTGCTCGACCTGCTCTCGGTCTTCGCACGAAAGTCCGACAAGAATCTCATGACAGCAAAGAGTGCGTCCAGTGTCCTCATCCCGACCAATTATCCTGATATGTTCCAGATCTGGCAGTGATATTCCGCCCAGCGCTCATTGCGCACCCCAGCCACGAGCTAAGCCCACAAGAGCACCAGCTGAGCCAGGAGGTGCTTGAGTTCCTGATCGCGCACCAGGACTGGTTCATGCTGGACATCCCGCCACCGCCGAGCCTATCAGATAGCCCGCATACAATACCGACGACGCCAGTGGACTCCGGGAGCGACGACGAGCAGGGATGGAAGCTCGTGAATAGTCCGCGGCGGATCGTCAGACGGCGGACGACGACAGAGCGATCATCAGGTGTGTTGCACGCCTGCGCGTCCTATCTTTTCGCCGCAGCGTTGACGGTGTTTGTCGGGTGTTGCAGAGAAGCACAAAGAGGGCAGTGACCTATCGCCTGTGCAAGAGACGCCGCCGTCGCGGCGAAGCTCGCGCAACGAGGGCTCGGTGGCGAGCGTAACACGGAGCAGGACGCTCCCGTCGTCAAAGCATAGGCACACCCGGGGGATGTCGGACGAGGAGCGCGGCGCGAAGCTACACAAGAAGAATCGCGCGTCTCTTCAGCCAGCGAAGCGGCCTGCGACTGCGACCATAGGGTGACGCGCGACGCCTGCTGTGTCTCGCTATCTGCCTGTGCGTTCTTCTTCTATAGCATCTATCCTTACGTTCCGTTCCTCGATTGGTTAGTTCGTACATATACTCGGCAGTTGGACGCTTATTCTGTTCCCTCCTCGCTCCGTATGCTCCGTGTCAGCGTCCGCCGTTCACTGTCCTGGTTCTCGCGCCTGCCGCCTAACCGGAGGTGGCAGTCCAAGTACATGTGTATTGGTGCACGCACGTGTCCTTATACCAGCATTGCCCCACCTATTGTCTCCTCTCCGCGTCCACTGTCATTGCTATCGTCGTAATGATGTTGTCACTACCGTTGTCTCTATACCACCACTACTGCTGCCCGTCCTGCCCGGAGTACTGTGTTTTATACATATATCATACCTGTGTTTGTGTATAGGTCGCTGGATCGTTTCCAGCGAATCATTTTGTCGTTGCCAAGGCTTGGGGGGTAAATGAGGACTGTATAACAGATATTCACAGCTCGGTGATGCCGGATGAGAGCCATACGCACTTCAGAGAGCCCGGGTAAATTTTGATCGAGTCGTTGATATTCGGACGTAGATACATAGGACATGCCAGAGGCCACATGGCTCTCAGTGCTCTGATACATATGTCAAACACTGTTGTGTCACGTACTTACTTAGTAACTAAATTCCCTCCGAACCCCTGAGACTCGCTGAGATTGAATCGGTACAATGGTGGCGCACGGTGTGATGATCCATCAGCGCTTAACTGAACGCTAAAGAAAGCATCGTCGACTTGTCTCCCGTAGGCACTCATTCCTCTCTTGTGAGTTGTACCAGCGTGGGCGTACATTCAAGCGAAACGAATTCCCTCTGGCAACTAATTGAACCGTATGCCAACAGCGACTCCCCACTGTGACTCGTGAGTCGTGGGCGGCCGCCATGGTGACTTGGATTACGTAGCACCACGGTCATTGGTAGGTGGCATCATTTCTTGCCTATGGTTTCACTTGAGGCAACCTTTTCTAGAGGTTGTACTATGCGACGTGCCGGACGCATCGTTCCGGCTGGGCATTCACAGTCAGGTATTTCAGAACTTGCCCCGATCAAACCCCGATTTGAGTCAATGTGGAATTCAATTGGATCTCGATAGGAACAAAAATAGGACGCACTCTCCTAGTGACTCGCGCAGACTCGTCATTGTCCACTGGGAGGAGCAGCAACCACACGTATGCCAATGGGCGGGTCCGGAAGTGCCTCCCTGGCATCACATATGGTATGCACTGACCCCCATTGCTATCACGCTTCATCAAATAGTGGTGAGAACAACTGCAGACACGGAGCTTCCCTTCCCTCAGGCTTGGCCGGTGACCCTCGTCACTGCTAATCCCCGCCGAAGACGCCAATCCCGCCCGAGAGGGTAAGACAATCTGACACCGTGGAAACGGCATTGCACGCCAACAGGCCTGACTACTCGAATGCCCGTTTGGAAAATGGACCATGTACCAACAGTGATTGCATGTATGCTGAATGCGGAGGCGTGCAGCTGAAAGACAAGGTGCTGTCCGAATGGCATCAGTAAGTAGGCAGTGCCTTGTCGTATGCAGTAGGTCACAGTCCTTCGGCGGAGGGGAGTGGGTTGAGCAGATATTGACATTGACTCATTGACAGGGCCGACTCAATTACCACGTTCTATCCAACGAGTCGCTACTACTTTTCCTCTGATAGGGCATGCGGGGTGATTTATCATTGTCCGATGGGACGGAAACCTCGGCCCCGGTGGACTCAGCATTGAACACGCAATGTTGCTTCTATCGCCAAACATCACCCGCTCAGGAAGTAATACAATACGCGCGATACGGTGAGTGATATAAAGCCGTTCCCCACAGGCTGCGAGATTCACATGAAGAATAGCCCTCCACATCGGCAGACGGTAACAAGCTAACTAGTATGGCACCGATCCTCTCTACCATCCTACTCGCGTTCTGTGGATGGGTGTTGTGGAAACTTGTGTCCCTCATACGAACACACCTAGTTACCGCACATCTGCGACGCATTCGGGGGCCAAAGGCGACCTCCCTTTGGACTGGTGAGCTGAATAATTATGTCCTCCACGAACAAGTAGGTGTCTGATACACTACATAGGAAATCTCAAAGAATTCTTTTCGAAAGATGCTGCAGAGTATCAGCGACGCCTCGCTCGCCAATACGGTTCAGTAACCAAGCTCAATGGCTTCCTCGGCGTGCGTATGAGCCGTTGTATGTATCGTTGAACGGCACTAACATGTACTATATGGCAGACTCCGGTGTTATATGTGTCCGATCCCAAGGCGCTGCACACCATCCTTATCAAGGAGGAGCACATATTCTACGAGTCTGAAGAATTCATCGCGTACGTCCATTGAACGATACCATTGGCTTTTCTTCCCATTGATAGGCGCGACTTTTGAATATTGGACAGAACCAGCAAGCTGGTATTTGGTTCGCACTCGTTGGTGTCTACCCTAGGTGCGTCTTTTGACCGTAAATGGATGTCTCTTTCACAGTCACTAATTACTCTGCGTTACATCGCATCAGGCGCACAACACAGCCGACAGCGCAAACTTCTGAATCCGGTGTTCTCTGTCAACCACATGCGGCATATGGTTCCGCTCTTCTACAATGTCACCTACAAGGTGGGTGAACTCAAGTGTAGCCAGTCACGGGGTCCCTCACTGACATCTAATTTGCACAGCTGCGCGACGCGATCATGTCTCGCGTAGACGGGGAGGAACACGAGATCGACATGCTAGGTTGGATGGGCCGCACAGCACTGGAACTCATCGGGCAAGGCGGCCTTGGATACTCATTCGATCCGCTCGTAGAGGATAGAACGGATGACTATGGAGACGCCCTCAAGTCCCTCCTGTACGTAGCTTCTTCCACTCACTTGGCCGATGTCCTTTCTCACCTGCCTCCGCCTCTGCATGACCACTACCGTCGCTTCGCCATCTGTCTTATCGCGCGTGCTACAGGCCATCGCTCTCGGGCCTGGCTCTCTTTCGCAAGTTGAATGTCATCGGCCCGAAGTTGCTCCCCGCGTGGGTGCGCCGTGCCCTTGTGGATATGTTCCCGAAAGGGACGATGGTGCACCGGGTCAAGGAGATTGTCGATACCATGGACTCGCGCTCCCGTGAAATATTTAACGGAAAGAAAGTGGCCATCTCCAAGGGCGATGCAGAGGTCGTCAAGCAGGTCGCGGAAGGCAAGGATCTCATAAGCATACTGAGTGCGCGAGTTCGAGCCATCTTCTGAAGCTTCTCGCTTACTCTTTATCAGTACGCGCGAATTCCGTGGCGGACGCTGCGGATAGGCTGTCAGAGGAAGAAGTGATACACCAAATGTCGTGAGTCGGACTGTACTGACTGTCCAGGCCCCTAGCTGGCTCATTTACTAAGTCGCGGTCCGCCGGCAGAATTTTGATCTTCGCGGCCATGGACACCACCTCGAACACACTCTCCCGCATCCTCCAATTGCTGGCGGAGCACCCAGAAATGCAGGAGAAGCTTCGTCAGGAGCTCTTCAATGCTAGAGCGGCGGATGGTCTGAGTTACGACGAACTGAACCGCCTCCCATTGTTGGACAGCATCTGTCGCGAGACACTCAGAGTGTACGTCACTTTCGATCCTCTTGCATGACCAGATTACTGAACTCGTACAGCTACCCTCCGGTAACTATTCTATCCAGAGTGTGAGTGCAATTGACCGTGTGCTCTACGGGAGCAACCTAACCTTTCACAGAGCTACTAAAGACACTGTGCTCCCCCTTTCTGAACCCGTCCATGATGTGAACGGCAAACGGATGGACGAGATTGCTATGCCAAAGGGCTCTGAAGTATTTCTCGACTTCTTTGGATGCAACACCAGTAAGATGCTCTGGGGAGAGGACGCGTACGAGTGGAACCCGGAACGATGGATGTCTCCTCTGCCGGCGGCTGTCACGGATGCTCACATACCCGGGGTCTACTCAAACGTGTAGGTCGTTTCAGCCAGATGAACTCTACTGCTTTCTCACTCTGTGCGGTGCAGGCTGACATTCCTGGGTGGAAAGAGAGCCTGCATGTGAGGATATGACATGCTTTCGTGCTCCATCTACTGACGTTTTATGCAGAGGCTTCAAGTTCTCCGAAATGGAAATGAGTGGGTGTCTACCGTCACTAACACTGTGTGTCACCGCTACGTATTGCTGACGCGTCACTCAGAGGTCGTCCTCTCCGTTCTCATTCCCACCTTCACCTTCGAGATGCCCGAAAAGAATATCGAATGGAATGTCGCGGGCGTGTGGTACCCGAGCCTCAAGGAGGACCGTGCGACTCCCCAGATGCCCTTGAACGTCAGGCCATACAAAGGTTCTCGTGTCTGATTCCGTGGCGGATATGCGTGGGGTCCCAGTAGTAGTGATGATGAGATGGGGCACAGGTACATCTGTCAGTGGTCCTGTCTATTCGAAGCATCAATGCATATTCAGGGCACCCTTCAAGTAATGTAATGTGTTTGCCCAACCACTGAGGAGTCGGGGAAGGCGCTTGCGCCGCTATAACAATTAACGTACTGCGTAGTCTGTTAAACCGTTCTCGTTCTCGTTCTGGCGGAGGAGGAGGAGCTGGTCGGGGGAGCGCGCATGGTGCGCGTGACCAGACGCGAACATGAGGCGCGTCGCGCGGGTCTGGTGGAGGCTGCTTGCCCTCCGCTCTCATCCTCTCCTCCTCGGGTCTCCAAATATGGCCCCTCCCCCCCGATCCCTCACTACTGCCTTTCTCAAGGATCGACACCATGGGCGCCCTTCCTCGGCCCCCCCGGATCCTGAAAGATCCATACCTTTCCGCGCCGTTTCAGACGGCCTCACCCCTCCGCACAGTCCGATCTGC
Source organism: Fomitopsis betulina (assembly GCA_022606075.1). Classification (NCBI taxonomy): domain Eukaryota; kingdom Fungi; phylum Basidiomycota; class Agaricomycetes; order Polyporales; family Fomitopsidaceae; genus Fomitopsis; species Fomitopsis betulina. Next base: position 428,284 of record JABYQK010000008.1, on the reverse strand, counting down.
GAGAGCCCCAGTCGCGCAGACTCGGACATACCACCAAGTGGTATTGACCTCATGCCCCAACTCCAACGCTCCGAGTCCTCCATCGTGAAGACGCGGTCGGGCAGCGTCCTCTCGAGAGGGTTTATACTCAAGACAGATTACTGGCCGTCAGGTACGCGCGTTTACCGCTTGTATCCGTGTTGCTCATCTTACCTCGATTGCAGGACGTGCGCTCGACCTTGGGCTAACCGTACACGGTGCACCAAACTTCAGGGCACCGCGGAACCCTAGCCTCAACGTATACGGCGTCGCGCAACCACGGACCCAAGGCCTACGCGGAATTCTCTCTGTCCTGCGCTGCCGCCCCAACATCAGCAACTCCACACATGTCATATGGTTCTCCACCAGAGAAGAACCGGTAGGTACGTCGCTAAGAGGAAACATGTCGTAGACGAAGGCGCGTGCATGCCCCCCACGTTGCGAACGCATTCCAAAGTGTGCATGTGACATGCGATCTATGCATGGAACATGAACTGTGCTATCGACGAGACGCTTGGATACCTACAGCGAAATCTATTCCCGCGACTAGGTGCAGAAGGTCCGCTTTCGCCCAGGGTCTGGCAATTGCTGGCGATGTCGATCCTCCGCCTAGACAATCATCGCGTTAAAGGATGGCTTCAGGCTGCGTCAGGTCATCCTGTGTTACTCCCTTCCCTCACGGGTCTTCGATGTAGACGATTCACATGACAACCAGCTGTCAAAGCCGAGGAGTTGCTCAATCGTTCGTTGCACCCGCGGCTCTGTCCGTCTCATAAACCATAATCTGGAGCCCCTAATATGGTCTCTACTTGGATACATCTGAGTGGCCCTTTAGCCTACGCGCTTTCCTAGAGTTTGCGACATCGTGGAGGCTGGCACAGCGTAGTCTTTCTCACTGTCTCGTCGACACGCTGTTAATTCCACTGACCCCAAATCATAGTGTATATATCTGGCCGACCGTTCGTGCTGCGAGATGCCTCAGAACCGCGTCGGACGCTCAAGCTCTCCGATCGCGCCGAGAACCTAGAAGCGATCGAGGAACGGCTGAAGGCCGACATCCTCGTCGAGGCCAGCAAGTGTGTATCTCATCTCCAAAAGCCTCTGATTCGTCCTGATATTTAGTGCCCCAGATATGGCGGGCTCGTGCTCACCCACAACGAGATCGGTATAGTAATGATTGCTCTTAAGCCGTTTGCGTCCCGCTGACAGGTTGTAGCGTCGGACGCGGGCGAAGGCGCGATAGTGCCCACGTGGACCGCGGTTGACAGTGGGAATGTGCGGACGATGCATGAGCTTATGGGGAACATGCGCAGGGACGGATGGAATGTCGAATACCACAGGTACATCCCCCGTCTGCCTCACTCTATGTGTGCTGACTCCGCCTTAGGATACCTATCTCACCGGAGCGTCCCATCGAGGTATCTACGCATGCGTTCGAGGCCTATATGCAGCGGTTCATGTTGTGACTAGGACAACTACCTTGACGCGTACCTACGCGTGATCAGAGAGACCGACCCGGTGACGACGGCGCTCGTGTTTAATTGTGGCATGGGCGCGGTACGCACGACGTTCGCGATGGTGGCAGCGTGCATCATTCGCCGGAAGCAGCTCATCGTGCGCGGGATGGACGACCCGTACACCAGCAAGGTTGCGGTGCCGAAGCCGTTGGCCGTCTCGGTGCGTGTCCGTTCTTTGCTTGCTTTCGTAGGGTCGGCTGATAGCGCTCGGCTTAGATTGGGAGCCAGGTAGTCGTCTCGATCAATGATGATAATGGCGGGCTGACAACTGTACATGACAGCACTCGAGCCCAAGGCTCCAGCAAGCCGTCGAGCAGGCGAGCGTGCAGCAGGACCTCAACCGGTCTCTCCTGCGGATGACGTCCATCCTCCAACAGTGTACGCCCCCACTCTTCCCCTTCGTTCGTTGTGCTGACTCGGGCGCGGGTAGGCCTGGAGACGAAGAACTCGCAGACGGCGATCGAGCTGCTGCTCACGCAGCCGACGCTCCTCGAGAGCCTGCGCAAAGCGCACATGGGCAACTACGGCATCATCCTGAGCCTGCTCGGCTGCCTTGACCACGGGCTCAAGTCGAAGAGGCTAGTCGACCGAGTGCTCGACTCTTGTGAGTGTCCAGTTCAGGGTTCACGGGTGCGCAGGGCTGATATGGGGGGCGATAGGCGACCAGGTGACGAATTTGAGGGAGGATATCTTTACGCTTAGAGTGAAGTATTCGTTGACGGCGACGATGGACGAGGCGCAGCGGGAAGCCGTCCTTGTGAAGGCGGTGCGTTCGCTCGAGAAGTAGTGAGTATCTTACATCTTCGTTGGGTTCATGCTCATTGCCGATGGTAGCTTCTTCATCATCTCGTTTGCGGAGTACGTTGACAGCCAGGGCGACTTTTCGCAGAGTTTTTCATCATGGCTCAAGGTGAGCTGCTTCAATAGACTTATCGTTGCCAAGCTGGCACTCACCCTGGGATAGGCAAGGACAGAGATTTGGAAGTACGCAAGACCCTGTGTTCTGCTGAGTATTGGACTGACTTCTAAAATAGTCAAGTCATGTTCCTCAGGAAGTCATACGGCTCCCGTTTGAACGTGTTCGCACCCATCAACGACCTCTCGCATCTGTCCAAGACGGGCTCGCAAGAGCGCGCACTAGTCCCCGGCCAGAAGAACGACGTTGCAATCGCCGGCGGGCAGATACTGGGGGACGAGTACTCAGATCACGTTGTTCGGAACCGGAGCGGCATCATCCTCCGTGAAGAGTACGTCGGCCCCCGTTTCGTTACGCACCATTATAACCGTCCGCGGCTTCAGGACGCTCCTCAAGTCCGACCAGTGGTTCAGTGAGTCACACAAGGTAGCCTACGGCGTCCGCGGGGCGATCAACTTCCGCAATATCCCAAACACGAACATATACGCGCTCGGCCAGCCGACGCTCGAGGCGATCGACGAGGTGGTGGAGCGCGTGCGCAGCGCGCACCCCGACGCGAACCGTATACTGTGGATTACGCTGCGTGAGGAGCCGATCGTGTACATCAATGGTGCGCCGTATTGTTTGCGCAGGGAGAGATTCACGTTGCGGAACATGAAAGGTACGTTTTGACTTGAACGCGCACCTCGTTGGTTCACGGGGGGGTTTTCAGATTACGGTGGGATCTCATCCTCTCGGTTGGAGGTCCTCGAAGAACGCCTGCGCGACGACGTGCTCTCGGAGTTGCACGCGTTCGGAGGGCGGCTGCTCCTACACACAGAGACGCCGGACGGGTCTGTCATCCCGGTCTGGGAAGAGGTTGAGAGCGAGAACGTGTCCGTGCTGAAGGACATCATGGCCGCGCGCCGGCACGTCGACGACGGGACGGAGATTGCGTACGCGCGGATCCCGATTACGGCGGAACGACCGCCGGACTTCTCGGACCTGAGCGACTTGATTGACGTCATGGTCAGGAATAGCGCGTCGAGGGCGCCGATCGTGATCAACTGCCAGCTGGGAAGGGGGAGGAGCACAATGACTGCGGTGGGCTTGCCTTTGGCTGATCGGTGGCAGCGTGTATGCTCATTTTCGTGTGGGTTTGTAGGTTATCTTGTTGTTGATTCAGCAGTGGCTTGAGAGGGCAGCGGAACATCACGCATCGCAGTCGCCGCGAAAACCGACACGCCCGCTCCCTTCCACTGTGCCCATATCACTTGCTGACAGTCACAACATGCACCAACGCCCGCGCCAGTCCTATCAGGTGATCAACAGTATGTCGGTCGCCTTCTCCCGCCATTTATGCGTGTTGATATCAGCATAGACCTGCTCCGGGTCGTGCGCCGTGGTCCTGCCGTGAAGAGCACGGTGGATGATGCGATTGACCAGTGTGCCGAGGTCGTCAATCTGCGTGAGTCCATCGAGGAGGCGAGGGCGCGTGCAGAGCATGCCAATGATGAGCGGCAGCGGAGGCAGTATGCTCACAAAGGTGAGTGACATCCGTTGTTCCTCACGGCGACCTTTGGTGTTGACTTCGTCCTGGTGGACAGGGTTGCAGAATCTACGGAGATACTTCGAGTTGATGGTATTTCAGTCATACCTGCAGTCCATCGAACCGGACACCATGCAGAATTTTGAGAGTTTCGAGTCTTTTGTGGAGAACCGTCCTGGTACGTTTCGCTTGCCTATGTGGGCTCTCTGTTGATAATCAGTTCTCTAGTCATCAAGACGTTCGAGAAGGAGCTGGCATCGGACAGTATGAGCACGCTAAAGCCTCTCGAGCGCGTGCACGATGCTGAAGGTCTTGCGCTGCCGGACGAAGTGCAGACAATCGTCGCAAACCGTACTGGGAGCATTCTGTCGGCGTCGACCATCCTCAAGAGCGACTTCTTCTCCAACCTGCAGAAGATGAGCCTTCCGGAGTGTGTGATATTCCTACTGCGTAGTCCGATCAGGAATTTTTGCTCATGTATATCTACCAGGCGTATCGAAGGCGCGCCCAACTTCCGGAGGGTACCGCTCATGCTTCGTCTCATCCCCTCTGGCTCGACGGACAAGACTGACTTTACGGTCAATAATTCTACCGATCATAAATGGGTTTGCGGATGGTAAGTAGCAATATTGTCGTTGCATCATATGTCAAACGAACAACTTGTCAGTGGGATGCCCACGCTGCAGGGGTAAGTAAGGCGTCTTGTGATGCTGAACATTGCTTATTCTCATTCAGACTACGGAATGCGTTGATTCGTGTAGACGCGGGGCCAGGTGGCAGCAACATGGTCTACTGGACCTCACTACGCGAGGTGAATCATCATCACTTCCTTGTTTGCCATTGTCCGAGTTCTCACTCGATAGTAGGAGCCAGTCATCTATGTGGCAGGCAGACCCCATGTGCTACGATTGATTGACAAGCCATTGGAAAACGTCGAGTGGGTCCAGTGCATGGACACAATCGGACGGCTTTGACATCGTTTACAGAGCTACTGGCGTAACAACTGCTATGGTCGAAGCCATGGAAGAAAGCCTGAAGCGAGACGTGATACGCGAGGTAAAGAATGGGAACGGGCGTATTCTGCTTCACGATGAGGTCGAGGAGAGGCCCGGTGTGTTCTCCATTATCCCAATTTGGGAAGATATCACCGAAAGCGATATCATGACACCGCGGGATGTCTACAACTTAGTTGTGAAGGAAGGCTACAAGGTCAGCATCTGAAGTGGACGACGGTGTCTGATGCATGCTGAGAGGAAATGACAGGTCAACTACGATCGTGTTGCGGTGGTATGCATTCACGTCGCTTCCTCGTTTGATCTCGCGTATTCACTGTTCTCTAGACCGACGAGCAAGCTCCTTTGCCTGCCGCTCTTGCCCAGCTTCTCGAACGAGTTCGCGTCGGCCTCGCTTCAAGCGAACCTGCAGACCTCGTCTTTAATTGTCAGATGGGCCGTGGGCGTACCACTACTGGTATGGTCACCGCATGTCTCATCTCGACGACAACACAGTGGGTGCACGACCTAGAGAGCTCTATGCTAGAGGTCCGGGCGGACGATGACGACGAAATCGATGGCCGCTACGACTCTATTGATGGTCCTTCGGAAGAAGAAGCGTATTTGCAGGGTAAGTCATACCTAGGGGTTTGTCGATTGCTGTCGGTGATGTGTGGCCTCGCAGGAGAGTACAAGACCATCCTTCAGCTCGTCAGCGTCCTCTCGCATGGCAAGATGGCCAAACGGTTGACGGACCGTGCAATTGACTTGATGCAAGATGTACAAAATATTCGGAAGGCAATATACGAGTACGTACCGGATGCCACACTTGATATACTGCCTCTCGCTGATCATTGGTCGACTAGCTATAAGCTGAAAGTGAACGCATGTGAGAAAGGTAGCAGCAAGCAACGAAAGCTGATGGATATTGGGATCAACTATCTGTACGCTGGTGCCAGTATCCTCTTATTGCACTCACATACTGAGACATACCCGCTAGGTATCGATACGGAGCGATGATTGTGTTCGCTAACTACCTCATTGAGCTGAAGGAAGGTGGAGATGCGAGTACCCAAACAAGTTTCCCTGACTGGCTCAAGGAAAGACGCGAAATCACCATGTTGCTGAGTCGTAGATCATTGGACTAATTGATTTTCCATCTTGTAATGACGGGCACCTCAGTCTGCCTAGATACAGTAGTAGTAGAGGAACTCACCAATGCTGTGACCTCTTCGATGATTTTAGATTCCGTGTAACTGACGCAGTACCAGCGCTCAGATCGTCATCAAGCTATCATTACCCCAAGTGCTTCACTACCATTTCCTCCATATCCTATTATCGTGCAATGCTACACAAGGCATGTTCAGGCTCATGTATTTTGGGGGCAACCTAGAATTAGATCTACAACATAAGTTAGGATTTGCAATTCGGACAGGGCCGGTGGGGGCGCCTATCATACCGCTGGTGAGGCAAAGCAACTTGGCGTTTGCCGTTGCAGTCGTGCGTCCTCGACTCAGAAACGGTAGTGCCTGGGTACGCTACGCTTCTCTTGGTCCAATAACTGCCACTAGTATGTCAAGGTAAGCATCATCCAATATGGGGCCCAGTAAACAGATATCAATCCAGTACCTCCAGGTCACAGCTTCTCCAATTAGCACTCCCCATGGTGCAGACGTACGGCTTCACTCGCGCAGCTCTGAGCCACTCTGTCTTTTGTCTTCCACGGCCTCACTCAGAGCAGCTTTCTGAGTCGGCACTGACCGCATTATTTGGCAACGGTAACGATGCGCGGAAGACGCTCATCAATGCGTGGCTTGACGATGCACGAACCCAAATGAAGGCATCACCTGAACCCACAATCAAGGCAGCTTTGAGCCACCGCTTGAAGCAGAACGAACCAGTGTTGCAATTCTTACCAGAGGTATGTACATACAACAGCGCTTCCAAGTGACAATTATCGACTGATGTCTGACAGGCTCTAGCGCTCCTAGCTTCTCCGACAAACGGTTTGCCTCCATTGGACCCAGTGCCTGCCTTGAAGCACGCTGGTAGTATTGCAGACGAGGCCTGCTATATTTCCGGGGACCGCGCCGTTGGTGTAAGTACATTGTCTTTTTGCCACCCCTCATGTACTGACCTTGCTCTTCAGCTTGCCTGGCACAGACGACGAGCCACGCTTGGCGCTGTCTACGCCGCTGCAGGTAACGTCTATGGAACGCTGCTGGTAACCATATTAAACTGGTTAAACAGAACTCCACCAATTGAACTCACCCATCACAGCGTATGAGTTTTTGGACAGTCTGCTGAATTCTTCGGGGCGGATTGAGTCTGCCCTTCAAGACGCCAGTGCGTTCACGGGGTACATTGGACGTAGTTGGGCTGGTATCCTCAAGAGCAGAAGCATCTGCTGATATAGGTGAAGGCATCCGAATGGACGCGCGATTTGGTATCCCGCCATAGAGTGTGTCGAATAGTAGACCCGAGTATGTTTTGGCCACGCATGATAGATCGAATATCCGCGGCAAATGGTCGCAGCACACGTCCTGACTTCCAGCGTAGTCTACTCCACGGCGAAACGCGCTTAGGGCTCATGGTGCGCCAGCAACGAATGGGGAGGAAGTGACGCAAGGTATCAGCCCCAGCATTCAGTGGCAGCAGAATAAAGGGGGAGTCATTGCGGCTGATATATTCGGGTAGAAGTACTGCATGACACCGCACCAGCGTAACGCTCAAGACAGGCTCGGGTACGTGGCCGCTCCTATTGTATCGAAACTTACTCAGGACTCGACAAGGCTTCGTCATGGTTAGCTATCAATCGTGTAGCAATAGCGCCCCCTCACCAAGAAATTCACGGTGTCGTCATCGCCAGTCACGCTAATAGTGACATTACTCGTCAATACGACTCTTGGTCTGACAACCAGACACGAAAGGAAAGGACAAGTCAGCACTATCTAGGCAGCATTGTAACTAGACAGGGCGTACTTTCGAAGAGTACATCACCCGCGGTGCACACTCTTCCACATACGCAGTATTTGTTTTGCCGCACCCGGTTGTCCCATTTGCATTCGGGTGACGGCTCGGACTGTGGCCCACTCAAAGGCACAGGCTTTGTCAAATTATCCTGTCATCCGGGCATGATTATACAGCCCGCGTTGCTCTGGAAAAAGGACTATGACTTGCTACTCCCGCGTCTTTTCTCCTCTTGACGATGTCTGCATATAAAGGCCGCCTGGTTGCGGAGTTTGAGCTGCCAAAGTTCAACATCCATCAACCCCAGACACCATGCCATCTTCCCAGCCGAAGAAGCTCATCCTTGTCATTGGTGCTACCGGTGCGCAAGGCTTGCGAGTTATCGACGCCTTGCTTGCTCCGTCCGCGGACGGGACGCCTTCGCCGTATGCGGTCCGTGCCTTCACGCGGAATCCGCAGGGTCAGCGCGCAGTGGAACTGGCGTCCAAGGGTGTCGAAGTGGTGAAAGGTCAGTACACGCATTATGTACCGCGAGATGATACTGAGACGCCGCTCGGTATTGCTCAGGATCCCATGATGACTTCGTATCCGTCGCTGCCGCCTTGAAGGGTGTCTATGGCACTTGGGTAAACACCGATGGGTTCACTGTGGGAGAGGCGAAAGAGACTTGGGAAGGAATTAGGATCTTCGAGCTGGCAAAACAGGCGGGCATTCGCCACTATATTTGGAGCAACCTAGACTACATCTCCAAGGTCAGATCCTGCCCAAGATGCGCTATGATATGACGCTAACGCGATTTTCTTACTAGTTAACCAATTATGATGAGAGGTACCGGTGCGAACACTACGACGGGAAAGGCCGTGTTGCGGAGTTCATACAGGCCCAGCCATCCATCGTCAACGACACGGATATGTCGTGGACTGTAGTCACCTCGGGCCCATACATGGAGATGCTATACAACGTGAGTTTACGCGCCGAGATTAACGAAATTAACTGGATCGTTCGGGCTGATTATTGCCCTTAGTTCATGTTTGGTCCGTACAAGAAGCGACAAGATGGCACGGTTGTTTTCGTCACCTCAGTCGGCAAAGGCCACGTCCACATGATCGCTCTGGAGGACCTTGGCTTCTTCGCCCGCTACGCGTTCGAGAACCGCGAGCTCACTTCGGGGCAGGACCTGAAGATCGCCTCGGACCGAGTGGACTGGGAGTACCTGAAAGCTACGTTCGAGACGGTGAACGGTCAGCGCGCGGAAGTTGTCTATCAATCGTACGACAACTGGTGCAAGAATCTGCGGAACATCGACAAGCCGCTCGCGAACGAGCGTCCGTACGGCGATAGCTCAACGACGTGGCGGGAGAACTTCCGCGGATTTTGGTCGATGTGGCGGGACGACAAGATTGACCGGGATTATGAGTGGCTTCGTCAAGTCAATCCGAACGGGTACACGCTGAAGAGCTGGATGAGGGAGAAGCGTTATGGTGACCATCAGTTGTGGTCTGGGATCAACCTCCTGAAGAACACTGAGGATGGTGGGATGAAAACCATGCCCGACCTCGAGTACATAGAAAACAATGTGTAGCGAGCTCATCGCAATTCGTGCGGGGATGTTCCCTTACTAAATGATTCTGTATGAACCCCCTCCCCACTGGCCCAGGCTCTCAGTTGTTTAGTACGTACATCACGCGGTCTTGGCGTGCTTGGGAGGACTCGTTGCACCGTGAGCCGCGCCGCGTACTATAGTACTCCTTAGCGTGTACATAGTGATCGACTCTAAGCGGCCCCTCCTTCAAGCTTCAAGCCCGACAGCCGCATGTATACACGGTGAACTAGCGACTTCGGGGAACAGCATTGTCAAGGAATGAGTTAATTTGTTGAGCATCGACAGCAAAGGCAAGGTAGATCTACAAGTTACTAACCTGCATATTGTTAAGTGCGCTCCCTTCTCGCGATCGTCCTCGGGTCTGATATCATCATTGTGCTTGAATGCGGCTGCCTTTGCCCGTGCCAAGCACTGTACCACACTGCAGGCGCTTTCGGCGTTAGCCTGGATTGCAGGTTGCTATAGCTTAGATCTACCTGGGCGACGCGACATGCCAAACGTATATAAGGTGGATGATACGTAGCAAAGTCAACTCGAGCAACCTTGACCTTGTTCCTTTCGACTTTCGCAGCCTTCGGACTTCTTCACCTCACAATGTTTGCTCTCGCCACCGTTGTCGTTGCTTCGCTCGCTGCTTCTGCCTTTGCCAACCCTCTGCCTCGTCAGACGAGTGGGGCTTGCACCGGGCTCAGCAGTGGTTCCACTGACACCCCGGGGTACAACTTCACCCTCACTGCACTCAACACCACACTCCCGAATTCCAACACGACGGGTGCCCCGCTTGTTCTTGGGTGGGGCATCGCTGGGTCAAGCCCTGCTGCCAGTGACTGGGCTATCTCGGTAAGTCTGTCGTGCCGCTGGGAGAACTGACTTGACTGACTTACATGATCAGACCTACGCGGCTTGGGGCTCCAACCAATGGCCGTACTTCGTCCTCAACAGTGGTAATCTCTTGCCCCAGCCCGACTCGTCTGAGCAGGGCGTGGGTGCGTACGATCGTACGATCGAGGACGGAGGCGAGGTCGGGTTCATCGTAACGACGGCTTCCCAGGGACGCCAGGATCCCCAGATTTACTGCGCTGAGGTTAGTGTTCTCGGACGTTGGATTCATGATGTATACCAAACCACCGCCATTCCAGGTGCAAGACGACCAGGTTTTGCTCGCGCTCAACGGTGATGCGAACAGCTTCTCCATCTGCCAGGCAGCCACCTTGTGGCACTCCACCCCCAATAGCATCCTCGTCTGGAAGGCAGATGCCAACCACAGCTCGACCTACGATGAAAGCACCTGCTACGGCGTGCAGGTACTTATCAACCAAGTTTGATCCCCGTTACGTTCCCGGACATGCGTAGGGTTCGCTATGGCGGCCCAAATCACGGACTAGGAGTCTGCTAGTAAGACCTAATGCTTGTCACACCTTTACGCCTGTTTCCTGGCTTCTTGCGAAGATGGACCTCCTACCGTATGTTGTGTGCATAATGATGAAAGGGTGTGCTGCGCTTGACGCTGCGTAGCTATGACGAGATCATTGAGACGGGGTCTGTGGATAATGGGAAGTAGATGTTGTCTCGTACTATCTTCAACGAATGCCTCTACTCACCTCTGTATTAACCTATATTCTCGCGGGCTCGATGCACCGTAACATCTGTGAAGATCAAGCTGTGAGGTTGGTGACAATAAAATGGGGCGGAAGATGAAGGTCTTGGGGGATAACGACGGGGGAAAAGAGCGCAACATTGGACTTAGGATACATCACATGTGGCCAAAGTTTGTGACCCTGCTGTGGGACGTTCACTGCATAGTAGTTGCGTTCGGCGAAGACCAATCCTACCACGAGAGGACATTTTTTCCAGAGTACTGGATAGCAGTGGATGCTGTTCAGAATTAACAGATCTAGAAGGCCAGTACACGGTAGGTCACCCCATCCGATTGTACCTTGAGGGATAATAGCAGGGCTACGTTAAAGAGTAGTACTGGAATGAGACAATTTTAAACGATGGCTTAAATATCGGTCGGAGGTAGACTCACCGGGTCGTAATGGCTGCCATCAGCACCTTTGAGCAGGGTCCCTTTGTAATTTGACCATCCACATTCTTCAGAAGGACTCTTTGGAGTTTTCATGCCATGTTTAGGCCGCCACTGCATTATGACTGTCAATCATCATCGAGTCGTACATCCACAACGACAAGGGCTATTGTACGATATCTTTCCAGCATTCGGGTGCGCGGGCCTCTTGTCAACATGGGCCGATGCCTGAACTCAGTCAAGTGGTTGACCTTAGGCCGGCTACGTACGCAACTTAGCGTACTCTTGCAATCCACTATTGTCTTCGTTATCAGAAGCCATAGCTCCGGAAGAAACAGTGAGGGACGCTTGTGACTTGAGCTTGAACGCTTACGGGCGTGTTGTCCGGGTGACTATGATGATGTGGGCGTGAAGCGGTTCCAGTCTGAGCCTTGCTGTGGCGGGATCAACATGAACGGATGGCCGGCCCGGGCTCTCGCACCACCACGGACGTGTCTGTCTATCTGAGAGCTTCACATCCACTTGTATATGTAGATAATCTGCGGGACCCCTCTTCTTTGTATAATCCTCTGCAACCCGAAGCGCGAATAAGATGAGAGGTGGTGTAGTATTATTACTAGTGTACTATGTGCGCATATGCATCGCATGTCACGCTATAATGCTTGTAAGGTTAACTACTCTATATATCTATGCTCTATATCCTATATGGTCCCTCGCCCCGCGGGCCGGCGACGGGACTGAGAGGATGCCTCCAGAGCATCCATCAGCGTGGCAGGATAACTTAGCCTCGCGTCGGGCTCCTGGTCATCTACAGACCAGCCCAGAGCGAACCCCGAGATGTCCGGAGCACGGTGCACCCATTGAGTATTGTTCCCAAGCACGCAGCACTACCAGTCGCTCGTATGGAATGGAGGGGGAGCTATGTCGCCCTATCAGCCCCCGGTCCCCACAGCAGTCTGTGCCCAAGATCGGCGAAGCCAACTTCGTCGGTCCGCCAGCCCTTCTCCTCGAGTGCAACCTTAAATCCGTCAAACCGCTCCCGCATCCATGTGTGTGACTCTGCAAGGGCCTCGCGTAATGCCGGTGCGCCTGGGCCCGAGAGGAGGTGCCTTAGCCGGGAGGCGTGTAGAACAGAGCGCAGTGTGTCGTCTGAGGAAGCGTCAGGGTGGTAGAAAACGTTGATCCGTCGTGACGATGGTGTTGAGGAAGGGTAAAGCAGGTACTTCTCGTTCTACGGTGCTGTCAATCAGCCCACTTCTATACACCCGGCTCGAGAGCGGCTCACCCAGAATGTGTCCGTGCACACTTCCCAGAGGCCGGACTCGCGCTCTGCATCACGCCCGAGGACGTCGCCTACCCGAGGGGCGAGCGTCACATACCTGGCAGTTTTGCTCTTGAAGTACTCGCCAAACAAGCCCGTCGCGTGCCCTGCCTCAAACTCCTTGAAAGTCGGGACCTCGGCCGTTCCGTCTGCCGTAGCATAATCGCGTGCCAACACCGTAAGCCGGGGAACAGTGAGTGTCTCAAACGACGCGATGCGCATCATCGCCACGGTGGCCGCGAGGTGCGCGGGCGTGCACAGGAAAAACAGTGTGTAGAGGTACGCCGGCGAGTGGGAGAGCGTGAGCAGGCCGATCCCGGCAGAGTAGCCGACGAGCTGTGCGAGCGAGGTCTGCGCCTCGTCCTTCGCGGCGACGTCGCCCATGTTACCCTGTAGCGAAAAGTAGCGAATCCATTTCATGTGCGTCGTGAACCAGACCTGCGAGAAGCGGGCGGTGAGCATGGACGTCGCCCGGAGGCTTTGACGTAAGACGTACCGCGTATCCGATAAGTTTCAGTGCATTCCCACCCGCTAGACCCTCGGTGAGTCTGGGTCACGCAGGACGTACCTAAGTCGACTTACCTGCGCAGAGCAAAAAGCTGGTAGGTGTCGGTTGCACCAGGACGGTTGCGATCTGTGCGCAACTCCCGAGCGCCACGATAGCCTCGCCGAAGAGGGTGAATGTCTTCGGGTGGCTGTCGAAGAAGGGCGAGAAGCGGCGAATGAAGAAAAGCTTCGCAATCTCGCCCGCGCCGTCCTTGATGATCCACTGCACGGCGACTGCGCCGAAGATGCTGCCCTCTGCGCTGACACCCACGGAAGTGAGTAACGCCTGGTTGCACAGCACGGAGACAATTGTCCCGAATGTAGTCTCAAAGAATTGTAGGACGTGGAAGGGGAGGTATCTGCGGGTGTAGGCCGGCCATGTTCGTCAATTGGATATGTGACCAACGTGGCTGGGATGGTGCACGCGGGAGGAAACTCACGAATGGTGCACGGACTGCGGGTAGTTCGTCGGCAGGAACATCTGCCGGAGCCACGACGTGAACCTCCCCGTAAACGATGCTGAGGTGCTCGTAGACACCGCCCGCCCCTCCCCCTCCCCATTTGATATCTCGCGCCACTCCTTTGCGATGCCACGGTCGGTCCATGAGACATGGCACTCGCGCCCGCCGACGCGTTCAATGGCGAAGGGCCGTGACTTCTCCGCGGACACCTCTACGAGGGGTGCCTCGGCAGCGCATTGTTTCTTAGGGCTCGACGTTCGATATCCGCGAAGAGCTGCGACCCGTAGAAACGACCCTTGGGGCCCGTGTGCAGGCGGAAGCGTGCACACACGCGGGTGCAGTCTGAGGGCCCGGGAATACATGGGAAGGTGAGTGACAGTCCCCGAGAACCTGAAGTGTAGAAGTTGACACCTGGCGTGACATGGGAGCCCAACCGCAAGACAAACTCACAGGAATCAACTGGACAAGCGCAGTATCTTGCCCCGACCAAACCTTCGCGGACGCGGGCTTTGCAGCTCAAACTATCGACCTATTTGGGCTTCACAGAAGCAACAAGCCCGTCTAAGAAAGCAGTTCAAACAGACTGCGATTGTGCGCGGGAGCGGCGAGGAAACAGCATAGAGTAGGCTTAGCAGGGAGGGGGATGCACGGCGCGATGACGGCGCTAGGTCCCGTCTTCGGCCATGTGGGCGGATCTGAGATGCACACGATCGGGTTTGTCGTTGCCACAGCGCGGCCTGTGCCACCACCACCAACGACGACGGCAGCGACAACCCTTAGTCAAGTAGGTTCCTCACATGCCACGACTACATCCTCCATGAAGAACTAGCAAGACCCCGGATTGACCGTTGCTGTCACTAGCAGGCTGTACGCAACGCGCACGCGTTGAACCCGAAGTTCGCAGTGTGAGGAACGCAGGTGCGCAGTAGATTCCGCAGGCTCGTTGCCGCCTTGTCCTTTGTCTCCAACCTTTTGCTATGGCGATACCGCAGTCAGGGTGACACGTCACCTCCACATACACATGCGTCCTCAGCATCGGGGCCTGATAAACACCACGCCCTGCCACCAGAGCCGTATCTGCCACAGCGGTGCGCTTGATGGACAGGTGTGGTAATGTGAATTTGACTACTTACTCGCGGCGGTAGCTCACATTGCCCGTGCGCTTGAGCCGGCGGGCGCCAGGATATACATGGGGCAACATACTAACCATTCAGACACTATCGCCGCCCACATAGTCGTGCAGGTCGTGTTATGAGTTCAACACATAGAGTCGCAAGAGCAGGCCCAGCCCACGGCTATATGACAAGCTGTTGAGCTTCATTCATGTCGGCCACGGACACAGACATCGGTGCCGCTATCAAGCCTCTCCGCTCTCATTATGGGCTCCAATGAATCAACGCACGTATAGGCACGTATGCCTGGCCCGAGAACGCACCGGCAAAGCGTCGGTACCTTGCGTGCATCGGTGCGTGGTCCATCTAGAAGACCTCTGACTTCTCAGAAGTGTCTTCGAAGCCCGTGTCCAACCATCCGCGAAGTGTACTCCCCGCTGATGAAATAGCCTGCACTGAGCCTCAGCACTCAGTGAAGCCTACACGAAGCTCTTAATGTGCGGCCAGAGACCACTATTCCATCCATTCGTTGATCACTTGCTCCGTGTGGGCAATCTTACCGCCTAGAAGGCCTCTTCCATCCTGGATTCGAGAGTGTTATGATTGATTTGGCGGTGCGTCTCGTATGATGAAAGGCAGTCTCTGTTGTAGGCCGTACAACCATCTCCAATGGGCCCATGCCACAGCAACCCCCAAAGGGAATAGCGCAGTCTTTTGCTCGTGCGTGCCGGGTCCCGCCTGAGATAGTGTCTCTTGTGCGATGCAGTGCGTTGTGATCAGGATATAAGGTTGTGTGGCGCGTCCACTCCAATGGCACGACTCGGGAGGTTCATGCGCCATGGTACTAGGCGGAACCGTTCAGCCAGCAATGGGCGTCGAGTTTTTGGCTGTCCGAGAGGGAAACCACTCTAACTAAAAATATATCGACCCCCCCCAGTAGTATCATAGGTACGATATGCGCCCCTGCTTGTCCGGCTACCGTACGCGTAGGTTAATCTGAGAGCATACCTACGTAAGGCGCGCCCTACATGCACGGGCGCTGTGCTACTACTGATCCCAAATGCGAAGCGGTGACATTCTGACAGTGACACGAAGCAGAGGAGGGTGGAGGCGCGACGCACCATAGCGCACTCTATTCATATCATCGAACGCGTAGGGTCCCCATTCCCACGAAGCGCCGCGTGCTAGGCCAGTGAAGGGATAGAGTGTACGTACCAGAGTGATGTGGACGGCGTTTGGACGGTGGTCGGACTCGAAAGCAGGGAAAGCGCTTTAGGTAGTCGAGTTTTGGGTGGTGCGACCGCTTGCGACCGCCGTGCTGTGTAGATCAGCGGTTTATCAGGGGGATGCATGAGGCCTGTCGCGCAGTCGCATTTATTGTACGACGATCGACATTTTGATCGACATGCGCCACCACGGGGCATCCTCCACAAGTGGCAGTCTTCGAAGCGAGGTCGTAGCTTCACGGAGGTCTGCCCTTATTCCTCAGAGCTGGCAGAGAGAACGAGGGCACGAAGTCGGTTGCACCCACGGATCGCGCGGCCTGGTGTGACTGGGTGTGACGGGTCGCGTAGGGCCGCGGAGGCGTGACAGGACCCCGGTCGGCGGCGCGGGCGGGAGATCACAGACATTGGCTCACGTGGGAAGAAGGAGTTGATGGATCCGGGGCTGTCGCGTCGTCGCGGTGTGCTCGCGCGGGTCACCGGTCTTCGTTCATTGCACCTCGAACACCTTTAAGACTGCCCATCACTCCGATGTTGTCGCCTCCCGACGCCTCCTCCCCCGCTCCTCCTCCTCTGGCTCATCGCACCAGCCGTTATACCCTCCTGCAGCCTGCAGTGTCAATCAGACACCCTGACGGCGGCTTAACCTTCCTCGCTACAACAGACCTCGCCGCGCAATATCTGCCATTGCAAACCAAGTCTTGCAGGAACCCACTCCTTCCTTTTATGTCGCCTCGCCTGTCCGTGCAAGCTTCATCAATACCCCTTCCGTTTATATGAGAGCAGAGCACTGTCCAAAGCTCGCTGAACCGTCCATAGTTACCGAAGAAGAGCCTCGAGGCCCGTTATATAACAGCAATCCTCCACGCGCACGTACACTTTCCAGACCCCCGGATCCCTTCATATCTCTCCCACCTCCTCCTCCCGGCCCTCCGTCCGTTCTCACCGTCCTCGCCGTCCTCGCCGTACCGCGCCATTGCCAATGCCCGCTGTCGCCCCCCAGGTCCTATCTACCGAACATACTTTGCGCGACAGCCCGTCTCACGTCAGTTTGAAACCGGCTGGCTCTGGCCCAGTGCCCATTCCTGTCTCGCGCAAAAGTGGAGGCGCACAACCAAGTGACGCTCCCAATAGCGGAAGCAAACCAGCCACCGCCGCGATCGAGGGCCGCCCAGCGTCTCGCTCAGCTGCGCTCTCTACCTTGCCTCAATTAGCGACTGTATCTAGTGCTGGACACTCTGTGGCAGGCGGTCAAGATGGCTTCGGGTGAGCGTTTCTGTACTTTGTTTCTTATTTCCGCGGCGAGTCTTGGCAGACATCATTCTTCTCGACTTCCCGTTCACACCAGGTTCGCACACAATTTCACACACCTCGCGTGCATCCCAATGGGCTTGCTTCCGCGTGTAGCCATATATATACATAATCCCCCTGTAGTTGATTCACAAATCGTTCATCTCCAGTCGTTCCCAGGCGTGTCCTTCTACCGAAGTATCACCTGAACGCATGCATGGCTAAGAGCTCCCATTGACCTCCGCCCCTCCTTCCTTCCTCTCGTCTGCCCACTTACTTCAGCTGCTCGTCTGACCTGAAGCACATACTGATGCTTGCGTCTCCCATTAGACAAGCCCCTGACCCTCCAGCGGATCCCCCGCGCGTTCAAATTACCTCACCTTCCTATTCGAGACAGACAAAGAATGACAACCTCGACCTTCCTCCCCTTCCCACACCAAACTCGGAAGTCTCCTCGCCCTCTGGCGGGTTCTTCGGGCGCATATCGAAACGATTGCGCCCTGCCGTCACACCTGAACCCCTGGATGCCCCACTTACCCCATTCCAGATTTCTCTGCCAAGTCCCAGTCGCAGCAATCGAAGCCGAAGCCGGAGTCGCAATCGCATCCAGGACGACGCCGTAAGTGGTGCGAACGCTCCCCAGCCTGATGTAGCGAAGCCACGAAGACCAAATGTCCGTATATCCACCGTTCCAGTCCCCGTCCCCGTAGGCCCCAAGCCCTCTGCCTTTCCCAACTCCTTCTCCAACGCTGAGACTCGCCGTGCAGCTATGCGTGCGCGGGGACTGGCACCGCCGCCATCCAGGAGTCGGTACAAGGACGCGAACGGGGAGTGGATGCCGCTGAGTGAGCAGGAGAAGGAGCTGGACCGTATGTTTGCCGTCGTGGTGCAAGGGTCGACGCCCGTGTCGGACAACGAGGAGACGGAGGCGAAGAAGTTCAGAGACGCATGGCTGGCGAGATATCGCGCGGAGACTGGGCAGAGCAATGGCGGGGCCGGCGAGGCGCTGCTCTCAGGGCCGGATGCGTACGATGCAGCACCCACAGGTGCGTTGGGACTGATCTTCCCTTCGACTTCGCCCAGCGTACCAACGCCACCCTCATTAGCTCCTCCCGAGCCGAGTGCACACGCAAAGCAGAACGGCGACGCCGCGCGTGTGCGGCGGGTGGTCTCCGCGCCGCTTGACAACCACCGACCGGACCTTGTACCCCTCGTCGATCCCTCCCTGCCCGAAGCCGCTACCGCCCAGCGATCGCCGCAAGCGCGGGATCGTCGTTCGAGCGAGGTCTCCGAGCGCGTCTCGCGCTGGCTCCAGAAATCTCTGCGCCCACGATCACGATCACGATCACGGGATGACGAGGCGGGCGGGGTTAGCGGGGGCGGGGGGCGGTTCGGCCTGTTCGCCAAGCGGTGCTCCATCGATGCGTCGCTCATCCCGACCCCGTACTGTGCGGAGAGCGATGCGCGGCGCGCGGACGTCGCCGGGCGCCCACCGAGTCCACGCTCGTCAATCGACGAGTCCGCGGTCGTGGCGCACAATCGCCGGCCGCCCGCGCGCAAGCTCCCGCCTGTCCCGCCGTCCGCGTTCACCCCTGTGAAAGAACGCCACGAGCTCGGCAGCGCGATCGTCATCACCGCCACGTCGCCATCCGAGAGCCCCTCCGCGCTCGCGTCGCCCGCGCGCGCGTTGGAGTCGAACGCACAGCGCACGTCGCTTGAGGAGCAGGGCAACCTCCGCGTGCGCCGTGTGCAGGTCGGGCACCGCCGCGGGCGGTCGATTGCCTCGTCCGACCATGAGGGCGGCGGCGGGCCGGGAAGTAGCTCAAATGGGCACGGCGTGCCTGCGCTCTCGCCAACGCGGAGCGCGTCGTCCTCGGAGATGGGCTTGCCCGCGACACCCACGACGGACACGCATGGCGACGCCCCGCCGCCCCCGCCGAGGGACTACCGCCCCGGCTCAAGCGGAGGCCGCAGCCAAAGCCAGCACGGGCACCCAACGCCAGCCCCGCAAGTGTCGCTCGCGCGGGGCAAGTCGTTGCCGCCCGCACCGACGCGCCCGGTCCCGCCGCTCCCTGCAGAGCCGGCGCCTGCGGACGACGAGGACTCGGACGAGGCGTCGTCGTATGTGGAGGTGGACATGGAGCTGGGCGTCAAGATGCAGAACGAGGCGCAGAAGATGCGCGCGCTGATGGCGGCGGCAGCGTCTGCGAGTACGCGCCCGGCGCCCGTCGAGACGCGGCGGCGGCCCACGTTGGTGGGGTCGCTCTTTAAGAAAGATGAGGTTGAGGTGCGCACCAGTCTTTATATTTGTTCGTTGCACGGTGCTGAGACGGGTAATTGTGGTATTAGGGCCCACCACGGTTTAAGAACCCGCGCGCGGCGACGTCGATGCAGAACATGAAGCGCGCGGTCACGGGCACGTTTGCGTCGCTGACGTCGCGCCCGAAGACGATGGTCATGCACGACAGCGCTTCGGACAAGTCTCGCAGCACGACGTCGTTGAGCCTCGGGCATGGCGCACCGCCGGTTCCTGTGCCGCCGCCGTCGGCCTTCCCACAGGCAAGGGTCTCTGGCTCAACGACTCCGTCCGCACCGATGCGGCAGAAGAGCTCGATGAGCGCGCATAGCCAGACCTTGAGCCCGACCGCCCTCAGCTCGACTGCCCTCAACCCAACTACCCCTACAAGGTCGTCCGAGGCGCACGCGCGCCCGCGCCCGCGCCAGGCGGTCGCACCCAAGATCCACGACCGGGGCAGCATCTATATCGAGGCGGCCCGTATCGAGGACGAGGAGAGCCGTCGGCTCAGCGAGATGGCGTTCCTGGACTACTGACGGCGGCGCCTGGTATCATTCGGGGCTGACCCAACACTCACTCACGCATACAAGCATTCTCCGCACCTTTCCTTGCTGGTTCTCTGGAGGCTCTAATCTGTCTGTGCATGTCCGATCTCATCCATATGTTGTATACAAAGCATCGCAATGCCTGTCCGCCCGACATCAGCGGTTGACATACCCCTACCTCTACCCCTCCACTCCCTTTGTTTGTGTGCCAGTAGCTGCTAACTTGGTCGTTGCTCGCTTTCGATTTCCCGATGTTGCCTCGTCTGACTAGTGTTCATAAATCAACCGAGCTGTTAGACATGGCAATGAAGCACTGTCGTTTCATTGCGTCATGCTACATATGTCAGATTCTGGAGCCTTGGAGAGATGGTCTGGAGTGGTCGTTGACGATCAGAGTTGGCCGGCGGCAGAAGTCGAATTTGACGAATATGAAGATGACCTCACTCGGCTAATTTCTTCTGCTCATTGCCTCTCGCTCTTCCCGCTGTCTTGCTGAGACGATTGTCGCGGACCTGGCTGGGCTATGCATATTCTCCTGCGACGTCTCTACAATGGCGGGTTCAATCACCTCAAGAGCACGTCCTTCCTGGTACAGGGCGCCCCACGCACCGTCATCCCCGCTTCGTCTCGGTTCTGCACGACGGACGCTCAGGAAAGCAATGTAAGTACATTTGCTTGGTGCCAGCGTGGACTTGCATCATTATCCTCTACAACGAGCATCCCAACGGAGCGGGTCCGGAAAACCGTCGGAAGGGGTGCAATTGTGCCGCAGTGACGCACTATCTCACGGGAGCCCCTGCGCTCCCCTCCAGTATGGAGCGTCGCCCTCTGCTTGGCCTGCGATAGCGCGGTGCCTCGCCGTCTTGCGCCGCTCTATAACCACCGCACTTCCTAGCCAGCCTCCGCACTGACTGACCAGCCGCACTCCAGGGCCAGTTCTCCGTTCCCCCCAGCATAGCGAACGACTCGACGTCTACCAGCGGCACGCAACGCGAACACCTCACGCACACAGCCATGTCCGCCGAGTTTGCAAAGGCCAACGAGCAGTACGTCGCCGAGTTCGGCGGCAAGGGCTCGCTCCCCATCCTGCCCGCGAAGAAGCTCACGATCGGTGCGTGTCTCGACCGTTCTACCCGGCCGTTTTGGTGCTCACGCCGCGGCAGTGACGTGCATGGACGCACGCATCAAGTGAGTGTCGACGCTGTGTCGACGCGCCTCTGCTCACCCTCCGCAAAGCGTGTTCTCCGAGCTCGGGATCAAGGAAGGCGACGCCCACATCATCCGCAACGCCGGCGGGGTTGCGTACGGCTTTCCCCCTTCTCTCCCCCCGCGTGTCCTTCCTTACCTTCCTCTGCAGTAAGGACGCCCTCCGGAGCATCATCATCTCGCAGCGCCTGCTCGGCACGCGCGAGATCGCCGTTATACACCACACCTCCTGCGGGATGGTCACCTTCCGCACCCCGGAGCTCCAGGCGCGTGTCAAGGCTGCCGACCCCGGCAACGCCGCCCTCCACGCCGTCGACGCGATTGACTTTCTCGAGTTTGCGGACCTCGAGAAGAGCGTGCGCGACGATGTGAGTTGGCTCAAGGAGAATCCGCTCGTGCTGCCCGAGTCCCTGATCACCGGGTGGGTGTATGAGGTCGAGACTGGAAAGGTGAGTACGGGCGAGCTTTTGGTTGCAAGGGTGCTGATAGATGTGAACAGGTTCGCCAGGTAGCTTGAGTGTCTGCTGGTGTCGAGTCCATGACCTCTGCTTCCTATTACTTGTCATGAAACCATAGTTTAAATAAGTTCGGATATATAATGCATATCTATCTTGCCTCTCACATCTGCACGACCCAACCAACCATGATAGTGATGATGGGAATCATGTTGCAAGTCAGTCTACAATGACAACGTCATAGTATGGATACACGGATGTTGCTATCTACTGCCACTGCGAAAACACCAAAAGGGAGACCAGATTAGAGATGTCCAAGAGTGATGTCCACGTGTACAGGATGATGGGTGGCTCATGCCCAGCTGTCGATGAGAGAGTCGCGCATCTCGCCGATGACGGCTGCTTGGTTTTGTCCTTGCAGCTCTGTGGGGATATCAGAACGGGATGGGGCGGGAAAATAAAGTGAAGACACACTGAAGGCTGCCTCGATGACACTGATCTCCGTTGCGGTAGTATCAAGACCCACGAATGAGCACCAGTCATTCACGACAAGGCCCGCACCGATAACGTCGGACCCGCGGTTGACGGTCCCAGCCTGCACGCCCCCTCAGCAATCACACTCAAGGTTTTAAAAACGCAAGGCACTCACCACAAGGGGCACCTGGAGCAGACTGCTGAGCTCGTCCTGGTCCTGCACGCTCGTCTTGGGGTGGACGAGGCCGCCCTGGTTGGTGATGGCGCAGTAGCTGCCGACGAGAACGTTGTCGGCGATGGTCTGGCGGAAGACTTCGACCTTGAGGACGTCCGCGATGATCTCCTCGGTCTCGCGGTCGACGTCGGGGTGCACGAGCGCGACGTAGTCGTTGCACGCGATCACGTTCCCGAGCGCGGAGAGCCGCTCCTCGATGCGCTGGATCGCGACCGCGTCCGGCAGCGCGTTGCGCAGGTGCTGCAGCTCCTGGTCTGTCGTCGTCGAGGGCACGAGCAGGCCATGGCGGTTCCCTGTCCGCGCATCGTCAGATGGAGAGGAGAGGGGGGGAGTGGGGGGGCGTACCTGCGGTGAGACGGCCGATGATGCGCGTTCCGGCTATGCTCGTGTGGACGATAGGGATGACATCGCCAAGCTCGGCCTCGAAAGCAGAGTAAAAGTTGGTGCTGCCCTGGATGGCGGCGAGGCAGTAGCTGTTTGTTAGTTTGGAGAAGACGCCGATGTCGCTGTTGTTCTCGAATTGGAGACCTGGGGGTCCCGGAATCAGCGCGCCGCGATCGAAGGGTAAACGGAACGGTCTTACGGGTAGCCATGTTATGTGAAGTCTTGGGTCGTTAGGTCGTCTCTGTTGGTGCTGGGGTGAGAGGAAGAGGCCGGGGGCTTGTAGGGGCGCTGTGGCCGGTGGAGGGTGGTGAGGACGCAAATTGACGGAGGCGTATTTGAGGAAAACGGAGTGTCACAGTCGATCGCACGCGCAAGTCACCAGCGCGGTGCCGACCGCCACCAGCCGCTACGACAACCCACGGGCCTCTCTGACTCGCTGCACATTCCGTTCCTATCACGGAGCACTTCTGCTTGCCAATCCAGAGTCAGTGCCATGTTCCGGCCAGGCGCTGTCCAGCGTGCTTTACGCGCAACAGCAAGGTCTACCCGCTCGACTCCGACAGGATGTCGCTCGTATGTTGTCCCCGCCAGCAATGCTGTCACGCCCATTGAGAAGATATTACTCGGTACCATCAAGGCCACGGGGCCGGTCTCCTTCGGGTCATACATGCAGATGTGTCTGTCGCATCCCACCGAAGGGTACTACATGAAGACAGACAGACCAGTGTTTGGAGACAGGGGTGACTTTACCACTAGTCCAGAGATCAGCCAGGTCTTCGGCGAGGTACGTCGCGATACAGAGTGTACGGTGAGCATACTAGATGACGACCTAAAGGTAGCTCGTCGGCATCTGGCTGCTGTCGCAGTGGTTGTATGCTGGCAACTCGAGGAGACTGCGCTTGGTTGAGCTTGGGCCTGGTCGGGGCACGCTGATGCACGACATTCTCAGGGTGCGTCTAAGCGTTCCCCAGAAGAGCATGCTTGTGTATGACAGTATAGGTGTTCTGCCAATTCTCTGCTGGACGAGAGGCGATCGAATCCATTCACTTGGTTGAGACCAGCCCGAACATGCGTCGACAACAGGACGAAAAGCTCGCTCCCCTCGCTACCCAACAGGGCTGGGACATGCAGTGGCACTCGTCGGTCGACGAGGTCCCACAAGACACTACGCGGTTCACGCTGCTAGTAGCACACGAATTCTTCGACGCTCTACCATTCAACCTCATTCAAGTACGTCTATCACATGCACAGTGCCAACATAGACTCACCCCCGCGGTACGTACAGAAAACACAGGAAGGCTGGCAAGAAGTCCTGATAGCAGCAGCGGAGTCCGCAGGCTTGACCTCCTCGGACCTCAACGTCGACACAACCCTGCCTCCACACAGCGACCCTATCGCAGCGCAGCTAACATCCCGTTTCCGCCGGGTGCTCTCGCCTCTTCCAACCGCCTCCTCAACGCTCCTTGGCCTCTCCTCGGCGCGCTTCAAGGGCCTCCCACCGGGCAGCACACTGGAGATCTCGCCCGCGGCGTTCAAGATCGCGCGCAAGATCGGCGAGCTGGTGCACGACGCGGCGGGCGCAGGCGGAGGCTCGGCGGGGAGCGCGCTGGTGGTGGACTATGGCGCGGAGAATGCGTTCGGAGACTCATTCCGGGTGAGTGTTGCATACCTTTATGGTGTATAGCGGCTGAAACTCGCGGTAGGCATTCAAAGACCATAAGATGGTGGATGTCTTTCAACAACCTGGCGAATGCGACCTGACTGTGAACGTCGATTTCGCGTACCTGAAGGAAGCCGTCGCAGGCGTCGGTGCGTGTTCTCATATCCCTGCCACAAATTTACTGATAGCGTCAATCTATACAGCGACTCCGCTTGGGCCATTGACACAGGAAGCCTTCCTCATGCGCATGGGTCTCCCTGCGCGGGTGGAGGCGCTTAAGCGGACTGCGACGAGCGGGGAACGCGCGGCGGATATCGAGAGGGCAGCGAAGAGGCTGGTGGATAAGACGGGGATGGGCAGTCAGTACCTGTTTATGGGCATTGTTGGAAAGCGGGCCGATGAGGAAGGTGTGAAGGCGGAGGAGCGGTGGCCGTTCGTAAAGGATAGTGCTTGACCTATAGACACAATCGCAGCACATCCCCACAGTAGTTATGCTGGACGTGGACGGCTTTTGCCACGGCTCGGGATAGGCGAGCGAGATCGCGAGTGTCTCCGTTTATCATCCTGAGGCTCTGAGGAACGGTGCCTCCGAGAGCGACGTTCTTTCCTACCATCATGAGAGCTATGAGCGATATCCACCTCTGGGAGACCAGGTATATGCTCGTCCTCTTCCGCTGGAAGCCCGGGTATGTGCTCCACCCGCCGCTTCTTCTTCACGACGCTCTGGTCGCGCTGGGTCACCTCCCCCGCCTGCTCTGTCCCCGCAGCGCGCAGCGCGTCCTCCCGCTCTTTATTTCGCTTCCACATCAGCTTCTTCAGGCACCTGTCACAGAGCACAACCTTCACGAGCGCAAACTTCGCCGCACCGTCTTCGACATATGAGAAGGGCAGCTCGAGGGTCTTGAGCGACGGCCGGAGCTCGTCGGTGGCGCGCAGTGCGCAGCGCGTGTTCCCGCAGGTCGTCTCGCCCGCGCCGGATATGACCTCGGACTCGGTGCGCCACCGGAGGGCGAACTGCAGCGTGGTGTGTAAGAGAGTGTGATAACAGGGAAGGCACTCACGTTGCCGGATTTGTAGTGCTTGAGGTCGCAGACAGCGTACTCGCGGTAGAGATTGTCGTAGTACTTCTTCGCAAGCTTGTCGTCCCAGGGCAGTTTGGACTCGTCAGTATCCCCATCCTCGCGTAGGAATCTATCCCACACAGCGATGTGAGTCGTTGCAAGGGTGACAAGAGATGGAATGTCGGACGCACTTATGAGACGCTTTCAGGATTTCAAACTCGCTTCTTCCGCCATGAACAGTCTGCCTTGAAGTGCTCCCAGACGAGAACATGACTTGATAGAGCACTGTGCTATGTATAGCGCGGTACTCGATTACTGTGTAGGAGGGGAGGGTAGTACCTGCAGATATCAGCAGATGGGCGCTTCTGCGATGTTGGCGTTCCCAGCAAGCGCTCAGACAACCGCAGACCCACAGTCGATCTGACTCGGATTTACCACAAGTCTACGACCACAACACTGATCGCCATATCGAAAACAATTGATAATAAATCAGAAAGTCGTCGCCGGGAACCGCATACATATCATGAGCAAATCGAGGAGATACTGCGAACTGCCATCGGCCGGCACCCCATACTTCCTTATTATGATGCAGTAATGCTGTATGATAGATATGGGCAACACACCCGCAAATCCGTGTGTTGACTTCTCGCCCTCTAATCCTCCCACGCAGAGCTCCGACTGGGTGATAGGCTTTAGCAAAGATGCCTTCTCGCGAGGCAATACTGTCGATGAAGTTGTCGAGCCACTCTTTCGGACCTCCTCTGACACCCATCTTGTGTCACCTCTCTTGAGATATTCCCAACCGACGTACGCTTCAACCCATAACGAGAGTAGCGAAGTGATAGTGCATTCATCCCGCTGTCGCGGTGAAGCACAGACTGGATACTGTTTCAGCACGATTCAGACGCCCACAATCATACACTGTGTTACTAGGGAAATGACTTGCTTTAAGCTCATGCACAGACAGCATATTACAGACCACGACATGTCACTCGTGAACGCATACCTTGCAATTATGAATGACATCCCAGATTGCTTCGCCAGTTCCAAAACTTGAACAGGAGCCAGCTTGGAGCGCAGCACAGCGGTATAGTAAGGCAGTCATGTTGACAGCGTCCGTAAATGCACTGTGTGTACTTTCGTGTATACCGATGCGAGGGCGCGAGGGCGAACGTCAAGTTTATAAACCCATGAGACAATTCACAAGGCTGAGTTCTGGCATTAAAATTGCCAAATTGGCATGCCTTCGCGAAGTAAGTATATTCCTGCGCGTGCGACACCTGCAGTGGCTGAGCGTAACGTTGAGTTTCCGAATGGGAACTTAGTTTAAACTCGCCTAACAATGATTCCAGCTCCGGGTCGACGACAACAATAATTTCCGGTTGAGTCTACCAGCACACACCGGGACCCACATTACTTAGCTTCCCGAAACATCCAGTCGGCGATCTCATCAACGCCACTACCGCGCACACTGAATATAGAATCCGCTAATTTAACTGCAGGGATGCACGAACGTCCCTTCTTTTTCTGCGCGTGTGATGCGTAGGAACCTGAAGACTTCGCCGTGGGCGGGTATAGGCATTTCTGGATGATGGGCGGAGGAGACAACCAATGACGACTTCTACGAAGTACAGATCAGATCAGAATCTGAGACGAGTGTGGCGCTTGGAGCCTGGGACGTCCAAATCCAGACGCGTCGGGGACAGGCGGGCCGAGGTGGAGACCAGAGCGTGGCTTGGAATTGTGACCGACGCAATTCTAGTATGTTCTGGCAACGCCGCCATGACTTGCGCGAGTTCCAGCCCGCCACGTCTGTCGCTCTACTTATTGCCTGTTCAGCGCTCTCGCAAGCCCTCACATATACCGCGACGTTACGACCAACCACACTTACCTCTTTCCTTGTAACAAACATCATATCCCTGATTCATCATGGGTACCGATTACTACAAGTTGCTCGGCGTTGACCGCAGCGCCAGTGACGACGACATCAAGAAGGCCTACCGGAAGATGGTACGTGCTCAGCTATCCAGTTGTGGAGGTGCGCGTGTCCTGATTTGTGCCCACCAGGCCTTGAAATGGCATCCGGACCGCAACAAGGGGTCAGACGAAGCTACCAAGAAATTCAAAGAGGTAATTGTTCTGCTCGATATCTTGGCCAACTTTGCTGATCTTTCTGACCGTAGATCTCGGAAGCCTTCGAAGTCCTCAGTGACAAGCAGAAACGGACAATTTACGACCAGTTTGGAGAAGAGGGCCTGAAGGGAGGCGGCGCACCACCATCAGGCGCCGGCCGACCTGGAGGCGGCTTCTCTAACTTCGGCGGATTCCCTGGAGGCTCGTTCTCGTTCACTACGAGCACCCCAGGAGGTGGCAATTTCGGGAGCAGCGGATTCGCTCCGACAGACCCGCAGAAGATATTTGAGTAAGCCAGGTTTACGCATAATTGTAGACGTAGTCTAACTGCCCTATTTGACAGACAATTCTTCTCCATGGGCGGCCTCGGCGGACTGGGAGGCATGGGAGGCTTCGGGAGCGGGGGAGGGGCTCGAAGTCGGGGTGGCAGCATGTTCGCTGACGGTGACGACGACGACCTCATGAACGGATTCTCTTTCAACTCCATGCCGGGCGGAATGCCCAATGGTCGCTCAACACCCCGCTCAGGACCACGAAGGACATCATCACCAGCACCGCCCCCACAGCCTTCCGAAATAACCCGGCCTCTCAAGGTCTCATTAGAGGACCTGTACGCGGGTACGACAAAGCACCTGAAGGTCGGGCGCAAGCTTCTCAGCGGTGATACCGAAGAGAAGGTGCTCGAGATTCACGTACAACCCGGCTGGAAGAGCGGCACGAAGGTGCGCTTCCCCCGCGCAGGGAACGAGCAGCCCACGGGCGAGTCGCAGGACCTGGTGTTTGTCGTTGAGGAGAAGTCGCACGACCGCTTCGTGCGCGAGGGCAACGACCTCGTGTGCCACCTGTCGCTGCCGCTTGTCGATGCACTCGCTGGTGAGGGCGGACGGCGCACGGTGGAGCACCTCGATGGTCGGAAGCTGCAGGTCACCATCCCGAGTGGTGTGGTCAAGCCTGGCCAGAAGACCGTTCTGTCCGGCGAGGGCATGCCAATTCGGAAGGAGGGTGCAGTGCGGAGGAAGGGCGACGTGATCGTGCAGTGGGATATTGCCTTCCCTGACCGGCTTACCCCAGCGCAGAAAGAAGGCATACGGAAGGTTCTTGGTTGAAGTACAACGACGCATTGGGGACTCTATGAGCATTGACCTGTAGCACCACTTGTATCACTGTAGACATTACTTTCGCCTATTACTATGCGCATCCATTTTCATCTTCCAGAGTGCTGATCACTGACAGTGCCATCCTACAACAATTCGGATTGAGGCGATCAGTGGGGTGACAGGGAGTGATTACCGTCAGGGAGGTTACCGTTATGTCATCTGAATTGTTCGGTGGTCAATTATTGAGTGTCAGTTGCCCTACGTACTAGTACGTGCCCGTCGAGTAGCGTGCGCAGATCGATGCTTTATGGACCTGTGACTGCCTTCTTCGCATAATTGGCACTACGTTCATGACACCGAAACTGTGCCTTCACGCATGAGGACAACATGTGTAGCGTGATTTTGGCAGGGACATAGAAAACGGACTGTTGACGACGTACTAACTTCTTTTATCTGCAGGTCCGTCGCGGTGCTTGATGTTGGAGCGACTGATTTGAGTCCATCGAATCGCAAGAACAACAAGAATCATCCATTGATACCGATACAGTCCGCCTAGATCACAACGGCGTGGATCAGGGCTATGCGGTAGGCGTCGCCTCGCGGGGGGAAATGCGCTTCTACACGTGCTGCCGCTTGCAGAAGGAGCTCCCCGACGCGTATTGTAACTTTTGGTGACGAATCGCCGTCGGTGTTCGTCCCCAATGAAGGGCGTTGAGTCCGATAGTTGGGGGATATGCCGTGGAAGTTGAGTGGACTCGGAGATGGGGTTGGGGATTACCACATTCGAGAGGCCTCTCGGCATTGCACGTCTGACTTGTATATCCTGGATTAAATGCAAGTGAGCAAACAGGCACACGGTCGCTCATCGATCAGTGTTTGCTTTGCAGACTCGTCCCGCGTACGAATGTGATCAACCACGAAAGGCAGGATTGTCGCTAAGTTTCTACCGGCAGGCATGCGAGCGCAGCGAGGATGCCGCATGTCAGCCATTCATTGCGTGTATCGATGGTATGAGGACTTCTCTCAAGTTCTGGGCGACACGACTAAGCACCCGGGGGCAGGCTTGTCGAAACCTTGACCTCAGTGCTTTGCATGTCGCTCAACTGAGAGAAGCAGATATGCTGACTGGGGTCGAACCATTACACTTGAGCGCCGTGGGGTGTCGCCATCTGCGTTGTTACGTGCTGGTCGCGTTGGGGAGGCTGAAGACTGGTCGTCTTACATGGACGTACTGGCGCTTAAGCATGCGGCGCACGGGCGCCTGTTCTAGATCGCGAGTAAGGAGCGCCCATAGACATTCTTTGGGGCGTGTCCGGACACGTTGGGTTTTCCAGTCCTTCAAAAGTCCGAACGTCGCTCAGAGACCCACCCTTGTCTCTCTCCGCTTCAGAGGACATTTCCCGCGATGGCTCCGACAGCTAGCTCGTGCGCCAGCACGACGCGCCCCATCCTTATCCAGTCGGGTCCCCTTAGAGTGAGTGCTCTTCGTCCACTGGTTCTGTACGCGACGTGGTAGCCATTCAGGGGCACAAGACCTGAAGTGTAGAACGTCGATAGGGTCTGCATGAGCTCCGGGGTCATTCCTTGTTCTGCCAGCGACGCATCCAACTCTAGGGGCATCGTATGATTATGTACATCGCGCTGACCTTTATTTGCCAGGTGTCCATCCCTATCTCAACCGAAGCTAATGAGTGGACTACCGCTGAAGTCCTCCGTGATGAATTCACGCATGCCGATACACTACATACCCCCTCTCAGTTGGAGGATGTTCCGCAGGCGACCATCGAGCTTTTCGCCCGCTTCCTGCGATTCGTCGCCCAAAATGTAGACGCCGACTCCCAGCGCGCAACCATTCTGCGCAAGGCGGTCAACCACTTCACATCATCTCACCTGTCGCAACAAGATATCCACACCGTCGCCGCGACCCTCGATGTCGACGTCCGCAAGACCGTCCTTTCGAGCTACTTCCTGGCTCTCGGGACTTTGGAGGAAAGGAAGGTTGCCGGAATGTCATATGCACCTTCACCGGTCCTTTTCACGGCACCGGACGCGTCGATCTACGCACTTTTCGGTGGCCAGGGCACGAACGAGGTATACTTCGACGAGCTGCAATCACTTTACGACACCTACACGCCTTACGTCGCCTCTTTCCTGTCTGAGATGACGAAGGTCCTTCTTCCCCTCGCCGCGAGCCTAGAGTCCTCCACGTACTATACGCATGGATTAGACGTCGTGTCCTGGCTCGCTGGTGCAACACCGCGCCCACCGACTGCATACCTCGCCTCAGTCCCCGTCTCCCTGCCTCTTATTGGCCTTACTCAACTGACGCAGTACCTCGTCACTTGCCGCGCGGTGCGCCTGAGCCCCGGTGAAATGCGCAAGAAACTCCAGGGCGCGACTGGCCACTCTCAAGGAGTCGTCTCCGCGGTCGTTGTCGCCGCGTCTACAAGCTTCGAGTCGTACTTCGAGGAGTCTCGCAAGGGCATGAAGTGGCTCTTCTACTGTGGCTATCGCGGTCAACAGGCATTCCCGGTGCTTGCGCTCGAGCCGAGCATCGTTCAAGACGCCGTTGAGGGCGGTGAGGGCAGCCCCTCCCCTATGTTGCTCGTTGCCGGCCTGGCACTGAAGGATCTCGAGAAGCACGTCGCCAGCACGAACAAACACCTGCCGGAGAACTCGCAGCTCCGCGTATCTCTGCACAACGCACCTAGGGCGTTCGTCGTCACGGGCCCAGCGCGTGCTCTGTACGGTCTCGTCACTCACCTGCGGAAGGTCCGCGCACCGAGCGGCCTTGACCAGAGCAAGATTCCCTTCTCGCAACGCAAGCCCGTGTTCTCTGTGCGCTTCTTGGTCGTTGGTGTGCCATACCATAGCGAGTACCTGCGTGGAATGACGGAGAAGATGTTCGAGGAGGATCTGGCCAGCGAGGAGCTGTGGACGAAAGAAGACCTGGGTATGGCGGTGTATCACACTGAAACTGGTGCGTCATAGGCCTTTTCGTAGGAAACACGATTGCTGAATCTAGCTGCAGGTGTCGATCTCCGCGAGCTTACGACGTCTGTGACGTGCTCCCTGGGCGAGCAAATCTTCACGTCGCCTCTGCACTGGGCGAAGGCAACGGACTTCCCGGAGACTGCGACTCATGCGATCGACTTCGGACCGGGTGGTATCAGTGGCGTCGGCCCTATGACGGCGCGTAACCTTAACGGTCGCGGCGTTCGTGTCATCGTAGTGGGTGACAAGGCGAAAGGTATCCCCGAGCTCTATGATACGCAGAAGCTGCAGCAGGAGGAATGGTGGAGCAAGAAGTTCGTGCCGGGTCTCGTGAAGACGAGGTGAGTTGACCAGTCAGTGCTGCCACGATTGCAATGCTAACATCCTTGCAGCGATGGCAAGATCCACCTCGACACTCCGTTTTCGCGTCTGCTGGGTAAGCCGCCCATCATGGTCGCAGGCATGACCCCGACGACCGTCAAGGCTGGCTTCGTCAGCGCGGTCCTAGCGGCGGGGTACCACGTCGAACTTGCTGGTGGCGGACACTACAATGCAGCTGCCCTCCGCGCTAAGGTTGCGGAAATCCAGAGCAACATCCCCGCTGGTGTGGGCATCACGCTCAACTCACTCTACATCAACCCCCGTCAGTTTGGCTTCCAGTTCCCGCTCTGGCAAGAGATGCGTCGGGAGGGCCTCCCCGTTGAGGGCTTCTGTGTCGCCGCTGGCATCCCCAGCACAGAGAAGGCCGCGGAGATCATCGGTGGTCTCAAGGCCGCTGGCATCCGCCATGTCTCGTTCAAGCCTGGATCTGTCGATGGTATCCGACAGGTCGTCAATATCGCCGCTGCGAACCCCGACTTCCCCATCATCATGCAGTGGACTGGCGGCCGTGCGGGTGGTCACCACTCGTGCGAGGACTTCCACCAGCCGATCCTGTCGACCTATCACTCCATCCGTCAGCATGCAAACATTTCGCTCGTCGCGGGATCTGGCTTTGGTGGCGCCGACGACGTCTGGCCCTATCTGACTGGTGACTGGTCTGTTGAGCGGTTCGGCATGCAGCCTATGCCATTCGACGGTTTCCTCTTCGCGTCGCGCGTCATGGTCGCAAAGGAGGCGCACACAAGTGCGTCTGTCAAGGATCTCATTGTCGCTGCGAGGGGTGTCGACGATGCTCAGTGGGAAGGTACGTATGCGAAGGAGACTGGCGGCATTCTTACCGTCAAGTCGGAGCTCGGCGAGCCCATCCACAAGGTCGCGACGCGTGCGGTGAAGCTCTGGAAGGAGTTTGACGACACGGTGTTCAAGATGCCGAAGGAGAAGCGCGCAGCGTGGCTTGCCGAGCATCGCGCGGAGATCATCGCGAAGCTGAACAAGGACTTTGCGAAGCCGTGGTTCGGATGGAAGAAGGACGACAGCGTTGTGGAGGACATCGCCGATATGACGTACGAGGAAGTCGTCCTCCGTATGGTCCGTCTCATGTACGTCGCGCATGAGGAGCGCTGGGTCGACCTGTCTCTCAGGAACCTGACGGGCGACTGGCTCCGTCGCATTGAGGAGCGCTTCGCGGGTATCGACCGAGGCACGAAGGCGTCGATCATTCAGTCGTATTCGTCGCTCGACAAGCCGACTGAATTCGTCAAGACATTCTTTGAGACATACCCCGCCGCATCCGAGCAACTGTTGGCCTCCGAGGACAAGGCGTACTTCCTCGCTATCTCGCAGCGTCCTGGCCAGAAGCCGGTGCCGTTTATTCCTGTCCTCGACGCGAGCTTCGAAGTGTGGTTCAAGAAGGTAGGCTGATAGGTATTATCCTCGTAGCTGCGGTTGACACCCTGGGTAGGACTCCTTGTGGGCTGCTGAGGACATCGAAGCCGTCTTCGACCAGGACCCGCAGCGTGTGTGCATTCTCCAGGGCCCCGTCGCCGTCAAGCATGCGACGAAGAAGGACGAGCCGATCAAGGAGATGCTCGACAACATCACTGCCCTGCTCGTCGAGAAGCTGGCACAGCGTCTCTACGATGGTGACATTAGCCGCGTCCCGACCGTCGACTACCTCAGTGCGAGGCCATCACCGGTCCCCGAACACGTCGTCGCTTCGCTGGCGGTCGAGCGCTCTATCACCGAGAACACGACCACCTACTCTATCGGCAGCCAGCTCCCCGAAGTTGATACCTGGCTAGAGACCCTTGCTGGGTCTCGTCAACACTGGCTGCGGGCTCTCCTGACGTCGACGACCATTGTGCAAGGATCGTCGTACATCGACAACCCGATCCGTCGTCTGTTCTCCCCTCGTCGCGGCCAGAAGGTCGTCCTCACTGTAGATGGAGAGGCCCCCGTCTCTGTCGCCCTCTATGGTGCTGCTCGCTCGCACGGTCCACACAAGCCGTCGTTTAAGGCCGTTGAGGTCAAGTATGACCAAGCTTCTCAGTCGATCGATGTCACACTGTTCGAAGATCGTCGCAACGTCGCTGTCCCGCTCTACTTCAAGTTCATGTACAAGCCAAGCATGGGCTACGCCCCGATCCACGAGGTCTTTGAGGACCGCAATAGGCGCATCAAGGATTTCTACTGGCGGCTGTGGTTCGGCGACAACGAAGTGTTGCCTGAGATCAACTTGCGCGACACTTTCACCGGTCCTGAGGTGACTATCGAGGCGAGCGACGTCGAGACATTCTGCTCCGTCGTCGGCAATGAGGGTGAGGCGTTCAAGACTGTCCGGACTGATCGTGTACAGGCCCCGATGGACTTCGCCATTGTTACAGGCTGGCAGGTAAGGGTCATTATCTCGTGAAGTGTGCATTTGTTGAGACATCTTCTAGGCTATCATGAAGGCAATTTTCCCTGCGGCAATCGACGGTGACCTTCTGAAGCTCGTTCACCTGTCCAATGGATTCCGCATCGTCGACGGGACTGAGCCTCTCAGGGCCGGTGACGTTTGCAAGTCTGAGGCTCGCATCGTCTCTGTGACTAACAGTGATGCTGGGAAGATTGTCAAGGTTAAGGGCTTCGTCAAGCGTGACGGCGTTCCTGTCATCGAGGTTGTTTCGTCTTTCCTGTACCGCGGCCGCTACTCCGATTTCGAGAACACTTTCGAGGTCGCCGAGGAGCCTGACTACATCGTTGAGGTTGCCTCTGAGGCGCAGGTCGGTGTGCTGCAGTCGAAGGAATGGTTCGAGTGGGACGACGAGACGAAGCCTCTCCAAGCTGGTACCGGACTCATCTTCCGCATCAGGTCGGAGGCGACGTACCGCAACAAGACTTGCTTCAAGTCTGTCTCAGTCTCCGGCGACATCTTTGTCCGCGACCAGCTCAAGCGTCTCATCAAGGTTGGGTCAGTCGACTTCCTCCAGGACGACAGCCGTGGCAACCCCGTTCTCGCGTACCTCCAGCGTCATGGCGTGCAGCAGGGCTCACCCAGTCTGTTGCCCAGCGAGGGCTACACGATGAGCAAGCCGGACAGCACGGTGTTCAGCACCCCCGCTACCAACGAGCCGTACTCCAAGATCTCCGGCGACTTCAACCCTATCCACATCAACCCGTACTTCGCGGACTTCGCTGCTCTTCCCGGCACAATCACTCATGGTATGTGGTCGAGTGCTGCTACTCGGCGCTTCGTCGAGACCGTGGTCGCGCAAGGCAGGCCTGATCGTGTCAAGGCGTAAGTGTTCAATAGCATCGCGAGTGACGTCATCCTCACTTGTGTATCTTGACAGGTACAATGTGGCTTTCGTCGGCATGATTCTTCCGCAGGAAGAGTTGAAGGTCAAAGTCAAGCACATTGGCATGCGTGACGGCAACATCGTCGTCCGTGTCGAGACTACCAACTCTCAAGGCGAGAAAGTCCTTGAAGGCACCGCTGAGGTCGCACAGCCGAAGACCGTCTACGTCTTCACTGGTCAGGGCTCGCAGGAGGCGGGTATGGGTATGGACCTCTACAACAACTCCCCTGCAGCTCGGTCCGTCTGGGAGGCTGCCGACGCTCACTTGACCGCCGTCTATGGCTTCTCGATCGTCGAGATCGTCAAGGACAACCCCAAGGAAAAGACCATCCACTTCGGTGGTATCAAGGGTCAGGCTATTCGTCAACGGTACATGGACATGACATACGACACGATGGACAAGGACGGCAATGTCAAGACTCTTCCTCTCTTTGGCGACATCAACGTCCGCACACAGCGCTACACTTTCAGCCACCCGACTGGCTTGCTCTTCGCGACTCAGTTTGCACAGATCGCTCTAGTCGTCACCGAGCGCGCTGCGTTCGAGGACATGCGCTCCAAGGGCCTTGTCCAGAATGGTGCTCCTTTCGCTGGTCACTCGCTTGGGGAGTACTCCGCGCTCGCGTCCATTGCTGACGTCGTGGCTATCTCGTCCCTCGTCGACATCGTCTTCTACCGTGGTATCACCATGCAGCGGGCCGTCGAGCGTGACGCGCAGAACCGCTCGAACTACGCTATGTGTGCCGTCAACCCGAGCCGTGTGTCGAAGACCTTCACCGACGCAGCGCTCCGAGAGGTCGTCGACGACATCTCGCAGAAGACTAACTGCCTGCTGGAGATCGTCAACTTCAACGTCGAGGTGAGTACCGCATATAAAGTTACCCGTACAGATTCACTGAAAATGTGATCTAGGGCCAACAATACGTCTGTGCTGGCGAGTTGGTCGCACTGCAGACGATGACGAATGTGCTCAACTACTTGAAGGTCGAGAAGATTGACATTCAGAAGGTGTGTGACGTCTGCGCTTTCTTGGTACTGGTGCTCACAACGTTTGCAGTTGACGGAGAAGTTCAGCATCGATCAGGTGAAGGAGATGCTCGGCGAGATCATTGACTCGTGCTACGCAAAGGCTAAGCAGCTCCGCGAATCCGAGGGCTACATCAAGCTGGAGCGAGGCTTCGCGACCATCCCTCTGCCAGGTATCGACGTGCCGTTCCACTCCCGCTACCTTTGGGCTGGTGTGATGCCTTTCAGGACTTGTAAGTGATTTCGCTTGACATGTTGGCCCGTTATTCATATGCCCCTTAGACCTGTCGAAGAAGATCAATGCTGCACACCTCGATCCCGACACCCTCATTGGCAAATACGTGCCTAACCTTGTTGCGCAGCCTTTTGATGTGTCCAAGGACTACGTGCAGCTCGTGTACGACCGCACCCTGTCAGCACGCCTCGATAAGGTCCTTCGCAAGTGGGATACCGAGGAGTGGGGCTCTTCCGCACAGCGTCAGAAGCTTGCCTACATCATCCTCGTCGAGCTGCTTGCCTATCAGTTTGCGTCACCCGTGCGTTGGATCGAGACGCAGGACATCCTGTTCACTCGCTACGACTTCGAGCGATTCGTCGAGATTGGGCCGTCACCCACTCTCACCGGCATGGCTAGTAGGACGCTCAAGGCGAAGTACGAAGCTCAAGACGACTCTGTCAGCCACATGCGCGTCATCCTCTGTCATGCAAAGAATACGAAGGAGGTCTACTATCAGTTCGAGGATGAGCCGGAGGCAACTGAGGCTGAGGTCTCGAGCCCGGAAGCTGCGCCTACATCTGCTGCGGCACCTCCCGCTGCTCTTGCGGCTGCCCCTGCACCGGCCCCTGCTACTGCAGCGGCTGCCAGTGTCGAGGATGCCCCGCTCAAGGCCATCGAGGTCCTTGGCGTCATTGTTGCTCAGAAGCTGAAGAAGCGTGTTGACGAAGTGCCGCTGTCGAAGTCAATCAAGGATCTGTCTGGTGGCAAGTCAACCCTCCAGAACGAGATTCTGGGTGACCTCCAGCTTGAATTCTCGTCGGCACCCGAGAAGGGCGAGGAGCTCCCTCTCGAGGAGCTGGGCTCTGCTCTCGGCAGTGGTTTCGCTGGGAACCTGGGCAAGTACACATCCGGTCTCATTACTCGTCTCGTCGGTGGCAAGATGCCTGGTGGCTTCAACATGACCTCTATCAAGTCGTACCTTTCGAAGAGCTGGGGTCTTGGACCGTCTCGCGCTGATGGTGTACTACTCTTGGCCACCACGATGGAACCCCCGAAACGTCTTGGGTCCGAGGCAGAGGCGAAGGTGTGGCTCGATTCCGTAGTTGCCGTCTACGCTCAGCGTTCTGGTATCAGCTTGTCGTCCGGTGTAACTGCTGGAGGTGCTAGCGGTGGAGGCGGTGGCCCGACCATCAACAGTGAGGAGTTCCTCAAGTTCCAGGCGGAGCAGGAGTGGTTTGCGTCGCAGCAAGTCGAGCTGTACATGCGCTATCTCAAGCGTGACTCCCGGTCTGGAGAACACAAGTTTGAGAACGAGAAAACGAACGTCGCAACTCTGCAGTCTCGTCTTGACGCCATCACTCGCGAGCACGGCGACACATATCTGGACGGCATTCAGCCCGTCTTCGATGCTCTCAAGGCTCGCCATTTCGACTCTTCTTGGAATTGGGTTCGCCAAGACGCGCTCCTGATGTTCTACGATATCATCTTCGGACGTCTCACAACGGTCGACCGCCAAATCACTGCCCGTTGTATCCAGATCATGAACCGCGCAGACCCCGAGCTCGTCACTTACATGCAGTACTATATCGACAAGTGCGATGCTACCCGTGGCGAGACGTACAGGCTTGCGAAGCAATTCGGCCAGCAGTTAATTGACAACTGTCGCGAGGTGGTCGGTCAGCCTCCGCTCTACAAGGATGGTAAGCATCTCGTATGTCGACGATGTCACGAATATTGATTCTGTTCAATCCAGTGACGTTCCCCACCGCTCCATCCACGGAGATCACTGCCAAGGGCGACATCGTCTACTCCGAGGTGGTCAGAGAGAATGTGCGTAAGCTTGAGGCCTACGTCGAGGAGATGGCGAGCGGCGACACGATCTCGGCCCCGTCTAACATCCAGAAGATTCAAGACGACGTCCTGAAGCTGTGGAACGTCGTGAAGTCTCAGCCTGAGATTAGCGAGGAGCAGAAGAACCGCATCAAGGCGCTGTACGAAGGCGTTGTCCGCTCTCTCAAGAAGCGTTCGGAGTCCCGGACTCGTGCGGGCGCACCTAGATCGCGTCGTTCGTCGTCTCAGTTCATACGCCCTCAGATATCCGGCATCGCGTCTGTCTCCGCTGACAAGATTCCCCTCCTGCATCTCAAGCGCAAGGTCGGTACCACCTGGGAGTACAGTAGCAACCTTACCGGTGTCTATCTCGACATCCTCCACGAAATCGCCACCTCTGGTACGAGCTTCAAAGACAAGAACGCACTGCTGACCGGTGTTGGCAAGGCTTCAATCGGTGTCGAAGTCTTGAAAGGTCTGCTTTCTGGTGGTGCCCACGTTGTCATTACAACCTCCCGCTACAGCCGCTCTACCGTCGAGTACTACCAGGACATCTTCCAGCGTTTCGGGAGCAAGGGTTCCGCTCTGACCGTCGTTCCTTTCAACCAAGGTTCAAAGCAAGATGTCGAAGCTCTCGTCGATTACATCTACTCTACTCTCGGGCTCGATCTCGACTACGTGATGCCATTCGCTGCAGTACCTGAAAACGGCCGTGAGATTGATGGTCTCGATGACAAGTCGGAGCTCGCGCATCGTATTATGTTGGTCAACCTGCTGCGCCTCCTCGGAAGCGTCAAAGTCAAGAAGGCGTCTCGTCACATCCTCACGCGTCCTACTCAGGTCATCCTCCCTCTCTCTCCCAACCACGGTCTCTTTGGTAACGATGGCTTGTACTCGGAGTCAAAGATTGGCCTCGAGACCCTCTTCAACCGGTGGAACTCTGAGAGTTGGGGCGAATACTTGTGTCTTGCAGGCGCTGTTATTGGGTAAGTTGTTGTGTGCGATGCATGACATGCATCGAGGCTCACCATCATTTAGCTGGACGCGTGGCACAGGTCTCATGGACAGCACGAATATTGTCGCCCAAGAAGTCGAGAGCCATGGTGTTCGCACCTTCTCAGCCAAGGAGATGGCGTTCAACCTTCTGGGTCTCATGCACCCCCTTCTTTTCAGCATCACGCAGGTTGAGCCTATCTGGGCGGACTTGAACGGTGGCATGGACCGGCTTCCTGATCTAGCAGAGATCACGACGCGTATCCGACTTGATCTCAACAAGAAGAGCGAACTTCGCCGTGCTATCGCTCGTGACAACGCGGCGGATTTCAAGGTCGTCAACGGCGTCGAGGCTGAGCGCGTCCTGCAGACAGTCGACGTGACTCCAAGGGCGAACTTCAAGTTCGACTTCCCTCATCTTGAGTCGCCTGAGTCGCTCGCGGACGTCTCTCAATTGCGTGGTATGCTTGACCTTGACCAGGTCGTCGTCATCACAGGCTTTGCCGAGGTTGGCCCCTGGGGTAGCTCGCGTACACGATGGGAGATGGAGGCAAGAGGTGAATTCACCATTGAGGGCTGCATCGAGATGGCCTGGATGATGGGTTTCATCAAGCACTTCGACGGTCGTCTGAAGGATGGTTCTCTCTACGTTGGCTGGGTCGACACGAAATCTGGTGACCCGGTCGACGACAAGGATGTCAGGAGCCGCTACGAGAAGGAGATTCTCAGTCACGCCGGTATTCGTCTCATAGGTGAGTATTGATTGCGCTGCGCTGTTTATGATTGCTGAATTCCGCGCAGAGCCCGAGCTGTTCCGTGGTTACGATCCGAAGAAGAAGTCGTTCAACCAGGAGATTCAGCTCTCTCACGACCTCGAGCCCTTTGAGGCAAGCCAAGTCGAAGCCGAGAAGTTCAAGTACGAACATGGTGACACTTGCGACGTCTGGGAGGGTGAAGGTGGGGAGTGGTCCGTCAAGCTCAAGCGTGGCGCTCGGCTCTTCGTCCCCAAGGCCTTCAAGTTCAACCGCCTCGTTGCTGGCCAAATCCCGACCGGATGGGACGCAGGACGTTACGGTGTTCCTGCCGACATCATCGCTCAGACTGACCGCACGGCTCTATGGACGCTGGTGGCTGCCGCCGATGCACTGAACATGTCCGGTATCACTGACCCGTACGAGCTCTACGAGCACATGCACCCGTCGGAAGTCGGCACGAGTATCGGAAGTGGTATGGGTGGTGTCGAGAGCTTGGCCAAGATGTTCAAGGACCGCCGCGACGAGAAGGAGGTACAGAACGATATACTACAGGAAACGTAAGTGCTACCTGCGCATACAGCGTTTCGTCCATTCACCTACTTTGCTTGTCAGCTTCATCAACACGACCGCTGGATGGGTCAACCTCTTGCTCATGTCTTCGTGTGGTCCCGTTAAGATCCCCGTCGGTGCATGGTGAGTTCAGGCTT
Organism: Fomitopsis betulina; assembly: GCA_022606075.1. Classification (NCBI taxonomy): domain Eukaryota; kingdom Fungi; phylum Basidiomycota; class Agaricomycetes; order Polyporales; family Fomitopsidaceae; genus Fomitopsis; species Fomitopsis betulina. The sequence continues at coordinate 386,971 of JABYQK010000008.1, read as the reverse complement.
CCATATTCTAGTTGTCGTAGCATTGCTAACGGCTACTCAGCGCTACCGCTCTGCAATCCCTCGAGATCGCATGCGACTCGCTGCTGTCGGGCAAGGCCAAGGTCATGCTTGCAGGTGGCTACGACGACTTCAGTGAGGAAGGCTCGTACGAATTCGCCAACATGAAGGCCACCAGCAACTCCGAGACCGAATTCGCCATGGGCCGAGAGCCAACGGAGATGTCAAGACCGGCTACTACCACTCGCGCAGGGGTACGGACATCTATCATTGCTGGTTGATCTTTACTAATATCACCATTGTATAGTTCATGGAGGCTCAGGGCACCGGTGTGCACGTCCTGATGACTGCGAAGACTGCATTGGAACTGGGCTGCCCTGTACGCGGCATTGTCGCCTTCACGTCAACGTCAACGTAAGTTAGATATTAGTGGTGGTTAGCCAGCCTCCTAACTGCTGCAACAGAGACAAGGCTGGAAGGTCAGTACCAGCGCCGGGTCGTGGTGCTCTGACCATCGGTCGTGAACTCGAGTCGAAGCACCCTGCGCCCATCCTCGATCTTGCATACCGCTCCCGCCAGCTCGGCTTCCGCCGCAAGCAGATCTCTCAGTGGCTCGAGAATGAGCGCCAGCTACTTCAGGACGAGATCGAGTACCGCAAGAGCCAGGGCCACCCCGTGGATGAGGAGTACATCTCTTCCCGCATCGCAGACGTGGAGCAAGAAGCTGCCCGGCAAGAGAAGGACGCACTTTCCACATATGGCATGTTGCACGGCACCGATCCACGCGTGTCTCCTCTTCGTCGTGCTCTGGCCGTCTGGGGTCTCACCGCAGACGATATCGGCGTACTGTCTATCCATGGAACTGGTACTGGCGCAAACGTACGTAATTCATGCTGAAGTATGTTACTCATACTGACTATTACGATGCAGGAGAGTAATGAGACCCACGTCTGGAACGACATCTTTGCGACCATACACCGCACTCCTGGCAATGCAGTCCCGATCATGGCGCAGAAGGGTATCTGTGGACACTCCAAGGGTGGTTCTGCTGCGTGGCAACTTGCTGGACTGCTCCAGAGCGTTGGCAGTGGTATTGTCGCGGGCAACCGCAACGCTGAGTAAGCACAGGCCCTTCGCACTGCGCTGGCGGATCGTCTGACATGTGTGTATAGCAACGTCGACTCGCACTTCAAGGAGTACACGTACCTCATGTTCCCGTCGAAATCTATCCACACAGATGGTATCCGTGCCGGTGTCATGGTAGGTTTCACATACATTCCTATTGCAGTCAGGTACTGATTATATGCGCAGTCGTCCTTCGGTTTCGGCCAAGTCGGCGGCACGAGCGTCATCGTCAACCCCCGCTACCTCCTGGGTGCGCTCGAGCCCTCGGCATACGATGCGTACATGGCCAGGAACCTCCGTCGCGCGCGTCTGGCGTACAAGGCGATGAGTGAGATGATGATCAGCAACTCGCTCGTGCGCGTCAAGGATGGCCCGCCGTTCACGAAGGAGAACGAGGCGAGCGTGATGCTCAACCCGCTCGCGCGCACGTCGTACAACCCGAAGACGGGCAGCTACTCGTTCGCAAAGCTCGTGACCGCGCCGGCGTTCGACACAGCCAACGTCAAGGCAATCACAGAGACACTGGCGCACTCGAGTGCCACTGCTGGTGTTGGTGTTGACCAAGGTGCGTCCACCTCTAGCGCGCACACTAACTGTTCACTGATCCCCTTGCAGAGCTCATCTCGTCTGTGCCCTCGTGGAACCCGACGTTCGTGGAGCGCAACTTCACCGAAGCCGAGATCGCGTACTGCCGTGGCCAACCCTCGCCCGAGGCATCGTTCGCGGCGCGCTGGGTCGGCAAAGAGGCTGTCTTCAAGTCGCTCGGGGTGTCGTCGAAGGGTGCTGCCGCGCCGATGAAGGACATCGAGATCCTCCCGGACGGTGCTGGCGTGCCCACGGTCGCGCTGCACGGCGAGGCGAAGGTCGCCGCCGATGCGAAGGGTGTTGCGAAGATCCACTTGTCGTTGAGTCACTCCGAGGTACGTTTCATGTTCATCGTCTTGAGTGAGGCTGCGAAGCTGACTGTTTTGTTGTAGACTGTTGCTATCGCGTTCGCGCAGGCGTCCTCATGAACAAACACTCTGCTACTGGCTGCTGCATAGAGGTCCTACGTCGTATTCTGGCCTATCCTTAGATTCCACCGCTGCTCTGATGACATTACCGCTCGCATCCTCGTATACTACTGCTCCAGACACGTATCCGCATATTCACGCTTAGGAAGAACTCATGTTATACGAAATATAGACGAAATAATGCATTCTTGTTTATTCTCTGTCGAGGGCCGCTAGCTTGGCTCTCAGTCTGAGGGCATGTGCAAGTATGCCCATAATCTTGACCAGGTGATTATCCCCCTAGCACAGGTGGATAGATCGTTTGCAAGTAGAGCATTGATTCGAGCATTGTACGACGCTCAAAAGAGGTACAGGTTGTGTTCAACGATATACTCTGCTACTTGTGGCACTACCATAGCCTTCCAAGACGCATCCCCATCCTTGGCGCCTCGCCGGATGCTGGTACTGCTGATCATTTTGAGTTCCTCTGGGATGTCAACAAACTGTACCCTGCCCTCTACCGCAAACTGGGCGATCGCGGCTTTGAGATTTACTACGTAATTATCACTAGAGGACACGAGGGCGCGCAGTGCACAAACTACGCGTGCGTCGTCACCATGCGGGTGTTCTGACAGGAAACGGTGCAGGGCATCGCGCATTGCATCCGGGGATGCATAATATCGGGGTGCGAAAAGCCGTTCGAGAGTATCCGTCCCCACCAGAAATGTGAGCTGGGGGCGCGGCACCGTCGGAGTCCAAGGAGCATCTTGCGTAATAGAAGTGTCAGAGTCAGCATGCGCAACAGACGTCTGTGGATTAGAAGATGGAGGGAGATGCAGCGGCGCGGGGGCGGAGAGAGAGGCGGGATGGGCGGACAGACGATGCCGTAAATAAGAGAGGAGTACGGTTGACTTGCCCACGAACGTGGGTTCATCGATGATCGCAACCGCAACATTGTCATGGGACTGCGGCGACGGTGCGCCCACGATCCGGCCAGCCGCTGAGGCTGCGGGGATGTGGAGGATGCTCCGCGCGCAGAGGAGCATCATCTCGAGCCGCTGCGCGTGGGTTGCGTCGCCCGGGGCGAGCTGCTTGTCTGCGTTGCGCACGGACAGCAGAAGGAGCTTCGCATCGTAGTCTGTGCCGTCCGACGCGTCCTCGTGGGCAAATGCAGGCCGCGGCACATTCACGAGGGCGAGGTGTGCGCGCGAGGGGGGGTTGAAGGACGAGTCGAGGACTGCTACGCGCAGGACGCCGCCCGGCGCGCCGCGGCTGCGCGGATGGGGCCAGGAGGGGTGGGACGCGTAGACGAGTTCGAGGGGAGCGCGTCCGGTGCGCACGCGTTCAATCAGGGCTGCGAATGTAGCCATACCTGGGAGAGAGTTCAGCGGGGAGCGGGGACTGCCATGGCGAGCACGGACATGGACGGCTTCCAGGTGTGCGAATTAGCCGACGCGAGTAGCGGGCAGCTACAGTGGCAGCGATGGCGGCGAGGGTGACGGGGGAGGGGTGGGAGGCGAGGAGGAGGAGGCGAAGGAGGCGAGGAGAACGGCGAGGAGGAGGAGGAGAAGGAGGAGAATGATGTCCGAGTCAGAGTCCGGCCATCCGTCGGTCATTTCCCGCGATCAGGCAGACGCCTGCAGCTACGCGCTCCTCACGCAGAACATCGATTCTCTCCTTCACAGCCATGCAGAAGGACGCAGACGGATTCTACACGCCAGCACCAGCGGGTATGTCGTGTTCCCCGCAGATGATACCTCGCTCACACGCGTATGGCCTCAGCAGAGAAGCAGAAGGAGAAGGAGGAGGTGCCCGCACAGAATGCCGAAGGTGCGTTCGCCTCCGTGCGGCCTCGGTCCTCGGTATTCACCCTTCGCTTTCCTGCCGCAGATGACAAGACGGATCTCATCATCCCCACCTTTGAGGTGTCGGTCAGTGCCACCGCTTTCCTCCCTGTCAAGCCCGTTCGTGATGACCGGATCCCTAGGTCACGTTAGCCGACCAACAAGCCGATCCGAACTCGCCGCTCTACAGCGCAAAGACATTTGAGCAGCTTGGCCTGTGCGTCTTAATCACCGCCTTCATTCTCCCAGGATGCATCTTACCCCGTCGTCCTCACTAGTCATGCTGACCTCCTCAAGGGGATTTACGACATGGGCTTCTCCAAGCCTTCCAAGATTCAAGAACGCGCTCTGCCGCTCTTACTGTCAAATCCGTGTGTGCCATGCTCTGTTCTCTTGACACGAACATGATGACTTATTGCGGAGCCCAGACCGACCAACATGATAGGCCAATCCCAGTCGGGCACTGGCAAGACTGCGGCGTTCGTCTTGACGATGCTCAGTCGAGTGGATTTCACGAAGAACAAGACACAGGTCAGTCCCCATCTTTTCACTTTATCTTGCGGCGTAAGACATTGCGAACTTGAGGTCAGCGCGATTGGCACTCTCTGCATGCAATGCTGACAACGAGCAATGACGCATTACGTGACGACACGAGCTTGCTCGACTGCAGAAGTCGTCCTAGGCGTCAGTGGGCCTCCCGCGATGAAGAGACCGAGGGGCTTCGTACCTGCTTGGGTGTGCTCATCATGCGTGCCTCAAGCATTGAATCCCGCGGAGACTGCGAAGATCGCCCTTTTCATTTGACGGCGGGGATAGGCAAATTTGTAGCGAGGAGAATTCTCTCGATCCTTGATAGCCTCCAAAGTTACCCCACGGCCTCCTAGCGTATCCGGGGCACCCGACTCTCGTCGGGCATCACGACGTACGGGCATCAGGACATGCATATCACTCCGCGCACGCATATGCGCGTGCACGGCACCGGCATTGATGCACCCGCGCCAGCTCATGGACTATACGACATATTCTCGCCTTCCGACATGGCTCCCATACCATTCGCCCTCGTCCACATGCTGATGTTCATTCTCTAGGCAATCTGCTTGGCTCCCTCGCGCGAGCTAGCGCGGCAGATCATGTCTGTCGTTGTTGCGATGGGCAAGTTCACGGCGGTGCAGACGGAATACGCGATCAAGGACAGCATACCGAGGGGCACAACTAGTGTCAGCGCGCACGTTGTTGTCGGCACGCCGGGGACGATGACGGACCTCCTGCGACGTAAGGTAATCGACGTCACGGATGTGAAGGTATTCGTGCTCGACGAGGCAGATAATATGCTCGACCAAGACGGCCTCGGCGACCAGACGCTTCGCGTCAAGAAGTAAGCACTCGTCTATCCTCGGTTTGGGGCTAGTTTGTGCTGACTCTGTGCAGCATGCTCCCACGCACAGGGATGCAGATTATTCTGTTCTCAGCGACATTCCCGGACCACGTGCGGACCTTCGCTGCGAAGTTCGCGCCGAGCGCGAACAAGATCGAGTTGAAGAAGAACGAGGTGACAGTGGACAACATCCGGCAATGCTACATGGACTGTAAGAACGAGGAGCACAAGTACGACGTACTTGTCTCGCTTTACCACCTCCTTACCATCGGACAGAGTATCATTTTCTGCCAGGTGCGTACCTTGCTCTCACCGGCGTGAAGGGGCCAATTAATCCGCGTCTATCCAGCACCGACACACTGCAGACCGGATCGCACAGCGGATGTCGGCGGAGGGGCACAAGGTCGCATCGCTGCACGGAGCGAAGGACGCATCGGAGCGTGACGCCATCATCGACTCGTTCCGCGAGGGTCGCGAGAAGGTGCTGATCACGACCAACGTGATCGCTCGGGGGATCGACATCCTGCAGGTGAACATGGTCGTGAACTACGACCTGCCGCTGCTCAACGAGCGCGACAACCACCGCAACAAGGGCGACACGCGCCCCGACATCGAGACCTACATCCACCGCATCGGTGAGTACTCACGTTCCCCCTGTGCCCCGCGTTCATTTGCGCGATTGCTATTTTTCGTCATCATGAGTCCCCTGGGCTCTCAGGCGCGTTACGTACCCGATCGTGGCCCCCACCGTGCGGAGGCTGTCAATTCAGTCCCGCAGGAGCGGCCCTAGCTCCGGTGCGCGAACTCAGGGGTGGACGCAGTCATCAGACAGAGACACGGAAGACGGCGCGTGCCTATAGATCTATAGAAAGAGCGCCTGTGCGCCCTTGGCCTTCATGCGCGCAGGGCGGCGACGATCGCTCGAGATTGGGTCCGGCGCAGATCCTGGACGACCGTGAGGGCCTGCCTGAAAGGGAAGGCGCACGCGCACGCGTGGTTCGGTTAATTGCGCCCTGCCAAACGCGTTTTTGCTTGTACGCTGCCTCGCGTCTTGTCAGCGCAAGTTCGACGGCTCGACGGTGCGGGCGCAGTCAGCTGTCGAGCCTCCCTGCGTATGTGCACCACCTTCCGTGTGGAATAGTGCTGCGCTGCGGTGTCGTTGCGCATAGATTAATGCCCATCGAGGACAGAGACAAACCGTCCACGCGTTCAGTGCCTCATGACGGTCTTTCTTGCGCATATGCTCTGGGAGCGTGGTGGGTGAGAGTCGGGCTCGTGCGGGCCCGACTCGGACCTTCCCCGAGGATAATTATTGTGCACGCGGGGCGATTATGGAGTAGCCAACCAAATATCGTTCCGCACCTGTGGCAGCCCCGAAGGTGTGAATCTGCGACTAGTCAATCTGCTTCTGGAAGGACCTGCCACTTGGCCGGCCCGTGGGATAGGGAGCAGACCTTGAAAGCGGGCACCGATTTTCCGCGGTGCTTCGCGCCCCGTGGGCAGTCTGGGTTTGACCGTGCTGTAGGGTGGGAGGCCATTGCCCGTCTTCTATGTGTCGTTTCATCGCGTTGCTGTTCCGCGTGCTTACGGGAACCTTTCCTCTGCACATACAGGTCGGACAGGGCGGTTCGGGCGTAAGGGCCTGTCGATCAATTTCGTGCACGACAAGCAGACGTGGGCGCACATGGAACAGATAGAGGCAGCTACTGGAAGGACCATTGCAAGGATAGGAACAGACGACTATGATGAGATGGAAGAGGTGGGTGCTCCGAGTTTATGCCCTCCGTGCAGGGTAGTGACGCTTCTGGGCCGTTCATTTCGCAGCAATTGAAGAAGGCATTGAAGTAGATTCTGTACTCCGCCCCGCTGCGCATACGCCTGTAGCCCCATTCAGAACGACCTCGCAACGGACACCGCCCGAATCACTGTATACTGGCTCCCCAACGGAATACTCATGTATGTAAACGACTCTGACCACGGCCTGTATGATCAGCGGTGGCACTGGGCGTGCGGCCTTGAGGTGTGTATTGGTCTGTTGAGCTGCCAGAGACTGAGGTAATCTATAGACAATGTGCTGCATATCAGCCTTTTGATTGACGTGGGCGGATATGACGCCGAGCTGTACTTGATCACACAGTCCGTGCCAGTCGCACTCTCATGTTGCACAGGCGTGTCGTTTGTCAAGGTCTCTCGACATGTAGTTCTCTTAACCACGTATCCGCTGTGCCTCGTGCTGACAGATGAGAAGAAGCGTGTATACAGCGGGCCCGCTCTCGTGCGTGCGTACCATCCATGGTGGGCCCTGGGCACTCTAGTGGGAACGGTGATGTACAGATGTCTCAAGAACTGTCCTCACCTGGCGGGCATCTGTCCGGGTGCGTCCTGCTAAGTGTAGTATAGCGTCGCACCGTGACAGTGATGTTCGAGGCGATGGTGGGGAAGAAGCCCGGCATTAGCCAGCGTGCCTTGTGTTCAGCCCCGTGGATTCTTCCGGTGTGCGGCTCGTGGATCCACCAGGCATTGATCTCGCTGCTGGCGGGCAGGGCTCCGGCCGCGCTGGAAAAGTCCATATTTCATGCGTGTGAAGCGATGACTGCGTTGACACCAGAATGAACACCGCCATATCTGGAACGGTGTCCAGTGACCCGGGAGTGCCCTCGGATGAACCGCGATGGTTTGAGGGGTCGTAATCATTAGATTCTATCACGCCGGATGGCCGCGGGTCGGTGGTGGTCTGACGCGTTGAGAGCCATGGTTGTCAGTGCCCTCACGCTCCGTAAGACGGTCCAGACGAGTCGCTGGACACCCTGTGCGACCCAGGCAGTCAATACGACGAAGCACGACTACGCCGAGTGGGAGTGTCGGCGCATAGTCCTCGTGCAGTCGATCAATAACCCCGTTCGAATTGATTGTTACGCTTTGCCAATTTCTTCGTGGCTGTCTCCGTCAGGGTTTGCCACCACGCCTTCCATATCGCTCTATTGTGGCCAACGTCAGCTCATCGAAATGCGCGCACTACCGCCCATTACGCCTCCAAGGAGCCGAGGAACTGACCGATAGCGATCATCCGCGCAGAATTGCGTGCGCCACCATCGCCCCTGGGGGCGCCATACATCTGCCCGTCGCGAACGATCAATTGCGGTTGTAAACAATATTCGTACACCTCTCGCTGACGTATTGGTCGACACCGTTCCCGATTGCGGATCATTAAGAACCTGGATAGAGTTTCTCGAACCTATGTCGACTTTATGAGGGGTGGAAGCTGTAGCAGATTCGCGAACCTGTCATTTCCCTGCCACGTTCTTCTCCGCCCATGCTGTCCGAATCCCATCTCATGCGAACCCGTCAATATCCTGGTTATGGGTGTACACCAATGACCTGTCCCTTGGCGACCTGTTTGAACAGCGGAGGATGCATAAAAGCGGTCTAAACATAGGGATCGCAAACTTACCAGCACCCTCCGCACCCGTCCTCCATCCCACACCTGCCACATAGTCGTACTCTTCCCGCAAAGAACGACGCCATGATGATTCTCCCCACTTTCTACTCATGGTCAAAAGAACACATCGAGCGCGTCTTCGAGGCGAAGACATCAGCAGATTGTCTTCAAGCTATCAACGACACCTTCTCGCAGAACATCGAGCTGACGCTCAACGGCTCCCCAATACCCCGCACATACCTCGAGTCCGCCATCATGGGGATGGTAGAAGCATCCGGTTTTCGTCTCTCGGTAGAGTGGCTGAATGCAGTCGAGGTGTCACGCGACGGTTCTCTTCGAGTAAGCACTTGCGTTTTACTGGTGCATAAAGACCTCAGTCTGACAACCCATTCGTTTAGAGCGGTGCATTAGGAGGATACTACGTCATCCGAAATCTTCGCAGACAGCTGCCCGGCTCGAAGATACAGATGTTGTACGAGCGACACAAGTCTATCAATGCTAGGTGAGTTATTTCAAAGTCGGTACTGGGGTATTTACTTATCGATCCCATTTCCAGTATCGATTCCGAGTCGTCGGATCCGGGTGTCGACAGTCGTCGCATCGTAAAACTGGCTATTGTGGCCACAGATAAACCTATGCGGAAAACGACAGGCATCTAGATCCTTAGACCCTAGCCCTGTCTGCACGTCACGTCGTAAATTATTTCACCCACATCCTAGACACTGTATAATCAGCTGTAGTTGTATTCCACCTTTACATTGTAACATCACTTACGTTGTCAAGTAATCACTCATGATGGCGAAGATCGAGGCTTCGTGGTAGCTCTGCAGCTGAGCAGCGTTCGATTCTGCGGAATTTCTTTCACCCATGTTCGGGCATTTGCTGACTGGAGATGTTATTTCTGGTGCTCACGGTCCGAAGTCGGGAGAATAAGACCCGCCGGGTCTACGTCCTCGGGGACGCACATCTGTTTTCTCCTTAATGATCGCGGGAACTGTAGACGTTTCTCAGAGGACATAACAGCACATGAGCTGGCGACATGGTCACAACGTCGAGGATCACACTTCTGGAAGTAATGAGACTCGCGTTCAGCACTTTGGGGCTACCACCAGACCTGAGCCACGTCACCGACCTTCATACGACGGTCCTCCGCAGGTACGTCGCGTGGTTGATTGGCTACGGAGAGTGCCAGTGTCCAATTCGCAATTCAAGAACCTACGCACCATGAGATGTCCGCTGCCGTAGCTTCTGCTGAAACAGCGTGCACGAGGAGGAGCGGGGCTTTGCATATGTAGCTTCTACTGATTGGCTTCGTCTTCGTGGCGGTCTGATTATGCGAAAGACTTACGGCAGATCCGTGCCCTGATCGAGAAGTGTGAGACCCGTCCAGACTGTGAGACCGAGCTTACCCCAAACGCCTGAAGTTAGTCGGACAGAAAGGAATCAGGTCTATGAAAGAGTGGAAAGAAGTCCTGACTATGACTATCGTGGCTCGCACGATACAGTGTCTCTCGTAAAGCTCGCAGAATCCCGCGACTTTACCACCTTCGGTGCGCCTTCTCCGCCTCCACCGCGACAGCGAGCGGTGTGCCCCCAGAATACGAGAGAAGGCTGCCGAATTCGCCGCATCGTTATTCCGAGTCGGCGTCGCCTGAGGCAGTCCAGAGCTCTTCTTTATGGTTGCTTCCTATTGCCCCCACTGTATAGATTCATGAAGGGGGAACTGGAACAAGCCAGCCCAACACATGTTTTTGTTCGACTACATAAACTGCACGGAAAGGGAGGACGCACATAGTCGCATTGGAAACCATTCTCGCTGTTCGCGTCACACATGCAGCAAATGATTCCACCACACTACCAGACGCAAGCGAGATTAACGTTACTGGCAGCCTATGACAAAGGTGAAGAAGAGAACGCACTAGGGCTGCTGTTATTGCTGCGAACGTGTCATGCTTCTGCATGCCCCGACTGAATTGAGAGCAGCGCCAGCGTGGCAATGTGGCCGTAAGTACTATTCCTGAGGCTGAAGGTGGAACCCTCAACGGCGCTCCGTAGGCACTACCAGCTTACTCGATTCCATACGCCCATTGTCTACAAGAAATTGAGTTGCCGCCGTGAGAGGACATGGCACTCGAACCCAGGCGTTGTCGCAATATCGAAGGCCTCTTTAGACAGGATCTGAAAGAAAAACATCAGATTCTTTAAATCGTCGAATCTGGTGATTCTCACCACCAGGTGATACTGACGTCTTGACCACACGTTGGTGACGTTCCATATCTTTAGTGCACGCGTCTCCGCGGAGTGCCGATCGCGCACTGTGGCTATAATATCAGACTTGACAGAAACATCGCAGTCTAGTCCTGACTGAGTAGTCAGGTCAGCGTTCAAATCTGGTACGGCAAATCCCCCGAGAAGATAACAGCACTTACAATTAGCTCAAGAATTAGTCAGTACGACTTGTAAGCGCGTTGAGCCCATTATCACGGATGCTCATTATATTGCATGCCAGTAAGACGTTCGCGGCAGAAGACCGGATACCACGCGCTGCCCTATCTTCTCCGCTAAGCGATAGATTCAGCGTCACGAGATTGCTCGCTCGTGACCAGCCTTCCAATTAACGTTGAGAGCTTGCTTTCACGAAGTACAGAAATACACCCGTACCGCCTTGCCGTTCATCGTAGAACATTGACACCCGTGATCCGACGGGTCAGCCGAAAGGGAATCCGAGTGTATCAGAGGGTAAAATCAGCATGACGGAAGTGAACATGCGAAGGCAGACCCGGACAAATTGCTCGCCTGGCATCGAAGACGTGAGCAAACTGAGCAAACCCAGAGAACTCTGTGATGGATAGAAGAGCTGCCGCATCTGCAACATTATAGGTCAATTACTCTCACATACATCCGATTGAACGAAGCGCCGGCCCTAGAAATTGGCGCGAACGCAGAGGAAGTGACACCCGTCATCGGGGTATGCGTTGAATCCGACGTCCGCAAGCATCGCTGCTTACGACTGTTCTCAAACAGCATCAGCACAGAAGGACGGTTCCCAAGCGGGGCTCACATTCTACAATTCCGCAGTACCTGCAGGGTCCCATAGGATATGTTCACGGCGTTGATAGAAACAGGCACACCCGCCCTCCAGCATCCGCAGAAGGAATCAGCCGGATACCGCCACTCAATAACTCCTGCTACAACATGGAGCAGGGAACCTGGAACACACTCACCACTTAGGCTAGGCGCAGAATGCAACCACCTTCTGGGCGCGCACGGGTCATGCGCGTTGGCTATTGCATCCGGCCTGCTTTGGCGAGCGGCTGCCTGCCATCGAGTGCTCTGTACTTGACATACCGGCGGTCTACCCTAAGCTTCGCCTCCTCGGGTGGAAAGTGTATGCGTTGTCGGGTACATGGTGATGACGTTGTACCTCAGACCCGGGCACGGAATCGTGAGTAAAATGAATCCTCTTCGATTTCGCACTCACATCGCGCCAAGAGCCTATCGACCCGGCCAACCGCAGCACTTGTGAATTGCTGCTCGACACTTGTTGGATGCGATTGGGTTCTGCACAACCCTGACAGCAGGTAAGCCACAATGAGGCGTCCTGACGATCAGGGTCGAGCGCATTAAGTTGTAGAATGTCAACATTTTCTGAAGACGATAAGACGGCTTACTATGAACACTGACGCTCTGGCAAGAAGCATCGTGGGCTGTCCGGACGGGACTAACTTAGTCAAGCAGGAGCTATCAGCGCTTTGCGTGAAGTCTACGGTGGCGGAGTGGAGTATATAAGCCTATGGGTATGCAATGAGGAACCTCTGCGTTCATAGCGCCGCTTCATAAGCATCTCGCGAGGCGCTACAATTGCTTTCTGAGGAAAATAGAGACACTCGCCAGCGAACTTGAGCTAGAGACGCTGCAGTGCGTGCCGCGAATCAACGAGTCTGGCACCTTCAAAAAGTACGACTCCGTAATCGAGACCGGGGCGCCGAGTCGTAGTGAACCGTTAATGAGACATGTCAAGCTGGAGCCGAAGGCAAGACACTAGACCTCGTCGTATGAAATGCCAACGACACTGACACCGGCTATCGCCTAACTCTACGAACAGCACTGAGCAGTACGAAATACCTTAACTCGGCGCGCTTGAACATTGTGTTCGAGCCATGGCTGAGGACGAGGCAATTCGCAGGCATGGATACACAAGGTCGTTACAATGTTTTGACCACCCGAACCATTTAAAACATGGACAAAGATGATCTTGGGGTTGGTGACGTACCTTGCATACATGCGGCGAAGCAAATGCCAAAAACAGCCCGTGCTGTCAAGAGCAGGATAAGACCGACCGCCCATCTGAATTCGCCTCCGGTGTTGACTGTATACCGTTACTGCAATTGAATCGTATGTGATTGTGTAAGCCAAAAAAAACCTTGTTAGACGATAGTGTGGGACATACCTCTTATGATATGGTATTGCGTCTACCGAGACAGATATAAGGACCACGAGGTGAAAATAATAGTGGACCGTAGGCACTCAATGGGCGGAAGTGATGTCCGAGGGGAGATCGAGAACTTTTCCGATGTTGATGGTGCACCCTAGAATATCTAAATGCGGGAATCACTTCATTGCACGGGCTAGCACATGGTTAAGAGCGGCGCTCAGTTATACAATCGAAGCCGAAACTTTGAAAATGAGGACGGCAATTTGCAAGACTCTCGACGCCTGTGTGCTAGGCAGATGGGCGCATGAATTCGAAGAGAGACAATCCGGGGACGTCCGCGTTCTGTCTCTGTCTGGTACACAGTCAGTGTCTCCGCATCACGTCGGAAAGTTTTGATACGTACAGCTCTCGAACTGTGTGCGTGACATAGAACCACACTATCAGTCATGCATTGTTGCTAGGAAGCATGAGACCACGTACCCCTGATAACGAAATTGGCGAGGATGGCGATGAAGAGTAGGATGCTGATCATGACAGGGCCTAGTATCCGATCTATAGTATGAGGAAGTAAAGAGCGGTGAGCTCGTTGAAATTGGCGGAGCCGAAGAGTAATTACCGAACGACCCTGGGTCTCGTTTCCGGATTAATGTGATTCTGTGCTGGTAGACAGCATATCCGTAGACCTAGAGCGGAGATCGTTACGGCAGGCAGCCCTGATGGGTGTATTCACTTACGAGAATGCCAACACTGATTACTGCATAAGCATATGCGAAGTAGCGGGATATGTCATCCTTCGAGGCGTTGAAGAGGGCAAGAGCGAGCGTCCCGATGAGGACAGCCATGTTCAAGTATGCGATCCATGCTGCAAGGTTTGGGATTATTTAGGCCGCATACAACGATGGTTCGATACACACTTCTTTCATTCGCAAACCAGACCTTTCCTTCGACTTTGATAGGCGTAGCAATCTTCTTCGGTACCCTAACCTGGGGCGGCACACTATTGATAGCATGGTAGTCCCGCACCGTGGGCATCTGCCCGTGCTCATCACTCTCGGCCTCCGGGACGTTGTCGTTGCGAGTGTAGCGGGGTCGCTTGCGTAGCGTTTTCTTCGGAAGCGAGGCCAACGCGGAGGGTGAGAACGGCGAGAGGATATCTGACATTGCGTGCCACGACCTCCTTAGGAGGGAATTCCTGTGCTCGTCACCGTCGCCATTGAGATTGCGAGCAGCCTCAGAGTCCATGGTATCTGAGAGAGGGGAGATGAGAGTCTGCTGCCGAGCTGAAGCCCCACATTCAAGTTGACAAGCAATGCACAAGCGCTGCGGCGGTGGCACCACCATGCACGTGTGGTCGGCCCGGCTCTCCCGTCTGCACGGACTCCTTCCCCTCCTTCTCCTCGTCGTCGCAATATTCTTTCCGTGCATACCGTCAGCCCCGAGAAGCACCTTGCAATAACGCGGAATGCCTTTGCAAACAGCCTTGACTTGGCAGCACAGAAGCTAAGTCGTCGCTACAAGCTACAGAGCAGCTGCGGCGTGCCGGCGATTAAACTGCGCAAGCTAACCCTTAAGCTCGACACATCTAGTGCATGCAGACATGAGGTCCTCAAAGCGTGTCTTGAGGCACCATACAATATTGATTGAAGATAACTGTGATGGACAGCCTTGAAGAGACATCCGCCACTGTCTCGGGTGTTTGGGTGGAATCTGGAGATGTACAGATAGTAACAGGCACTTCTCGCTGATGCAGCGTCCGTCAACCTGACCCTCCGAATTTCGATACGTAAAAAGTGAGCGTTGAATTAGAATACTTAGCTGAATCCCGGGGGAAACGGGTGCTAATTAAGTGAGAACGGTAGCGATTGCTGCGAGGACACTATTGACCCATTCCAGGTGTCTTCGTGTCCTAATTATCGGGTGGAACAAGACAGCCAGGATCATGTCCGACGTACCCAATGTTGACTACCCGTATCAGCGGATGCAATGGATGGTGCCATGCGCTTGCACCATCTCCCGGTGAACCCAAGCTCTCTGCACGACATGCCTGTCTACCAAGTCAATAGCATGGCGGCGCCATGAGCGTGGTGGTGAGTGGGATTCCCGAGTCGCATTGGTGATGATGACAAACACGTAACTGTCTTCAATATGATCATTTTAGGTGGGAAGTGCAATAATCGCGGTCTCGTTGGCATAATATGGACCGATGCATGAATGGTTGAAGCCCTGGCCGCCGCGATACTCGATGACGGTAGCTATTCATGTCGCCGATAGGTTTGTTTTGACTGCAGAGTCTCCCGGTCACTAGCATCGTCCCCGTCTCGGCTTCTTCTCCAGATCGTCCCTAGGAATGCTCTTCGAGTATTCGTGTCAACTCTGTCCAGAAACATAAGGTACAGGCTTACATACGAGTGTATACTTCGTTGTTACGAAGGCACTATGGCCGACTTATCGTCCGCATCTACTCAACGCCTATTGGATATAGCGAAGAATGGCTGACGGCACGGCTACAGACGGCCGTGCGTTCCCTAACTATTCTCTTGGTTGTAAATGCTGGGTTGTAAATGACCGTCGACAGATATTTGTGGGCGCAGATTGGAGACTGCCAGTAAACAATTTATTACAGGCCAACCCGTCACTCGGCGCGTTTGGCCGGGAACTCTGTGCCACGCGTGGCCATCAAGGCTCATGGATAGCCATTCTAAGGAGTGGGTCTCGCACTCTTATGTGGAGGATGGAGCACTGAAACAACCGAATGACAGTTGGTAGGGTGGAATACGACAGCGGCAGAGGCAATAGCAAAGCTGCCGCAAAGGAGGCTGCTGCGAGGGGTGCTCTCAGAGAGCTCCAGATGAGGCTTTCCGGAAATCGGCATTGTGTATCGTACCGTTTGTGACCCAGGAGGCGCACAGCAACAATGATGCTGCCCTGACACAATCGTGCGCATGGATATGCTTGTGAACGGTTGCTGAGACAATCATTATATGTACAATACAGTCCATTTGCCTCCTCACACTGTACGGTTGCCGGAACCGCCCCTTCATCATAAGCCTGGGCCATCACCCGACGTATCTGCCATGTCTCTGCCACGGAGTCAGACTCGGGTACTCTTGTACGCCTTGACATCCAGAGGCATCTGGGGTTTGGCACGGTCCTCCTTGAGGCTTGGATACCACACGGGCGCGACATTCCACTCGATAGTCTTAGCAGGCATATCGAAGGTGAAGGCGGTAACGAGAACGGAGAGGACAACCTCTGAGGGAGGCGTCAGCGACCCGGCGCGGCGACGTCCAGTAACGGTGGACACCTACTCATTTCCATTTCAGAGAATTTAAAACCTCTACGTAGACTGTCAGTGGATGGACTACAAAAGCATGGCACATACTCACATGCAGGCCCGTTTTCCACCACCGAACGTCAGCCTGTACGACGTAGATTGAAAAAGTAGTCGGAATCAACCAGCTGAAGCAACCTACAGGTTTGAGTAGACCCCGGGTATGTGCGCATCCGTGACGGCGGCCGGCAGAGGAGACATCCATCGTTCCGGCTTCCATTCGTACGCGTCCTCTCCCCAGAGTGTCTTACTGGTGTTGCATCCGAAGAAGTCGACCAACAATTTGGAGCCTTTTGGCACAGCAATCTCGTCCATCTGCGTGCCGTTCGCGTCATAGATGGGCGCACAAAGCGGCAACACGGTGTCTTTGGTAGCTCTGTGGAAGTTGAATTCGCGCTAGGCTCGTGGAAGTGCAGGATCAAGACTTACCTTCTGGCGAGAATGGTCACCGGTGGGTATCTGTGGAAGCTCGGTTATCAAGACGACGGCCAGCGGATAGAAAGTCACGTACACTCTCAGTGTCTCGTGACAAATGCTGTCCAGTAATGGGAGGCGGTTCAGTTCGTCATAGCTCAGACCGTCCGCCGCGCCAGCATGGAGGAGCTCCTGACGAAGCTTTTCCTGGGTGTCCGGGTGCTCCGCGAGTAATTGAAGAATGCGGGAGAGTGTGTTGGAGGTGGTGTCCATCGCTGCGAAGATCAAGACCCTTCAAGCCGACCGACAATCAGCAAAGGGGTCGTCTGAGAGCACGAATACCAGAACAGCTCGACTCACGACATCTGGTGGATCACTTCTTCCTCCGACAACCTATCTGCAGCGTCCGCCAAGGAGTTTGCACGCACTGCCCAATGGTAAGCCAGCCTTTCCAAAAGACAATTACTGGCGCACTTAGAATGCTTATGAGATCCTTGCCTTCCGCAACCTGTTTCACGACCTCCGCGTCACCCTTGGCGATGGCCGCTTTCTTTCCATTGAAGATCTCACGGGAGCGCGAGTCCATGGTGTCGACAATCTCCTTGACTCGGTGCACCAATGTCCCTTTCGGAAACATCTCCACAAGGGCGCGGCGCACCCGAGCGGGAAGGACCTTCGGGCCAACGACATTCAACCTTTCAAAGAGGACCAAACCCCGGAGCGATGGTCTGTGGCACGTAGGATAAGGCAGATCATCATGGCAAGGCGACCGTATTTGTTGCGTAGAGGCAAAAATTATATGAGAAGGTAAGTGGCTCAGCGAGCGGATGAAGCCACGCACAGGAGAGATTTCAGGGAGTCTCCATAGACATCCGGTCTATCCTCTACGAGCGGGTCGAACGAGTATCCAAGACCGCCTTGCCCAATGAGCTCCAGTGCCGTGCGGCCCATCCAGCCTAGCATGTCGATCTCGTGCTGCCCCTGATTTACTCGAGACATGATCGCGTCGCGCAGCTGCACAATCAAGTGATCAGTAGACTTCATTAGTGGCTATAGTCGAGCTCACTCTGTAAGTGATATTGTAGAAAAGCGGTGTCATATGCCGCATGTGATTGACAGAGAAGACTGGATTGAGAAGTTTGCGCTGTCGACTGTGCTCTGCGCCTGACGAAATGTGAAGCGCAGTGTTTACAAACCATGAAGGCAATCCATGACTTGATAAAGAATACTCACCTAGGGTAGATAGCAACGAGTGCGAGCCAAATACCAGCCCGGTGGTTCTGTGTGATATCTGGTGGAACCCCAATCAAATATCAACTGACATTTCGATGGACGTACGCAATGAACTCTTCAGACTCGTAGAAGATGTGTTCCTCCTTGATGAGGATGGTGTGTAGCGCCTTCGGATCGGAAATATACAAGACGGGAGTCTGATGTGTAGTGAAGGTCAGCGCCATTTGACGATGCATTAGTAAACATCCGCTAGATCATACGCACGCCGAGGAATCCATTCAGCTTGATAACTGAACCGTATTGGCGAGAAAGATGCCTCTGATAACCCCCAGCATCTCTCGAATAGAATTCTTTCAGATTTCCTGTGAAACCCATCAGACACTGCCTACGTGTTCATGGAGGACGTAATTATTGAGCTCACCAGTCCAAAGGGATGTCGCCTGTGGCCCCCGAATCCGTCGTAGATGTGCGGTGACAAGGTGTGTTCGGATGAAGGACACAAGTTCCCACAACACCCATCCGCAGAACGCGAGTAGAACGGTGGAGAGGATCGATGCCATCGCTCGTTGTCGTGTATGAGGGCTGTTGTTCATGTGAGTTTCGCAGGTGGGGAAAGGCTTTATAAGACTCACTGTATCGCATATTGCACTACTTCCTGAGCGGATGCTGTGTGGCGATCGAAGTATTGGAAGCGTCATTGCGTGTTCGAGGCTCAGTCCACGAGCCGAAGGTGAACTTCTCTGTCCCATCGGACAATCAGCAAGCACCCCGCGTGCTCAATCGAAGGAGTGAGCCACGTCAATGTTTTCTTGACTACCCACTGTTAAAGCACTATGACTTACTAAGTACACACGACAAATAACCACACACTGACCAAGCCTATTCGGATGGAAACCCTGTGCTCAATGCCTGCACACCCCTGCTTTCAGCATGCACGGCGCACGCATTCGCGGTCGACACATGACCACAAACCGTTTCCAAGTGGACGTTCGTGGGGCTAATGGCGGACGTACACTGTTGCCACGGTGTCATACTGTCTTACCCTTGCGGGCGGGGACCGCGGGGCGGATTAGCAACGAGGATGGTCATAGCAAGGGAAGCTCCGCAGTCCTCACACCGGTGACCAGGAGACTATATGATGAAGAGTGATGAAGCGGATTAGTCTCGAACCCGACCCTCCGAGCCACCAGGCTAAGAGGGAACCCTGCCCGGAGGGGGCGGGAGACATGCTGTCAATGCCTGGCCATACGCTACAAATATGGTAATATCATGTAAGCGAAGGTGCTAATGTAAGGCATTGGCTTTCCTTTCCAGGCACGTATATCAGTATTTTCGCTTGTTGAGTTACTAGTATTGATGACATACAGTTTCGGATTGTTGGACAACTAGACAGTACGGCCGACAAGAATAGTCTCCATGCCTCCGGTGAGCATGGGACTCTCGTTCTGCGTCGTGTGCGATTCGCCAAACATCACATACTTCCCATCGTGCCACTCGCGCGCTGTCACCTTCTTCCCAACTGGATCCTCGTATACCGCGTTATTCTCCGGCCGCAGGAAATACGCAATGGAGTACCGGTCCTCCTCCTGTCGACCACCAGCGGGAGGGACAACGCGGTGGAGGCAAGAGTAGAGGCGCTTGCCGCTGAGGAAGCGCAGCGAGTCGCCAACGTTGATCGTCGCGTGTCCGCGCGGGCGCGGCTGGACGAACGCCCAGCTGTCCGTGTCGGGCGACCAGACCTGCAGGCCCCACTGCTCGCTGAAGAGGAGCGTGATTGAGCCGATGTCTGTATGCTTGTTGTGTCCGACGTGCATGTCAGACGCGCTTGGGGGGTAGTGGAGCATGACGAGTGTTGTGTTCGTGTCCTCGCCGTCGCGGTGGAACTGCTCGAGACGCGCTCCGCCGGTGAGGCCTAGGGCGTCGGAGAGACACTGCAGGAGGGTCTGGGTGATGAAGTGCGAGAGCGAGATGAAGCTCTCGAATAGCGCTTCCTGCGCCTTGGCACCATCGGGGAGCTTTTCGGACTTTTCAACCATTTCCGCACGGGAGACCTATGGTGTCGAAGTGATTATTTCTTTGTGCATAATACCTGTAAACCTGACTGACCTTGAGCGTCTCATAACAGTCCTTCGTTCCCGTCTCAGTTCCGGAAAATGTTCCGATGGGCTTGAAGCTGACACTCATGTTCAGCTTTGAGACGACTGCTCACACCGCAGACTTACCCGTGGGCGAATGACTGACGGTCGTCCAACATCTTGACCTCGTGTGGCTGGTCGAAGTACTCCCTCATGAAGCGGAGTAGACCTTGCTCGTCCGCGAGGATTTGGCGGCCCTGTTTGCTCGTCTGGAGGTCGAGGTAGAAAAAGCCGTGCGTCACGCAGGCACCGAGGAGCTTCGCGATCTCTGCGCCATCGCGCTCGATGATTCGCTCGAGGTCGACGGTGACGAGAGGGGCAACTGTTACTTTGCTTCTGCCGGGGAATGCAGGCAAAGCTGCGGTGCGGGCGCTGAGCATAGGGCTTCCGGGCATCGTTGTATGCGGTCGAGGAGGTGGGTGATTGGTGAGTAGTCAACTTCGTAGCCTTTTGGCCCGTTGTTTTATACGCACGCGGTGTTGATAATCTGGTGGGGAGGTCTGATCCCAAGCTCGCGGGGGTTTTCCTTCCAGACACGCGTATCCAGTGGAAAAGCCTCTGTGCATGTACGTGCTGCCGATTTTTCGGACTGGAAATGAAGCCCCCCGGGGCTACGACCATGCTCGGTGTCTGGTACGCATCACGAGCTCTTCGACATATGGGTGTACATCAAGCCCTGACTCACACTTTTGTCTGCATAGCACTGCGTCCACGCGGCCTTGTGCTGCCATTCGCGCGATACCTACTCGGATGAGGATCAGGCATCCCCACCGGGTGTCAGCGGTGGTATCAGGTCGGCTTAAGATGCTTGAAAAACCAACACGGCGCTTGCCTCAGTGCCGTCGGTGCTGTAGAACTTAACTCTCTGCCTATACGTTGGTATCATCGAGATACTACCCATTTATTCAGGCTGGGCCATGACAACCATGGCTGGGTGACATTATTCCAAGTGTGCAATGCTTTCATGGTACGTTCACTAGATAGTACAACTAACATCAGACGCCTGATAGATGAGACTCCATTGTCACCAGGAACGCTGCGTACTAGAAGCTGATGATTGTCTGGGGTTGATGAGCAGTCGTACTGCATCTTCGAGCCGGTATCAACGTGCTGGATGATCATGACAGCCGCGAGAAAGTGTCATACAAAACTGCGGTGATTAGCATGCTTCATTACCCTTCCTAGCTAACCAGACACATGTCTGTTTAGCCGTGTTCTTCTCGGCAGCCTCACCCGGTTGTTGAACACCGCTGGCAAGGATGGTAGTCTCGCGTTGAAATTGCGTCATTGGATCCGCGGAACTTACCAGGTAGACTGTTGCTACTAGATCTCGATTTGCTTCCGGACATGCCTGACCTCGGTGATGGTAATGCGATGGTAGACAATCTGAGTCGTGTGCAATTTTGAACAGTTTCCACAGCGCCACCCGCACGCCAAGTGAATCATAGAAAAGCAATAGCATCCATTTCCAACGGTGTAGCGGTCCGGTTGACGCTTAGGCGGAGCCGCTTCACCGTCTGGACTCCGATTGAGGTGGGATCTAAGTTCACACTGATCTCCGTGCGTACGTCTACATACACGTGCCCCAAGACTCGTTAAATCGGAGGTAACCATGTTGAGAACCTGACTCGTCGCTCGTGTGTGTGTCCACAATGCAGCTCGACATTGAGCACGTCGCCGTTGTGGACGACCCCCGGCAATGGTCCTCTGCACGCAAGGTTGTCATCCTTCAGATGTATTCTAGGCTAGCTTGCTGATCATGAGTACTTCATGCATCCACAGACAACCATCCTACTCATAATCTCGTCCGCATCCCTCATCACGACTATTGCTGCAGGCATATACAACCGTGAGTCCGCTGGATCGGGGTCTTTCATGGCTTATGAATTAATGTATCTCAAGCTTCCATCCAGCAGATAGAGGCCGACCTTCATGCTAGTAGCTCACAGATCAGCTGGACGCTATCGCTCTTTGTGCTCATCCAAGGCGTAATTCCTCCCCTTTGGAGCGTACTCAGCGAACTCAAAGGTCGCACGGTACGCCTACAGCAAAGGGTTCAAGCTAACGTGGAGTGATCGTGATTTGTCACCCTACAGATTGTGTATCTCATGTCAATCGCCCTCTTTGTCGGCGGGTCCATCGGCGCAGCCCTCTCGCACTCTATCGGTCTGCTCATTGGCATGCGATGTGTCCAAGCAGCAGGGTACGCATCCGCCTCATACGTCATCGTCCAGCACTCATCACTCGGAGACGGCGTAGATCTAGTGCCGTGCTCGCCATTGGCGCTGCAACTCTTGCGGACATTTATGATTCTCACGAACGCGGCTCCAAGATGGGATTATACTACAGCGCGCCTTTACTTGGACCGTCCATCGGCCCAATCCTCGGTGGAGGGTAAGTCCTGCGCGTCATATACTGGTTGGGGAACGAACTTACTCCTCTGCTAGACTGACCCAAGGCTTCAATTGGAGAGCGTGCTTTTGGTTCCTCGTCATTTTCGGTACCCTCAACCACTTGTCTTTTTCATTCCTATTCAAAGACACATTCCGACGGGAGCGGAGCCTGGCATACCAGCGAATGTTACGTCGAGCACTCCAGGCGCAGCGGGCGGAAGAACCACAGATGCCTATGCATGCATTCAAAGAGCCTGTAGCTCCAAGTGGAGAGCATGTTGTGACTAGTACTGATATTTCTTCAGTCGACAACTTCAAGCTTTCAGCGAAAGATGTGGACCCGGTCATGCCGATGATTCGTGTCCTACGTTCCCTCAACAATCCTGTGATCCTCACCGCCTCCGGATTCATATATGGGTTCTCGTACTCCATTCTGTACACTACTGTACGTGCCCTCGCATCAGGATACCACTACAACTCACTCCAAACCGGGTGAGTCCCCTGTGACTCAACGTACTACTCCTTGAATGACACCATTGTAGTCTCGTGCTATTAGCCTTTGGCGCTGGTACGTTACGGTTTTGGGGGTCAGCGACGTCTCCGAGTCTCACACGTTCACAGGCAGTGTAGTGGGCAGTATTCTTGGTGGAAAATGGTCTGACCACACGCTCGCGCGCGTGAAGCGAAAGCACGGGGGAGAGAGCTTCCCAGAGGTGCGTTCTAAATCAATCGAGTGACTCTCGCTCACCGGAACGCTCTCGGCGACGCAGATGCGGCTAGAGTCCACGTTCCTTGGGATGGTGTTCCTGCCACCATCGATTATGGTTTACGGGTGGGTCATACAGGAGTGCGTGCACATTGCTGCGCCTTGTGTTTTCCTCTTCCTTTGCGGTCTTTTCTCAGTGTGCGTTACCCATTCCTACTTGAAGGTGAGGGGTCGGCGCTCAGATGTTCGAATCAGATGGATATACTCAAGCACTCTCGCATACATTGTCGATTCCAATGCAGGACGATCGTCGTCCGCAGTGGCAACGAACAGTTTATTCAGGGGCCTCTTTGCATTTATGGCAGCCGAGGTTGCTGTGCCATTGCAGGTACGTTACTGCATACCACTTGAATCTCTCGCATCAGACCTGATACGGTTGATCACTTCGTATAGGATTCCGTAGGGAACGGGTGGATGTACACACTGTGGGGAGGCCTCATGGTATTGACAAACGTCTTGATCCTTGCCGTCTGGTGGAAGGGGCAACGTTGGCGTGAACAAGCGCACGAGAAGCACTAGCCTGAGTACCAATCTGAGTCTGTATATGGGCGTGGATAGTGCTACCGGCGTGCACCAATTTGAAGTAAAAGATTTAACCAATGACTGCGCTGCACGACGCCGACAACACTCACCTCGCAGAGTAAATAAACTAGTGACGAAAGGGTTTGCAGACGCCGACGGTTGCATGCCAGTGACGGTGGCTGAGGATCTCAGCCACCGATCTCATCTCATCATCTCATCCAGCCGGAATTGGCCCGCGCCACCGGTCGAGCGAGCGAACGCAACGCCCTGCACCGCGCCGCCACGAGCCCCTCTCTCCTGCCCGCTGCCCGCCCGCCACGCCCTCGCTCCTGGCACGCGCATCACCCCGCACTTGATGACCGTTTTCCTCCCTCTGGAGGCGTCATCGCCCACCCCGCACACGCCGGCTTTCCTCGTGTCTGCGACCCAGCCAGCCGCACAACTCCAGAAAGTCATCAAAGCGATCATGAAGGCACGTCGCATCGCGGTCGTCTGCGGTGCGTGGGCAAGGTCTTCACTACCGCAGGATGCTAGCTGATGCGCTATATGCGTGCAGGAGCTGGCATCTCCGTGAACGCTGGCATTCCGGACTTCCGCTCTTCCGAAGGCCTTTTTCAGACGCTGAAGAAAGACAACCCGACTCTGAGCTCGGGAAGGGATCTATTTGACGCATCCGTCTTCAATGTGAGTGTCGTTCATGCGTACGTTTGGACAAGTCTTCCTCGCTCTATGATACAGCTTAGCTGCGTATCGCAACACCGGTACGGGTTGTCTTGCCAATGTAAACGCATAATCCTCTCGCACCCGAGTGGAGATCTCGTTTCTGCTGCACCAGTCTTGCACACCGGACTACGTTGGAGGGTCCCTTGCATGGCCTGTCGTCTGCCCGGACATTCTGTCGGTTGCACGAGGTTCGCCTGTGTACGTAAGGTCCGGGTCTGTTCCCTTCTCACAACCTCACCTCGGGCTATTTCCGCTCAATTCCACATGGCATATGCTGATAGACCCCGACAGTCCGAAGGCACGACATCCATGTTCTGCCAAATGATCGCCCAACTCGCTGAGCTCTCCGAGGTTGCTCTGCCGACATCTTTTCACCATCTACTTCGGGCCCTCGACGAACGCGGACGCCTCCTCCGTGTGTATACCCAGAACATCGACGCTCTTGAACAGAAATGCGGGCTCACCTTTGGCGTCCCCGAATCCGATGCAAAGCGGAATAAACCGCGCCTGTGCAAACCGAAGGCAGATGTGCCGAACGAAGCTGGCCCTTCAACCGTCGTCGATCAGCCTCACAACCGACTCCCGACGCCGCCCATGGAAACTCCGAGATGCATCCCTCTCCATGGTACCCTGCAGCAAATGCACTGCCAGACCTGCACGCATTCGTTCCCTCTTCGTGACCACTTACCTGCCCTCGTCGAGGGTAAGCCTCCGTACTGTCCTGAGTGCAATGCCCTCGAAGAAACGCGGCAGCTGATCGGAAAGCGTTCACGCGGGGTAGGAAAGCTGCGCCCGAGCGTGGTGCTCTACAACGAGATACACAAGGATGGCGAGGAGGTGGGCGATGTCGTTCGGCGGGACCTGATTGGGAGCTCGAAAGGGAAGGGGAGGGCAGGTGCGGACCTTCTATTGGTCGTCGGCACGAGTCTCAGAGTCCCGGGAACGAAGCGGATTGTGCGGGAGTTCTCAAAGGCCGTGCATTCACGCGATTCCGTTGCGAGCGAAGGGACAACACATGTGGACGTATCCACGCCGATACCCTCGCCTCGACGATCCCCAGTCGATGAGGAAGAGCCGCCAATACGCGCGGTGTATCTAAACCTCGACTTTCCTGTTCCAACGCGAGAGTGGGAAGGAGTATTCGACCTATGGATCCGTGGCGACGCGCAGGAGTTCGCGCAGCTCGTGTTGGAAGAGATGACGCGCGAGTTGCGTCTGAAGGAGGAGGCGGCGGAGAGGAAACGGCGGAGGGAGGAGGCAGTCATTGCTGCGAAGCTTGAGGGACATCTGAATGCCAGCGGGGCACGCCCTCCGAATAGCGCTGGTGGGAGCACGAAGAAGCGGAAGGCGGCGGGTGACGGGCAGTCTGCGAAGAAGCAGCGGGTGACACCGCCAACTCCGGTGTCGATGAAGAAGCCTGCTATAAAGGTGAGGAAGCCGAAGAGCAGTCGAGGAGACGGGCTACCCGCCCCCGCGAAGTCATCCAAACCTAAGAGCGGATTGACGATCCGGATCCCACCCCGCCCCATCGTGCTCATCACAACTGCGCCCACAAAGCCGCAGAAGTCTGGCTTGGTTACCCCCTTGCCATCTCTGCCATCTTCTCCCTTGACACCCATTCTCTCGCCTGCGTCTTGCTGTAGGAGCATGTCGTCTCCCCTGACGCCCATCCTCAGCCCTCCGCCGAGGTCACGGTCGACGTATTCCTATAGCTACCATCCGGAAGACAGTGAGGGGGAGCTGAGCGGGTTCTCGGACGATGAACTAGACGAGTCTGAATTGACATTGCCTACTCTGAGTCGTCGCCAATTCCATGCGGGATAGTCAGGATAGAACGGTCTCGCTGAGCACTTCTCTAACTTAATAATAACGTGTATTTTTTCGACTGTAAACTACTTCTATCCTACCGCCTTCCGAAGAACAATTCAAGCCTGTTTGAGCTGGCTCCCCTCTACCGACGTATACCCTCGCGCTCACAGTGCTAGGCAGCGGGATGCACGGGCGCCTACTCCAGCGCGCCGTCACATCGTACTTACTTGCCAGATCGGGCACGGAACTGTGGCACTAAGTTGAACGCCTTCTGAACGAGGCGCGCAACGCTTGGACCTTGTCCTCTTTTATTCCCGACCCACAACGCTTGGACCTTGTTCTATCTCTCTCTCCTAAACCCATCACACTCTAGTTCCACTTGTGATGTCGTTCTTTGGCTCTGCTGCGACGTCGACAGCAGCATCTACGGCGGTCGCTGACAAGGACATCGAAGTGACTGACCCCCCAACGGACTCGATCTCTTGCCTCTCGTTCTCTAGCCAGGCTGACTACCTCGCTGTGGGTAGCTGGAGTAATGAGGTGCGTCAAAACGACTTCTGCTGTGGCTTTGCTGCGCTCTGAGCGCGTCGCGTCCTTGCTTTGCTAGGTCCGGATATACGAAGTCGGCCCTAGCGGGCAAACGCAAGGAAAGGCCATGTACACGCACCAAGGGCCTGTATTGAGTGTATGTTGGAACAAGGTGCGAGATAGCCGCTCTGTTATCCCGAGGGTGCCTCTGATATGATAAACACCGTCCAGGACGGCACGAAAATCCTTTCAGGAGGAGCGGACAATGCAGGGCGTATGTTTGATGTCACGACGGGGCAGTCATCCCAGGTCGCGATGCACGACGCACCAATCAAGTGCGTGCGCTGGATCGAGTCGCCACAGGGTGGCGTACTGGTGACCGGCAGCTGGGACAAAACAGTAAAGGTAAACGATTCTAGCCAGTGCAACACCGCTCTCGTGCTGACGACCACCCTAGTACTGGGATTTACGGACGCCGACACCCGTGTCGACAGTGCAGCTACCCGAACGATGCTACACGCTTGATGTTGTATACCCACTCATGGTCGTAGGCACGGCAGAGCGCCACATCCAGATCTTCAACCTCTCGAACCCGACGACCCCATTCAAGGTTTGTTCGGATTTGTGGCATCCGGTTCTAGCGGCGCTGATTTCACTGCCGTAGACTATGATGTCGCCACTCAAATGGCAAACCCGAGTCGTCACATGTTTCCCGTCTGCGAACGGCTTCGCTGTTGGCAGTGTTGAGGGGCGCGTAGCCATCCAGTACGCATGTTGCCTGGCTCCTAGTACCCATCTTTGCTCATAGAGTTACCCTCTAGATACGTCGAAGAGAAAGACGCCTCGTATGCCCACTCTGACATTGCCTCCCCGCCCTGCGTTGCTGATTGTTCACGCTGCCAGGAACAACTTCTCGTTCAAATGCCATCGCAAGGACGCCGTCGCAGCCAACAAAGACCAGTCTCTAGTATTTGCTGTGAACGACATCAACTTCCACCCCGTTCACGGAACTTTCACCACTTGTGGTCCGTATCAGGATGATTGCCTCTGTGAACAGCTTTCTTACCCGCTTCGCAGGATCTGACGGCACGATCAACTTCTGGGACAAGGATGCTCGTACCCGTCTTAAGAGTAAGCTCATCATTTGTGTTCCTGTTGTACAGTGTGAGCTGACTCCTTGCAAGCCTTTGACCCTGCTCCCGGACCTGTACCCGCGACCTGTTATAACCGGACAGGCTCGATATTCGCCTATGCGGTTTCGTACGACTGGTCAAAGGGTCACTCGGGCATGACCCCGGGACACCCGAACAAGATCATGCTGCACGCATGCAAAGACGATGAGGTAAAGAGGAAGCCCGCTAAGCGGTAGACCACTGTATTCGATGAGGGGGAGAAACATCGAATGATACGTACATATCGCCGTGTTTTGTAGCATCTACTTGTTCACAATCGCAGGGCGTGTGTTTTGCTTGATCAAATGTTGAACGTCCAGAGCGTGAGTGTATTTCGCCTGTGCCCAATGGGCACATTGATGTACAGTATGTAGTAAGATAAAGCATACAGGAGGTTCAAAGACGAAGTGGAGACGTCGTTTCCAGTCGTAGTGCTCCGGTAGCAAAGCACGGTGATTAGCGCAGTCCTCTTCTACATTAGTGTGTATCCCTATCCCGCCCACCGACTAGTAAGTAAGCAACCATTCTAACTAAGTAATAATAGATACAGCATGAACCATCCCCGGGATAAGCTCACAGCTGCTTTCCTGGTGATTCCTTCTCCTTCTTGGCAAGGTGCGCGTGCACCTCCTTGAGCGGATCGAGGTCACTCGCGGGCTGCCGGTATGAGTTGCCCATGCGGTCTGCCCACGTGAAGTACTGACCGTAGTTCACAGTGAAGTAGAGATGGTGCAGCGTGTGGTGCGCAGGACCATTGATGACCTTCTCAAGGAAATGACCGGTGATCATATCGGAGTCATGAATGAGGATCGACCAGAAGTTGACGAGCACGAAGAGGCCGAGGTAGAGCATGCGATGGCAGGGGAAAACGAAGGCGAAGAGGTGGTAGGGGATGGACTGGAAGTATCCGTCGAGAGGGTGGAAAGCAAATGACGCGAACGGCGTGGGCACGATCCACTTGTGGTGCGGCTTGTGCAACCACTTGTACCACATCGGGTTGTGCTCCCACCGATGGATCCAGTAGATACTATAGTCGGTGAACACTAGGAACCTGGGGAAGTTATTAGTATTGTGGGCATAGAAGTCATGAACAGGAACGTACCAGAGGGCGGTGAAGGCCATGTAGGCCCACCCATACTCGTCTACGTCGCCGTACAGCTTCGAATAGCCCCGTACCTCTGCGAGGAACCACGGTAGGGTAAGAACGATCATGCTGGGGAACGACTGCAGGCTGTGCCGAATCTCGAGCTTGACCTGGTTCTTCAGGAACCGCGGGTGCTTCATCATCTCATGGTTGAAGATGAAGTAGTATGAAAGCCCCGCGAAAACGAAGTACAGGAAGTGGATGCCTATGAAGGTGACCACGAAGAGGGAGATGATCTGGCGAGGGATATAGTCGCGTGGCCATGCAGATGCGAGTGAGGGCGCGATCGGGGTCAATTCATCAACGGCGGCAGGGAATGGTGGGTGGGGGATGTAGGACAGGAGCTGTGACCATGTCCCTGATTCCGGGGTCGAGACAGGCAGTGATGAGCTGCTGTTTAGATATGCGCTAGAGGACGAGATGAAGGCTGATGCAGGGAGCAGCGTAGCCCAGATCTTGTCCAAGGCGTAGTGGTCACAGAGGCGGAGCACGATATCCATGGCTGGCCGTCGCTTTTGGTATGCGGGTGGTATATGGCGGCGACAGCGAGGACGAGGACGATGAGGACGACCGCGAAGACGACGGGGACGACGGGGAAACAGCGGACTCGGGCCAAGTCGTTTTTATGCAGCGACTGGAAGAAATGTCAGACCACTTTCCCTCTCTTTCTCGCACGTGACAGGCGCTTATTCACGCGCCGTGTCGGGTGCCGCTTCCGGCGCCAAACGAGATGCCTCCCGCCTCCTGTGGATCTGGTCCAGTGCGCTCTTTTCCTCACCTAGCCCTCCCGGATTGCATGTTCTAGGGTCATCCTCATATGATGGGGGTAAAGGCAACGAAATTCGAGCGTGCAAAACAATATGCGCACCACTTTTGGGATCACGATGTTACGTTCACACCGACGTCGGCCGCCTACGTCTCCATGTTTGCGGGCCCGAACGCCTTTTGGAACACGTTGACCTGGTTCGTCAGCGTCCGTGATAAGTCATGCTCATGTTGCGTTCTCGTTGACCTGCGCGGGAGGCTGCCCAATGAGACTCCTCCAAGGCTCCCTCGTTTTCCGGTATTTTCCCAAGCCATCGTGCTCTCCAATCCTAATTTAGCTTATTCACAAACTATGCCTTCATATACACCGTCTGGTTGACCCTCCCTGGCGAGATAGTCAGTGGCAGTAGTCCCACTGACCTCGGGCAAAGTCATATCCGAGAGCTGTCGCTCGCAGGATTCAGCCCCTCCGCCGCGTCTTCCGATGGCGGCGGCTGACGATTCAGGTCCACGGTCAAAAGGCGACACCGCCGACTCCCCTCGGAATGGCAGCCAGTCTGTGTCCAACCCGGCGTGCAGGTGTTGTCCATCAGTGCGCTACGCGGTCGGCATGACAGGTGGACTTTGATTGCCCGGAGCCCCTCGTACGGTCGCCGTTGGCTACGTTATAGAACTCGCTTTTCTACTCGGTGGCATTCGCGTCACAGCGGATCAGGTCGGCGCAAGAAGTCAATGTTATCGACGGTATGTCTTTTGACTGTGTTGTTTATGCACGGTCTGAAACCCATCGTAGTCGT
Source organism: Fomitopsis betulina (assembly GCA_022606075.1). NCBI lineage: Eukaryota > Fungi > Basidiomycota > Agaricomycetes > Polyporales > Fomitopsidaceae > Fomitopsis > Fomitopsis betulina. The sequence goes on along the minus strand of JABYQK010000008.1, from coordinate 356,032 downwards.
GGGGTCTGCTCGGTGCATCTTGTCGCAAGAGCAGGGCGCATTCCTTGTTTCTTCTTCGCACGCACTGGGGCATTGCTCCCGACATCCCGCTGTGAGAAGGAGAAGGAGAGATGTAGGAAGGCACTACTCTGAGTATGCATTGTGATGAATCGATTGTACCGATCCGCCGATTTCCATTCATGTAGATGGGTTGAATGGACCACGAACCGAGTTGCCACTGTATGATAGATATTTCAAAAGGATCTAGGTGTCGACATATAAAGATCCGGTAAACTTTGCACCGACCAACACTTGGGTTTGAAGATATGGCATCAACGGTAAAGCTATCAGAAGCAAAGAGTTCGATGCAGACGACGTGATGGGCGACGTTGTACTTTGTGCGATTAAAGCGTTGAGTATTGATCGGAACATTGACCCGTCGAGGGACGTGGTGACAGGTGTACCGTCCAGCGTGGAGTAACGAGGACGAGAGCCCACATCCAAGCGAATGTTCAAGTCAAGCAAGCTCCGTTACAGAAAGCGCGTCATGATGATCACAAAGTGCAATCAACTCTTCTTGGTTCCTTTGGTTATCTCTTACTTTCGGAGTCTGAAGTTGGCGTAGGCTACGTCACAACTGGGGTTACAGCGGAGTCAGGTTTCATAGACCACATCGACGACGACTGTTCTCTTCCGCAACCTCTATATCGCATTCGCCAACACTTCGTAGGAGTGGACGGCGGCCTTGTCTACAATGGCTTCCTACAGGCGCTGCGGGATGGCGGCGTCCATGCTGCTTACGCTGCTCTCGCTAGGTCCGCCAGTATACGGAGCCCAAAACCGATCAACACTGCGTACTAGCTTCTCGCCATATGACTATGAGTTATCGGTTAGTATTCATACAGACTCCCCATGAAACTCGGTTCTGACATAGAGTGCGTACCAGCCGCTAGCTGTGGCAAACACGAGGCCGGGTACGTGTCGTTGGTGGTGCCAAGTCGCGCAGCTGAACGTTCCGCAGAACGGTGTCCCCCATGCTTCAATTGCCAACTGGACGCATTTGATTGCGGACAGTTTGGGGAGTGCTCTGCGTACGATGGGCAATGTAAATGCCCTCCGGGGTGGGCGGGGATTGACTGCTTGACACCGCGTACGTTCCGTCGTCTCTCGGAACACGGCTGGTGCTGACCCCCGGGACAGAGTGTGAGTCCTTAGCGGATGGTGATAAACGAAGACAGCGGGAACCGGGTCAGAAGTGTGACTGTAAGGACGGATGGGGAGGTGTGAACTGCAACGGTACGTTCATAGCTTGCTGTGGACTGGCGCGCTCTTATTCCTCTCAGTTTGCAAGACCGATGACGCGTGTGTGGGGTTCCCGCTTGCTGGGAAACCTGTGGAAGATGGGGAAGAAAGCAACAACATGACTTGCTATAAGGGAGGCGCGACTGTGTTCGAAAATCACCAGATGTGCGCGGTGACCAGTGCGTGCATTGACTTCTGCCCCCACAGTGATGCGCTGATGTAGCAAATAGATCGCAAGATTCTTGACATGCTCCCAGATCGTCCTCCAGAGGTCACCTTCAGCTGCAACAACATGGATAGCACATGCCAATTCCAGTTCTGGACCGCACAGGAAGAGTCGTTCTACTGCGCGCTGGACACATGCACGTTCGGAATGGAGTCCGGCTATGACAGCAATACCACGCACTACAATTGCGAGCATATGCAGTGCAAGTGTGTCCCTGGCCGCTTCATTTGCGGCGAGAACGGCAGTGTTGGTGAGTAGTGAACGTTGGTCTGTGCTGCACTGAGTCTGATGGGGTATAGATATCTCGGACTTCCTAACGGATGAGATCAAAGGCCCTGCTTCGTTCAGTTGTAAGACAGGCAGTGGCTGCCGGTTCGAGGAGCCTGCTATGAACGAGCTCATTGACACCATGTTCGGAGACCGCTATATCACGCTGCAGTGTGATAGCGGCGAGTGCTTGCACTATTCCCAGGTGCCCGGATACGAAGTAAGCAACACGCAATATTGTTGTGTATGTACCCTGATCATGTGCTTGCAGCCTCCGCCCAAGCCTGACAACAGCCAATTCATTGCGCTGAGTGTAGCCGGTGCTGGATTCTTTGTCGTCCTTGCGACTGCTGGTAAGTTGACTTAACGCAGCGGTTGTGTCTTCGTGAGCTCACGTTGTGTTGCAGTGTTCTGGTACGCAGGCAGGACACGCTCCGGCGACTTCGGCGGCATCCGTCTACCCGAGTCTGAGACTGCCAGACTCATGTCAGAGCATGTCCCTGCCTCCCTGCACTTCTCCGATATCTCATACACGCTTGGGAACCGTGTCATTCTTGACTCTATCTCGGGGTCCGTAAAGCCCGGGCAGCTCCTGGCGATCATGGGTGCTTCCGGCGCCGGCAAGTCGACGTTCCTCGATATCCTCGCACGCAAGAACAAACGCGGCGTGGTGACTGGACAGACGTTGGTAAATGGGCGCGAAGTAGAAGACACGGACTACAAGAAAATGATGGGCTTTGTGGACCAGGAGGATACGTTGATGAGCACGTTGACTGTCTATGAGACAGTCTTGTACTCTGCTCTGCTGAGGCTTCCTCGTGAAATGAGTTTTGAAGCCAAGAAGTTCAGGACCTTGGAGACCATGCACGAACTAGGCATTCTCAGTATCAGGGATGCACGCATTGGAGACTCTGGTAAGCAGTGTTTCGTGCAGACGTGTTCAACGGTGACTGATAATCCGTTGCAGGCCGTCGGTCCATCTCTGGTGGTGAGAAGCGCCGAGTCTCAATAGCATGCGAGCTCGTTACTAGTCCCTCGATTCTGTTCCTGGATGAACCAACGAGTGGGTTGGATGCTTTCAATGCGCTCAGTGTTGTCTCAAGCTTGGTCACCCTCGCCAAGGACTACAACCGTACCGTGGTCTTCACCATCCACCAGCCCCGCAGCAACATTGTCTCCCTGTTTGATCAGTTGCTCGTGCTCGCACAGGGAAAGCTGATCTACTCGGGCGATGCGGACAAGTGCACAGACTACCTCGCTGCAATCGGCCAGCCATGCCCTGCAGGCTTCAATATCGCTGACTTCTTGAGTGCGTACACTTTCTTATATCAGTGCCATTGCTCTGCTCACGAAGCTCTTAAGTCGATTTGACGATGCACGCCGGCATGGAGATCAACACACCGACCAGCCCACCGACAGAACCCGCATCGGAGGTAACTAATGTCAATGATGAAGAGCGTGCGTTCATCGGCGGATCTACGTCCGGACACTCCAAATCCTCTAGTGCGACGGAAGAGACCGAATTGCAACCTCGTGCAAGCTCAGCGGCAGGGTCAGCTTCGGGCTATGTCAGGAAGAAGACATCCCAGTTGCTGCAAGCCATCACGCCAAACTCGCTGCCTAGTGGGGGTCCCCTAACGCCGCGGTTGCAGGCCTTGGTTGACGCGTTCGCCTCGAGTACCATCGCGACATCGCTGAAGGAGGAGATCGCCGAGGTGTCGGCGGGCGCACATGCGGCGCAGAACGGCTCCACTCAGCTGTCGGATGCGGCGCTGGAGACGATGCTCTCGAGAGGGCGACGGCGGGCGAGTTGGGGAACACAGTTCCGCATCCTGAGCGGAAGGGCGTTCAAGAATTTGTATCGCGACCCTGCGCTTCTTGCCGCTCATTACATATCTGCTGTGCTGGTTGCGCGTGAGTGTGCTCTGCCATTTGGCCGCCTAAGATGCTGACTTCATTGCAGTGATGGGTGGATTCTTCTTCCACAACCTATCGTCAGTGCCGTAGCTGCGTCTCCGCATACCTTTTGATTCACTCTCGATGCTCTAGAAACGATATTGCCGGCTTCCAAAACCGCTTGGGATTCTTCTTCTTCACTCTTGCCCTTTTTGGCTTCTCCTGCTTATCGAGCTTGAGCTTGTTTGCGAACGAAAGGATTCTCTTTATGCGGGAGCGGTAAGCTTATTAGGCTATCTATGTTACGGCGACACTGACTTTGGTCATCTAGTGCAAATGGCTACTACTCACCATTGACGTATTTTGCATCGAAGGTGTGACAAAAACGGTTCACACATGGCGGTCAAGCTAACGTGGGACAGGTCCTGTTCGACATCCTCCCCCTCCGAATCATCCCGCCGCTCGTATACGGCGGTATCGTCTATGGGTTGATTGGCCTTGTGCCCGAAGTAGCGACGTTCTGGAAGTTCATATTGGTACTTGTACTGTTCAACCTGACTACTGCCAGCGTGATTCTGCTACTGTCGATTGCCTTCGCGAGCACTAGCGTAGCAAGTCTTGTCGGCACTCTGATCATGCTCTTCAAGTACGTCTTGCTGCTTCTGGCGACGTACACCCTGCTGACATTTTCTGCAGCCTGCTGTTCGCTGGGTTGCTGATTAACCGGCAGACGCTTGGGAAACAGTGGGAATGGCTCAATGTCATGTCGTTCTTCCATGCAGCCTACGAGGGATTGGCTGTCAATGAACTGCGATACCTACAGCTGAGGGAGAACAAAGTACGTCCATTGTAATACTTGCATCAGACCTGGTCGCTAACATGGGCGCCGATTAGTACGGTGTTGACATCGATGTCCCTGCAGCAGCTATTCTCTCAACCTTTGGATTGCAGTCGCAGGTTGGTGATTTATGCAAATGTCTCCGCGGCTTCTCGTCTGACACCATCCCTTCAGGCCTTCTGGTGGCCGGATGTCGCACTTCTCGGCATCTTCTTTGGCTCATTCACCATCCTCAGTTACCTTATTCTCCACTTTTATGTAAAGGAGAAGCGGTAGTACGGAGCTGTCACAGTCCTGATGCACTTCTTGTTGACTATACAACGCACGAGCTGTCTACGCATACTCATTGTAAGGACCATGTCAATGTAATATTATTGTCATCTTGCAATTGTTTCCGTGGTCATCGCCCGATACCCCAAGTCGCTTGGCCGAGGAGCACTTTGGGGCACGTGCCGAGACGCGAAGCGTGTAGTCGGGTACGCGACATCCTCATTGCACAGGGCGATCACTCTTTTCGGCTCTCCCTCCTCCTCTTTCCTGCTCGCTGTCAACTGCCCCAGTCCTCTTTGCTGCATCTCATACACATATACACGCTGTTCGCCACGGCATCTCCTCTTACCCCTTTGTTCCAAGCCGACAGCCAAACGCCACCGCCAATTGTGACAGCGGATCTATCACACTCTGCACTAATAGTCTGAGACATTTCTACTAGTGAGTGTTATGTCGAACCACGAATTTGGATGGGTTGTAGATATTGCATCAGTGCCTGTGGAGACAGAGCTATACGACCTGCTTGGAGTGCATCCTACAGCAACAGAAGGTGCGCCACTACGTTCCTCACAGGCATTGCTGGCGACTTACGGTTCGTTTGGACGCCTAGATGAGATCAAGAAAGCATATCGCAAAAAAGTGCGTTTGTTGATATGTCTAGTCCAACGATGCCCGCTGACACTAGATGATTGCAAGGCGAGAGAACACCACCCTGTACGTCTAGTCTAGTCTGTCAAGATATAATGTTGACGTGGGGCGCTATGGGATACGTAGGACAAAGTATGTGCTTCGCTGCTCCCACTTTCCCAAGGAGTTGAACGTCTTCGCTTAGAACCCAGATGACCCATCGGCGGGAGAGAAGTTCCAGGAAATGGCTGCCGCATACGAGATTCTGAGCGTACAGGAGACTCGCGATGTCTACAATGAGTACGGTATAGACGGTCTCACAAAGGGTGGTGGCAGGGGGCCAGGTGCATCCGCCGACGACATGTTCGCGGACATGTTTGCAGGGATGTTCGGCTTTGACTTTGGGCCGGGTGCGCGGAGGAGGACACGAGGGCGTGACACCACGGTACCTTATGAAGTCACCCTGGAGGACTTGTATAATGGCAAAAGCGTGAAAATGAACATGGAGAAGGAGGCAGTCTGTGGGCAGTGCAAAGGGTGAGTCAGCATGCGTACACTACGATGACCTCGGTTTGACGGCGAATGGTACAGAACAGGTGCAAAGGGAAATGCGAAGCCAAAACCGTGCGTGAAGTGCGACGGCAAAGGTTGGACACCAGTGCACACTCAAGTATGTGCTCCCTGCTGCGATGTCGCCGGTTTTCTGAGGTGTATATATGTCCACAGCTTGGTCCTGGTCGAGTTGCATCGACTCGGGCGCCATGTTCAGATTGCGAAGGACGTGGAGAAAAGCTCAGAGAAAAGGACATGTGTGTTCATTTGCTTAGCTCGCCCCGCTTCTACTCATGACGGATAACAGGTGCAAGAAGTGTAAGGGCAAGAAGACTGTGAAGGAGAAGAACCGGCGAGAAATCTTCGTTGAGCGGGGCATGCCTGATCGGCATCGAATAGTACTTGCGGGTGCTGGCGATGAAGAAGTATGCAATCTCCTGTCTACCTCGATGGCTTACCTACCTCTATCCAGCCGGACGTTCCACCAGGCGACGTCATCTTCGTACTAAAGACCAAGAAGCACGCCTCATTCGAGCGCTCAGGCAACGACCTACTCACAACAGTACATATCACACTCTCAGAAGCGTTGTTGGGCTTCTCGCGGATCCTCATCACACATCTGGACGGCCGGGGCATCCAGGTGACCAGCCCTCGGGGCAAGATCATCAAACCTGGCGATAGCATCGTTCTGCGGGACGAGGGCATGCCAATACACAAGAGCACTGGTCAGAAGGGGAACTTGTACATCATGCTCGAGATCGACATGCCCGACGAGGAGTGGATCGCGCACTTAGATCGGACGGTAAGCTCGCCTGACCGCCCCTGCTCGTCGTCTTCGAGCTCAACATATTCACTCCAGGCCCTGGAGGGCCTCTTACCGCCCAAAAAGCCGGAGATGGACCCGCGACCCGCGGTCGTGGACGAGGTACCGTTCGAGGAAAGTGACATCGTCGACGTGCGTGCCCACCATTTCCCGGGATCCTCATTCTTTGACCGCTCTGGGTTTGCTCAGCAGTTTGGCGAGGGTGAGGACGGGTGGGAGGATGACGATGACGATGAGGACGACGATGACGAGGAGGACGAGTGGGGTCCACACGGCCACGAACCTGAGTGCCAGCCGCAATGATTATGCTCGTGAGGAGGCCTCGGTTTTTTTGTTGATGACCATTTTGACTACGATATCTTAGAGCTGTTATTTACTGTTTGACACGATACACACCGCTCCGCAGTCTCCTGCCCATTCGTTTTCGGGAGGTAGGGGGCCCCGTGTCGATAGGCCGTACTGTGCAGAGTCTCGACATCGCCATACCGTGTAAGTTCTTGCATCACCTGACCTTTACTACGTAAAGCCACGCGACCCTCCAAACCTTACGAGGTAGAGGGGGATTAAGATTGGGGAGTTTGAATTGGCGGGGATGGCGGGGGTCGGGGTGGGTGTGGAGTAGGTGCGGGGAGTGAATGTAGGTGGCGGGATTGTGGCGTAAGTATATGGGCGGGATATAACATTGCACAAACTATCGACACGGGCCCCCTACCTCGCCGGAGTGAATGGGCAGGAGACTGCAGTCTAGCTAGATATGCTTCTGTCGCACATGTTTATCATGGTGCAGGTGCTCGCTGCCATCACACTGACACGTTTTGACAGCCCGTGAGGACTGACGTGGACCACCCTCTGATCCGCATGATCATCACCCATAGGCACTTAAGCGCAATCATCACTTATGATTGAAAAGGTAGACAAGAGGGGGACGACACTGTATTGAGTGACATACATGATAGCAATGACACCTTTGATGAAACAAAGCACGATACAACGTCCGACACATGTCAGAACCTCCCAGGCATCTTGGACAAACACCTCCTTTGAACAATATCCAGCACATAGCCAGACACGATATCATATGCCATCGCCCATCTCCCAACTTCTCACCTCGACATCCATCTCCTTTGAATAGTCGCCCAGCGCTGTAAAGATCCCTTTCACCATGTTCACATACCGCTGCGTTCACATGAATCTCTCGAACAACGACTTCGTGTAGTCCCAGTATTCTGGGAAGTATCCCGCCGTGTCCCAGTCCACGATCCCTGTCACCTGCCAACCGGCAATCACGTCAGGATGGACTATTCGGTCGACAAGTATGTTCCGTGGGTTGAGGTCCGCGTGTGTGAACAATATCCTATAGCCGCGGCGGGCGGGGTCGTCCGGGAAGCGCAGCAGCGCGCTGAAGGCAGCCTCGTCCGGGAACGGCCCAACGGGGTCCCCACCCCGTATCCGGTTATCCTTACAACTCAAGCCGAGGGTGTCACAGATAGCCATCCCCCGACTGTTGGCGGGCGTGGAACGCGGGATGGCGCGCACCTGCGCGAAACAGTCTTTCAGCTGTGCGGAAATAAATGTATGCACAAGCCCTATCGGTGAGCATCTCCTCGCAGTCGGCGAGGGCCACTCCCGGTAGCGTCGTGATGAGGAGGTAAGCCTTGACATCCCCATTTACATTCGTGAAAGCGGCCAAGTCGAGCGGTTTGGGGATAGGGACGGAGGTGTGCTGCCAAACTGTTTGAAGCGCGTTGAATTCGTTGCGAGACCGGGCGACGTCACCATACTTCAAAAACAATCCAAATGGCAGTTTGCGGACCGGCGAATAGGAATCAGGTTTTATGTAGAGAAACGCCAGATGGAGAGAAACGCGTGCATTGGGATCTCTGACAGAGAGAAAGGGTTCCTTATGGAACCAAGCGGGGCGGGATTCCATGCAATCCAATATCCGGTGCTTTTCGAGGTACGGACGGTCGTAGGATTTCCGGTGCGATTTGCTTGGCAACTTCGACGTATTGGATGCTCTGGCTAAATCGAGCCTGCGTGCCAACAAAACGCGCACCTACCTTCTCGATGCCAGTCCGTGAGTGGTCACCCAGTAGCGCAAATGTGCCAACGAGCTCGATGGGATCTTGTGGTCCAAAGGAAACGCCGAGCATCTCCATAGTCCTTGCAGAACAGATCATGAGCAGGTCAAGAATTGGTGATCGCTCCAAACATACATTACCCGCGGCCCAACCAGATGGAGACGGAAGGATGGGCACCACGATGACGGGATCCTGGAAGGTGCCGGCCTTGCCAGTGATGCAGCATTTTCCTCCGTCTCGTTTGAAGATAGCACGTCGGATGGTGGCATCTGGTGGCGGTGGTGTACGGCCGTATTCCGTGACTAGAAGTATCAGTACTAAGAAGGGCCGGCTGAGGCAACAATAGACACACTTGACTTCACTATGTATGCCTACTCGAAGACCACTGAATAAGCCTCTCCCGCCTCCAATCTTGCCCTCAACCATCGCGCCGCATGCCCTTTGTCCACAGCCCCATTGACGAAGGACATGAGCAGATACCCTGAAGGATGTAGCAAATCCGAATCCTCAATCTGGGATAGCACATCGTCAATCTCGGGCGTCCGCTAAGCCATATTGACTTGGAGGATATATGCGTTCGTGAAGACTTAAGTACGTATCTTGTAGCACGGAATGGATGGTGGATGGATTGATGAATAAGTAGTAGGCCGTACTGGTCAGTGATACATGGGTCTAGTATTGACTTATTAGTAAGATGTAAGTACTAGCTGGATTAATAACTTGGTTGTTCCAGTTTTGATCTCCGATTGTAACTCACCCCCAACCCGTGGCCCTGCTCAGTGTGCAACATCATCATGAGCTTTGTATTAGACTTGTATCTCATCGGTGTACCCTGGCTTCACGTACTTCTCGCGCCCTACACCAAAGTCGAAGAGAGCTTCAACCTCCATGCCACCCACGATGTGCTTATGTACGGCGTAAAGCCTGATGCACTTGAACACGTACGCGCTCTCCTCTTGCACGCGCCTTTGGATGACATCCTCAATGCTTGAAGTACGACCATCGCGTTTTTCCTGGTGCCGTCCCGCGCACCTTCATAGGGAGTATCCTACTTGCATGGGCGGCCAGTCCTGTGGCCCGTGTAGCGGCTGCTACGGAGACGGTTTCTCAGAAGGTGGATCTGCAAGTGTTAGGTTCGTGCTCGTGTTATTTGTCTTTATATCGAACCCTCCTCAACATACCTGCTCCAGTCCGCCTGGTTCTCGCGACCGCAAATGCACTTGCACTCTGTCTCCTACGGCGTGCAGTGTCCCGCCGGTTCGGCCGCCTCGTGAGCTGGCTGTTCGTAGCCTTCACGATCAGTCAATTCCACATGCCCTTCTGGATGGGGCGGACGCTCCCGAACATGTTCGCCCTCTTCCCTGGTGCGCTCATCCCACTGCTTGAAAGTTATGAAGGCGTGTAATGGTGTACTCAGTGAATGTCGCGTTGTACTACCTGGTGAACCGCTCGCCAAACTCCGTCCGTCCAAGCGCGCCTGCATTCCACCGCGCAATTGCCCTTCTGACATGTACAGCGGCGATATTTCGCTCTGAAGTCGCATTGATCCTTGGGCCTCTTGTGCTGCAGGGTTTACTCAGGGGGTACACCACTTTTGGAACACTCCTTAAAGTCGGGTTCATCGCTGGCACTTGCTCCGCAGGTCTGTACTTGCTTCCTTTGCTCTTCTGCTAGCGGCGCCTCATGTGCTTGCAGCATCGACTATACTCATCGATTCGTACTTTTGGCAAAATTTTCCTCTATGGCCCGAGCTGCATGGAGTTTTATTTAATGTTGTCGAAGGCAAAAGTGTGGAATGGGGCGTACGTCATGAGAATGCTTTGCACTACGTGCTACTGACCAACTGTGCAATATCTAGGTATCACCATTTCATACCTACATCACGTCCTTCCTACCAAAGCTCCTGCTTGGAAGCTTCCCGCTGGCGGCAGTCGGCTTCGTTCTCGACTCTCGAGTTCGCGTACTCCTATTCCCCCACCTCTGCTTCATTGCTTTGCTAAGCTGCCTGGGGCATAAGGAGTGGCGGTTTGTTGTCTACGTGGTCCCAGCTTTCAATATTGCGGCCGCACGGGGCGCCACATGGATGTAAGGCTTTTCTCTTGAACCACTGGCATGAGCAGAGGCTCATAGTTTGCCAGGATGACTAGGCCGAAGAGCAAGCTACTCATCAAGTTATCTGTCCTCGGAACTGCTGGCTTGCTCGCGCTCAATTTCTCCGCGACTGCCTTACTTACACTCGCCTCAACTGATAACTATCCGGGCGGCGAGGCACTGTCGACGTTCAACACATGTTATGCCAACGAAACTGGTGGTGCGCATCTTCAATCGACAGCTGTCGTATCATGCTGACCTCTCATCGTAGTTCATGTGCACATATCCAACCTAGCGGCGCAGACCGGCGCATCGCTCTTCCTTCACACCCATGCACCGCCTTTCCTCTCAGAGTTTACTACGCCTCTAAATCGAGATTGGGTCTACGACAAGACAGAAAATCTCACCCCACAACTGCTCACTGGATCGAAAGCGGTGACACACGTCATCGCAGAGTGCGATGGCGGTAATTCTGCACTGCCTACGGGGTTCTCTCCAAGTTATTGGCGCCCGGTTGCGAGTATACCTGGGTTTGACAGGTGGAGAATCAATCCGCAGCTACCAGAGTTGGCTAAGGGTAAGGGAAGAGGATTGGTGGAGGTCCTGAGCGTGTTAGTACGACCTCTGGAGATGGTGTCCAGCGAGAAGCTGGTTATTATGGAGCGCAAGGATTAGCCGTTGCTGATCTTGCATCTATCATGATGGGAAGGAAGGAAGGGCGGGCAGCCGCATGAGGGACTAACATCAGTCGTTGCTACACAGTGGGTTGAACAAAAGCAGAGCATATCAGGCCTTAAAATCGAACTGGGGAACCTTGTGCTTGCAGCGGCTTTCTCTCAGTGCTCTTGTTGCTACTATAGGGCATGATAGTTGGCTTGTGCCTCTGACATCGATATCGGCGCTCGGCCCTTACCGACTCACTCAGGCGGTATACATAGTACTATGCACCGCCGGTGGGGTCACTCTAGAAATCCCCTTCTACGATCATGGACACAATACCGCAGTGCATCGTCGTACCGCCTTCGACCGAGCCTCATACCCATACCGTGGTCTTTCTACACGGGCGTGGCGACAACGCGAACAACTTCCGAAAGGCGTTGGGGTACTGGCGCGACTCCCGTGGTCGCACCCTCGCCGACGTTTTCCCTTCCTTTCGCTGGGTTATCCCACAGGCACCCATGCGCAGGTGTGCCAGCTCTCCCGATACAGTGCCGCAATGGTTCGACGTATGGAACGTGCGCGACTTTGCCGAACGCGAGGAGCTGCAGGCGGTGGGCCTGCGGGAAGTCATTCCTACCATCCGCCACATCCTCGCCGACGAGGCGGCCCTTCTCGGCGGGCACTGGGACCACGTCGTGCTCGCTGGAATCAGCATGGGCGCCGCTACCAGCGTGCACACACTGTTCAATCTCACCATCCCCGCTGCAGGTGGCGGAAGGCTCGCAGCCTTCATGGGTTTCTCGTGCCGGTGTCCGTTCGCTGGTCGCACTCTCGTTGAGATGCGGCAGGTCTTGAGGCTCAAGCCGGAGGACACCCCAAATGGCACGGACGCCTTGTACCACACGCCCATGCTGCTCGAGCACTGCATCGATGACCCTCTCGTTCTAGTCCAGCTCGGTCGTAATCTGCGCGACACGTTGCGTGGATTCGGCGCACAGGTCGAGTGGAAGGAGTATCCCAGTGGTGGTCATTGGTTCAACTCGCCGATGGGAATGGACGATGCGGTGGAGTTTCTGAGCAGGCAGGTTGTTCAGAGACACACTAGCAGGAATGAAGGAATCCCTGCGCAGCCTCAAGCCTCCTCTGATGCGATGGATCTCTCCTATCATTGAGAGAGATTGCAATCATCATGTCTATTCTTCTAGCCGGTAGTTGTGCAACAATACGTATAGTGAAAGAAGCTCTGGGCACGAGTCCCGACCTGATCGTGACCTGCCGGCGCATGCACGACCCCGCATCCAAGGCGATGTTGATACGCGGAGAATCCGACAGGTAACGTTGTGCTTCCTGCTTATATAAGACTTACAGGGCTGTAGCAAGTTGATTCATCCTCCCAGCCATACTTATGGCATGGCCAAATGAGGGGCAAAACGTGCTGTCGCAGATTGAGGATGCGGAGCTGCCACATCCTTTAGGACCTCTCCTCGCCTCCTTCATCACAGGAGCAGCATTCCCAGCAGGCGCTGCTCAATACTTGGGCGCGAGATTGCGGGCAGGAGAGGCTCGCGCTGCCGTTACCGAATGGGCATATATTCTTGACTCAGGTAAGTCTGCCCTCTCAGATATTGCCTTCTACTGACCTCCCCCCGGTTACGGAGAACGCCCGGACGCCACCACCACCACCAAATGCCCGCACTAAAGTTGATATCATCAAACGAGACGGCGGGAAGTGCTGCATCACTGGCAAGGCTGGAACCTCCTCGGACCCCCTCCTCGTAGTGCCCATCCTCCCGTCTCCGTCTGGCTGGATCGCGGGTAAGGTACGTCTCTTGTCATCACGAGTATTGGTGTATCATGAGGACTGAAGTCACTTCCGCAAGGACAACGTACTGGACATGTTGGGTGCTTTCTTCGGGCCTGAATATCTAGACTGGTGGCTTCCATATGCTATGGATCCCTCTCGCATGCAGAAAGAGCGAAGCCATTGGTTACTTCGGGCGTCCGCAGCTAGAGCCTTTGCAAAGGGCCTCGTCAGACTAGAGAGGTTACAGCCGTCGATGATAGAGGTATGTGTCACCATGCGAAAACATCTCCGTTTTGACATGGCAATCATAGTTCAAAGTCACGCCTGTCCTCTTCCATGCCAACGATCCGAATCCAATCGAGGTCGACGGTGTCTATGTGCTATTGGGCGACCACTCGCGGTCTGGCGTCCTCTCAGTAGACGCACGCTTCATTGGCTCGCAGGGCCGGTTCAGCCGGGGTATTCGATATCTCGAACTTGCCAAGCAAATCGCGCCGGACATCCTACAATTCTCTTCGAGTCCGTCGACAGTCATCAATCAGCCTACGTGGCACCCCACTTCTGCTACTTCCAAGCCGAGATCCTTCTCCCTGACAGCGGTCCCAACTCGAGTATTCCTCTCGGTCTGGCTTATGTTTCCGAACAGAGTCAGGACACTCTCCTATGACATACTGCGCGGCATCGGAGAGAGGCTCTACGGGAAGCCTCGTGACTCGTCGACCCAGAGACTTCCCTTTGGACTGTTTCTGAAGTTACGTAGCGGACCTCTCGGAGTTCGCAACGAGCTCAACGCACTACAGACAGTCAGGCAGCACAGCTCTGTCCCCGTCCCCAAACCGCTGGACTCCGTCGTACAGAAGATGGATTGGAGCCATAAGCAAGCATACCTCCTCATGACGACGCTCCCGGGGCATGCCGCTCGCCGACTGTGAGCAACTGCTCGCCGATAGGGACTTTTCCTACATTGCGGCACAGCTGAGGGACTATCTCGCACAGCTGCGTGCCATCCCCAGATGCACGCCTGCGGCCAGCTCGGAGATGGCTATCTACGATACCCTCGGTGAGGCATGTGTGGACCGTCGGATCCGAGGTGGGCTTCCTGTAGGACCGTTCCCGGACGAAGCGGCTTTCAGCACGCTCCTGCGCCTCTCGGATGACCCCGCCCGCCGGAACCACAAAATCGTGTTCACACATGCGGACCTCAACCCACGGAACATCCTCGTCGACCGAATGATCCATCCCGACGGGAGCGCAGGTTGGCAGGTGACGGGGATCGTGGACTGGGAGACGGCGGGATACTTTCCAGAATACTGGGACTACACGAAGTCATTGTTCAAGGGAACTGGATGGGCACGGCGATATGTGAATATGGTAAAAGAGTCTTTGCATCGTTGAGCGATCATTCGAAGGAGATGGACGTCGAGGTGAGAAGCTGGGAGTTGGGTGATGGGAAATGATATCAATTCTAGCTACGTGGATATTGTTCGACATTGGGAGGTGGTGCTTGACGTTCACGTACCGAGACCGGTGCTCCGAATGTGTCATGCTGTACAGTCGTATCCTGCGCAGTTTGCTTTAAGGTCGCTGTCTTCATTTAATTTCTTGTCATTGTGGAGGGCCCTCGTAGTAGGCCGTACAAACTATTATGGATGCTCCTTCGAACAAACATAGACTTGAAATTGTTGCTGGTGATGGGACTCCTATGTCTCGGATGACGCTTACGCCTTGTGGCGGTGTCACAATCCTGCTAAGCACCTCGCAATCCAATGTCCTGACGGTCTTAACGTCAAGATCCTCGACCTCCGCTGCAGAGCGAGTCCCTTGAAGGACAGGCAACCCAGTCAATACTAGTAGTACACCCTTATCAAACTTGGTTTCCATGTCAGAGACGCACAGGTCCGTACATATGAATGTCACCGCTGCCCTTGATCTCAGTGATGGCGTTTCCCGAAGCACACTCCATTCACCTTCCCTCCCTCCCAGACATTTCAAGTTGGCCCTCAGGTAGCACCTAACAGGATGTCGGCCACTTAACAGTGATACCGATGTGAGTCCATGTCTAACCGATTAGCAAGAGATCTAGCACTCACTGTACTCTCCAACAAAGTAAGCAGTGGCCTGTGTGTGTGCCGCAACCTCGAGCGGCACTATGGACATGTCGGCAACGCGCAAGTTCTTCGTGCCGTATACCCTCAGCTCGGGATCCACGACCCCGTTCTTCTCGCGCGGGAGCATGCTGAGTGAGCCACACGCGTGGTAGCACGTCTCGCATGTGTTGCGAATGTATTCTGCGTGGTGCAACCATAAAACAGTCCTATCCAGGCCCACCTTACAGAAAGAAGCCCGCACAACTCACCCTTGATCTCTTCGTCTGTCTGCACGGACGCACCAGGCTCCGCTTCACGAATCGTACCCGACTTGAATGGCTCGGTCGCGGCGAGACGTCTTGCGAACTTGAAGTTCTCGACGTAAATGTCAAGGTCTGCGATGATTCAACATGAATAGGGACTTTTCTGCGGAAAGGGGAGTAATCAGCTCACCGTATGGCACAGAAAAGGTGTTCGGGTCGAGGTCCGGTTGCACAAGTGGATCGCTACTCTTGCAATGCTAAGGAAGCTACGTCAGACGCGTCGCTTCCAGGGGTAACACGGAACGCAGAGACTAACAACAGTGCCTCTGGTGTTTGTAGCGCTGTCAGTAGCTGCCGATCAAACGACCTGCCCGCCATGCCTACCTAGAGAACGGATGCTGTGTAACGCAGGTTGGGGATACCTTGGTTTCCGGTCAGACCACTGTTGTACCTCGATGCCGCAGAACGCACATAACATTTCCCAGGTTCAGGATCAGCTGTGAAGCCCGCTCAGGTCAGCAATGAAATGAAAAACTTGAAAACACTAGGCTCACAGCTGAACGCAACCTTGAAGAAACCAGGGTACCCAATAACCTCCGTATCGGGGAGGGTAGGGTCTTTCAGCACACGGAGCTGAATTTCCCACTGCTCAGCAAGACCAGGCGGCAGGATGCCGCTCTGTTTCTTCTCTTCGACGTACGCCGACATGTCTCCAATGATATCAGATGCGGCGACCGGACTTACGACCTGCAGAGGTGCAAAGGCAAAGGCGGTGACGCCTAGTCTATGGAGGTTTTCCATATTCAGATCCCTACGTAGCCACGCTAAACCAACAACAATCAATACCGACGATGGCGTAGTCACTTACTGTAGCCTGGCCTGCTCCTTCGCAAATTCGGGATTGTTGAACCGATCAACCGTCTTGTGGGGTACCTTAGGATCAAGTTCGTAGGTCATGCCTTGTTTGGTCTACGTCAACGAAGCAGCGACTGTGAACGGCATGGGTATCTACATACCGACAGAGGTGTGATCTTGCAGATTCTCTCCTACACCCGGGAGCTCGATTTTAACCGCAACACCAATCCTGTTGAGGATATCACGACGGCCGATGCCAGAGAGCTCTAGAAGTTGAGGGGACTTGACAAGTATTGGTCAGAAGGCTTGTTGAAGACAAGCTGACCCAGCAGTCAGAATGATGTCATTGTTTGCGTATGCAGTATGAGCAGTTCCGCCGTGGATAAATTCAATGGCATTGACGACAAGGTCTCCACCCGGGTCCTTAGTGTCGGCAAAGAGCACCTTAGCGCCGACTGCTTCCGTGAGTACCTACATCGTAATATAATATTAGTGTGTGCTACAAGCTAGCTCAACGAAGGGACCCAGTGCCATGCCCGAGCCTACCTTCAACTTATAGTTGTCTCTGTGAGGGAGATAATATGCCGTCACGGCATAAGAGCGCGTCCACTTCGCCTTGCGGTCAAGGTTGACTGAGGCGAGCCAGCAACCAGTGGTCTGCACATTGAATCAGCGGCCGCATTAATGTGCCAGAAGGTGCGGTGAACGAACATTACCACCATAGCTATCTTCCAGCAGGGGTAGGCCGCGCTTCTGCGCCGCTTCCAGGAATAGCTTGTTGATTTGCACCGATGTCACAGGGACCGTCGTCTTTATCGGACCACTCTGGCCCCGATGCTCGACGTTATGTGTGTGGGCATACTCTTTGAGCTGGCCCTCAGAGGCCTCCGTGAACCTAGCGATGTTCGTGAAGCAGTCTGCCGCTTAGTAAAAGAGGAGATACGTACTCTTCAGCACGCAATGTGTATCTCATGTAGGTCTTCCAGTTCCAGCCGAGATTTCCCAGCTCTTCCCATGCGTTGATGTCAGCAGCAGGAGGCTTACCCCAAGTGTAGAAATTCACTGCGGAACTACCCCCTGCGTGAATCCAGATCATCATCAACGTGCAGGTGCGTGCAGCAGTCACTGATCATACCAAGACCTTTTCCTCGTGGCCAAATCATTGTCCGATTGTTACAATGTGTTTGGGGCGTCGTCCTGAACGACCAGTCATACTGTGCCGAGTGTACCCGTTGTTAACAATGAGCAGAAATCAAGCAGATGCTGGCAAGGTACCTTAGGCTCCCCGAGCACGGAACCAAAGCCGGCGCCCAGTAGAATCCTGGGGTCATCGAGGTTCGGCTCTCCTGCTTCGAGGACAAGTACAGAATTGTCGGTGTTCTCGAGTAGCCGTGCCGCGATAGCAAGGCCAGTGGTCTACAGCTTGTGTATTGACATTAGGCAATTCTTGACTTCCTGGCACCTACCCCACCGCCGACAATGATGTAGTCGAAGGTCTTATCCGCGACGTCGAAGATTTGGGCGACCATGCTTGGAATAGTAGCTCGTCTACTCCTGTTATATACTCTCTGGACGATCAGCCTTGCTGAGCGTTAGGAGGGTGTGTGCTATACCCACCTTGCGCCTAACAAAGAGCCTTTGCCCTCGAAGAGTACTTCACTGTCGCGATAACACCCGATAGGCGATGAGTTCGTCAGCGTCTGAGTCAGAAGACATACACAGGACAGGAGTCGGGAGATTTATCCCTAATCGAAAGCACGGAATAGTGGTTCCGGACTGTTTATAGGAAATGCGCGTGCCTAAGTTTGATTCTTGAAAGAATGGCCTTTCAATTACTGGTCAGTTTATAAAGAGTCCGTGAGTAAGTATCCTTATGGGTATGGGATTTGACAGGCATGAATTAACTCGCCTAGCCATTGCCATGTTCACGAACATTGCAGCGGAGCTGCCACAAACCATGGTAGTCCCAATGGCACCTGCCAGCCGATGCCGCGCTCACGACGAACATCGACACTGAGGCACGAGGGAACGATCCTCCCGCGGAATGCTTGCTCGCGAAGTCGTGGGGTCCCGAAGCGGGAGGGAACCGACCACGGTGATAAGTTCCAATCGATCGCGCTCTTTTTGAGACAATGCATCAGTGCTACAGAGTATAGGGAGAGGGCAGATAGAGTTGTACAAACACTCCTGCCACGTACCGACCTCTCACTCGCAGGTAGAGCATTGGGTAGGTGGCTTCGGACGGACGAGAGAGGCTTATTGTTGGTGAGGGCCGGATGAGGGGTGAGGTAGAAGATGCATCGATGAGGTGAGAAGAGAAGACGAGGTACAATGCGCTCCGTGTCGTGTTTGCGATGTTCCACCTCGATCAGCAGCTAGTCGGTAAATGAGCGGCGATAGGTCAACAGCCCAACTTCACCGTCAAGGCACCGAGGTTTGCGTAAGCACCTACGGCCGGTGGCTAGAATGGATACCTCCTCCTCCGACCGGTCCACTAAGTCAGACCTCCTAGCCAGCGTCTTGAGGCGCAAGCCATCCTCGAAGGTGACATGAGCCTTGGCACCCTCCTTACAACTTACAAACATATAGGCTGTCGACCAACGACAGTTGTGCCGCGTAGAGGTGCACGTGAGTACGAAAGCGTCTGAGGACGCACCACTACAAGAGAGTCAAGTGAAGCATGACGATTACTGCAGCTAACTTAGCTGAGACGGAGGCTGCTTCGATGAACGATTGCATCTACTTTTCCGCCTGAGGCGAACGAGCGGGGAAAGCCGCCAAAGACTTGGCTCAGTGCTCCAACTTCATGATCACAAGTTTCAACATATGCAACTTCCGTATTCATGTTCATGATATTCACTTCGGGCGTAGTCTTAGCTTCTGCAGCGTGAGTGAGCAGGATATGAGCGTGACATTCGTGAGCGACCTACGTGCTTTCACGATGCCCTGCTTTCACTTCTTCCTTCTTCGGCCTACCTCCGAAAATCCCTGTCCCAACCCTGACGATGTCGCTGCCTGTCCCCAGCGCAGCCTCAAAGTCGCTCGACATTCCCATGCTCAACAACAGTCCCCCGTCTTCTCCCCACTTGCCCTTTTCCGCAGAGAGTGCCTCCTCGAGCACCTCCCTGCTCTGTTTGAGCTTCTCGAAGTCTTCGTTCGGCTTCTCGGTCGAGTGGAGAGACTCAGTGATGGAACCGATCGTCATCAGCCCTTGGAGGTGGAGATGGGGACAGGACGTGATGACGTGTTTCGCTAGTCGGACGAGCTCAGATTCGGGAGGTGCTGGGACAGAGGTGAGGGGCGCCAGCCCGGACTTTGCGTCCTCGCCGGACGTGTTGACTTGTAGGAGGACGTTTAGCGGAGTTGTGCGCGTGTTGAGCTGCTTGTTCAGCGCGTCCGCACCCTTAGCTGAGCCGATCGTCTGGACCGCGTGTAGGTTTGGGATCGCTGGCTACAAGTCAAGCACCTGGAAAAAGGTAGAGACAAGGGGGACTGACAGTCACATACAGGCAAGAATCTTGGCCTTGTTCGTCTGGAATGTGCCTATGAAGTGCCAGCGAATGTCGGCAGGAAGCTACGGGTGACTCAGTGGTCAGACGAAGTCGCGAGATCGGGAACTGAGGACATGCCTGCTGTGCCTTGTCCACGAGCTCCTGCACGTAGTTTTCGCCAAAGTCCCTCTGTCCATCTTCATAACACGCGAGGATATCGGAAGCAGGCTTGTACTTCGAGACGGCGACAAGGATCGGCTTCGTCCTTCTTGCGCTCGTCGAGTGCGAGGCCGCCTGCTGCACGCGAGCTCGGATTTCGGCGAGCGATGCTCTGAGCTCCTCGGTGCGCTCAAATGTCGGCCTTGGGAGGGGCGTTGTTGTAGACATACTGGAGAGCCGTACACGGGAAACGCGCATGCGAATGGGGTGGTGGGAGGATGAGAAATAGGCGTAAGGAGAGTGGATGGGACAAGATTTGATGGGCGCTCGATGACCTCAGGCTTCCTGCGCGTGTCTGCCACTGTCAGTGCTTCTCCCACCAAAGTCAGACTCCGTCTTTCACGTATATGCCATGGCCCACGCCCACCGGCTGCAACGTCTTGCATCCCAACCACCACCACCAGCGCCATGGACGACCCAGGAGGTGTAATCAATCCGCTCTCATGGGGCAACGTCAGCCTTGCGTTCTCGTTCATCGTCTTCGACGCGGTCGTCTCCCTCGGATTCGGGCTAGGAGTCGGCAGCGGGCTCGTGACCGCCGCGCTGAGATGTATCGTCCAGCTGAGCGTCGTTGCGCTCGTGCTACAGCAAGTGTTCGAAACGCGCAATCCATGGGCGGTAGCGGGTATTGCCTGTGAGTACCGTAGGCTTCTTGTAAAGGCTCGTCTACTGAGAGCTCCGTTCGACTAGTTCTACTGAACTTGATGGGGACTCTTGAGACTGGTATGCCATGAGCGTCTTCTGTCCTTCGTATATGCTCATTACGATATCAGTGCTGAACAAATCCAAGAAGCGGTATAGCTTCATGGTCAGTGGACTGGAGCCATGCGCTCTCTCCAATGCACGATGCTTAACGACCTGCGACTCTAGTTTCCCGCGGTGCTTGTAAGTATGCTAGGGTCTACAATTCCTGTTTCGATCCTTGGCATCCGCTTTGCAATGGCTGCGGACCCATTCTGGAAACCAGAGCAATACAGTATGTACATTATTACTCCTCCCCTCTGGACAGAGTGCTTATGCGACTAGTTCCCGTCGTGGGTATGCTATGTGGCGCCACAATCTCTGGCATCGTGGTCTCAGTAACATATGTGCTGAAGGAAGTGTAGTAAGTGCCTTCCCGCTTCCTAAGGTCATAGCCTGTATACCCACTCTATGTCCACAGCGACAACACCGATAAGGTTCAAATGTATCTCGCCTTTGGCGCGTCTAGGTTCGAGGCCTGCAAGCCGATTGCGAAGGAAGCCTTGCGCCTGGCACTTACCCCAAACATCAACCAAATGAGGTGCATTCTCCTACACCCTCGCCGTTTCTCTCGTCGATCTAGCAATCTGACTGGAGTCTACAGTGTGCTCGGTATCATCGCAATACCCGGCATGATGACCGGCGCCATCCTCGGAGGGTCTTCGGTCGAGCAAGCCGCGCGCCTCCAAATGGTAATCATGTTCATGATCTCCTCCTGCACTGCGCTCTCGTCGATCGTCACCACCATCCTCGCGCTCGGCGTCATCGTCGACAGCGAGCACCGTGTGCGCGTAGACCGCATCGATGTGCGCCCGCACGCCATCTGGCGCGCGCGCAACGCTTTCATCGCGAAGCTCCTCGAGCGCGCGAAGTATGTGGGTGACAAGGTGTGGACGAAGACTAGGCCAGTGTTGGCCCGAGCGGGCAGCAGCCAACGCAGTGGGCGAAGCTACCAGGAGCCGGACAGCCCGCTGGTCGAACGGGGTGCGCGATCGGATACACAAAGGCTGTTGCCCGGAGGAAGATGAATAGAACGGATACGAAACCGTGAAACTCGGCGGTGGAGTTGCACTGCTGTATAGATATCATCGATTCTCTGTTCAATTCTACGGCTTATCGTGTTGGTGGGCGCTCAAGACCTCGCCATGCCGATATCGTCGCTCGCGTGTCACTGAGTCATGTGGATGTGACATGTCGCGCTTTGTCTTGCTTCGATATCTACGAGGTGAAGTACTTCATAGTCCGGCGTTACCTGTACTATGCGTTACTGCAGCGTCGTGGAGGGCTAGGCCTACAAGAGAGGGCAATCCGGGGCAACCAGCATGCGGCGTACGCCGCATTGAAATGGTGATTCCTTCACAGCGTCGGGTCTGTACGAGATGTGGACGTGGATGGTGAGCACGACTTCACGCCGGGAAATGAGCTTGAGAATGACCTACGCGGATCACGCTGTTAGTCGTTACTACTACGTTAGCTTAACGACAATGTCAGACCGCGCTTCAAGCATGATAGACTAGGAGCACTCGCACTCGGTGACTCGTGTAGTTTGTTAAATGTACGAAACTTTACGCAGGGAGAATTCAAACTGCTCATGCCTGTTCTGCTATCTGCGTTTCCACTCGCTTCTGCCTCTTCTCCGCTGCGGCCTTCGCCTCGCTGAGCGGCTTCCTCCACTTCGGCTCGGGTGGGTCCCAGATACCGAGCTCGCGCTTGATATCCTCCACGTTCTGCTCCCAGCGCTGCTCCCAGTACACCGTGATCATGCTCCTTGCGCTGCTCCCGCACTTGACCGCCCAAGGCACGTACTCGCCGAAGAGACGCTGGCGCTTCGCGGGGGTCAGGCGGAGGTGACCAAAGGCGGCGGCGAAGCCGGCCATGGGTAGGCCGAGGTTGGCAAACTCGAAGAACTTGAGCGCAAGCTCGTACTCGACGGCGACGGGGAGATTGCAGAGGCAATGGTAGAAGTCGTGGCACTCACGGTAGCGCAGGAGAACGTAGGCGAGCTCCGGGTCGTCGACATAGTGCACCTGGGGCAGCGCTCAGCAACGAGGTCGTGGAGAGGAGAGAGAGGACTTACGGGCTCCCGAGTGTCGGGTGTGACGCCGCACCGTTCGAGCCAAGTAACATACGCCTTTCCGAGCGTACCCTCCGGGAGGAGTGAAAGCTTGTCCATGTCGACTGTCTTGGAGTTCACCCGCGGGCGCTCCTTCAGGATGCGCCGGCCCTCAGCACTCTCCAACATGTGTTCGCGAAGGCGAGGAAGCACAGGCCCAGAAGTGACGTCCCCCAGCGCAGCCACCATGTCTATCGGACCAGTGTGACCATCGTCTCCCTAGACTGAAATGTTGTGGACGCACCAGCTCTTCGAGGATTCAAAAGGGCCATAAGGCCGGAGCCGACGGCGAGGAACGCGGACTCGAAGGTGTTGAGTGGGATGTGCCCTTCATACGCCGGTTGCGTGCTCCTCGCACGTGCCTGCCCATGGGAAACCCTGGCTCTCACCGGCAGAAGCGTAGGTGCTGCTCGAGGCAGCCACTTTAAAGGATGTCGTGAAGCACGCGGCAGGTAGGATGCGAGAGACATGGTTGCCGTGGACTGTGCCAGTGGTCGTCTTGCTCGACGGCGACTCAGTCTAGTCGCGATACACACGGTCACCTGCCCGGGCCCTCGACCCGACCGTCACGGTGTCCGTTGCTGCGCCATAAATGGCTCAATTGACGTGAGTTGGCGACTCGTGATCATGGAATGTACCTAGTTATCGTGGCCCCCGGGCTGAGTATCGGAGCTATTGTCGAAGGCAGCGGGATCTCGGTAAGTGGCAGGAGGATCCGCAATGGTGTGTGTGACCTACTACAGAGGCTCTTCGTGAATACAAACGTGATAGCAATGACATAGGACATGCGGAAAGCGACCATAAAAAGAAACTGGATACGACTGTACAGCATGACACAAGCACCTCCTCCCGATTTCGAACACTCGACATCAACTCCCAGCTTCTCACCTCGACGTCCATCTCCTTCGAATAATCACCCAACGATGCAAAGATCACTTTTACCATGTTCACATATCGCCGTGCCCATCCAGTTCCCTTGAACAACGACTTCGTGTAGTCCCAGTATTCTGGAACTGGAAAGTATCCCGCCGTCTCCCAGTCCACGATCCCCGTCACCTGCTGCGCTCCTGTCGGGATGGATCATTCGGTCGACGAGGATGTTCCGTGGGTTGAGGTCCGCATGTGTGAACACGATTTTGTGGTTCCGGCGGGCGGGGCGCAGGAGCGTGCTGAAAGCCGCTTCGTCCTAGAACGGTCCTACAATTGTGCCGCGATGTAGGAAAAGTCCCTATCGGCGAGCAGTTGTTCACAGTCGGCGAGCGGCATGCCCGGGAGCGTCGTCATGAGAAGGTAGGCTTGCTTATGGCTCCAATCCGCCTTCTTGACGATGGAGTCCAGCGGACATCTATGCAATGCTGAGCCGCTTCAAAACCTCTGTATTGTACTTCTCCATCTTGAAGTCATTGCACTCCCTGTCATGATCTGCGTTGCTACAGCTCGAGCATTCCTGCTCACCTACGACACCATCAATTGAATGGCCCATGCAAGGGTCCCCGACTTCGGTGCTCACAACACGAGTGATACAAAACACGTCTTGACCGTTGAGGATGCGCGCAGAGTCGAGGACTTGGAAATCACGCGGTTCATAGCGAGGGGCAAATGATGGCTCTGAGTCACTCGATGCCTTCGTGTTGAGGGAGAGACCATATATAATACAAGCACAGTCAGTAAATATATGACTGGGGAGGAAGGATCGAAAGGTCGCGCCGTGAGCGTCGCGTGGGCGTCGAAAAGCCCGTTGCCCGTCGACGCTTTATTTGCGCGTTGTACCACGGATGTTGGCTTTATGTCATGATGTGCCGCCCGGCAAATTGACAGCATTGCCCGACCTCCCGATAAGACCGCCCTAATAGTAGATAGCAGACGTCAGACAAGGATATCTATCCTGAGGCACGAAGGTTGAAGGAATTGTCTACATCTGCCTGGGGAGTGTGACGTTGGTCCAAGAGGAAGCGGTCACACGAGAAAGGGAAACGCGCACGAAGGGTCACAGAGGTAAAGGCTGCTCTTTTGATTCCAACGCTTGCAGCTCTACAGCTACAGGGAGGAGCTCCCTATATACGGGAGCGAGGGTACTATCGGGGTCCCGAGATACCAGGTGAGCTGTGCAGTAAGTATATGAATGAGATTAACAGGGACAGGTGAAGTGTATAGAATACGCGGGATGAATATAATACGCGCCCGCTACAATGCGCGGGATGAAGTGTGACGCGCCCACTAGCGACGGTCGACCTCCTACCAACCCACTGTTTGCAGGTCCCGTGCGGTAAGGCGAATTCAACTCGTTCAAGCAGGGCACTTGTTCATCACAGACTAGATTGTGTTTGTCAGTATGGATTGGCGGTCGCCCGAGGTTCAACAGGTGATATCCCAAGATTGAGGATGCGAATCTACTACACCTCTCGAAGTATCTACTTATGTCCTTCGTCTGTGGCGCTGTGGACCCATTGCATGCGGCGCGATGGGTGAGTCCAAGGTTGGCGACGGGAGAGGCTCACTCAGCGGTCTTCGAGTGGGCATACATAGTGAACTCAAGTATGTCTATTGTCGCCTCCGGCTCTTCCTAGTGCTAATACTTCTAGTCACGGAATACGGCCGTACACCACCGCCACCAGATGACACCATTCGGCGTGCTATCTTCAAACGAGACGGAGGGAGATGTTGCATCACTGGCAAGGCTGGGACCTTCCGAGATCCCGTCATCGTGGTGCCTATCCTTCCGTCTCCATCTGGTTGGGCCGCGGGTAATGTACGTCTGGCGCAATTACCATCTCTTAACGCTCATGGTCGATTCTGTAAGGATCATACTTTGGAGATGCTCAGCGTCTTCTTTGGATCGCAGTATCGAGACTGGTGGCTCTCTTACGCTAGGCAACCCGAGCGCATGTCGCCATATCAAAACCACTGGTTGGTCCGGAAATCCGCAGCCAAGGATTTTGCGAAGGGGCTGGAAAGGTTATGCCGATCGATGATCGAGGTAAGTGGCGACTTGTGACAACGTGTCCTTTGCACGTCATTTGACGCTGCAACCGTAGTTTAGAGTTGAAAAAATGATTTGGTCAGGCCGCATAATCCTATCGAGCTCGCCGGTGCAATCGCGCTACTGGGCGACTACTCACGGACTGGCATCGAGAAGGTAGACGCGCGTTTTATTGGCACACAGGCTCGACTTAGTAGGAGCATACAATTCCTCGAAGTTGCCAAGCAGGTCGCACCGGAAATTCTACGACCATCCATACCTCCGAAAGCACCTGAAGCTGAAGTTGGGATTGTATGGCATCCCGCTCCGCCTGGTGCCGAAAGGAACCAGTCCTCCCTGTCAGATCTCCCGGCGCGCGTGTTCCTCTTCATCTGGCGTTTATTTCCGAACAGACTCCGGATAGCCGCCTACGATTTACTGCGAGTCATCGGAGGGAGGCTCTACACAAAACCTAATTCCTATTCACCGGTCTGCAAACTGCCGTTTGGATTGTTTTTGAAGTATGGTGACGTCGCCAGGTCTCGCAACGAATTCAATGCCCTCCAGACAGTCTGGCAGCACACCTCTGTCCCTATCCCCAAACCGCTCGACTTAGCGGTCACAACAGTAAATCGGGATGAACAGGCGTACCTCCTCATCACGACGCTACCGGGAGTAACCCTCGCAGATTACGAAGTGTTCCTCACCGACAGGGATTGTGCATACATTTCCGCACAGCTGAAAGACTATTTCGCGCAGGTGCGCGCCATCCCGCGTTCCACGCCCGCCAACAGTCCGGGGATGGCTATCTGTGACACCCTTGGCTTAGGTTGTAAAGACAACCGGGTGGGGATCCTGTTGGGCCGTTCCCGGACGAGGCTGCTTTCAGCGCGCTGCTGCGCTTCCCGGACGACCCCGCCCGCCGCGGCCACAGAATACTGTTCACACACGCGGACCTCAACCCACGGAACATACTCATCGACCGAATAGTGCATCCTGACGGGATTGCCGGTTGGCAGGTGACAGGGATCGTGGACTGGGAGACGGCGGGATATTTCCCTGAATACTGGGACTACACGAAGTCGTTGTTCGAGAGGTTCAGGTGGACGGGGCGGTATGTGAACATGGTGAAAGGGATCTTCACAGCGCTGGGCGACTATTCGAAGGAGCTGGATGTCGAGGTGAGAAGCTGGGAGATTGGCGATGGCATATGATGCCGCGTCTGGCTATTTTCTGTGTATTGGTAGGTATCCGGGGCAGGTGCACAACGTTCACGTCCGCGATGTGTTCAACTGACATGTGTGTTGGATGCTGTCACGGTATCTCGCTCCGTTTCTTTTAAGCTTCGTGTATTCAATTGCTATGCCATTGCTATCGTATACGTCACTCGATGAGGTGGTGACCACCTGGACCCCACAGCACGTACATGGGGACGTCGCCATCGCTGCGAGGCGCACAGCCGCACTGTCAGTGACTGGGTCGGAAGAGGTATATTTACATCACGGCGCCTGCCCGGATCATAGAAAGGCTCGGAGCAATACAATCCTATACAACATGGTGTAACTGACGTAGGCCTTATTGTAATTATAGCAAGTTTACGACCCGATGAGCCAATGAGTGACGGAATGTATCGAGCGCTGATGCCTTTGATCGATCTATAATGTTGCTACCAAGCCTGCAAAGCTCAACGAGCTGATCACAGCCCGCCCTTCGAAATGGTGAACACCCTCCCTGCGGAATTCTATTCCGCCTTCCTGTCCGATGCGGCCAAGGAGAGAAAGCCTAGTCCAAGTGCGTAGCGCAGTCATTCCCCATTCCATGTGTCCACCGACCGCGTACCCCCTTAGTCCGTGGTCTCTATCCACTAGAACTACGTCCGGGCGTGATCTCACTCCTCGCCGGCAAGCCCAATGCGGCGACCTTCCCGCTCACTTCCATCAAGCTCACCTCGCGCTCCCCCACGGACCCTAGTAAGGAGATCGAAACTGAGATCAACGGGAAGGCCCTTGCGGAGGGATTGCAGTACGGCCCGACAGCCGGTCTACCGAGCCTGATAGAGTGGGTTACCGGTCTGCAGGAGAGGGAGCATGGCAGGACGAAGGGTGAGGGCTGGAGGGTAAGTGTTGGTGGAGGTTCGCAAGATGTAATCTATAAGGTAAGCCTTGAGCCTCGGCTTCATCCCTTAGGCCTTAATGCTCATATGCGTATGGTTAGACTATCGCAACGATGGTCAATCCCGGAGACAGCGTCCTCATCGAGAGTCCTGCTTATGCGTGGGTTGGTATACTCAACTCTGTGGGCTTCCCATCTGACGCTCCCGTAGCGGCGTCCTCCCCATGTTTCAAGCGCTGCACTGTGACCTCATCGGTACGTTTCTTTATGCTTACAACGATGTGCGAATGCCCATGAATCGCAGAGGTCGAAACCGATGCGGAAGGCATCAAGTCCAGCTCGCTTCTCTCGATCCTACAAAACTGGCCCGAGAATAAACCGAGGCCGAAGGTGCTCTACACCGTCCCTGTACGCATATTCTCTTCCTCTGCCCTGATGCGCAGGACTGAGCGCACATGCTTAGTATGGCGGTAACCCGACCGGGACGACTGCAACACTCCACAGGCGACGGGAGGTCCTCCAGCTGGCACGAGAATACAATTTTATAATCCTTGAGGGTGAGTTAACAGCCCATCTTACCCAGTTAGCATATATTTACATTCGCATAGATGACCCATACTACTTCCTGTACTACGGCGATGCCGCTCGGTACCCTTCCTACTTTGCGCTGGAGCTTGAACAACCAGAGGTCGGGCGCGTACTGCGGTTTGACAGTCTCTCGAAAATTCTCTCGTCCGGCATCCGCCTTGGTTTTGCCAGCGGGCCTGAGCCCCTCCTCCAAGCCATAGATATGCACGTACGTGCTATACCTGCCCTTTGCCGCGCAGTGTTCCATGCTTAATCATATGTCGACAGACAGCTGTCGCGAATTTACATACCTCCTCGCTCACTCAAGCGATCGCGTTTTCCGTCCTCGATGCGTGGGGCTACGATGGGTTCAAGGCGCATACGGAGACCGTATCGCGGTTCTACCGCGAGAAGCGCGACGTATTTGAGCGCGCGATGCACCGCCATCTGACCGGGCTCGCGGAATGGAGTACGCCCGAGGCAGGGATGTTCTTCTGGTGCGCCTTCTATCCCCATCCTCATTTAGCATGCATTGCGCAAGCATGACTATAGAGTTCTTCTCGCGCAATGCTTGCCAACCTCGCCGGGGTAATTTCTGAGATGACTACATAGGTTCAAGCTCCTACTCGCGACTAATGGCGAGGAAGGCGACTCCGAGAGCATCATCCGGACCAAGGCGTACGAGCGCGGCGTGCTCGCGCTGCCGGGGACAGTATTTTTGCCTCGCGGTGGAAAGACAGCGTACGTACGCGCGAGCTTCAGTTTGTTGGGGGAAGAGGAGGTCGATGAGGCTGTGAAGAGGCTGAGAGAGACTATTCTTGAGGTGCGGGCAGCATAGTGGGCGGTGCAGTTCATGAGAAGTTGTGGTACTACTACTGTCACAATCACCGCAGAATGACAAGTTCTATGTTGTGGAGTCCCTGGTCAACGTTGCAAACATGAGACAAAAGACGCGCGGTTATTTAAGTTAGGTTCTGATGCCGGAGCATCAAGCATCGTGGCAGTCACCTATATAGTTGCACCGGTGACTGGATGGGCTGAGGGTTCCTTTGCTTTACCCCGTGGCTCGCTGTCTCAGTATGTTTCCCTGTTTTCCATGTGTATCATACGCAATTGACTAGGACGGCACCGCTTTGCATGAACTTCAGTATCAGCAATCTTCATATCCACATATGGCGGGATTCCTTTTGAACGGCCCGGTGGAGAGGATTCTCCAGGAGACCGATTTGAAACGCCAGCTTCACATCGCAGTCACAGCTATCGACACTGCACTAGAAGTGATCACACACGAGAGCGTCCGCAGTCTCCACACAATCAGTGACGATGTGCACGCCATACTCCTATGGCTGCGGATACTGCTCATTCTCTTCGTTGTGTGGTACGCATTGCGGCTCCTCGTGTGGATGCGCGGCGTACTGGTTGTGGGACTTCGGACGGTGCCGGAAGTCAAGGTGTCCACGGCGGTAACTCAGCCTGTCGCAGAAGGCGGTGATGCTAGGAAACAGAAGGGCAAGTTGGCGGAGTAGCGAGATGAAGAAAGAACGAAGGGCGAGGGTTGGGATCGAGCGACTCGGAGCGACTTGCGGGGTCCCGATGCCTTGCAGCGCTGGTCAGCTTCAATACTATTCCTTTGTAGCGTGGCGATGACTTTGGGCCGGTATTTGTGGAAAGTATACGATCAGTACACGCGACCCAGCTGAGGGAGCATATGGAGAGAGAGGACAAGGTACGACGGCGGGCGGAGAGCATATTTATACGCCACGATGTCCCACTTCGATCGGCCGGTCAGCCATCCCACCCGCTGTCTCGATCGAACGTCCGCGTCAGCCCCAGCGATCTCAATCGTCGAGTTGGCGTCAATCACCGATGGCGGGAATGTTCACGCCATAGTAGGGTCGGACTGTTGTATGCGAGCAGTTAGTGTTGGTGGCCATATGACCACATCGTGTTGCTCACCAGAAGATGTGGATGCCGTCAAACGTGCGATTTAGGACAAGTCTGCAGCAGTATGCTCCTCGGGGCTATCGGTAGATGCTACGGCATCTGTGTCGTTGACTGTCGACAAACATATCTCTTGTAGGCTTGCAGTTGTGTTGACTCGCTAGAAGAGCCACTACTGACGCAGACGTCTTACGTGCATCCATGCTCTCCGCCAAGAATCCGAAAGGCCCAAGCCCGCACTCCAACATGCCTCTGCCAACGATATCGACTTTCTGCCGCCGCGGCCTACTCTGCGAGCTTATGTCAAGTATCCCCGTCTTGCTTGCGGACACACCAGCATTCGATATTCAGTTCTGATGCTAGCGACCGCTGTGCTGGGAACATGGGGATCTCTTGAGGGTGCGAGAGGAAGACTGCGTCGGTGCAAGGCACATCGGGGAGACACGGTTTGGGTCGCGGTCACATGTAGTGTGCTGTTTGGTTACGTAAACAATGCAGCGACGTATTCGGGTGTCGCTGGTGGGCCACTGCGCGCACCGACTTCTCTTCCCCAACGCACACAATTGATGATCCAACATGGCCGTTGTCAGTCCCTCGCTTCGCAGCGTGCTCCCTATCTCACCATGCTTTGTGCTCGCAGGAAACCTACGGACGTAATAGACAATCCATCGCCGATTTGGAACAGGAGCTCTACACCATATTTGAAGACCACCCGCGCGCACACCCTGGCGAAAGTGGCGACCCCGTCATTCCAGCTGACGCTCTCGTTGATGTTCTTCGTGCCTTTTCCTACAACCATGACGCTGTAGAGCTCATGACACGCGAAGAAGAGGACCAGCTCGTCCAACTCGTCGAGAGCAACCCCGGACTTGCTGTAACCCCCCAAGTTCTCCTCCAGTTCATCGCAATGCGGACTAACCACAGCCCCGACGACTCGCCTCCCAGCGAGGAGTATGATTTTGCACATCGCGGGCGTTCGGAGGAGCGCAACTATGACTATGATGGCTCCTACTCGCGGTCGTCTAGCCAAGACTCGAGCGGTACGTCTGTCTGGAGGTCTTCTTCGCGGCCCAATTCACGGCCACCCTCTCGTGGGCCTACCACGCCAACTTCCCGCGACTCGCCGTTCGACGCGTCACGCCGGCAACGATCAACACCTCTTACCAATGGCGCCCCCTCTAGCTGGACTCGTCGGCCACCACCGTCGCGACGGCGAAGTGATGCTAGTCAGCACAACAGAACACTAAGCGATTCGGAGGTAAGAGGCACATGCTGGAAACGCGTGTATCAGCAGCTCACAGGTGTGCCTAGTCATCAGCAGGGCCCAGTGCCTTCCAACGTACACCGAGTCGGTCTCGAGCACCATCCAACCCGATATCACCCACGTCATCCGTAGGCTCCCCTCCTTTCGCTGCTCCCATCTCCCGGCCACATTCACGTGCTCAATCTCAACCACAATCTCACTTTGCATCCATTGACCATGCCTTCGGCGACTACCATCAGTCATCGCCAGAGCGTGACAATGAATATCAGCAACAAGCACCATCGGGCCTCATTTCGCCCCCTCCTTCTGACCTCTCAGATTCGTACGACGAGGACTCATTCGCCAACACCATCAACTCCCTGCAGATGCCACGGACATCTACAGACTCAGACTCGGATGAGGACGATGACGCATCTGTATTGGGTTTGATCATGGACCGTTCTGCCGCTTCGTCGACAATCTCGCTCGACTATGAGCAACGCATCGAGGCGTTGCAGCGAGTGAATACCGAGCTGGGACGGAAGCTAGTTGACGCGGAGCGGATGCTACAAATCAAGCTCGCAGAGCACGAAAGTGAGCTAGAGGACATGGAGAGTCGTCTCGAAGAGTTCAAGAGTGAGCTGAGTGCCACGAAGCGTGAGGAAAAGGAGCTCCGCTCCAAGGAGGTGTGTGTGGCCTGGGGCAGCTGACGCCACTCCAACACTCACCGAACATTTTCCGTAGCGCACGAACCAGACGCAGATATCGGTGCTTGAGTCTGAAATCGCGAAGCTGCAGAAGAGCCTGGAGACGGCGCGCGCGTCATATCAGAGCTTGCAGAAGCAATACCAAGAGCAGTGCGCCGAATCGGAGCGGTACCGGAACACCTTGCGGCGGCGGGACGAGGAGATCAAGGACCACAAGGAGGCGGCAAGTCTGCAGCAAATCGAGGCGGCGAAGTGGGCACGGGAGCAGGCAAACTATGAGGATCGCATCGCGTTCATAGAGAGCGAACTCACCATCGCACAGCAGGCGCAAGTGCAGCTGGACGAGCAGAAACAGGAGAACATGATGCTCAAGGAGACGATCGACCGTATGCGCTTCGATATGGACGAGATGCGCAACAGCGCGGCCAACATCGCTCAGGGAGGTTCCGGTACCGCGAGTGTGCGCGGGAGCGTGAGCCGCAGCTTGGGTGCGGAGCTCTTGAGCAAGATGAAGGACCTGACGGAGGAAAACGATGAAGAGGAGGAGGAAGAGGTTGAGGAGACTATCATGAGTCCCAGTCCCGAGGACAATGATACAGAAGGCGAGGATGTTGTCGAGACGATCATCACGCGCACGAAGCGGGTAAGCTGTTCGTATATATGCAAAGCAGCACAAAGTTGACCCATCTTGTGTGCCCCTGCAGAAAGTCGCCAGTCGTGCGCGGCGGCTGGAGACGATCAAGGTGGACGAGGTCAAGGAGTACTCAGACACTGGTGTTCAACACGAATTGTCAGAATACACTGCTTCGCGGGACGCGCAGACCGACCCCGAGCCCAGGGTTATCACCGCATCCTTCAGTATTCAGACCGAGGAACGCCATGTTGCTTGTATGGACATCCAGACCGACCCAGAGCCAGAGCCAGAACCCGAGACTAGGGAGATGGTCAGCATGGAGATTCAGACGGATGAACCAGAGCTCGCTCCTACAAACACGCTGGGATTGGAAGACATCGACTCCATGGCATCGTCGTCTTCTACCCTCCTTCCGCCCACACCCAAGCAGAAGTCAGAGGAACTACTTGACCATGAGACCGACTTGCCTCCCGACTACCACCAAGTCACCTCCCAGGAGCGCGAGGAGCTCGCTATACGCGTCGCAGAGGAGACGGTCAAGCAGTGGCACCATGGTCTCAAGCTCCCAATTCAGCCCATCCCCGGCGGCGTCTCTCTGGAGACCGCGGAGGACTGGAAGGCTCTGAAGGAGGAGCTCGGCGTCGAGTGCTCCGTCATTGACAAGCTCGTCGAGGAGTCCCAGCGCAACGGGGGCGGGCGTCGTGACAGCGAGCGCGCTGGCCGACGCAAGAGCAGCCGGTTCTACAACATATATAACACTTACGTGTACGGCGGTGACTCCGAGGGCTCGTCCATGCTCTCGACGAGCCAGCTCCTGTTCTGCGTCGGCGTGTCGGCAGCGGTTGCGTTCGTCGTCGGGCAGGCGACTGCCCCGCAGTACGCCATCCCGGGCGGCCTCACGCCCTACGACCGTGCCGCGTGGTCGAGTTTCAACTCCATACGCGCCACCGGTGAGGGCTTCCCGGGCGACGGCGCTGCCGTCTGGGACTTCATTGGACGAATTGGAGGGGGTGCCGCGAGGACCCTGCGGGGTTGGCCGATGTGATTTCGGTCCAGTCTCTGAACATGTTGTCATGTTGTATATGTGTGCATAGTTGCATGCCTGCAGGTATCCTCCCGCCACTCCTTTAACGACCATTGACACTCATTGCTGTCCATCTCTGTTTGCTATTATGTTATGACCTTGCCATCTTCTGACCTTCCTACCCGAGTTCTAGAGCTTCTGTAGTAATAGGGGTCTTATATGCGCATTTTGCCGCCGCACGACGATGATACCATGATACATATTGGTACCCATGTCGAGGATGTATGTTACAGAGGATGTATAACAAGCATGGCTATGCGCTCCTGTCGCTCGGCGGCGCCAGGCTAATTCTATACAATGATTGTGTGGATGTAATGTCGAATGGGACTAGGAATGCTAGAAAAATGGGTAACAAGATGCCGGATGGTACGTGGGGGATACAGCGACATGGTGGTGGGGTGTCAAAAAGGAAGGGATATGTCTAGGCTAGGGGTGAGAGTAGTGAGTCGAAGAAAGGATATCCTGTCCGTCTATGTGAACTGCAGCAGAGCGTCCATCGCATACCTACACACCAGATCTCAGACTATGTACAGATCATGGGCCGTTCTCTATGGGGTGTATCCGGGCCGCCACGCACGGGCGACATCTCGGAAGCCGACTGCGAGGACCGACGTCCTCGCAGCTCGAGGCGCACCTCGCCGTCTTCCTCGCTCTCTTCATCTTCCTCCCGGTACCGCTGGCTCGTGCTCAGTTGCCGGTCCACCTCCACGCCGTACGACGATGCGTCGTCGTCGTCGTCGTCGTCTTCCACTGAGGAGTTGTCATAGTCATAAGGGTCGGCGCCGGCTGATGCCATAGAGACCTGCACGGGATTGAAGGACACCTGGGCGAGAGGACTAGTTGCACGGGAACGTATCTGTGACTGACGGGCGAGGGAAGCGTCGTGGACTACGGGGTCAGGGGCGGATGGGAGCTCTCCTGCATCGGTCCGCTGCAGGATTGCATGTGCGACGGACATCGTCGCACACGCAGCCGGGGTGGCGGCGTGAGGACCGTTCAGAGATGCAATCGAGGATACGGTGCTCAGCGCACCGCTGGTCGGGATGGATAAGACAGGGCTCTGCGCGATCCCACCGGCGCCGAGCAAAAACGTATCATTATCCAGGGCGTCGTCCGCACGGTCAGCGGAGTAAAGACTCATCACGTCCTCCGACGGCCGCGCGTAGTCCGCCATCTCGCCTAAGCTCGCCGCACGCATCGCGATGTTGAGCTGTCCGCTCGCCGTGCTCTGCCTCGACGGTGCGACGGTGTTGAACGCGTCCTCGCTCCGCCGGGCTAGTCGCTGTCCACTCCGCCACCTGGGCATACTCTGATAGGAGCTACCGCTGGACGGGGTCTGGTCGACCGGAGTCGTAGGCTGCCTGCGGAACGGCAGCTTGAGCCAGTGCGTGAGCGATAGCCGGCTCGGTGGACGGTCCTCCGGCGAGGAGCTCTCCATGCTTGGGCCTGACGCAGAGATTGGCGATGGTTGTGGTGACGAGGCACGCGATGGGCGCAGGTTTGACGTCAAGGAGCCCCGCCGCCCTTTCGGTACGTGTGCCGCCAAGTGCGTCGTGTCCCAAGTCGACCAATCTTGTGGGTACATGTACTCGTGTGCGTGCCGCGAGCCTACATCCGTCGTGGATTTGTTCCGTGCGGCGTCGCGGGTTTTGCTCTTGTCTCTCCGCCGACGGTGCTGTGGAGCACCCGTTGTTGACCGATGCCGCGACAGAGAATAAGTGGGCGCGGACCTCACACCAACATGTTTGTACTTCTTGTACTCGTCTGCTTCTGATTTCCGAAACGAACGGGTGGGCCGGACGCCTTGCCAGAGTCGTAACAGAGGTTTCGTCCAGCGGAACCGTACCGAAGACATGGCAGAGCTGGTCTCATCGGCAGTGGGCTCCAAGGACAATGCCGGCTCGAGCCGCGTCTCGCGCAGCCAACCCTCTGGGTTCTGCATGTCACGCAGTATCCAGGGGTGCCGCTGTTGAGCCGTCAGAACATCTTCTATCATACGTATAACATGGGCACAAACCTTCACTTGGTCAAGAGTGATCCGTTTGTGGGCGTCCTTGTCCAGTAAGCCGTCCAACAATTTCACGGCGAGATAGCCGTCCGTCTCCTGACCTCTGGACAGCGGACGTTGATGCCGTCCGCCGGTCTCGATGTGGTCGACGCCCATCGTCGGGTCCACTGCCCAATCCTGCCGCCGAATGATCTGGTAGATTTCGTACTCGCGGTCTGCTTGAAATGGGAGGTGGCCGAACAACAGGCCATACAAGGTCACGCCGAAGGCCCACACGTCGATGGCCTTCGTGATAGGTTGCCGGCGTCGCATGCGGGCAGTCGCCCTCCCGCTCGTCTCGTTGACGTTGACCGTGGAAGAGGAAGCAGTAGGGTCGGAAGTGTCGCTCACAATCTCAGGTGCGAGGAACATCGGTGTACCTGCCGTCTTGGATAGGTCCGTGTCGTCCATGAGAATGGGGTCTTCGTCGGCAGGGCCGACCATACCCTGGCCGGCGGCTGCCAGACGTTGAGCATACGAGAAGTGCGCGACACCGAAGTCGGCAATCTTAACCGTCCGTCGATCAGCTGTCCAAAGTAGGTTGGAGGGTTTGATATCTCGGTGTATGATACCTTGGTGATGCACTGCACGAAGGTCAAACAAGGTTGGTAGCTAGAGACGAAGATAGAACGCACAGTACTCGAGACCCAGGATGACATCGCGGCATATGCGTCGTGTTTGATCCACACGTAGCACCGGCTCACCGTCGTTCGTCCGCCACTTGATCTCTCCGCCACCCAGATACTCCATGACTACCGGAAGCAAAGACGGGTTAGCTCTGCGAAGCATCACAGGGGAGCCTTTAGCAGGTATAATGTCGTCACTGCGTATTGCAGCCGAGTACAGTCTGACACACTCTGTCAAAATGACCGTGTCCCGTACCACGACTCATTCCAGTGGAATAAGGGCACAAGCGCGTAGCTAGACGGAGGCATGCATACAACCAGCGAGTGCAGGGGGGCAATAGGAAGGACGGGATAACGTATAACATACCCATGTAGATCTTCTCGTGGAGGTTGTCGTCTATGACTTCGAGCAGCTTTACTATGTGCGGATGATTGCACTTCTTCATGATCGCAATCTCCTTGCGAATCTTGTGCTCCGTCGTCCCGAGCTTATCGGTGAGCGGGAGGTGCGGAGAAGTGGGGAGGTTCTGATTTTGCTTCCGGAACTTGCTCATCTTATCCGCCTTGGGGTTCTTTCGTTTCACAACTTTCAAGGCCTGCGTAGTGTGCGCCGGTGCAAGGGAAGGCCGTGCTGAGCAAGTGCAAACAGCTGGGCAAGTCGGATGGAGCGTACCACAAGCATGTTGTTCTTGCGCGTGTCCCGCGCCAGATACACCTCGCCGTGCTGACCGACGCCCACGCGATGGTCGAACTCGTAGTGATTAACCATCCTCCGGTTCCACTCGCGGTTTGTGGTTGCATGAATTTCGTGCGTCATGATGACAGCAGCAGGCTGGATGTCGGTGGGGTGCTGGGGGACCGTCTTGTCGCCACCAGCGCGGTAGCGAGAGGAAGAGGGGCCACCACCGTCCGTCATGGCGGCTGCGAGCAAGGGGGAAGAGGGCGGAGGAGAAGGCAGGGGAGGGACAGGAGAAGGACTTTATGGAGGCGAGCGAGCGACACTCCACGGTGGGAGGCGAAGGGTCGGGCGCCTGTGTGTTGAATTATGCCCTCGTCCAGACGCCGGGCGAGATCCAGCGGCGATCTGACTAGCCACTCATTCTTCAATTCGTCTTCCTGCCGCCGTAGTCCCAGCTCACTGCCTCCGCATCTCAGCGCTACCATTTCGATCTCCCAACTTACGGCACCCCCGACGTACATAACAGACTTATATCACACCCTCTCCCAGAATACAGTTTATCGATAGCGGCAGAAGTTCTCTCTCCGCTTCTCCGTCCCAACTGCCTAACCCATCCCAGTTGGAGGTCTCCTCAGCGAGGGCACGTGCACTTGTCCTCTTCTTTCACGTCCTTCATCACCTATCCCGCCAAATTCGTGTCAGTGACGATGATGGACCACCAGCTGTGCGGACGCCGGGCGGATAGCGCTGGCCCTCGCCGATCACTGCGAAGCGAGTGCAATGGGAAGGCACAGGAACAACCGCTGCACTTCTCTCCCCATTGCCCTCGAGAGCCGTCCCATCCGAGTGCGACGCACATCAGGGGCTCAGTGGCAATTGCATATGCGCTCTGGACAGCCCATCGCTGTAAC
Source organism: Fomitopsis betulina (assembly GCA_022606075.1). Taxonomy (NCBI): domain Eukaryota; kingdom Fungi; phylum Basidiomycota; class Agaricomycetes; order Polyporales; family Fomitopsidaceae; genus Fomitopsis; species Fomitopsis betulina. The sequence continues at coordinate 317,337 of JABYQK010000008.1, read as the reverse complement.
AGACGTCGCCGCGCTGCACGATGTGATCCCAATATCAAGTACTAGATGAGAGAAGGGGAAACCCACCGACTCGACGTGCTTGCCGCATCCCTGTAACATTGCAAAACGTAATGTCAGCGCGATGGCCACATGTCTGTAGCTATTCTTGCCAGAAGGGGGAGAAAAGAATACATCAACGCCCGGCTAGCCTTCAGTGGCCCTCCGGCGGATCAGCGCAGTCGCAGGGAGGCCGTACGAGGATCGCGCGATCTAGTTACCGGGGGCGATGTGGGGAAATGACGCTGGAGATCCGAATCCCTACGTACCTTCCAAGTCGTCTTGCCACATTTTCCGCACTTTACCGGGAAGCAGGCATTCACGGGCGCGGAGGTTTCGAAGAACACCATCTGTGCGGAAATTAGGCGAGATTCGTGGAGATCGAGCGGAATCATTTACCTTGCTACTTTGATGAATATCTGAGCTGGAAGGTGGTTAAAGAAGTCGATGGAGGAGGAATCTGCCGTGATCGTTGAGGATGGAAGGAGGGAGCATAGTATCATGATAGGTCAGTCCGAGCACGCAGACTTGCAGACAGTTTGTTTCCGCTCACCAACGTGGTAGACGATAGTGTTTCCAGATGATAAGTATCACCGAACAACGATTGAAGAGCGCTTTAACGAACCTGCTAAATGGACTTGGTGGTAGTAAGGAGGTTGAAAGCGCGCGAGCCGAGCGAAGGGTTATGCTCCTGCTCTGCGTAAGCACGTCACGGTCACGTGTCTCCTAACTGTTCACAAGATTCATTACTTTGAACATTTGCTGGTACATGTCCACTGGCCAGCGTAAGAACTGCGTGGAGATCCTGTTCCCAGTCCCCGTCCCACCAACTGCCTCGTGTGTGCGCAGCCGAAGGAGTGTTGACAGATGGATGAGAGTGCTTCTCAAAGGTCGAGGCTTCCCGCGAGAGGGCTTTCTTTGGCGAGAAACTATAGAGTTCAGTGACACCAATCAGATGCGACCAATCTGAAGGCAACGTACCACACAGCTTCGGATGCCTGCTTAGAAAGATAAACTCTCGTGATATGCATATGATTCCCGCGGCAAGCTCCATAGGCGCCGCGTGCCTACGATGCATCTGGCAAATTGAGTGCGTACTTTTGGGACCGTCCAGCTCGTCCTCTCATTATATCCGCCGGCAATAGCAGAGACGAAGGCCTCATACTGCACACGCAGCAACTGTACCGTAACGTCTCGGTCGTAAAAAAACACACCGCTGGTATTCTCGAGGTGGCCGTAACATCGCTGACCCGATTAGACGGCTCAGGCCGTCGTCACGAAGCACAATCTACGGTGCAATTGCGGATCAAAAATCGGGGTGGGTAAGTAAGTAGACCCCAGTAGTTGGTTCACGACGACGCTGATCCTTCAAAACAGTGCGTCAAAGTTCACATACGAGAGGAGCAGATGGCCCCACGACTACTGCATTGTGAATGGGGAGGAGTTCCTCGCGACAGATGCTGTCGACTGAACAGTTCCAGGCACGCAATCCAAGAGGATCGAAGCCCAATATGAAGAGACCATGAGTCGATGGAGCTTACTTAGACTACGCGCCAGTGCGCCCCAGCGCCCGATCGTGCTAAACAATGCGCGCGATCAATTTAATAAACCTATCTTCAGCGAGCCAAGGTCGAACGACCACAGCACGGTGTCGTACCAGTCATGGTAGCACGCAGCTACCAACCGCCACCATCATCCATCAGCCATGGCCGCATGATTGTCTTGTTCGGGGGACTGTTCAATACATACATAAGCTGGGTGAATTTGGAGTAGCTCCACATGCGTCAAATCTGTTTGGTGGCCCGCCTCGCCTCAACGATCACCTCGCGGAGTCGACGCAACGCTTCGTTGACCTGGGATTCTGGCAGCAGGCTAAACGACGCGCGGACGTATGCCGTCTTGCGTGGGTTGGGGTAGAATACCGCGCCAGGAAGCGCGAGGACGCCCCGCTCCAGGGCCGTCGTGCGGACGAGATAGTCCGAGTCGCCTTCTGATTCTCCAGCGTTTCCCTCCGATCCGGGTTCATATAACAATATCTTGAACCTGCGTGACGTAAATCGAAGTTTCATGTATCAATAAATGTGATCCATCGAGCGGAGCAGAAATGGGGCGGTGAAGGGGAAGGGCGAAAGCAGAGACCCACCAGAAGAACATCCCAGCCTCAGGTGTAGCCCATTCGGCCAGCCCCGCCAGGTGTCTCTGCATTGCGGCTTCGAAGACGTCCCGCTTCGCGCGGTAGAAGTCTGCCACGCGTGCAGTGTGCGCAGTGAAGCCGTCGTATTCCCACGTCGACAGAACCTTGAGCGCGATCATCTGCGAGAAGGACGACGCCTGAAGGTTGACCGACATGCTCTAGATGCATCCGAGTCGGTAGAGAAAATGATTCATTAAGTCTGGATGAAGAACACGATGTGATCATCATGGACGTCAGACTTACGTGCAGGTCCATGGCTTTCAAAATGGGCTCGGGCCCAGATGCAAAGCCGACGCGTAGCCCGGACGACATGATTTTCGATAGGCTGTCGAAGCGCAGTACGCGCCCGACTTCGGGCTGGTCGCGCTCGAGGGTAAAGTAGGATGGCGGCCGGTCAGTCGGTCCGAAGTAGAGGTTGTAGTACGGATCATCTGCGGTAGGTGATCATTTACTTCACCGCCAGAACCGGGAACATGGCACTGCGCACTTGCCTTCCAAGATGAAGAAGTCGTGCTCTCTGCTCAGGGCTAGAACCTCGAGGCGCCGCTCCAGAGTGGCAGTGATCCCGGTGGGGTTGGAGCCATACTAAATGCGACCATGTGTCAGGACTTCGCGTTCGTGATCATTTACGTAGGTGACGTACTGGAACAGTGTAGAACAACTTCGGTTTGGGTTTTGACGATGGCCAATTCTCGAGGATCTCGCGCATGGTATGAGAACAGACGCCATGTACATCCGTCTCCACCTCTGTGCGGCTCAGTGACACATCAACCTTGAATTGACACACGACCGACCGATCATCTCAACGTCCAGGTTTTGGAAGATGGTCAACGTCCCTCTGCCAAAGATTAATGAGTGGTCAATATATCAGTCATGCCAGCCTACGCATAAACGGGGGTTTCTACTAAGACGGCGTCTCCAGGATTCAGCAAGGCATTTACTCCCTGCAGCAGTGCATTTCAAACTGTCAGTCGCCGTCAAGATGGCCGATGACGACTAACCTTGAAAATCATATCCTGTGAGCCAGCCCCAATAGTGACCGTCCACCCCTCTCCTTTGTGACGACCGTGAAGGCGTTCCTGAAGCCCAATAATCCATTCGCGGAGGGCAGGAAGACCATTGGTGAACGTGTATTGCAAACCGACGTGCAGCTCTTCGTCCGTGAGCTGCATAGATACCTCACCACCCGGGGATATGGGATCCCGTATGTTGAACTGCATAGATGTAATTGGGAATGTCTCCGAGTTCGGTTTGCCGGCGAGGAGCGAGATGACACCGGGGCGGCTCTCCAGCGGCAGGAGAGCCCGTACTGATAGAAATTGTGTCAGGGGATACTTTAATCAATGAGGTAGTACTTACTCCCGTCTTCTCTTCTACGAAGTGCCGCATGCGAGAGCCTCGGTCGGTAGAATGACGGCGGTAAAGCCTTTGCTGCGATACCGGCCTTGACATTGTTATGTATAACTTGGACAGGTACACCATCAGATGTAGAGTCGGCCATCTGGAGACAGAAGGACGGGGCGACAGAGTGTATACATGTCTTTATGTATACCACAAGCGAGGAATGAGTCAGAGCGTTGCGCCTTTCAGGCGTGCTTGATTGATTGTTCATGACTCACATGAGTCGGTTTTCAATGAACACCGACTTGGGGTGAGTCAATTGTGAGACAAATTTTGCCAATACAATCCAAAGGTGAAACCGAATGCACTATCGGAGGGCAGCGGGTATTCTGTGTAGCTGCCGCTCAGTTCCACAACACCTGCCTTTCCCGGACGTAGTCACTTTGGCTAGTCAATGATCTGCGCTACTGGCTTTCTTATGCGTGGCTTGGGGAGGGTGCGTGTGAAGATATTTGCGCAGGAGGTCTTTGAAGATGCAGGTGCAAAGATTCAAGGATAGAATGTTTTGTTAAATCATCACGAGAAATGTCATAGGCGCCAGAGGGGCGCCGGGGACAGCCAAGGGATCTTCAGCCACAACTGTGTTTGGTAGAGTTTGTTCGCGGGCTGAGGTACTAGCAAACTCTAATTCTCAGGATACACACAACCGCGTCCAGGCTTCGGCGCCGTCAAGACTTCAAGACTATCCTCAACAATGGCCTCCCGCCCGACCGTAAACGTTCGCTCGACCTCTGGGGGTGCGTCGCGCAGCTGGTGAGGTGAACGCAACTAATGTAGTACTTTTCATCCAGAGGCTTCGAGCTCGCTCCCGCTTCCTGCGGTCCTTACCGCCCCGATCCGACTTGATGTCGTGCAGCAGGTGCACAGTGAGTAGCATTGTCTTGCAAAGGCCAGAAAAAATACTCTAACCCTCGTGCAGAGAGCATCGCGAAGAACAAGAGGCAGGCGTACTCCGTTAGCGAGAAGGCTGGCCACCAGACTAGTGCCGAGTCCTGGGGTACCGGTCGTGCTGTTGCGCGTATCCCCCGTGTCGGTGGTGGAGGTACCCACCGCTCCGGCCAGGTATGCAGCTTGGTTGTCACTGGTCGCGCCCGCATTGCTTACAGTAAGGATAGGCTGCCTTCGGTAACATGTGCCGTGGTGGTCGCATGTTCGCGCCCACCAAGATCTGGCGCAAGTGGCACGTAAAGGTGAACCAGGGCCAGCGCCGCTTCGCTACCGTCTCGGCACTCGCTGCGTCCGCGCTCCCGTCGCTCGTTCTCGCCCGCGGCCACCGCATCGAGGAGATCGAGGAGGTTCCCCTCGTCGTCTCTTCTGCCGTCGAGTCGTTCAAGAAGACCAAGGAGGCTGTCGCCCTCCTCAAGTCCCTGAAGGCGTACTCCGACGTCGTCAAGGTCTCCAACTCGCGCAAGCTCCGCGCGGGTAAGGGCAAGCTCCGGAACCGTCGTCACCGCCAGCGCCGTGGCCCTCTCGTTGTTTACAACGAGGACAACGGTATTGTCAAGGCGTTCCGCAACCTCCCCGGTGTTGAGATCGTCAACGTTAAACGCCTCAACCTACTTCAGCTCGCGCCCGGTGGTCACCTCGGCCGCTTCGTCATCTGGACTGAGAGCGCTTTCGGCCTCCTGGATGAGGTCTTCGGTACCTTCGACAAGCCCGCGGTTTACAAGAAGAACTTCACGTAAGTTAGGTCGATCAGATCGTACACATCATGCTCATGCATCTCTTCTAGGCTACCCACCGCGAAGATTAGCAACCCCGACGTCACCCGTCTCATCAACTCGGATGAGATCCAGTCCGTTGTCCGCCCCGCGGGCCCCAAGCACCAAAAGCGCCCCTGGACGCAGCACAAGAACCCCCTCGTCAACAAAGCCGCTCTCTTCCGCCTGAACCCCTACGCGAAGACCATCCGCCGCCAGGAGCTCCGTAAGTGCACTGTCGAATCATGGCAGACATCGGTATTCACAGAGGCGGTGCAGTCAAGCAGGAGCGTGTCAAGGCACAGAAGGACAAGAAGAAGGCCAAGAAGCCCAAGGCTGCTGGCGAGACTTTCTTGAACACCCTCTTCGCTGCATAAGCAGGCACGAGAGGTTGAAGGGCGGGTCGATGCTATGCGTTCTGGCACCTATGATCAGACTTATCGTTGTTACAACATTCCCATGTCTTTTTATGACGCATGCTGTTGATTGCTGCTGTATGGCAAACGACATCTGCGTGGACTGAGTTGAGCGAGACGAAGCGTGTCCGCGCCGAGGTGGGTGTATCTACAGTGAGAAGAAGATTGGATGTGCGACAGGACGAGAATCGGGTGTGGGCTACCGTGCGCGGTATATGTGAAGGATGCTGCGAACGTATCAAATCATAAGGAACATGGGGCATGTTAACGTTACAAGTAGACAACCTGGATGAGTGAGAACGTGACTAGTTGCGAGTTCATGTGTATGCAGTGATTGATCAGCGCGTCGTTCAGAAAGCCCGCCTCGCACCAACTGAGGGGATTCTCGCCGTCGGGGCCGATGTCTTCCTCGCCCCTGCGCTAGGCGCCGGCAGTCGGGACGCCGGCCTGGGAAGTGCTGACGAAGGAGGCTTGCTCGACGGGATACCACTGGCTGCGGGGGCCTTCAAACCGGAAGTACCCGCAATCCTCGCAACTACGCCAGCACCCGTGGTACGACCAATGCTAGTGGGCCGGGCTGCAGCAGGCGCACTGCTCGTCGCCGTCTTCTGCGCCCTCGCGGCGACGGTTGCCGCAGCCTTGAAGGTCTGCAACGGGGGCTGCGCCCGCTGACCCTGCTGCAGATTCGGGCGCTGCAGGCCGGCGGCAGCAAAACGCGCCGAGGCCTCACGGGCGAGTGACATGCGCGACTTCGCTTGGGTTGTCGAAGCCGTGGTGCGCGCCGGACCGATGGCGGGGGCAGGAGGAGGCCGAACGACGACGCGGTTGTTCATGATCTCTGCGCCTGCCGGGGGACGCTGCACGCCACGGACGACAGTCCTTGATCGTACGGGCTCGGGAGCGGCAACTTTCTCTTCATTGGCGCTGGTCACAGAGTCGTTCGCGACGCTGGTGTCGGGTGAGGCAGAGCGCGCCCTCGAGGAGCCTGTGCTCCCACTGGACACCGATGGTCCTGAGCTAGTCCCAGAATCCGTGCGCCCGTGCACATTCCAAGTCTTTTTCAGTATGCGGAGCGCGGGGACTGGCGCGGGCGCGACGGGCGTCGGGGACGGCGACAGCTCGCGGAACACCGGAGCGGGGGATGACCCCGCCAACATTGAAAGGGATCGGCTGCGGTCACGCTTGGTCAGCGTGGCACTGTTGCTCGACGTAAACGATGGCGCGACTTCGAACACTTTGGGCGGTGTCTCGATGATTGGGCTGGATGCCGGAGTGACCTCAAAAAAGGGTTGAGTCCCTTCGTCGGCACGAGCCTCCTCGGGACGTGATGTAAGAGCAGCGTCTAGAGTGTCTCAGCGAGACACTCGGAGAGAGCACAAGCAAGACCCATACCTAGTTCCATGGCATTGATATCCTTCCGGCTCTGCTCCGCTCGCTCAAATGCATTCGCGGCCGCCTCCATCTTCTTCATCTCGGCCGCCATATCGAACACCTCGTCTTCATCGTCGCCAGCCACCCACATTGAGTCACCAGCCTGGAAGGAAATCCTGTCATTCAGCAGGTCGAACGACAGCTCTGCGGACTGCATCTGCATGCAGAAGGACGTCTGCAGGTCAACAGATGCCCGGCGAGGATCGTCGTTCGCCACGCGGGTCCTTAGCAGAGGGCGGCGCGTCGGGGGCGGCATGTTGGCATTGGACGAGGTGAACATGCGGTCCGTCGGTGATTCGGAGGAGGTCGGAAGGACGAGATCGGTCAAGGAGTTTGACTCTTCGTATGTACCAGTGGGGGAGCTAACGGTGATGAGCAGAGGAATGCAGACCGTGTCCTCGGGTTCTCCATGACGTGCCTCGAGCTCCTCGTCACAGTCATCAAAGTCGGCGTCCTCTTCCTTCAACGGCGGGAGTGGGCTGCGGTTAGCGAGGGGACTGGGCGGCGCTGAGCCTGAGATGTTCAAGGCTGAAAGGTTGATCGAGTTGATGACGTCCGCTAGGGGGGCGCCAGAAGGCGCAGCGGACACTGCACGGAGCGGGGTAATGTCTCCTGGTCCATCGAAGAGCCAAGTGGCTAGGGATCCCTCCATACGAACGGGTTCTTTGACGGCCTCTTCGATCTCAATATCTGCCAAGGGTATTCTGTCCACGGTGACTTCGCTCGGTTGCTTGGTGGGTCCAAATACTACGACGGGCAGTACAGCGGCGCGCTCCTCCTCGAGACCACATAGGTCGTCAGTGTCACCAAAGTCAATGAGCTTGCCGTTTGGCGTCTTGGGTATTGCATTCTTCTGAGACTTGTAGATCCTGTTGAAGAACATCGTCACTTCTCCCGGCTGGACATCGTTCTCCTTGTCTGAGCAGCTAGAGTCGGGAGACCCGTCCCTCCGTGGTGTTGTGGTGGACTCTAGGGGGTCAAATAGGTATAGGACACTGTTACGGGGCTTGCTGGCCATCGTGAAGACGTCGTCAGGTCGTGGAGAAGTGCTGTAGGCTCGTCGGTCGTGCTGGTGGTTGAGCGTGGAGACGGTGGCCAGGCGCCAATCGCGGTTCGCTTTCACGGCGCCCCCATCGGTGAGCGATCATGTGATCGTGATCCGAATACACGTTGACAACACAAAAGGACTCCCGGTAATACGTCTCCGATATCTGTACGTCCGCGCTGACTTAAAGGAGTTGGGGAAGACGATGATGATTTCGCCCGATTTCCGCCGGTCTTCCCTCTTCAATGCCAACAATGTCCCTGAGCATGTGGCGCAGACTACGGTGATCCCAAACCTGGAGGGGAAAAGCCCACGTGTTTGGTGACCACATATTCTTGTCCCATTGAGATGTAAGTATTGGCTACAGTAAGCGGGTATGGGCTCAAGATACCGAACAGAACCGCGGGATAGAATACTAAACAATACCATTCGTAGTAAAGAATAAACGATGCAGATTACTCGCACGGGTCTTTAACATGGCAGAAACTTTGCAGTAGGACATATACCATGTACTTGAGGATAAGGAGGCAAAAGAACAAAAACATGCGACCAACCTGGGATTCGAACCCAGAATCTTCAGCTTGTCATTTTCAAGATTGAATGTCGATTCAATCTTGAGAATGCCGGAAACTGACGCCTTAACCATTAGGCCAGCCGGCCGATAAGTATGTATCCTTACACGGTGATATCATCAGTGATACGGAAGCCCGAAGCTGTCGCAACAGAAGGGACTACATTGTATGCGTATGTGCTGGTAGATGCTTTGTTGATCCAAAGACCCCATTTCCTGGCCTGGACTGCTAGACAGTATGGCCCCGAATGCCAGGGTCACCGTCAGCGCTCCCTCACCGAATGATGCACTGCCAGTGGTGACCGGACATGCCAATACGCGCGCATTCGAAGCACAACGGTGGTCCAGCACTCGACATGTGCCAACGCGCGTAGAAACACAGAGGGAAGCAGGACTCACGACAGGTAGCGTGTTGCTTTACAACGGTCATACGTGATTCTCGTCCCCCGGTCGAGTTCAAGTTCACGGCACACATAACGCATGGAGCCACGCGCTGGCGTTCTTGGGTCAGCTGGTGTACGTTCCTTTTGTCGTGTATGTATGGCGCTCGCAAACACCCTCTTTCTCCTCCACAGAGAACAGATCCTAGAAGTTGACAATGGCAGTGAGTCAGGTGTGGCGATACCTGCGCGAAACACCCCTGCCCAATGACACACTATTCCTTACTTCGATATGATGGCCGCAATGCCCGACGGATTGTCCTCCCAGCACCAGGGTGCTTGAAGGCAGGCGATATATCCAACACAAGTTCTATCGCATCAGCCTCGTATACCGAAGGTCTGCACGAGCTCGTATCACAATCACAAACCAGTACTTATGTGATATTTCAATTTCCTAACAGACGTTCATCACACCCCTTTTGGGATGTAATTGTTCTCTATATTGACGTGTGCGCAGAAACATGGACGGTACACAGGCATTCATAACTTCATGTCTAAGTGTGAACGAGAACAGACGCGGTCCGTCGCATGAACATGATGTGATTTGGAACAACGAAAGATGAATGAGCAGAAGTGGGCGATCAATGTGTCTTTGCGAAGCCTGGTATGAATAGGGCTGACACAGGGGTGGTCTTTGGGTATGATACGGACGTGTGCTGGGGAGATCAGAATGCATGCACAAGACGAATAGGCTAATACTAGGAGTGGAAGTTACTTTACGTTGCAGTGTTGATCTTAGAGCATCGGTACAATATCGTCAGGTCGTGGTCGTGAGGTGGCGCAATTAGCAGGGACTAGATTCGACACCCCATCGTTGGCGGATGGGGTCATCAGGCTTCGTGTCTGGGTGGACTTGCGTGTGGCCTTGCCAAAGCGCGGCTGACGACTTCGAGGGATCAAACTGTGCTGGGTCCGCGAGACCGTTCGGGCTTAAGGGTGCCCGTCCAATGGACGACGCAATAAGTGTCGGAACCATCGTCATGATAGACGGCCTGTAAGCATGATCAGCGACAGCGTCAAGAACCGCGCGGTGCTGGACTCACAGTCCAAGTTCAGTCTCCGGAAGCGAGCGCGCCCGACGGCTCCTATCCACATACGATGACGCCCGCATACGACCGCCGCGGACATGCGCAAACGTATTGAGGTTGTCTTTGACAAGTTCGATAGCAGTATTCCAGTCGCCATTCGCGCGAGCCGTCGGCAAGACTGCAGGTGGCTTGGGCAGAATCCGTAGCGCCTTCAAGATGCGTTCTACCGGCGCGTTGGGGACGCAGCGGATGAGCGCGCCCAGGGGGATCGAAACGAGGCCAAGAGCGAGGCTTATACCCCACTCTGCACCTCCGATCCGCGTCACGCTGAAAGCCGCGCCGCCTACGAAGACAATGAGTATCTGCACGGCGATTTCTACGAGACACAGTCAGCGGTCAACACCATCCAGAAAGCGCAAGCGCAACGACCTACCGATAAGCGTGATCACCATAAAGTAGTAGTTCCGCGTGATGCCCTCAAAGATGTTGAGACGATTGTCCAGCCGCCGGCAGTTCACCGAGTTCGCGATCTGAGCAAAGACAAAGATATTGAACACCGTCGTTTGTGTAGTCTCACTGTTGTAATTCGCATCGAACGCAAAGATCTGCGCGCCCAAGAAGTGGAACAAGAGCACGATGAGCACCTGGTACGCCGACTGGCCAAGGATCTGCTTGTACATGTCGACCGAGAACAGCGGAGCCTTCCTCTTGTCGGGCTTGCGATCCAAGAGCGCAGGAGACGCCGGATCCGTCGCTAGAGCGAGCGCCGCAAACGTGTCCATGATGATATTGATCCAGAGCAGCTGCACCGCCGAGAGGACCGACGACTCTGACGCGGACGCAACGGCCGTCACAAACGTGACGATTACCGCAGTGATGTTCGTCGAGATCTGGAACTGCAAGAACTTGCGCACCGCGTCGTTCACGCAGCGGCCCCACATGATCGCCTTCACGATCGACGCGAAGTTGTCGTCCATGAGGATGATGTCCGACGCTTCCTTCGCGACCTCCGTGCCGGCGATACCCATCGAGAAGCCCACGTCCGCGGTCCTAAGGGCAGGTCCGTCGTTCGTCCCGTCCCCCGTCACACCGACGATCTCACCGAGCTCGCGAAGCTTCTCCACGAGCAGCTTCTTATCCTCGGGAGACGACCGTGCAAGGACCTGCAGACGTGGGACAGCTTCCAACAATTCCTGGTCGTTAAGCTTGCGAAATACGGGGCCCTCCATGATCAGCCCGCCCTCAGTGAAGATCCCACATTGCATCGCGATCGACCGCGCAGTGAGTACATTGTCGCCAGTGCACATCTTGACCGTGACGCCCGCCTTGAAGCATTCCGCGACCGCGTCCCGGACACCGTCCCGCAGAGGGTCCTCAATCCCCGTGATAGCAATGAGGGTCATATCGTGCGCCAAGTCCTCGTACTCGACCTGGAGCAATCCCTCAGAAGCCACGCGCACCCATTAGAGAAACGCACTCACCTCGTCCTCCGCAGTGTACGACGCACCTGCAGGTGGCCAGGCCTCGAAGTCCCGATAACACAGCGTGATCGCGCGCAGCATCTGGTTCGCATAGAAAATCGTCGTCCGCGACACATTGTCCCGCGCAAGGTCGTCCATCTCCTTCGTCTCAATCCCCGCGGCCTCCTCGCCGCCCTCCACCGCGCGCAGCACGCTCACGTACCGCGTGCACTTGCGCGCGAGGATCTCACTCGCGCCCTTAAGGTACACACGCCAGTGGCCCTCGCCGAGCTTCACCACGACGCCCATCGCCTTGCGCGAGCTCGAGAACGGCATCATCTGCACGATCTCCGCGGACTCCCGCGTCTGCTTGTAGTCCGCCCACCCGAGCTCCTTCGCAAACTTGAGTAGCGCCGTCTCCGTCTTGCTCCCCACGAACACGAGCTCGCCCGTATCCGGGTCCTCGTCCTCGAACGCCGTCGAATTGACCGCGATCGCCTCGTTAAACAGCGTACGCAGCGCCGGGGTCAGGAAGTCGTTCATCTTGGCCTGATCGACCGAAAAGTCCTGCGAATGCTTCCGCTTCCCGTTTGTCGGGCGCGTAGATACACCCTGCAACACGTCCTCCGCCTGTCTGTCCTGGGTCTGCTGGTCGCCCTCCGCATTTGTCCGCGCCCTGTTATCAGAAAGGTTGCGCACAAACTTGCAGTGCACCCCAATAGTGCCCGCGACAATGGTCATGCTGTTCTGGGTAAGCGTGCCCGTCTTGTCCGTGCACACCACGCTCGCATTGGCCATCGTCTCGCAAGAACCAAGCACGCGCACAAGAAGGTTCTCTTTCGTCATCCGCTTCGTGGCGAATGCAAGCGCCAGCGTGACCGCCAAGGGCAGCCCTGCGCACACAACTGTCAATTTCGAAATCATCTCGTGGCGTGGCTCACGCACCTTCTGGGACGGCCACGACAATCAACGTCACCGAGATGATCAAGATGTTCACGAACGCGATGCCCTTCTGGTTCGCCGTGCGCGGCGGGTTATTCGTGCCGAGCTGGACGAAGAACCGGATCATGAGCGCAATGAACAGCGCGAGGCCTGCGATGCTACCGAGGGTCGCGATGAGCTCTGCGAGGTTGTTGAGCTTGAGCTGGAGGGGCGTGTCCTCCGTCTCGCCTCGGAGCGCTAGAGAACGCGATAAAAATAGGTCAGCGAGATGTCCCCACGTGGCGATCGAAGCGCGTAGGACGGGGGCGGGGTGCATGCGAGCGGACATAGAAGACAGACACGCACCCATCATGATACGCCCATTGAAGCTCTTGGGACCTACAGCGATCACAACGTAGCTCCCGTAGCCCTCCAACACCTTGCTCCCGCTGACCATAAAACAATCCGAGTGTCCGTGCTCCGTGTGGCTGTCCCGCGCGCGAATCGCCTCGTCGTAATCAATCTTGCGAATCGCATCACTCTCGCCAGTAGCGCCACTTTCGTCGCACCGGACGTTGTGGCCACCGAGGAACACCCCATCGCACGGGACGATCTCACCCGGCTCTAGCAATGCGATATCACCGACGACGACGTCGTGCACATCAACAATACGCTCGTCGCCCGCACGGATGACCTTGACGCCACGCTCCTCCTTCTTGTCGTTGAGGGCCTGGAACTGCCGCTCCTTCTGCCAGTCGTTGATCGAGCCGACAAGGACCTATGGGCGCCAAATGACAGTCGGATATGGAAGGTGAGTAAGAACGAAAGCAACGCCCGGGGACCGCGCTACGCACCACTATAAGAATCGCGACGATAATTGCCACTCCTTCCACCCAATCCACCGGAGGCTCACCAGCCGGTCTTGGCGTGCCAAAGTCCTGAAAGAACCCAAGCGCGAGCGAAACAACGGCAGCGATGCTCAGGAGCACCTACACACGCGGTAAGATACCCAGCAGCGCGCAGACTGTAGACAGTACGCACCAAAACCTTGTCCTTCATCGCAAGCCACATGAGCTGCAACAACGACTTTGTTTTGCGCGTCGGGAGCACATTGGCGCCAAAGACGCGTCGCCGCTCCTCGAGGGATGCGTTGTACACCTTCTCGTCATCACCCTCCTCCGCATGGCCATCAGCGGAATGCAGCCCGCCACGGCTCACATCCACCTCGCTTCCCGGGCCTGTAACAACAATTCCAGGCACAGCCTTGACGCCCATTTCCCCCGAGACCTGCTTTTGTCGGTCATGCCGCTGACCCACACCCTCGCCCGCTGTATCAGATCCCGCGTGTGGTCTCGCGCCCTTGCCAATCGCCACCGCAGAGAGGCCCGTCTTCGCATGTGTGCCAAGGCTCTCCAGGAGGCCCTTGACGCCACCGATCTGCTCGAGCGACGACAGCGACTTGGGGTCGACAAGCGACGCGAGGCGGTACGGTTTGACCGTGAATGGGCCCGCGTCAATCGCGTCGTCCGCGGAGAGGTCGAGTGCGGGGCGCGGGGCGTCCTTGTCGTCCGCATCGCCATCCTCTGCGGCGCCACCGCCACCCTTGCTCTGCTTTGAAGCGTCCGTCGCATCGTTGTCCTGGGACCGCCGCGGTGAAATAAGCTTGGCGCGGCTGCCGCTCTGCGAGCGCATCGTCGTGCCGTCGAACTCGCTCGCGCCGCCGTCCTGGTCGAAATGGGTGTGTGTCGGGCTCGGCGGGACGCTCGTGGACTTGAGTTCGTCTTCTTGTCTGGGGGTGGTGACGCTGACCATACCGTACTCTGTGAATTGTGCGTCGGGCACCGTGACGTCGGAGCCGACGCTGCTTGCGACACTGCCCTTGCGCTTGTGCTTGTTGTACCCGGTGTGCGGGGAGAGCAAGCCGAGCGAGGAGATGCCATCCCTTTGTTCAGGATTGTTGTCGCGCAGCGCGAGGGTATTCGCGAAGTGGACGCTGGAATGGGCGGAAAGAGTGGGGCTCGGAGGGACATGTTGGGAGGAGCCAGAGATGGAACCGGCATAGGACGGCGAGGGAGAGCGTCCGGGAGTGGGCGCGAGGGTGGGCGAGTAGGGCGCCTCGAGCGATGACTGGCCGGAAAGGGAAGAACGCCTCGCAGAGGCACCGGAGGGCGAAAGATAAGTTGGTGAGGGAGACAACAGCTGGCGGTCTGTGGGCATATCGAGGTCTACGTGGTCATGGTCTGGTGGAGGGGCGAGGTTGCCGGTGGAGGAGAGGTCAGTGGTGACGATGCTGGGAATGTCAGGCTTGGTGGTGTCGGGCTGAGACATGGGGCAATAGAGGGGAGAATAGAGTAGAAGGCAGGAGGAGAGAGACACATTCGCGTGAACAGAGGCCACCGGGATGGAAAGAGGACTGTGCTGCCTCCAGGCTATTTGAACGAGATGACAACTGCCGTCGACCTTTCCAATGGAACACAACACTGCCTCTACGCATCGGGAATCAGATCTTGCCAAGCCTTCTGCCCCGCGCTTTCCCAGGCACCCGTCTCCCAGCCCCCACCGCACACTCGACGCCTCTCTTGCTCTCCGACGGCTACTGCCCGACGCTGCCCACCTCAGGACCACCGGGAATGGCAGCATCCCGACCTCGGCGCTTCCAGTCTAGGGGCTCGGCCGACGCACAGCAGTCCAGTTGCTTCCGAGCGGCCCGTCACGTCGTCCGTCACGCTACATTGTCATCAGCCTCGTTTTGGCCCCCATCCTCGCCCTTCCCTTCCAGCACCGTCTCGTTCTCACCCGGCGCGGCTGCCTCGATCCCTTGGGAGCTGCGCAGCTGCCTTATTTGGTAAGAACGCATGCGAGCATCGCTTTACGGCCCGCCGATATCGCGGCCCACTCTTGGCATATAACCGTCCTCCTTGACTGCCAGCACTTGCTTGGCCCAGCGCCCCCTCTCGTCCAACCTGCGCGCCACTACGTGTTTGACGTCTAGCTGTTCCATCCGGGGGCTGGGTGCACCGCTAGTACCCCTCTCAGCTGTGAGTACGCCGGTCCCCCCATTCGTGCGAGCTGATCGATGCCATCCGAAGCATATACTCACATCTATGAGGGTGCTCGCGGGGCGATCCCTTGATCTTCGAAGCTAACGTTGATCATGGTTGTGACCGAGCCGCCAACTGCATTCCCGTCGCCACCGCCACGACATGCACTCTCCGCGGCGTGGCCACCGGCTGGACCACATGTCTCCAGCACCAAACCAGGTGGCTTATGCGGTTTGTCAGATAAGGGATCTTCTCCAACGGTGCTTGCGGCCATCCCTCGGATCCGCTCCCGGAGGCCTTTGTGCTCTTAGCTGGCCAGCCCTGCGGCGTCATGGGGCTGACTGCTCATCCGGCGGCGTGACGCGTAATAGTTTGGCGTGGAGGATATGCAGAGAAGATTGCCTCATTGGGAGAGCAAGGCAGAATTGAGCTTTTGTGATTCGAATCTAGCATCCAGCGATGACGCGGTGCTTCGAGGCGCCAGCGCCCGTGATGCGCCCGCGCAGTGATCGAGATACCGATCTTACTATCCATCCTGTGTAGGTCCTCGACGCCAGAGGTTATATACTCACCTACACGCTGAGCCCGGAGTCAAGTGGCTCTATTTTCGGCAGGGTCAACGCGTTGACGTGTCGGTGTCCATTCCAGGACTCGGCGCCTAAATTGCTCGCCACTGCCTAACTTAACCTAAATGACTGCGGATACCCGACCACGGCATGCGGATCAGGTTTGGAGGTAATGCATTTGTCACTCTGCTCTTATTTGTATCTCGGTGCACGGCCGCCGCGGTACCCATAGCGCTCACGCCCACCGGCTTCGTCCACAGGAAATGCATTCACGCACGCAAGCATAAGTATCCCAACACACCGCCCGGCCATCCATTTGTCCGGATGGCCGTATTGGAATTTAGGAACATGTACTCATCCGTCCAGGGCATCGGATGCCACGAATGTCGCAGATGGCTACTAGAAACCCTGGATTTCAGGCTGTGGCGGCGTCACATACTCGGATGGCGTCGGTAGGCTTGTTTCACTCCTGCAAATGCACAATTGGGCCAAGGCACCAGATTCCTAAACTGCGCGTGCTCGGTACGCTTTATACTGACACAACACTGCAGACTAGTACTGTCAAATATTAGCTGATACCACCGGAAGTATCATGATCATGATACCATCCCAAGTTCCTAATCATCGAATCCACATACTCAGATGGCTGGGAGTGTTCATCAGCTGGAATGCTACGCCACCATCCTCCGAACGCGTGGTTGTTACAATGCTGCGGGGGCTGGTATTTGACAACTAGTATTGCAAGCAAGTGCGTAGTACCTCAGAGACGATAAGCAACGACATGAGTCTGGTGGGTCGGACCGATTGCACGTGCGGGAACAGGTGATGTTGGGATGCTTCTGGGCTATATCTTCGGTCTGGGTGTGTACGCGGCGGTGAGGGGGTTGGGTGGTAGGAAGCCTGTTGTATATCCTCCAATCGAAGGCGTTTCTCAGTCCAGCGCGAGGTCGAGAGGATCAAGTCTCCAGAATGCGTAGTGCCCCACCTCGGAATGATGGGACCAGCAGACGTCATAGCCACGCATGGTAGCTCCCCATCAAGATGGGCCGATCGCGCGCGCAAAACAAACGTTCGCGTGACGATCGAGGGAGACCGGACGCGACGTGACATACGTATGGCCCATTGCGGTAAGTGCACTACTGCATTGGGTAGGGAGCATGCATCTTGTCGACGGATCGGGTCTTGCATCTTACACGGTGGCGAGGATGTGTCCGATGCCTGGAGCATTCTCGCCTTTCAATTCAGTCATCATTTGAGGCGGAGGGTGTCAAATGTAGCTACACGCCACCAGGGATCGGCAGGTGGCGCTTCGGGCTTCGGGCGGCCCGCCCGCCGGCGTTTGATTCCGCCCAGTCGCGTCTCGCCACAACCACCTTGGCATTTGCCACAACGTCAACGTCGTCCCCACGCCTCAAAACCTCGTGCTTCAAAGTTCGGTAATCTAAACGCTAATGATCATCGCGGACCGTGCAGGAAACACTCCCGGCAACCTGCGACACTATGAAGGGACAAGCCCAACACTGAAAACTTGCAAGTGAAGTACTACCACTTGTGCGTCGCTGTAACTAAAGGACTGATTTACGACCCAATTTTAATGCAGAACGTATGGTACGCGAAACTAAAAGGGACTCTTGTAGTGTCACACTTTCCACCTAGCCGTGGGCTTGGGCACACAGCCTTGCGTGGACCTTCCTTTGGAGCCGCTGCAGGCACGGTGACAAGCCGGGCCAAGAACCCTTCTCCTGAGCACAAGGGACGCGTCACCATTATTTTCGCTTCTACGCCGCGCTGCATTGCTGCGCAGTCACCAGTCACCCGCGCGGGGCAGTGCAACGGGGCCGAAGTGCCTCATCCTCTCAGGTTGCGCAGGACACGGGCTCGTGATACACGGTGACTGTGGGGTAGCTATCGCCGTCTTCGTTAGTAGATAATTTGCACTAGAAAATTGCCTCTGACATCTGTCGTTCGGTGGCGGTGCGCATTCAAGTTGTGTTGAACTACAGCCCGATGCTGAACTCCTCGCAGGCGACTCAGCCGGCTGCGAGTCAACGCATGTAACTTGCCCCTCGACTTGGAGCGAGCATGCTACGTGCTAGAGTGTGACACGCTCATGGCAGCCATTCTGAACATGATTGAAATTCCGACGGCCCCTGCGTAGCTACGAAATGCATTGAACACCGCCAACCCAGCACGTACTGACCGGGACTGACAGAACCGCTGACGGGGTGAGCACAGCCAAGCGTCCCCGCTGGTGTTTGAATAGTACCGCCGCTGCACCGAAGCCGCGCGGATGGTACATTTTCGACCTGCCAAGTATACGTATACCGCATGGTCAAGACTCCGTTGGGCCCAAGTTCAGGTACACATTGCTGGGCTCATAGTCACGGCGCCGCAGATATTTGGCTTACTTGTATCATGATCTGAAGTGTATCAAATATAGCTTTCACCCACTGCCACCGCCCGATGACCTCGCGTGTGCGGATCTCCTCTTGTAGAGGGGAACCTCAAGCAGATACACTTGAAAATACTACTGAAGGCTACCGCCACTCGAAAGTTAGCGGAGTATCGAGTACACTCGGGTCTGCGACATCACTGGCCTGAGCGGTCAACCCTCCACATAACCGGGGGTCACCTTGCCTGCATCAATGAGGTAGCCTGGGCCGGATCACATCAACTACATGAGTTGAGATGCGTTGCAGAAGTTGGGACTTACCGTAATAGAAGCACCCCGTTAGCTCAAGCTCTTCACAGCCCCCGCTCTTCGTTGAAGCTAAAAGGAGACCGGACGGGCCCGCGGAACACTCGGCAATGCCCTCGGCCGCATTCCCAGCGAGAGCAGACGGGATGTGTCGACCCGCGCATCCACGGGCAACAAGGATCATCGTGGTACATTGTGACGGCGAGGGTAAGTATACCACCTAATACCCTCCGGCTACTATAACGCACAAACTCTACCTCCGCCACAAAAAAGAGCACCAATATGATGACGGCGGTCCTTGCGCTCATGCAATATCTGAAGGCGCCGTTGCGGCTTAACGGAAACATCCCACGTCATACTAGGGTTGTGCTCCTCCATGACGATCTGACAAGCAAGGCCGTCCAACGGCCCCCTTGTAGATAGCTAACACTGAGCCGCATCTTGTGCTGTTCGTAGAACTAGTAACGGCACAGCCTGTAGACACTAACAGACTATGCCAGTGCAGGACGTGATTGAGATATGTTCGTTCATTGCGCACATGAGGGTGTCATGCACTGCACGGTGAGATGCATTCAAGGACAGTGCCTCAACTCGGTCAATATGTCAATTGCGCTGTATGTCAAGGAAGAGACACACAATATGATGCAGACACAGACGAGAGTGCTTCAATACTTATGAGAAACTTATGAGAGAAGGCCTGAACGAGCTTCATCAGCAGAAAGTCGGCACAGCCATCGCGACCGAGAGCGAGACGAGAGAGACCCCAAAGACGAGCTAGCATAGATGGACGCGCAGCGCCGTAGCATCATGTGCGAAGCAAGCACTAATGGAACCGGCGGGTTGGCTATCTTCATGGTGCAATACCGGGAAAGCACACATAAGGGGCGAGCACCGCACCATGAAACCACGCGCTGAAGGAAAGACACACCCATTCCTTATCAGAACCTGAGCCGCACGATACTCAATATCCAATAGAACAAAGGGATTGAGCATATATGTCGTACATCACGAGAACATCGTTGTGGTAACAGCCTTGCAAGGACAAGGGACGCGTGTTAATAACCGCATAATAGGCTTTACAGACGTCGAACACTCACTATTATCCACAGGCCCCGAATATTCATCACATCTCATCGAGCCTGGGACCCTCCAGGTCGAGATCCAGCGGCGTTGCTGCCCCAGCAAGTTCAACCGGGGTCTTCTCCTCTCGCTCCAGCATAGCAGTCGGAGGATCCGCTGGTTTGGAAGGTAATGCGGTCGCCTTCCAGCCGTTTCGCCAAGCTGCCAGACCAGCTATGAGGCCGCACACGTTGATCCACGTCTACAGCAGCTGGGTGAGCACGGGTCCGATCTACGGGCCAGGAGGCACGACGGGGCAACGTCCTTCATTCTGGCAGAACCTATGATGATGCCGAGTCCGCCGTGCTTTCTCCCCGCGAGGATGAAGAAGAAACACACGTACGTCGTCCTTGAACAACCCCGTCTCCGATGACCTAGAAAACACGCGGAAGATCAGCGCCGCTCCTTTCTAATCGGCGTCGAGTTATGCGATGAGAGGCTCGTAGGCACAGGCAGTGAATGGAGCATCAGAAGGTAGTATATGTTAGTGAGTTCATCGAAGTAGTGTTGGTGAGGATAACTCGTGTGATAACGGGGGCCTCTGGCACTATGACTCCCATGGCAGAAACTGCGCTATGCCCCATCACCACTTGGTGCAAGGGGGCGTAGGAGATGCAAGTCTGAGCAGACGGTTCAATGTTCTCCGTCATCGTGCAAAAGAAACGGTCGTCAAACCGTCACCAGCGCTGCGGATGGCAACAAGTAGCTTACCCATGCCACCTAATCCCTGCAGGAAGATGACAAACCTTTCTCATCGTCTCCTGCGCTGAGTGAGTCGACGAACGGCGTGTTTACGGCGCGCTTTCGACGTGGACGGGCCGGGTAGCATTCTAGATCGCAGAACCGTACAGCCTCGCCATCGAACGCCCGCGCGCACCACTGGGATTGGAGAGAGCCAGCCATTTCCGTGTCGGACGCGCGACGGAGACGCGATCACGTGTGGACGAAGGCACAGCCTCGTCTATACGAGGAACGGCAAACGTTCTGCGCAGAAGAGAGTGACATATTGAAGAGCACCACTTGACGCGACCCTGGGCAGATGAACGGCGCGAGAAGAGTAGTGATGCACAGCCCGATGCAAAGGCGGGTAAGTTTCATGCAACGGCATGCCGTGAGCCAAGGGTAACTCCAACCACCCGGGCTTTCCGTCAGGCAGAACGTATGTAGCCGATAGCAAACACGAGGCTCCGGAGTGTGAGCGATAGCCCGCTGACCCCCCAGGCCAGAAGAGGCGTTACAAAGGCTCCAGGCAGCGTAGGAAGAGCCAGGGCGAGACATGATCGAGGTTGCCTCTGGATAGCTTACACCCATAACGGAACCTCCAGTATCACGAGTTACGAGCTGGTGGAGTGTATGTGCATCACCAATGGAAACCAATACTGCGCAGGCCGCAAGACATTGCCTCGGCGAGATTTCTGTCTGCATGCCCTTTCGGATGCTGTCACACGCTGCGCTGCACGACAGGGACAAAGAGGGGCGCAGCTCTTTCCCGTCCAAATGGACGGAAGAAAGCAGAAACCGAAAAGAATGAAGCCGGAAACGCGGCACGCACCAATGAAGCGCTTGAGGTAGGTATGCCGAGTTGGCCACAAGTTCGCCCCAGAACGCGTCCCATCGCTTGCGGAGCTCCTCCTTCTCCATAGGGTAAGTGATAGCCTGCTAAAGAACTGAAATGAGGTTGGGGCTCCGAGCCAGGTGATACACGTACCTTGGACTTGTTCACCGCCTTCTCGCGGAGCTTCAACAGATTGAAGTCCTCCTTCATATGCACAAATTGCAGGATAATGTACGCGGCCCAGAAGCGACACGACCAGATTGCGAATGCGCCCTTGTTGAGTGTCACGAACTTTCCACTCGGCTTCGACGCTACGAAGGGGATGAGTGAGGCAAGCGTGGGGAGGGCGAACGTGGCGGGGATGATGTCATGCGCGAGCAAGTAGTAGATGTGCTCGAGCGGGTAGTATGCGAGCATCGACCAGCCCTGCAGCCGTTCAATGGTCAGGAGCCGGCGTGTGGGCGGAGGGCTCCGTTCTATGGCTGTAAGCCACTGAACGATGGGGAGAAGTCCTGCGAAAGGAATAGATTCAGCATATTGAACAGCATTCAACCACACGTTGCAACTAAACAAAAACGCATGCGATGGAGGCGGAGACATCCATATCGAAAGAGGCAGCTGCAGTCATCTACAGGACAACATCCTCTTCCGTGCCGCAGCATCTCGTGCGACAGTGTCCGGACGAAGCCACTTGTGCGTGCACTGGGAGCCTGATAATTGGTAGTGATGTCTGATCCTCGCCCGGACAGAAATCGCGTTGACGGGAGTCCGGGCCTCACCCCGTCCAGAATAACATTCGGGCTCGGGCAGGAGTCTTACTGAAAGACATATGCACAGGTAGCATTTGAACAGGCAGGGTGCCCTTGCACACGAGCGGAGCCAGAATCTCTGGCTATCGATGGGGAGGCCTGATCCCGAGCTCGAATGTTTGTCCGGACGCGCTAGCTCCCACTTCTCCCTGGCAGCGGCATGCCTCTGACCATGTACGCGCGGGATGCCCGGGCTAGGGATGAGGCCTCACAGCATGCACCCTCTGAGAGGCAAGGCCAATGTGCCCAAACTTCAAGCAAACTTCTCGAGAATATACACGGATGGGCATGCGGCTCCGCGTGTCGGCCCTCCGCATATCTCGCGCTGCCAGACTATTGTTGACACCGTGATATAAAGTGTACGCACCCCAGAGCCGGAATAGCATCCTCGCGTCGCCGGCAAGACTCGCAAGCTTCAGCATGCCTGTCGCAGCGGTGCTAACCGGAGTCGCTCGCGTTCCTGCGCGGTGCTGCAAGCGCGCACGTAGGTGCAGATATGGTACAATCAACTTCAGTGTGTACTCCAGGATCTATGGGACGTGTCTATGAGAAAGTGCCAGCCATCACACGGTGTCGTGTACGCACCATGAAGAGTTTGCTGAGGGGTGCGAGGCGCGACATTAGACACAGATATACACGAGCAGAAGACCACCAACTAACTCGCTTCCGCTCCATGTACTGAGGTATCGCACGAGATGGCCCACCGTTTCCGAGGGGGGCACGAGCGCGAACGACCCGAGAGTCAGGTCTTCGACGCGAGCAAGAGTGAGCGGTTTCGACGGCCGAGACATGTGGTCAGTTCCGGGGGGATGTACAGCAGCAGATACGCGTAGGCAGAGGTCGGAGGGGAAGGGAACACGATGGTCGCAGGAATAAGTACATCCGTCGGGCCGTGTGGCGTAGCGTCGAGAGGGAGCATTCGATAACACGTGCGCACGGAATCCTGCCTCGGTGGCTCATTTAGTAGAATATGTGTTTCATTGGTGCATATATAACGTCGAATATTCACTTGAGCATTGGAAAAGACGCAAGCCATTGGCCAAGCTGGCAGTGGCACGTGAGGATCAACTTGGGGGCACGGTGGGAAATACTTACGTACGTGTCTGCGAGACCATAAAAAGCGCGTCTCGCATGTCGTCAACTTCACGAACAATTTCTGGGGACACAAAAGTTCGGGCTCGGTTGTTGCTCTACCGTCTCCTTGTCCGCGTTCCCGTCCCCTAGAGTGAAATGTCGATTGCCTCTTTGGAGGCGTCGCGACTCTCTTCTCTCGGAGGCTCATCTGTCCGACCGGTCTGTCCGCTGTTTTGGAGGCATCGCTTCGGCTGGCGCTCATGACGATTCGGTGGTGGATTGGGAAGATGGGCTTTTGTCCAGGAGGGAGTCTAACATCTCTATAGCTAGTCTTATGTGTCGGTTACTGAATACACCAATAATATGGATGTCCTTTGTTTCAGGCAATATGATGTGTGTATGACCCTTTCTCCCTGTTTTGCATATGTTGGGAATTGTTCTCGCGCTTTCCAGTCAAGTTTCTGATGCTACGTCCTTCAATTGTCATCAGTAAGATGTGGAACAGCATTGCCTCTGCCTGTTGGGCAGATCGCGAAGATCGCTCATTCACGCGGTGACTGGTGGTACCGGTGATAGAACGTCTTGGCTGGTGTTTCGGTGGCTTCTCTTTGTATGACGGGCGCGATGATCGCACAATGTCCGGCCCCGACTTCTTTGCGCCTTCTCTCTACCCTCACCCGACCCTTCGTGAGGCCCCGACGCCTCGCAAACCACACTCTTTCAACCATTGTCACTCACTCATTCAAGCACTCACAAAATGTTCGTGAATTCTCGTGGACGGTTAGGATGTGCGGCTGCAGCAGCCATGCTCAGCGCATCGGTGGCGGAGGCGGCCAACACGTTCGTGGCGCCATGGATATCTACCCTTGCGTAAGTCGTCCCTGCAACGTCACTGTATGCTTCCTCACATCAATTCCCGGTATTGTAAAGTCCCCACCTGGCCGGGTTTAGTGCTAGCTCTGGTTCGTGCCACTTGTTCGTCGCTCGAAGCAGACGATTGCCTAACTACTCGGTTGACCAGAGCCTGACGCGCCCGCAACCAACGCGGCTTTGAAGGTCGTTGTTGCGGTCCAGGCAGGCGACAACCAGACTTTCAACGAGGTCCTGGTAGACACTGGCAGCGCCATCCTCTGGGTCGGCGCCCAGACAGCGTACGAACCTGGAAGTTACACCGAAGTGTGCGTATCACTGCCATTGCTCTTGCTCGACTATGTAAGATTGACGACGGTGCTTCTCTAGCATTAACCAGACCTTCAGTGTTGGGTCAGTCGTGCAGCCACGAGTGGTTACAGCGCATCACTTATCTTTACTACCACAGCTACGGCGTTGGCGGGGTCAACGGTACCGCGTACAGGGACCGCGTCACGATCGGCGGAGCCACTGTGCAGTCCCAGATCATCGGCGACGCAGAGTGGCTGCACGGCTTCACGCTCGAGAAGCCCATTGACGGTATCTGTGCGTGCCCCGTCCCTCTCCGGTCCGTGCTCTCCCTGATATTACACCCCGTGCAGTCGGCCTCGGTCCGTCTGGCTCGAACGCCGGCGAGGTTAGCGGGAGCACCACGACGCCGACCTTCGTTGAGAACCTGGTGTCGGAGGGCACGATCGACGAGCCTGTGTTTGGCATCTACGTCGGCCCGCTGAGCGATGATGCGGAGAGCGCCGGCGAGATTACGTTCGGCGGTGTTGATGAGAGTAGGATCAGCGGTGCGTGCTACACTTCATGGGCGTCGGTCGGATATTGATGGGCCCATGGAAGGCGATGTCCAGTGGTTCGCGCAGACATCGAACTTGCACTGGACCTTCAACGTAGGTCCTTGTTTATTGATGTGGTTGCATGTAACGACACGGCTGGCAGGCCACGAGCTTTAAACTTGGCAACGCCTCCGCTGAGCTTCCCCTCTACGCCACCACTGACACCGGTGTGCTCCCGATTGGCCTCCCCTTGTGCGTAGTACCCTCACGATTCCCGCACCCATACACTGACCAAATCTGGCGCAGTGACGAATTCATCGCGGCGCTGCAGGCGTACCCTGGCTCGACGCTCGACGAGACGTCCCTGCTCACGGGCGGCCTCATCTTCCCGGGCAACACCTCCACGGCGGACCTCCCCACGCTCGAGATCGGCTTAGGCAGCCTGCTCTTCAACATCACCGGTGACCAGTGCGTCTGATCTCTTCTAGATAGGTGTGGTGGCGGCTAACACATGCGCGCAGGTACATCGTCCCCCAGAGCCTGTACTCGGCGCTGAACATCACGGACGACGGGAATACGCACACATGGCTTGCGTCCGGCGGGCCGTCCGCGCTCACGCTCGGCCAAAAGTTCTTGGAGCACGCGTACTCCGCGTATGATAGTGCGTACCTCCCCTTTGAGTCGTGCAGTCGGTGGCTGCTAACCAGGCTACCTTGGGTTGCAGTGAAGAACAAACGTGAGTACCGCATTCGCTAGCTGTGGGCAAGGACTGATGGCTATGTACAGAGATTGGCTTCGCGTATCTCGCATAAGGTGTCGCTTCCGATGGTTGTGGACAGACCACTGATTGTGTTACGGAGGCGTGATAGGCTGATTGCATTCACACAGACAATGTTTTCTTGGAATTCGCGTATACTACGCCGATGGACAAATTGTTATCGATGTTGTTGTTCACGTTGCTACAGAATGCGGACTTAATTTTCCTTTTGGCTCCTCTTGACGACCTCGACCACACATATACGCCTTATGGCGCGTCCAAATTCAAAATCTCAAGATGTTTGCTCCTTCGGCACCTAGCAAGGTTGCGATTGCCTATAGTTGCGGCTTCGTTGACCTTATAGCAAAGTATACATCCTTCAGTGTTCTTTCCGATGTACAAAGATATTGATTCGGCTCTCGTGTACTTATTTCATAACAACATGTGTGTTGATTAATACTGGGCCCATAGTGGGACACTAACAACAGTGACCGTAGTCGCGCAGGTCTGCCTCCTGGCAGATTGGTGCGATTGCTACTACAAAGCAGGTATAACCTGAGCTACGGCAAGCTAGTAGATGGTTGGTCAGAACGAGCGCGCCACGGGGTGGCAGAGTAGTGACGATTCATGTACGAAGTCTATGGGCATATGAATGACTTCTCTGTCGTCTCGTCGGCAGGTAACGAACTCACCGGGATCATAGCACGCGTGTGGGACACATGCACGGGGTCGACGGCACACAACGTCAAGAGAGCCAGGTCTTTACCGCGTCGACCAGCATGGCCAGCCGGGTGCTCTCTCTCCAGAAATGGTCTGCCCCCTCGACCTTGACGATCTTGAGCACATCTTCCGCAGCGACTTCAGTGAGGCTATGTGCCCACGCATCATAAGCCTCTACGCTAGTGAAGTCGTCATGGTCTCCGTAGAGGACGAGCACGCGCGCGTCAGGATTACGGACGAGGTCAGCGAGTGTTGAGGAGTAGGCGCCACCCCGAAAGGCGGTGAGCCAATGGCGGACACTAAGTGGATAGGAGATGATGACATGAGAGACCCGAGGGTGTGGCAGCGGCGGATGAAGGGAGGCTATAAGGGATCCATAGGAGTAGCCCTGCATGATCGTTTCAGTGTCGACTTCAGATAGCTTCGGACAACGACGTACGACAAGGAGGACAGCACCAACTAGTGAAAGGCGGTCGATAGCCCATTGGACGAGTTCTCTTAGATCCTGGGATTCTCGGCTGCCAGTGAGCGAAGGCCATCCGGTTGACTTGCCTACGCCACGAGAGTTGTATCGTATGACGTGGTAACCGTGTTTCTGCAAAGGCTCGACGACAGTCTGTAGTACACTATATCGTATTGAAGGATCTGCATGTCAGATTTGAAGAGACGTGGAAGTGCACAGGACGTACGGATCCTCGAGACGGCCACCAAGCCATGACCAAGGATGGAGGCAGATAGCTAGCTTCGCAGATGTACTTTCCGCATACTGCTGAACTTTCGGGGATGCAATATCACACTCTAGAGCTGTTCCAGAGGGCAGCCTTATGAGCAGCCGCCCGGAAGGAAGGGATGAGGGATGAGAGCTCATGGTGGTACACAGCCACTGAGCCCATACTCACGTGCGTAGCCACAGGCGCGTTTGTCCCACGCGACGGCTCTCATCTTCACCCAGACACCGATGATCATCCCGGTCAACATCTCTCTCTCCTCCAGCCCAACCGTAGCATCCTTCTCACCCCAGCTATCCCAATTCGGATCCGAGGGCCTCGTTCTCATCGAGTTGCAAGGCAAATTAGAGGTGGCTGGAGAGAATGACGGGGAGGTCATCGGCACTCTGAATATAGACGAAGCGACAGTAGGCACCTTCAGCATCCACTTTTTCTGGAAATTTACAAACCTCCTGTACTTGCAGAAGAAGTCTACTCTCCTCATCGGCCACCATCTCCTCGAAGGCAAGCTGGTCAACCTGCAGAAACCCCTTGCCGTTCTACAGAAGCGCAGTGATTTGAGCGGTGTATCAGCAGATGCTGGAGCGCTGTCGAGAAGTCCACAAGGGGTGAGCTGGGATATGATAGCCGTGGTGAAGCGGAAGATGGTTTTCTCGAAAAGACCGATGCCGATGGTGGGGAAAGCAGCTTCAAGCGCGCCTGTATCAAGAGGAGGGACAAAGTAGGGATCAAATTCAGTCAGTGCGAGTCACCGGTACGCCGTAATGCTTCGACATCCCTGATGAATGACCAAGCGGGCATCACCCACGTCGGTCGCTCCACAGATGAACCTACTGGAAGGAGTCTCGGTATTCTATGAGATGGCATGTCTCCCGATGCCCTATTGGAGAAGTAAGAGATGTATTGACACAGAGGACCGGCACCAAATTGCACGCTACATTGTACCGCATTTGAGCGTAGATACCTAGCCCGTAAGGATATCCTAATACAGCGTTGTTGAGGCGGGGGCAGTCGTACAAAATCCATGTCCACCTATGCTTGAGGAGCTTGCCGAGAAACAGTTATGTATCTCGCAGTACCACCCACCGCCGCCGCCAGGTGGAAGGTGATCACAATGTTATATGCCTGATTGTCGGATGGAACAGATTTCTGAGGGCAAGCCGACATGGAATATGGACCGATGTCAAAGTGCAATTGTACGTGGAGTTGCTCAGGTGCTGGCAGTGGACATGTATCATGTACTTTTCGGATATAATGACACGTAAGGATCAATATTATACATCAGAGGCGTCTCTTACTTCACTCAATGTTATGTTTCATGATATTGAAACACCGCTTACCATCGTAGCAAGATAAGTGTAACGTAGAAACCATAAACTGCAGCGCGTTGTGGTTGCCTTACTTAACTTGAACCTTCACCGTCACCATCGCGTCCACACTCTTGAAGAACGTCTTCCGCTCTCGCCGGCGAGGGCTTTGCTCTTGACTATCGCCTAGCTCAGCATAACCAGATACCCGCCCTTGTTGCGCAAGAAGGATGTACGCCCGCATATTGTCCATCTAGCATCACCGCCCACTGATTGCGTCACTCCACTCGTGCATTGCAGGCCCTTGCCCGACGAACGCCCCAGACAGAGCGTAGCCAACCTCATCGGCCGGTTCGAGAATCAGACGAAACGTCAATCGATCGTACCTACCGTGCCACCACGCACATCGAGTGTCACGTCGCAGAACAGTGCATCTGGGGATGTGGAGAAGATAGAGCAGAAGGAGAAGCGGGAATGGCCTCCACGACCAAGACCCTCGTCCACGGCGACCTTCAGCCCGAGCATCGCAGACCAACTCGCGAGGTTTACCGACGGCAGCGCAGCCAAATCCCCTCCTACCGAACCCGTGCCTATACCAGAGCCAGTCTCCGATCCCGCACCTGCGCCGGCCCAGCCTGCTCCCTCTCTACCAGAGATCGCGATCCCTGTACCCAAACTTATTCACAAGCGTCAGTCGAGCACAGGTGCCATCAATACGCCCCCTCCGACTACCCCATCCAAGTCTGGTAGGCCAAGCACCGCAGGCGGCTCCACGCGAACGCCCACGCGATCGTTCACCAAGTCACCTCCAACTGCATACCACCCTTCGCCGTCCACGTCAGCGTCGACACCGGCGAAGGCTGCCACGCCCAAGCCAACGCCAGTTCGACCGCGCCCATCATCCCGTACGTCACATACGACGCCCGCGCCTGTCAAGACTCCCTCCAGGCCGAAGACGCCGTCAGCACCCCCGAAGACACCGTCGCGTACCACTGCGACCCCGGCAGCCGCGGCGCGGCCGAAGACGCCTTCTTCAGGACTGTTCGCTCCCACCGCGGCTTCCCTTGCGAGGGCACGTAACACGCAGTCGTCTCTGCCAACCCCGGCCAAGAAGGCGGCGTCGAACTCAGGTGTAATGGAGCGACTGAGCAAGCCCACGGCTGCAAGCTTGAGCAAGGCCAGGGCCTCGGCTCCTGTACCGACTGTGGCTAAGGGAGGACCTGTTGCGAGGAGCGCCACACCTTCGAGAGGAACAGCACGGGGCGCGGCCCCTGTGGCCAGAGGGACTGGTGTGAAGACGAAGGGAGTCGCAGCCCCACCCACGAAGGGGAAGATGACCACGCCTACACTAAAGCCCCCGGTAGTAGCTGCAGCAGTGGCTGAGGCTGAACCTGTGCATGCGGAGATCCCTGATGAACCCCTCGAGGAACCCGAACAATACCATGAAGAACCAGAAGAAGCCTTGTCGAGTCCCATCGAAGCACACGAGCACGATGGATCCGAAAGCACGCTCATTGACGAGCCGCAGGGCGCATCTGCTGCCGTCGTGGAGGACCCGAGTATGTACTCGGCCGCCGAACAGGCCGCAGTAGTCTTCCTGAGCTCGAAGGAGGGGGATTTGGCGGAGCACGGAGTTCCGGATACAAGTGCCGAGGATGCCTTGGAAGAGGTCGTACAGAAGCCTGAGGAGACGATCACTCAGGAGGGCACGCATGAGCTTCCTGCCGCCGCGACGGAAGCAGAGGAACACGAAGAGACTCCATATCCTGAAGAGTTCGCCAACGCCGAATTCAACTCTTCTACTACACCCGAGGGGCACGACGTCTCTACTCACGTCAACGGGAAGACGACGCCCACGCCCAGTGATGGTGTGGACCTCGCGGACATTGTCACCATGCTGGAAACCAAGCCGCGGCCCATGAGTATCGCTACTATCCCAGACGAGTTCGACATCTCGGACCAGGAGTGAGTTTCTGTGTCCGTGTGCGGGGATGCTGGGGGCGAGGTATCGGGGTATGAGGCAGTGACGATGACCGATGACATGGAACGAGATAACGATCAGAATTACGCTGGACTTGGTAGGTACGTTTGTGTCTCTTTACGTCGCCGATATGCGATTACAATGGTGCTCTCTGTTCCCGAATTGCTTTCCGGCGTGCTTGTACGTGTAAGACTTGCGAAGGCAGGAATCGCGATCTTTTGGTTGGTGTAATATATCTAGCTCAGCCACTGACAACATATGGTACACTTCGATTTAGATCTGAACACTTTCTATCGCTATTACTTTGGCACCGGTCTTCGAACAATAAACATACCCCATAATTGGATACATTCATTGGCGTGTCTGTCATTAAGCAATGGACTATCTATAGGCCTTGGTATCGTACGAACTCGCAATGCTATAGGTGATGTTTTGATTGTGTATTCAAGTTGATTGTGGGCATCCCGTCCGCGGTACATTCTCTGTCAGATAGTACGTCATGGGGCCTGTGGTTTCACAACGTCAATTCTGCGGGATGGAAACTGGATGTTGGAACTCACAGGAACGGCGGGCTCAGGAATTTGCGAGACGGTCTCGCAAGGTGCCTGCCTTGTCGTACGGGATAGTATCGAGCTTCGGAAAGCCAGACATCCTCGTCACGAACCACCATGCAGGCACTTTCTGAAGCTCATCGAAAGGATCCTCCCCTCTCGGCGCAAGGGACATGGCGATATATTTTAGGGAGGGGATTGCCAATGCTACGCGTTCCCGCACCATCTGGCAGGTACTGTCATGCCTGACATCGACCGACAAAGGGTCTTCTTCGGCACCGATCTTCTGCGTATGCCTGACGCAGAGGAAGACTGACGTAATCGATAGGGATCGAAGCAAGGGAGGGATATGGTCCTGTACACAACATGAAAATCAGATGACCGTGTGAGGCGTATGGACAGAAACGCACCATCCACCACGCTAGCTTGTCCACCTTGCCTTCGTCCAAGCACAACTCGAGGTGCCGCACTCCTGACGCAGCAGCGACAAACCGGGTCCAAAACGCTGCATCCACCTTGGTCTCAACCGGTAAAGAGAGCACCACTGGTGTTGTGCGGCGAATGATGTCGATCGCAGTGTCGTAATGGTAGGCAGTGAGACCTAACCGTAGCCATCGGACTGGACAAATGACTGGCCAATGCTGCAGGTCTGGCACGGTGCCTTCGAGGTAAGCAAGACGAGGCCAGCATATACTCTTGCCTTCTTGGTCTCCGTGCACACCGGTATACACGTCTGACAAAGTCAAGCGCTGGAGGTTGGGCATGGCGCGCACGAATAGCGCCATTCGTCCCGTGCTGGCTCTAAAGCACAGAGAGCGCACGGAAGGCATGGGCGGCAGTTCGTGGATTTCGCCGTGCGGCTGACTGCCATCCGAAAGATCTAGGTTGCTGAGGTCCAGCGCCTCGAGTTGTCCCTGCAACTGGAGTCGATGGAAGAAGGTGGGGAGCTTTCTATTGAAGAGAACCGTGAATTTGATTCTGCGTAGGGGACTGCGTAGGCGGGACAAAAGCGCCATCGCCAATTGACCACAGTTGTCGAGGCTGATCTCCACAAGCTCTGGCAACCCGGAGATGGCGTCTGCTATGCGTGGCTCTCGCGCGAGCAGGTCTTCAAAACATGCGATGGAGATGGTTTTCAAGCGGCGTGCTCTCTCCAGCATATCTGCGAGTTCGGGTGCGGCTGAGAAGTCGGCAGTACGCTGGAATTCGATGCGCCGCTTGACACCAAATGCTGTACTCTTGATGGTTAGATCACGAAGGTAGGGCAGCCTGGTCCGGTCTGCCAGGAGAAACTGGCAAAACGCAGAGACCTGCCGCTGAGACCGGGACAAGGTAACACTGGTGAGGGCTTGTGAAATGCCAAGGTCGTACGCCTCGCGGGAGACCATGGACAGTTTGAGGGCCGAGCAGGGGTCTGTTTGCTCGACAATCGCGGAGAGGACGTCGTAATTGAGAGACATCAAAGCCATGGTAGAAGAGTAGTCGTGCAATGAAGAAGGGGGTGTTTGACGGTAGATGTGCCAACGGCGGGCAGCGGGAAGTCAGCCTCAGGAGAAAGGAAATATAAGGCTTTGGGGACACGCTTCCCTTCAAACTAGGGCCATGCAAATTAACAGACCAGCCGGGTCCCCACGCTGAGACGTGCATGAGTGCCGACCGCGACTGGACAACTTGGTGATCTGGGCGGGTGTGGGGAATCAAGCAGCTTCCTGCGCCTCCTCTCGCATCGGATACAGAAGGAAGCGTGGGTATCGTGGAACCTCCGGTATCAACCCCGTCGCACGGCAGGCGACTACTGGGATGCTTGAGTGGAATTCGACACTAGAACTGTCATAGCGATCGTGAGCGTTGCACAGCGGGCCGCTACCAAGGTGTATACAAAGCTGAATTTCACTTCTACTCACGGTCACTCGCACATGGCGCAAGGTTTGCGGAGATTCTGTGTCCAACAGCCTGCCTCTCTGTCCACACGCAGGATGTTCGATCATAGGTTGCGCGCCTTCTGTGCAGCTCGCAAGGCCCAAACGGTGGGTTGCGGCACCGTGTAATGATCCCTGCATATCAGATAACGCAGAGAGCCGTAGCGTTTCCCAGACCTATTTCGAGCGTGCCTTCATCGAACGGAGGACAGAAGTTCCATCGCAGTAAGTCTGTGGCGCAAGAGCATCTCGAGGCTGTACGAGCCATGTTTTCTTGCCGCGAATTGAATAACGGCGCGCAATTTCGAAGATCGCAAAACGACCGGCATCCCGAAGAGAGAAAACGCACATCAGTGTGAGAGCTCGGAAGGAGGCCGCCAAGGGGAAGGACTTACATTGGCAGCGTCTAACAGCTTTTCCAGCGGTCTAGCGATGCATACCGGGTCGGATGATGGGCCGCGTTGACGCTGACTCAGGGCAAAAGCGGGTTCACGGCATCCTGTACCACTGACTCTCCACCCGTCAACCTGATTGATAGACCAGCATCTCAAGGCGGCCGCGATGGTTGACGTGCAGTATGTCTTCCCATATACGGAGAGGGGCACTGTCGGCTCCCGATGAACACGCTTTGTCAGAACTGGAACAGGAACCGGGAACTCACAGTGTGTTTGTTATACGTGCGGCATATGACGCGCTGACGGCGACCGCATCTGCCTGTCTATCTCTGCGAGATTCAGCCGACGGTGCCAGGCGAATCGCAAGAAGCAGAGGAGTTACGTGCTGGGGGCTGTCGTGCAGAACGAATGTCTGAATACGGAAGGCGTGAATTGTGTTTGATAGTTAGAGGTGACCCGGTATAGCGGTGTTGTCATGGGACTCCGGCTGGAGTTTATTGAACTACTGTCCTCCATTCGTGCCAGCGGTACGGTACTGAGGAGAGTTCAGAGCTGTCTGTGAACGTCAGAGACTGAGAGGGCAGATATGGAAATTCTTGTCAACTCACGATGAGAGGAGCCACTCACCGCAGTAAGCTTCCATTCCCGCCTGACCATTGTCTCTCACAGGTGGCATCTTTGTTTCCCGCCGGGTGCTTGAACGCTGAGTTCATCTTAGCTATGGCGCGAGTGGTGAAAACCAGTCACCATAGTCCTGATAACACAGTGGGTCATGATCATGAAAGCGGCGAGTCAGGTACCACAAGGTTGGCTGGAAGACCATGAGCGGTCTCGCCGGTCTCGGCTGATAATCGATGTGAGCACTTCTGCGGCGCAGCGGCAAGTTGCAACACTATTAAGTAGCAGCCAACATTAGTCGGTAGTCTAGCGAGAATAAAAGGCATTTGTGCTTGCCGACATCGAGCGACGTTCCCGCAATGGAAACATTGTACAATGACCCAGCGCAAGCTCACGTTCGGAGGCGTTCGTTAGCTTAGTATCCCACAGAGGGACGTTGAATAATGAACGTTGAACCGACGGAAGTGGATCCATCGAGACATACATATCCGACGGTTAGTAAATTCGACATGTATGTGGGCAAACATACCAAAGTGACGACAGCGCGCATGACTGCGACTGCAGTGTGAACCTGCTACAATATGGAGTCGGTGAGGGCCAGGTTCCGACATTGACATGTCAGTCATCCTGGGCCGGCAGAATCGTACACACGCTTACCTTGCCTCCCGCCACCTGCAGAAGCTCTCCTCAAAACCTCATGGATGTCATCAACGCCTCAGTTAGCAGTGAGTCGAAAGCACCCCGGTTTAAATGTGGGTTCAAGGCGCGTTATTGCTAGCAGACGGCAAAGTGTGTTCTGACTGAGCTAATTTTGATGTCTGCAAGGAGGAGGAGGAAGAATTTGAGGGTCGCGTCCAAGTCGCGTCTGTGGCGAGGACTTCTCGAGGCTACATGACGTTAGTAAGAACCCCAACCAATCTCCGACGCGGTGTTCACAACGCACACAACGTTTTGACATGTTTCCAATAATTTATGCAACAGTAGACAACGTTCGGCCATACAAATACATCAGGCGCTCTTCAAAACACAGCTATACCGATAGATCCCATGGAAACGAGGCGGCGTACAGAATCGAGAGAGATAAATTCAGACGAAGGAGCGAGGAAGAAGGGTCCGACGGCTTATTAGCGCGTGCAGTACAGTTGTATACTTGCAGGGTATGTCCGGAGTTGTTGCGGATTGCGTGCGACAAGATCGTTTCGCAATGGGATGCCGGGGACAAGTCATGCGCGGGAGGGGAGTAAGAAATCCTGGGCTTTTGGATGCGCGTGTTTAGCGGAGCCGAGACGGTGGACGCGTCTGGGAGAAGCAGAGCGGATGTATGCGTGAGGATCGGGTGCGTTGATATACAGTAACGGAATCGCGGTCGTTGGCGCACAAGGCCGTCAACATCAAACCAAGCGAGGCGGTTTTGCACGAGAGTAGTAAGAGTATCCAGGTCCAATGCAAGGAGGAAATGTCGAAAGGATGCAGACGAAGGCGGTGGTACAGAGAGTAGCGGTACAGAGGGGCTCACAATGCAAAGCGAGCTCGGGGCTCGCAGGCTGCACAAAGCCACTCAGTGGAAGCTATCGAAGTGCCCCGTGAGGATCCGCTCGCCCATCGGGGACGGCGCCCTCTTCGGCCGCTGCGTGCCCGAGGCCATCGTGTTCGAGCGGCGGGACTTGCGCGGGGTCGGGGTCGTCGGGGTGGGGGGCAGCGTGGGTGGGGTCGAGCGCCGCTTAATCTCCTCGCCCGCGATCGCGTTCCTATTGAATTGGGGGATCTGCGGCTGCAGCGCGAGAAGAGCAGGTGAGGACGCGGGTACCAGAGGTCAGGTGTAAAGCGAATGCTCACCCTTGCCATGGCGCCCCCGAGCGAGAGCCGCCGGAGCATACCCGTCGCGCGTTCGTGTTGCTCAGGCATCGCTGTGTTTGCCGTCTGTGCGAACCGTTCGCTGCCTGTCCACGCAGCCGCGCTTGCGCGGCGACCGTGTTTCGTTACGGGCGACATGGGCGCCTCATCGTCTAATTGCCAAAAAATCACATTCAGACGCGAAACATCAATAATGCGGGGTATTACGTACCCTCGTCGATCACGGGAGCACCGAAGTTGCGACGAAAGGGCAGTGTGTTGGCAGGGACCTTGGGAGGGCCCTGGCCGAGGAAATACGAGAGGATAGGGGAGGTCGAGGGCGAGACTGTCGCAATGCGCGGGTACGCGGTAGGAGGCAGTGGTAAAGGCGCGTTGGTGGAGTGTGGGGTGGTGGGCGAGCACGAGGAGTCGGACGAGTCGGAATCTGAGGCTGCGCGGCGGCGGTGAGCGTCGATGGGGATGGGCCTTGTGGGTGACATGGTGTGGAAGGCGAGCACGAGCGGAGGACGGGGGAGAGGTGAGACCCATGACGGGGTTCAGATCGAGCTTATGAGGGCGGTGTACAAGCTCCGACCAAATAGACGAGACGTCGCCTGCGCGCTCTCCATTCCACTTCCTCATCCGTATCTACTCTTGGCCTACTCCGCCCTCCACCTTACCCACCTTCACACCGCATGCGCGCCTCGACACATTCCAGCCTGCATGGCCCTCTGTATCCTGTCTTTCACCCGCTTCCTTTTCGCACAGATCCAACGACCGTCGCGGTGCAGTTGCGTCACTGCACGGCGACGGACGCTCCAGCTGAGGCGAGAATGCGGCGGCTGAGAAATGGTTCGGGCGTGAGCGAGCTCGACCGGTCGACGAGGATAGCCCCTGACCCCGCATTGCGTCTGCCCCTGCCGAGATGCCGCGCCCTTCGCAGCCTCCCGCGTTGCCATACGTGCCCCGCCTTCGCGCCACAACCGGCAGTCGCGCGCCAGGCGAGTGGCTACAGCGCAGACCCTTACTTCGATCCCGTCTCTGCAGATCCTCCCGTTCCAGTCTCTCCTTCGACGCGCAGTCGCACTTCCCCCTCCTGCCCCCGCAGCGAGTCATCAGGTAGTCCAGCTGCTGACGCGGCGTTTGCGATCACACTCGTGTCCACCCTGCACACCTTAACTTAGGGGTTTTAAATGGAACAAAACTCAATCACGATGGACCGTCCGACTGGGATAGCGTTTACCAATAGGGCATGGGCATAATCCGGTGGCACTGCTAAATTTACTGTATGTGGTAACATGCTCTCCCTGCAACGGCTGCGTGACTACCAGCAGATACATCCCATACAACCAGTGTCGGCCACGCTGGGAATGCTCGTCCCCCCAAGTAGCGGCAGTTACCGTGTTGAAATGCCGTCCGCCACTACAAATAGCGCACTCAGCGGCACTGGGCCTTCGCGAAGGCTTCGCGCCTTTCTGGCCCCGGATGAAGGTAAGTATGAGCTTCGGCGAGCAATCTAGGTTCAGCAGGCCAGTCCGGGCGGGTCGCAATGCACATTCGCGAAGTGGTGAGTTGCCAACCACGGCTCCATGTTGCATGCTGTCTTGTTGTGTGATGTCACCGTGATGCGAGCTGGAACAATCTATAGGATTGTATCTCTGCGGTCCCGGCCATCCAAGACCTCGGCATATACGGTCTTGGTGGCATATCATATTCCCAAGGTACGGGACTTCTTCACGTTGCCAGCTAACTTTGTATCCCCCTGCCGCTACTCGACTACTCGAATACCAGACTGGGATTATTGTATGTGGATGGTGGGCAGGCACTTGGTCAAGGGGGCTTCTAATAGAACGTGAAGAATACCGAAGCAATCCATAGGGAGGATGAACTACCCTGCGAGTGCAATGCACTGGCAGTGCATGCAGGTCTCTTTGATCCTTTGGTACGATTGAAGTAGTGCATGGTGAGTTCCTCTACTATTACAGATGGATGACATAACAAGATGCTTCGCAAACTTCAGCTACGTACTGGGACGGCACACCAGCTTGTGTGTCTTCCAATCAGACCGGTTGCACGCCGGCGAGCAATACTTCACCTTCTTGCACTTCCCGCACACCAGTAGCTTCGGCTTCCCGGGACCACCACATGCCTTGCACCTTCCTGTCGAGCTCGCGGAGGGCCCCGCATCGTCGCCGCCACCCATAGCATCTGCATCTTGGAGTTGATCGAAGAGTCCTGCTGCAATGATAGGTTCGAGATATGCCACTGCAAACAAGGGGGAGATTGCTGCGCATGTCGCATATGGACGGACAGTGTCCCAAACCACCTGGGGCACATCTGGTATGCGATCTGGTAGTCCGATCCCCTGCCCGCAACTGCAGATCGGACTGCCAGTATACGAAGGAATCTCCCCTTTGTCAGCGTATTCGCAGTTCACCCCATGCGACCATGTCCGGCATCGTTCGACCACAGCTGGTAAGAGCTGTTTCCACGCGATCAGGTCTTCAGGCCGGAGGGAGCAGCATGATGTGGAGAGTGGTTGGGATAGCGAGTTAGCCTCATACAAAGCCATTGTGGTCTTGTCGTACATGGGCACGACAGCAGCGTCCGCGAGCAATGTGAACGACGAGAGGTCAAGTCGTATTTCGTTTACAAAGATCATGAAAACTGAATCATCCATGCAGGTGTATCGAAATATCCTCTTTTGACGGCTTTTGGCATTGAACCCGATGGATGTATCAATGAGATCCGCAAGAGACCATTTAAGGGCCATGAGCACTTCGAGGTCGGTTGTGTCTGTCGACTTCTTTGGCCAGTTGGCGGCCTTGCGCTCCGAGAATTGTAAGAAGGTGTGTTGCGGAAGATCTTTAAGTGATGCCTTCTCTCTCACGTCCAGAATGGGGGAAAGGTCAAGGTTGACGTGGTGGACGTTCCATGGATTAATTCCAGCAGCGGTCTTGAGGATGGGGAACATACAGACCCGAGGATTGCGGGCCCAAACATGACTTGGCCTTAGTGCACCATCCCTCTGGAGGTCCAAAGGCGGTACAATGATCTATAGTATGTAACTTGAGCATCATGGGAATGCAGAACACAGATAGTACTTCACCTCCACGTACAACGACTTTCACGCAATGTGTAGTTTGTGTTCTCTGCCTTCAATGACATAAGGAAACCCCGCATAAGCGCATTTGTCGCCAATGGACAACTCGATTGTGCATGCACTGCTTTGCTGAGCTACAATCGGTAGATTGCGAGCGATGGGCGTTGAGAATCCCATTGCAGACAAGTCGATCTTCTGTGTCATGGATGCAATGGTCTTCTTTGCAATGTCTACTTGCACTGTGACGGCCGCTGCATTTGCCGATGAACGACGAGCGAGGGGGGCGCCGGACAAGGCGTGGGGTGTGCATGCATCGCCGAAGACACCTGGTCTGAACTTGGTTATGCACACATGGCGTGCGTCTGTCAAGGGGGCAGAGAAGATCTCGAGGAAGGGACCGAGTTTGCAACTAAATGCCTTCGCTGTGCGAGGAGTCGTGTTGATTGTGAACATGACTTTGGTCCGAGGAATGGTGAGCAACCATGACGGTGCCAGGAATGAGACGACTAGATTTGATGCCTCTTTCATGCCTCTATCATCACGTATGACGGAGGCATCCCACCGAGCTGACGGCGAGCGCTCGACGCGCCCGTGAATTTCACATGCGAATGCATTGTCGTAGCCGACCAGTGTAAAGAGATGGCATAGCAGGGCCACTGACCCGAGTTCCTCGGTACCGTCGAAGACCTTAAGCCGATCGCGTGGGACAGTGAGGAGGACACATACCACCAGGACCCTCGACAATAAGCGGGGAGGCCAGATCCTGTGCCAAAATTTTCGTCCGGATGATTCCGTGCACCTTCGTCCGGATGAGATCTGGCCTGCCTCTGCGGTCGTCCAAGTTTGTCCGGACTCGGGATCTGGGCTAGGATAGGACGAGTTTGGTTCGGATGGCAGGATCTGGCCTTCCTAATGAGGTGTTTGCGTCCGGATGACGGGATATGGCCTCTCATGGACAGTATTGGGTCACTAGTGCATTCCCTTTGTACGATAGCACACTATAATAGAGCTGTAATAGACATCTGGTGGTATCCGGTATACATATTATAGTGCACAAGCAAACATGACCAGCCGGCGAACGGAAGCAGAGTTCGTGCACATCGCCTACTACTGAGCTTTCGATCCACCTGGGCCCTCGTCTTCGTCAATGTCCGACACGTCCTCCACAACTTGACTCGTCTGGCCCTTTGCTTTGCGCCGTGCTGTGAGTGTCTTGATCGCCGCGAGAATGCGCGGACAGCCGTCTTGGAGCTGCTCGAAGATACCGAATACTTCTGGATCAAGCATGAGTTGGCGCGGATCACTCCACGGCGTGCATGCATTGCTCGGCAGGCGTAGAAGGAAGTGGTGAGACGATATATGAGCATACTTGGAGGTTTGTAGATCATAGGAACAAGGCAGCAATTCGAAGAATCGAGACGGACAACTCGGAAGGGAACTGATGAGCCTTCTGGGTACCTCGTTCGGACAGAGGCTGATTATAAGAGTGTTACTTCAGTACATGAGGGGCAAGCAGATAGAGATCAAGGCTCGCCCTGTAATCAGAATCGTTGAGTGCATCAGGAAAGTGCGCCACCTACCTATGTTGCCTCATTGAGACAACGAGGCAATGAGACCGTTTGAGACAGGCTGTCTCAGGGCTGTCTCGTTTGAGTAGATTATTTCTCATTTGAGAGGCTACTGAGGCAGTTAGGTGCATAGACAACATGTATACGAGACACTACGAGACACTAAGGCATGCCACTGGACCGCAAAGAAATGCAACAAAATTGAATATAGATTTGAGCTAGACAGCAGGAGATAAGTCTTGTCCGAGTCCGTAAAATGCTCTACTGTCAAGATCCTGTTCTGCCAAGTCATCGAAACAACAGAATTACAGATAACATGGTGCGGAAGTAGGCAACTGTAAGGTAATGGAACAAAGCAAGGACACAAAATCCTGACATACCGCGCATGTGAGCAGCACACAACCACGATTTTGGGGTTACCCTGCGGTGAACACGGGCCCGCGCGCTGTTACCTGCTGGTAAACAGGGACCTGCGCGCTGTTACCCGCCGGTATACAGGGGCCACGCGCTGTTACCCTGCGGTGAACACGGGCCCGCGCGCTGTTACCCACTGGTAAACAGGGGCCCGCATGCTGTTACCCGCCGGTATACAGGATGACAGTGCCGCTTCCATGTCAATGTCATGTAGAGGTGATGAATACATACGTGATGTTGTCCCGGTCTTTTCCCATCTTATGCTTTGGGTGGCCACGCACCTCTTGCTCAGGCGGGGCTTCTGTTGCCATAATGAACGTCAGATAATGAACTCGGAGCAACAACAGAGCATAGATTTATTACCTGTTGATGCCTAGCAATTGCGGAGTCTTAGTAAACGTACACACCAGAAACAAACATATGCTTCTGACCGTTGTGATTGCTTCAATGTCGTGCCTTCGCACACTGTTTGAGTTCTTCTCCTTCCGTGTGACCTTCGCCACTGGTGTTGCCTGGGCTGGCAGATGAATGGTAGCAAGGGGTGCTGGCATACTGGCTGCTGTTGGTGGGTTGGCAAGGAGATCTGCAACATACGAAGTCCCGGTCATGAAGTGTCAATGTTGCAGCTCAGAAGCTTGATCAAATACCATACCGGCGACACTGTCGGATTGTAGGGTGGCTGACAATATATTCAGTTTCATGGCTGGGTTTAGAATGTACTGTACATACCCTCATACTCGCCCACACTGGGCAGCTCATGCGGTGACTCCAACATTTGCTGATCGTCCTGAGCATTGGCAGACCCAGGACCTGACGAGATTTGCTGCTGTCGATGCTTCGGTGGAACCTTCAGAGTCAGTGTGTGTCTGCTCTGCTCTGCAGCATCACGCTGTCGCAGATGCTCCTGTATCTCCGCGAGGTTACTGATTTTACTGCTGCGGACCAGCGCAGCCGCCTTCTTCTTCTCTGCATCAGCCTTACGATCAGCATCGAGCTCTTCCTTTGAGCGATGTTGCTGTGAGTATTCTTTGACTATTGCGCCTGGACGCTGAGCTTTGTTCTTTGGACGAGTCGAGGGACCAGCCATGGACACAGGAAACTGAGAAAGAGTGATAAGAGATGGAAAACGAGGGGACTTAGAAATGAGGGGGGAGCGGGCGGAAGGAGGGGCAATGGTGGAGCGGTTGGGTCCTGTCGTGCGCGGAGGGCCCCAAAGCAACACACATGCTTGCTAAGCTTGAGCACGGGGTGGATGAAACCGGGACGTCCCCGATAACAGCCCTTGATTGTCAATATTAGTCTCTTGTGCCACTGCCGGTCGCGGCATCACTCACCAACTCCAATCTCTACGCTCTCTACTCATCTCTCCAGCTAGTGTTGATGATGGACATCGACCCTGCGAAGTGATTCATCTGGACACCGTTGTCCGGGCAGCCCACCTTGCACCTATGTATGGTGATCAATTCATTCCACAGGAGCTACAATCTTCGGAGAGCATGGACGCTTTTCGTGCTTATTTGGTGAACAAACTGATTGATTACCATGCTCATCAAAATTTATTCTGATGTCCCTGAGTAGTTACTGCATCTAATAACACTAGTATTGGTTCAATGTGAGATTGTGACTCGGAAAATATTTGCCGTGGACCACGAAGCCTGTATTCTGCTGAGGTGATGAGGCCCAATAGGCCAGAATGAGACACCTTAGACGTTTGAGGCGGCGTAAGACACCTCGACACTTTCCTGATGACTGATTATGGAGGGATGATATAGTAGCGAGTGCGGGGCGCAGCCCTTCGGGCTGCCCGGCCCAAAACGAACCTCCGGGACCTGTGGAGCGACGGATGAGCTGCGCGGGCGGGCGGGCCCACCGCGACAGCTTCATTCCTGTTGTATATCGCAGGTCGCGGGGAGGAAGCGCGTCGAGCCAAGTGGATGTGGATAAGCATGCTTGCCAGTGCCTGTGTCCGACGCGGCTTGACATCGCGGAAACTGGGAGTGGCGGGTGGGTGAAAAGCGACGGAAGCCTTGCGAAAGCTCTAAGTGCTTTCGCTGGCGGAGGCCAAGTGGACGCGCAACGAGAGAAGCGTTGCGCGCCTAATCCACACACTACGGTACTTAGACTCACGTCTGCGATCGGCTCGTGCCTCGCCTCTCTCAGACTACCATCTGGGTACCTCGTTCGGACAGAGGCTGATTATAAGAGTGTTACTTCAGTACATGAGGGGCAAGCAGATAGAGATCAAGGCTCGCCCTGTAATCAGAATCGTTGAGTGATTATGGAGGGATGATATAGTAGCGAGTGCGGGGCGCAGCCCTTCGGGCTGCCCGGCCCAAAACGAACCTCCGGGACCTGTGGAGCGACGGATGAGCTGCGATACCCAAAACGGAAGAAGCTAAGGCGACGCGTAGCTGCTCAGCCAGCACTCCCAGGTGGAAGTCGACGCACCTAGTATAAGGTAGTTATGCAAAGGCTGTATAGCCCT
Source organism: Fomitopsis betulina (assembly GCA_022606075.1). Classification (NCBI taxonomy): domain Eukaryota; kingdom Fungi; phylum Basidiomycota; class Agaricomycetes; order Polyporales; family Fomitopsidaceae; genus Fomitopsis; species Fomitopsis betulina. Next base: position 273,759 of record JABYQK010000008.1, on the reverse strand, counting down.
ATCGCCGTGGTGGCTGCGGTGGCATTGTGTAGCGTGTAATCTCGTCCAGTACTGGCGAGTCCTGCAGGTAAGGCGCCATGATGACGGCGTGCTTGCGAAGGTACAGCTTGAAGCTGTCCCCGCTCCAGCGCCCGATTGACTTCACCACGTCGAATGGTACTCCGCGCAATAGGTATTCGAGTGTTGCCCCGATTCTCAGGCCATGTCCTTTCATCGGGATTTCGCCCAGTGATGCTGCTACTTCATCCATGCGTCTGAGCGGATCCTTCTTGGTTAACACCCTTGTTCCTTGGCGATGCCGCCACGCAAAGAGGTGTCCGTTGGCGTCGGGCTTGTTGACTTGCATGTGATTCTCTAGGGCCTCTTCTGGATCGACCGTCCCAGTTTGCGCAGCCCAGTAAACATCTTCGCCTTCGAGTGGCGCGACCTTGGTCGACGGGAGGTGAATGACCGTGACCTTGTGGCCATGCCTGTCCTCGTCCCGCCTTACATCGCTGGGCTTCACGTGTCGCTCGGCCTGAAAAGCGGTCAGGTTAGGTAGCGTGAACTCGCCTAATCGGGCCGCCGCAAAGAATGTTGTAGTGACGCATGCCCAGACGGCAGCATCGAGCGGCTCGCTGAGGTTCAACTTGCCCTTGGCTGCCATGAGGAAGGTGACGAGAACTGGGCACCTCTTGGGCCGCTTCGATCCTGGTGGTGCCCGCTTGTCTGCACCCTTGAGTAGCGCTTTAAGCTCGTCTTCTTCCATTGTCCAAGGAGCTCCGTGTAGAGTGTGCCATGCGTGGATTCCCGCCACGTAGTTCCGTACTGTGGCGCCTGAATATACTCCTGTGCAGTTTGCGATGAATGTGAGTATCAATATCCGACTTGCCGGGGCGCGCTGCTCTTCTGCAACACCTCGTGCATCACAAAACACATGGAAGGCGAGCAGGCCCGCACCATAGGACTCGCGTGTACCTGTTGCATACGAGGAGACTATTGCCTCGAGAATACGGTCAAGGTCGTGCTGCGCAATGTCGCCCACCTTTTGTCCATCGCGATCTTTTGCTGCTCGAGCAACCTGCAGTCTCCAGACCTGTAAACGGTCCCGCGCCAGGCAGTGTGGCCTCAGGTCCGAGGGCTTTGGCATGAGGGCCTGCGGATATGCTCTACCCTTCCGCTTGGACACGGATGTGCTAAGGGGCGTCACATTAACGAATCTACTGGTGGTCTGACTCGTCCCAGCTAGCATTGGTGCGGATGTACCAGTCGAGGACATCGTCGGTATGATGTTGTTGCTCGGTGCGAGCACGCTCCAGAGCGCGGTCAATGCACTTGGCGGTGGCTGTGGGATATCGGCCTTTGCGGTGTAAGCGCAGCTCGAGGGGAGTGAGGGGCTCGACTGCATCGATGAGGAACTGGCCGAGGCCGGTGGGTAGGGGAACAGGAGGGAGGAGGAGAGCATGTGACGGGTATATACCTCGAGAGGGTCTATCTGCAGGATTGTGTGCGCTGGGGACGTAAGCTGTGTGTATGCACTCGGTGTTGCCAGCGTCGTGTAGATGTGAGAGGAGCTGTCGGAAGACCAGGCTGACGCTGGCATTCTTGCTCCGTCGGTTGCGCCAGCCTTCAACGACGCCGAGATTGTCGCCGAAAAGTCGGTAGTGTTCATCCACGCCGCGAGCGCTGGTGATGGAGAGCACGAGTAACTGGAAACCGACGGCCTCTGCCCATCCGATGTCGCGCTCGCCTCCCACGGTGCGCCAGCCAGGAATGAGCCTCCAAGCACGCCAGCAGTCACCAATAGTGATTGCGATCCCGATGCCGGAGCTTGCATCTGAGAATGCGGCGAGATCGACGAGCCGGACAGGGTAGGGGATGGGTCGCCTGAGACGTGGCTGCTGGAGGACCTCCACCCACCACTCAAGATCTGTGCGTATGGATCGAACGGGGGAGTGTGGCACGAAAGGACGGTCACCGCAGACTCGAAGCATGGCTTCCAAGCCGGTGAGGTAGGCGCGTCCCCTTGGGATGACCAGGGTGCAGTGTAGGAGCTTACCATATAGCTTCTGCGCGACCTGTAGGGTGTAGGTGCGCGTCGGGTGCTGTTGCCACTCCTCGATTGCAGCCAGGTATTTGTCGGCCTTCCTCGCCGGAAGGCCAACCGTGCATGCCTGTAGGTCCCACTCCAGCCCAGCGAAGACCTGGGAGAAGTTGAAGTCGCAGTCCTTGCTCTTCTCCCAGGGAATGCCCAAGTCTTCAGAGAGGGCGTCCACATCTGCAATGCAGTATGAGTAAGCCGCATCCTCCTCGCTGCGAGGGGAGCTTGCGGATAAGTCGCGCAGTGGGAATGCGCAGTCCTCGTCGAACTGCTCGATGGTACCGTCCTCGAACTGCCTACCACCAAACCATATGCGCCCTCCCGAGTGATGCCGGCCACGCTCCGCCAGGTCCTTCGCCCAGATCGCTCGTCGGCTGTTGTACTCCTGGAGGTACTCTCGCCGGATGCGCATGAAGAAGTGATCGTCGACCCACTTGCTGAGCGGGCCCATGCCGTGCGCTCGTACCAGGTCCGTACCAGCGTCCGCAATTCCTCCGTAGCCACCTGCCGAAGGTGAGGCCCCGAAGGCCAGACAGGTGTCAACGTGCAGCTCATCTGGCCCTGCTCTGACAACGCCAGCTGGCCACTGGCTTGGATGTAGGGGAACCGTCCGATACGCCTCAGCGATGTCCCGGACTGCAGCCTGCGAGCCGGGGGGGAGTCTCCAGACCAAGAGGCAAACTGTTGCGAATGTTCCCCAGGTGCAAGGGAACTGATCGGAGTCGATGAAAGAATTGATGGATGGGTTGGGATGGAAGGCTGAGGGCGTGTGTGGGAAGGAGAAGTTCTGGATGATGCGGTAATGTCCCGGCTTTGCAGGCTTGGGTATGATCGAGATTGGAGAGGACTGGAAAGCACCCAGGAGTTGCTCGAGCTCGTGTTCTGAGAACGGACCCACGTATCGTCCCGCAGCGGATTCGCGCTCGATGAGCTGACGGAATACGGCCCCGTGCTCCTCTGCTGATGGCCGGTTTGGTGGTGCCTGCGTGTTATGTACTGCTGGGAAGGAGAAATTGAAACCACGTCGGAGCCCATCGACCAAGCCAGGATAACGGCTCGCCAGTCCGCTGGCCTGAAGGAGCTCTTCCCAGCGGTCGGCGCGATAGGGCGTGCACGGTTCAAGCGCGTTGCGCTCGAGGGCAGTCCTGGGCCCCATGCGTCGGTTTTCCACACCCGGAGCAGAGGTGACGGGAATCGTGTGCACGGCTGGCGCACCCGGTCGCTCACTGCCAGTCGCAGCAGATTGTTCGCCCGCTGTCGATAAGTACGAGGCTCTTTTCGATGCGCTTGGTGATGGTGTCGTAAGCCTGGTCCCATGTCTTCTTGGCGTCGCAGTTGTAGACACGGTGCTGGTGGCGTCCCAAGCAGATGGCGCAGGCCGAGAGGACGGGGCCGGCTGCGCCGCTCGGAAAAGACGGCTTGCGGTCTGGGTATGGTGCTGTTGTACTGGCTTTCTTGTACGATTTGGCACGGATTGCTCCTCCGTCGCCAGCACTTGTGCTGGAAGCGGATCGCTGGGCTGATGTTCCGTCTCGACTGGCGGGGCTTTGGTGGAGTGCCATGAGCGCGTTCAGGCGAGCCTGAGAGCCGCGCAAGCGGGTGTATGGGTGATGCAAGGAGAAAGTGTGTTGCGTGAGGTAAAGCGCGACACACGGTGCGGTGGTGCGCGATGCGCGATGCGTGATGCGTGATGCGTGATGCGTGATGCGTGATGCGTGATGCGTGATGCGTGATGCGTGATGCGTGATGCGTGATGCGTGATGTGTGATGCGTGATGCGTGATGCATGTTGCGTGTTGCAAGGTGTGTGGTGCGTTGAGAATGTTCATGTTGAGCCGAAGGTAGGCGTATATGCGTTGAGGCGAAGAAGTCCTGTTCAGTATTCTACCCTTCCGAATGGGAGGGGAGTACTCACGTCGTTCTCTGCATCCTTCGCAGCTCGCTCTTTTCTGTACACGCGGTCTCGTGTCTCGCGTAGGATCGTTTCTGACAGTATCGAAATGTTCCATGCGCCGTCGGGCGCGTGAATGGCTTGGTGCCACCTCTGCCGCTGCTCCGCCTGGTATGCAATCAGTGTGCGAGTATCGAGCGCGTCGCAGGATTGTTGAAAGGGGTGAACCTGGAGGTTTCCCCAGAATTTGGCGAGCATGAGGACGCGTTCCTCCGCCCACTTGGCCTGCTGCATAGCCACGATGAGGCGCGGGACCGCTTCGCGGAACTGTTCCCAGGTAAGTTCGCTGTCCGGAATGACTGCCTTAGCGCTGCGAAGCGAAGCTGCCGGCACCCAGGACGTGGTGCCGTCGCTGTTGGTGCGCATGGCTAGCGCTTCGTCGTCTACCTGCGTGACAGCTGCCGCCGCGGCCAGGAGCCCCTGGTTAGTGTAGTAGTATAACTCGATGTACTGCCCCTTCTCGAGGCGTCGAGTCGTGTACGGCGCAGCGAGAACAAGTGATCCCGAGGGCGGCGGACGATCTGGGATGGGAACGTACTTGTCTCTGTTCTTCTTCAGTTCGTCCTTCCGGGCCTGCTCAGCTTCTTGCTTGTCGAGCTCTCTGCGCTGGTTGGCCGCCTCCTCGGCGGCTAACGCCTGATCCCGCGTTGCCTGAGCTTCTGCGTTGGTCCGCTCTTGCCATGCTTGCTTGTCGCGCTCGTTTCCTGCTGTCCAAGTCCGCGTGAGTACCGCGATGGCCTGTTCTTCTGTTAGCCCAGCCTCGACCAACGGTTGCCTGCTCTCGGCATAATGCTCGAGGGCAAAGTCGGGCGCCTCCAGCGTGTTGGGGTCGACAGGTATATTCGCCATGCGTGTGACTGATGGAGACAGAGTCCGCAATAAGCTAGTCCGCACCAAAGGAGTTTACTATTCTAGACCAGAAATGAAAAGCGACGGAAGCCTTGCGAAAGCTCTAAGTGCTTTCGCTGGCGGAGGCCAAGTGGACGCGCAACGAGAGAAGCGTTGCGCGCCTAATCCACACACTACGGTACTTAGACTCACGTCTGCGATCGGCTCGTGCCTCGCCTCTCTCAGACTACCAACAGTGAGGTTGCTTTGTGCGATGTTTCGGGGTTTAAACTTTGTAACAGACCTCGTAGGCCCCTGTAAGCGGACTTCAGCATCATAGAGTGCCCTTAGTCCATCAGCAGAGACCGCTCAAACTCAGCCCTCCGGACCCAACCAGCATCCGGATGGGATCTGGCCTTGGGTGACTGGGCGACCATCGTCCGGATGACACATCTGGGCTTGCCTCGGTCCCCATGCTGTTTCGTCCGGATGAGATCCGCCCTCCGCCCTTGGGCCGCCAGATTTTGTTCGGATGGGCATCTGGCCTCCGCGCCTATTGTCGAGGGTCCTCCGGGAGATGATCTAGCTGTCTGGAAAGCCCTACACCAAGACCTGGATTGGTCCTTCACGACGTCAATGGGAGCACTGCGGCGTCCGTCACCGAGTATTGGGGCAAATGCTTCGGTCAAATGATATGCCTGTGGAGGGAACGTGCCGTAATGTGGGCCAAACCCTTCCCCATGAAGGTTGTAGGCGAATGTAGGATTGAGTTTCTTTGCCGCGGTGAGGTCTTGCGTTGAAGAGAACGTAGTCCCTGTCGTCCAGTAGCACTTGAAAAGCTCCTGCATGGGCCCCATGGCCTGCAACCAGAATATACCCGCTGAACGGCTGGTGGACAATAAAAGTCCACTTCCGAGAACATCCACCGACAATCTCCGCTGCTCTGCATATAGCTTATCGATCCGTGTCTGCGGTAAGGAGGAGAATGCGGCATAGAGCTCCCAATGACGGTGCAATGCCTCCAGTGTGTGTGTGCTGCATATCTTGAGGTAGGCGCCAAATTGCGAGGCATGCCAAGTACGCATGGATACCGAGGCGGTTGCCAGCAGGCAGCACTGAGACTGAAGCAGCTCGGAGTTGTGATCGTTCAAGTAGAAGTGATAGAAGATGTTCCATGTGTCGTCCAGTGGTGTTTCAGAGCAGATGAGAGTTAGCAATAGGATGTTCCGAGCTGGGAGCACTTGATGAACCCCACGGCGCGATGGACAATGGACACCTTACCTAGGATAGCGGGTTCGATGTTGCATAATATTGATGCTTTCTGCTCTGGTTTAGATTGAAATAACCTTTGCTAGATGGAGGCCGAGTGCTAGACTTCACTTGTTGCACTCACCAACTTGTGAAGCCGCCAGGTCCGCATACACAGTGTACAAGATATTGCGGGGATCACCGCATCCTAGTAAGAGCACGTCTGCCGCCTGCTCAACAGGGAGGTCCTGAGTCAAGCAAGTGGCTGATGTGTTTCCTACAGGGTAGAAGAAGTATTTGAAAGGCCAGGTTAATGGTTGATACATGGCAATGGCGAGAGAAAGTGCTGATGGGGTTCTCCGTGGACAATATATACCCTCGCAGACCCCGAGCTTCTCTTCTGAGGCCTCGAGGCGCGGAGCCTGCGCTCTGAACGCAGGGCCATCGATGTCGAGATCGAATGCCCTTCCTTCCCAAAGACACGCGAAGACGTAATGGAGACCTGCACAGAACTGCACAGAACTGCGCGAAGTCAGCCATGCGCAACAAGCATTCTGAATTGTACTTGTATACGGAGTGCCAATAGGGTGCGTGTACAATCTGAGTGGTGTGCGAATTACGCCACCGGGATGGCTCAGACTTAGGCCACGACACGGTAGAAACGAGACAACTGCTGAGCATTATGCAAGCATAGGGAGTACCAATAAGATAATACAATCATATTGCTGTTGCTAGAGTGTGTACGAACCACCGACCCATCCTCGAACTACTACAACTCCGACTTCATGAAGGAATCGGAATCCAGCTCAAAAGGCGTAAGGTTCTAAGACGTCCGCTTGCTCTTGACACGGCCTGACACTCGAACATCTGCGTGGAGCATCGCAGTCATGAGCAACATGGGGAAGATTGGCCGCGTCGCCGCACGAAGAAAACAGAGAGGCACGCAAAGAGGCCAATTTGAGGAGAGAGCGTGGGAAGCTTAGGGCAGGTCTTAACACAGAGACGTAATCACTCTTGTTCCAGTCACAACGATTCAAGCCTCCTTCTACTAAAGTACATACATACATGTAGAGAATATCTCCTTCGTCAGCTCCTCTATCACCACGATACAGTCGACACTTGCGTCGATGGGCATTCTCCCTTATAAAGCTCGTCTTGTCTCGACTACCTCCGGCTCCCTGGACTGTTCACAGTTCTTCCACTATGCCTTGTAGTTCCTGCCAGTCGGCGCTGGCCCGACACATCTCCCGGAAGTGACCATCGTGCTTTGATATGAGGAGTTGCGGTTTGTCAAACTCTAGTATCTTCCCGCCCCCCAACACCATGATGCGGTCGTAGTCGAGAACCGTCTTCAATCGGTGGGCAATAGTGACTACTATTGCACCAGCGAAGACCTCGCGGACGGTGCGTTGTATCTGTGGAACAACCCATGTAAGCCCTGATCACAACTTGATAAACACTACACCTGTAGAAATGTACCTGGTCATCTAAATGTGAATCTATTTGTGATGTTGCTTCATCCATGATAATAACGTTACTGCGTCGCAACACCGCGCGAGCCATGGCAACGAGCTGCCGCTCTCCAGCACTCAGGGAGCCGGTTTGACTGATCGGCATTTCCAAGGAAATATCGTGCTTGTTGGATGAATGGCTGAGAACGGACAGAAGGTGACACCGTTCAAGCACATCGAGGCATTCTTCATCTGTATGTTCGTCGAAAGGATCAATGTTGCTCCTCAATGTGCCCGAGAAGAGGGAGACATCTTGAGATATGATAGTCTAGAGACTGTTCAGGTGTGTGAGGGTTAAGGAAGACAAAGCTATACATACGACACGTGTGCGAAGGTCATCTAGCCCAATCTTGGTGATGTCTATGTTGTCAATTCTGCGGCGAAGCGTCAGCCCCACTACACTCAAAGTTGACTGCAGACTTGCATGATACGACCATCGTTGGGCTCTACCATCCGTAGGAGGGATAATGCCAATGTCGATTTGCCTGTTGCAGTGTGGGCATGCAAAGTAAGTGGATGATGATGCATGCGGCACACCTGAGCCAGTCCTGCCGACCTATCATTCAAATCGGTCAGAGGAATGAAGGACGTTTCAGTTAGGTACAGACGCACCACACCAATCTTCTCGCACGGTTTTATGGTAAAAGACAGGTTGTGTAATACGGCTGTCAGATTCGGCGCGTATTTGACAACAAGGTTTTCAACTACCAACTGCCCATTGCTTGAAGGCCAATACGCGGGAGGTCTGTGATCGGTGACAATGGCGGGGGCTTCCTGTTGCACATCGAGGTATTCTCCAATACGCTCAACGGAGTTGAAGTCGAGTTCAAGCTGCGCCAAGACTCTGCATATTGTTAAACCGAGCGACGTAGATGGCTACTCGATTTGACTCACTTGACAAGCACTCGCGACGCCTGGGCAAACACGCCTGCTTGCACAATCACGAGCGCAGCAAAGCCGGACGACACTGAGCTAAGGAGTGCGAATATCGTGGTGAGGAAGACCACGACAGAGCCAAGGCCTACAGGGACTCTGTCAGCATAAGTCTCATACAACGTGGCCATACTGACAGTCATATCGCCATTGTAGCCATCCAGATACAAGCCACTGTTTCATTATAGTGAGTGAGTTCGGCGACGTGCCCTCAAAAAGCCCGTGCCACGCACATAGACATGATCGAAGCATTGGAACGTGTCGACGCGACTATAGAACCTCGCCTGATACCTCTCCTCCATCCCAAATGCGCGAACATGAGGCAGCCCGCGCAAGAGCTCGTCGAAGCCTGCAAAGGCCGGAGACAGAGAGATCGACTCCAGTCGTCGCAGATCGCGCGAAGCTTGTACGAAACGCGGGGCTAGTCGGATGTAGAGCCATGCAATGAATAGCGCGAAAGGCGTGAAGGTCGGCACTACCCAGATCATCACGACAAGCGAGGCCACAAAGTTGAAACACCCAGAGAGAGCAGTGCGGGCTGAGTTCATCAATGTGTTGTCGACTGTGTTGATGTCGGATGTGAAGCGGTTGAGTAAACGGCCTATGGGGGTGACGTCGAAGAAGCGCGAGGGTGCTCCAGTGAGTCGACTGAGCATGCCTGAGAACAGCGACCGAGAGGCCTGTAAGCTCGAGTAGTATCCCAGAGATATGATGGAGATCACGGCGACAGCCCCAGAGAACGATATACAGAGGAAGATGAGAAGCCATGGCCTGACATCCACATCGGGCGGCGGCAGCTTATCCCATATTGTTGATGCTTGCAGGAGTGCCATGACAGACGAGCCCGTAGTCTCGTAAGCTTCACCCCAGCGAGCAATGAACAACTGGAAACTTTTCAGCGGACCATGCGCAACACTTGAGTAGTGCTCGACTCTCACCTGATTTCCGATGGTGATCAAACGAAGAAGAATCATGAATGCCGTAGTGAAGAACCAGCAGAAAAGGCCTGCGGCGCGGATGTAGGTCCAATACGTCTGCGCGGAGACACGGCCTTCGGCACGTGCTTCAGCCTCTATCAGCTTCCCGTGAGGTTGTTGAGCATCATTGGGTGCGGTCTTAGGCTGTTTCACGAGGTCAGCCTCGTTTCCCATAATAGTCGACGATGCCTCTGATGTTTCTGCTTCCTCTGACACGAGATCCTCGACTTCCACGAGTTGTGCAAGCTGGCCCCGCTCTCGTAACGCCTGAGTGGATCCCTGGCGAATGACGGAGCCACCAGATAGTTCGACGAGGTAGGAAGCTTTCGCGAGGCAAAGGCTGATGTGATGAGTGACAAGGATAATTGTTCGACCGCGTGCTAGGCTCCCAGTAAGGGCGTGGTTGACCAAGTGCTGGGCAGTATGCATATCGACCGCCGCCAAGCTAGTCGCTGTTTGTGAATGCATCAACAACAACAAGTATACTCGCTCACGGATCGTCCAGAAGGAGGCACTACAGAAAAATGTAAGTACCACGCAACTGTGAGCATGGATGCGCACGCACAGTAGCTTGAGAGTATAGTGCGCGAGCTAGGGCTATTCGCGCACGTTGCCCGCCGGACAGAGTGATACCCTTTTCACCGATCTCTTGGGCTACGGTCAGTAGGGAGTCATGCGAAGCAATGATGTGCAGCTAACCTGTCATATCGCCAGCCTCGAATATCTCCAAGTCTCGCTTCAGCGCGCAGGCCTCGATGATGGCTTCGTAGCGTCGTTCATCATACCCATATGCGGAGTTGAATATGATGTTGTCTCGGATAGTGGCGTGTTCCAACCCTACTCATCGTGAACATCCCTTAGTTCTATATGTCCAGTGAAACCGTCTCACATGGATTCTGGGCACAGTATGCTACTTGATGCCCAGCCTTGTTAATGACGACTTTCCCGGACAAGCAATGCATCTCTACGCAAGCCAATCAGTAGGGGCTGACATAGATGCAGAGGACACAAGCTCACCTCCTAGCAGTGCAGCCAGCAGCGCACTCTTGCCCGAGCCCGTTGCGCCACTCACCAGAGTGAGCCTCTCTTTGGGAAACTTGATGTTCAAAGGACCCAACCGAAACCTAGATTGGGCGTCTCGAGGTGCGACGTCCCACTCGAATACTCCATCATCAAAGCCGATCACTTCTGAGGGGGACACAGAGGGGTTTCCGCTCATCTTGAGAGACGACGCCCAATCGGGAACCTCGGCCTCAGCAAGGAACTTCTCGATACGCTGCATACTGACGTAGGCTAGGAATGTGATAGTCAGCATGCGCTCTTCGCCCTGTACAAGTGTGCCCCACCGTGCAACAAGGCGAAGAACTGGTCGGGGAGCTGTGTCATGGGATCTTGGATGTACGAAAATAAGGCGATAGATGTGAATGCTTTTGCGACTGTAAGCCTCTCTCCTGCTATGAGGGTGTAGCACAAGAAGGACGCAACGGCTGTTGCGGATGGGATCCAGGTCCATATGAAGGAGATGAAGACTGAGACGATGTTGTCCTTGACGCGCCACTTGAGCTCTGTCTCACGTGCGTCTCGAACACGAGCAGACCAGCGGTTTTCTGCGAAGTTATGAATAAGCTGCGTCGCCTAGCACGAATAAACCGGTAAGGCAAACCCCAGCCATAATACTTGAGGAACCGGATATTTTGGAAGAGTTCGTTCACAAGATTCATGCGTCGGTCGCGGGCTATCCATGATTGGCGTGTAATCTATACAGTCGTCAGACACACAGTGTACGAAGCAATGATGGCCACTTACGTATACGTTATACTTCGCGAGGGGGTAATTCAGGACGTATGCGACCAGTACTACGACTACCGCTGCAAGGGAACTCCACCCCAAGACGCTGTATTCGGATGAATGAAGGGTTCAACGACCAAAACCGAAGGCGTTCACATACCGGTATAGGAAGACGAGTGCGATAGTAAGGCGTACGGGGGCCATAAAGAACCCAGAGAACATCCAGAAACGATGTGCGACTGAGTACGCATCACCTCTGGGAGTTTCTAGTGAGCTGCTGTATGTAATGCCTTCGATGAGAGGTCGTACTGCATCAAGTTCACTATCCGGCCTAGGTTGGCATTGTCACTCTCCTTGTCTTCGTGTGTGGTCTTCCCGCCCACGTCTCGTCTTCTCAGTGCTCTGCGACGAAATCATTCAACAGCGAACGCTGACCGCATGCATTTGCTACGCACTTGTAGTGGAGTGCGCAGAACAGCTGTCCCCGAGTCCGCTCGTAGCAACGACGTGTGTACCAGTTCTGGTACAGGTCCACCTGGGCAAAAGATAGGTTGGCGAGGAAGGTCATGAAAGCCCAGAAGAAGGCTCGTTGTTTCGACTCAGGAGACGGATTCGCCAGTGCTGACAGGATCTCCTGGAGAGCGTACGGTGGAACGAAACCTATCGATTACACGTCGACGAGCGGCCGAGGCAATACGGGCATTGACAACGTACCAAATATAGCACTCCATAGTTCAAGAGTTAGGTCTATGATGAGATCTAGGGAGTTGGATGCGAGAAGGAACCACAATAGCGAATACGTCGGGTGCCTTCACGCGAGTGTCAACATACTGAGGATAATAGCCAATAAACCGATCTCACTCTTCCCTGTATTTCAGATATTTAGTGAACAGGTTCTTGTGTTTGAAGTAGGGAGATAGGCTCCAGATATCCTCCTCATTCAGGGTGCGCGAGGTCGCGACCTTGAAAATAGGCTCTACAAAGGAAAATGTAGACCATGTCCATAGGTTCACACTGTCCTCTGGCATGGTAGTTTTACTTGAAGGCGGCTGTTCTCAGTGTTAGCATACGGACATGCAACGACTTTGTGCTGCTCACAGCCCCATGCTGTGCGACGTTCTCTGTTGGAAGCACAGCTCGCATTGGCAATGATCCCGCTACCCAGGCCAACGCAGTTGTCCACACCAGTTGCGCAAGCGCAAGCGTGACGAGGATTGTATCGCGTTCCTCGTCTACAGGACTTCGCCAGAGGCTGACAAAAGCGATGGCAGCATGAGCAAGGTAGAGCAGAATGAGAAGATACGGCGGGGTCACGGGCGGCTTGAATAGTGTTCTCAGTACAGCGTATACCTAGTAGAGAGACCATCGGTGATTATGTGCCTACACAGAACATTTGCTACGCACCCATGTTGTCGCCGTCACAGTCGCTTGCATCGACAATCCCTGATCCCCAGCTAACATGCTATAGGTAAGCACGCTGATCCATACGGCAGCCTCCAGCCCAGATCCTAGCACAAGAACCCTTGCTTTCCATGTAGGAGGAGGCTCTACGTGATGCGGCTGGTCCTCCAAGTCCTCGAGGGCCAGAAAGTCTTTGAAAGGCGATATGAGCGTGCGCTGAGCTCTGCGCACCACATGGGGCCAGCGAACAGAGGAGAGAACGTCACAGAGCAATAACAGCAAGCCCAGACCGCCAGGAAGTAGCGTGTTCAGTGAGAGTTTCTGCTGAGGAAGAACCCATGGTACATTCGTCCTTTGGTACAGCGAACTGTATAGGGCTGAGTCGCTCTGCAAGATGACCTGTAGCAAGTCCATGGCGGCAGGATAGCATCTGCAGTCAAGGCCGTTGTTCTCGAGACAGACGTGACATCGCGAAGTCCGGCATTCCTTACGCCTGAAGCCGACGCATCGTACACGTTTCCATGATCTTACGTGGTCGGACCTTTATCTCACACGTTCAGTCGCCCAACGGCATTGCGAATGCTCAATGCACTTGGCTAAGATTTATGTAAGTAAGGACGAACACCACGTTGGAGAAGGTCACTACGACAATGTAGTATCTTGGGTGACGTCAAGATGAGAGATGTTCTCAGTCGCGCTCTTCCTAGATCCCCGAACAACCGACCTTGACCATACGCGGACAATGCCGTTCAAGGAGTATAGACACGATCGTCGAGTTCCGTTGGCCAAGCCATGCGCGTGAAGTTCCGTACCACGAAGCTCACAAAATTTTGCACGATCGCGGTGTTCAACCATGAAAAAGTGGTATCCAGGAACGGCTACCTAGTGCAGCTAGGAACGTCCGTCATTGTCCGTCACGTAGAAGCGGTTTTCTTGATCGCCGAGGAACAAAAGAACTCCTGGTGAAATGGTATCCGAAGACAGTGCCGGAGAGACAGGGTCGGAGGGAGGCTGAAAGGCACACCGATGCGTTGTGTTGAGCCAACCACATTAGGCTTGTTCGGAAGTTGGCACGTTGTGTTCGAGTTGGACATCGAGCGCGGTGTTCATACACATCTTTATGGCGTAACCTCCGCGCGCTGGTGTAGGAATAACAGCACTGGGACAGCGGATCTTGACCCGCACCTATTGGCTGAGGCAGGGCAGACTAGGCATGTGGTCCGATGTTCCGTGATGTCCCCAAGCGTCGTGCCGTGGGGTGGACATCGGGGAGAGAGCGACAGAGAGGGATGACTTGATACGGTGGTACCTGCGGGCGTTGGACACAACATGGTTAGCATAGGAGCCGACCTGACATATGGATTGTCCTTCGGGCCAGAGTAGATCAAGAAGCCTCCTACGGCGGGCGTAAGTGGACCAAAAGTGGACAGTGAGAACATTTGAGCAGGGACATTACCGCGCACGACGGTGTAGACGCTGTCCGTTCGGACCTGCTGATCCCCCGCTCCCCGAGGAATATAAAGACCCCTAGCTCGAGGGAGATTGCACGACGTTCCCAGCAACAGCCGCTAGCATTTAACACAACTGGACGTCGTCGTCAGAGGCAAGGAGACAATCCTAGATAGCGCCCGCCGCTTCGCTTGCCGGGCCACGCTCCGACCCTCGACCTCATAGTCATCCTTGCTTTCCTCCACCACCATCTTCACCCACCCCACACCACTCACCTCATACTGACTCTTTTGCATCGTCCTACTCACCAACTACTCTTGATCCAGGCTTTTTGAGTCTGTTGCACTCACTTTGTCACAATCGGAGCACTCTTTCGCTTGTGTTCGCCTGCCATCGTCGTTAGACTACTCGCACACACCGCTGTACACGACATCTCCTACACTATACCATGGCTCCCTCTCTGGCACACCCTATAGGTGTAAACTTTATTGACGAGCAGAAGCCTGTCAATACCGACGCCGCTACCTACTATGGCGGTGAAGAACAATTTAGCCGCTCGCGGACGTACAGTGCGGTACGTCTTTGTCTCCTCTTCTCCCTCAACAACTGTGGCTCACATCTCGCAGTCCTTTGCGCATGGCTACAACCCCAAGCGTGCTCCGGCTTTCAACGAAGACTGGATCCGGAGATCGCGTCGTATGTCCCATGACGAGAAAGGGACAGGTCCCCGGCGGTTCTTGATTGATGTGGAAGAGACAATTCGTGTGGTCCTTGAGCAGGAGGACACAGATGGAGACTTCCAAATCAGCGTCACCGACGCTGGTCCTAAGCTCATGTCGCTTGGTACTGCGACGAGCAATGGCTTCAAGACGTTTGACATCCGCGTGAGTAACTCGGTCCCTATGCTAGCGCATCTATCTGACCTCGATGAACAGGGAACGTATATGCTCTCAAACCTTCTGCAGGAGCTCGCGCTCGCCCGCGATCACGGTCGTAAGCGCATTGTCCTAGACGAGGCGCGTCTGACAGAGAATCCGGTCGACCGCCTTTCGCGTATGATCAAGAACTCGTTCTGGCACGCATTGACTCGTCGCATTGATGGGGACGGTCTTGAAATAATTTGCGCCGACCCGAAGAACCGTACTGGTCGCGTTAACCCCCGTATCTATGTGCCACACGGCGAGCCTGCAATGGCCGAATACTACCGCAGAGTAGCCGCAGAGAAGCCGCACCTGAACCTCGATGTCCAAGTACTGCCGCCCGTGCCAGATGACCCGCACTATGTGAAGAGCCTGAACAACAAGCCTGGTATCCTGGCTCTTGCGATGAATGAGATTGATGACGGGAAGGGTCGCAAGACACTGAAGGGTATCCCATTCGTTGTGCCTGGCGCTCGTTTCAACGAGGTTTGTTCAGGATCTATGTGTTATCGAGTTTTGCGTTGATCGGCTCCGCAGTTGTACAACTGGGACTCGTACTTCATCTCTCTCGGGCTCCTGGTGGATGGCTACGTCAACCTAGCCAAAGGCATGGTCGACCACTTCGTCTTCGAGATTAAGCACTACGGCAAGATCTTGAACGGCAGCCGCAGTTACTACCTGTGCCGCACGCAGCCCCCATTCCTCACCGACATGGCGCTCCAGATCTACAACCAGCTCGACCGGTCAGATATGGAGGCGAACCGCGCTTGGCTCAAGCGTGCGATTCAGGCGGCCATCAAGGAATACCATACCATCTGGGTAGCAGAGCCGCGGATGGACCCGAAGACAGGTCTGTCTCGCTACCGCCCTGATGGACTTGGTATCCCTCCCGAGACGGAGGCGACGCACTTCACGCACATTCTCGAACCGTTCGCACACAAGCATGGGCTATCGGTCCTGGAGTTCAGCGAGCGCTACAACGATGGCGTCATCAAGGAGCCGGAGCTCGATGAGTACTTTCTGCACGATCGTGCTGTACGCGAGTCCGGACACGACACGACGTACCGGTTCGAGAAGCGCTGCGCTAATCTTGGGACTATCGATCTCCAGGCGCTCTTGTACAAGTACGAGGTCGACATCGGCACGGCCATCAGGGAGGTCTTCGACGACGAGCTTGAGCTGGAACAGGACTTTCCTTTGGCCCCCTTCCCACCGTCGCCCGCGGCTTATGCAAACCCACATCGAGAGAGCTCCAAAGCCAAGCCCCAGTCGAGTGCGATATGGTTCGAGCGTGCCGAGTTCAGGAAGAAGATTATCGACAAGTACTGCTGGAACGAGAGCAAGAGCTTGTACTTCGACTACGACACCGTCCAGGAGAAGCAGATTCTATATGAGAGTGTCACGGCGTTCTGGACGTTGTGGGCTGGGTGCGCGAGCGAGGAGCAATGCTGGAAGCTGATGTACGTGGTGTACTTGTACTCCACAGTTGTAGAGCTCCACTGACGGCCTGTCAATAGCTCTAACTCCCTCAAGAAGTTCGAGGTCCTAGGTGGCCTTGTGTCGGGAACTGAGGAGTCCCGGGGCAAGATCTCCCTCGATCGTCCTAACCGTCAGTGGGACTATCCGTGAGTGTATCCAAAAAATAACATGTGCGCATCATGGTATTGACACGTTATATCTAGCTATGCTTGGTCGGTGGTTTCTCTGACATGATGTGGGTAACATACTGAATTTTTCACAGGCCACCCCATCAGATCATGACTTGGGTAGGTCTTGAGCGATATGGTTACCTTGAAGATGCCCAGAGGTTGGCGTACAGGTGGCTATATATGTGGGTGGACCTCAGCCCGGGCCTAGACTCTATCAGCTGATGGTGAATTGAACAGGATGACGACAGCTTTTGTGGACTTCAATGGTGTGGTCCCAGAGAAGGCGCGTTTCCGATGCGGAAGTGACGTAGCAGCAGGCTCAATGACTCTGTTATAGTTCGACGCTGTAAAGCTCTCTCATCTAGTCGATGCCGAGTACGGCAACCAAGGTGTTGACTTCAAGATGGTACCCAGAGAGGGCTTTGGCTGGATGAATGGTGGGTGTTGTTGACACGAAAACCAATCGCATTCGCTCACATTCTTGTGTTCCAGCCGCCTACCAAGTTGGCTTATCATTCCTTTCTACTGGTATGCGGCGCGCGGTGTCGGCGTGCACCAGCCCGGAGGTCGTGTTCGGTGCAGCTGCTAACCAGCAGCCCGTGGGCGTGCCCATATACTCGTCCGCGAACACAGACCCGCTTGATCTTGCTATGGAGAATTTGCAGCTTTCGGCACCTCAAGATGTGCTTAACTAAACCTCCGCTTGCCAGATTCATGAATTCTACGACTCGTGGATATGTTACGCTAATTCAACGCCCCTCTTCAGGGCGTAATTCTGCCCATACGTCCACCTTTTGCTCTCTCTGCATTTCCATTCCCTCCCTCCAAGTCATGTCGCTCGCTCAGTTAGATGATGTATAGAGTTCACATCTTGTACGTTACATACCAAAAGCATTTCATTCACATTCCTAGGCTGCAAGCCAGCAATGCACAATGGTGTGTCGGGTGTGTCTTTCTATGCTCTCCAACAAAGTGATTATGGACATAACGGTGATGAGTCGGGGTGACCATCGGGCGCAGTAATAGTATCCGCGCAAGCTTGGACCCGACGACCATCTCTGCGAAGGCATGTACTTCGATGCTGTTCTCGTCGGTGACAGGCTTGCTCGTTTCGCTCTTGCCCTGGCTGCATCACGACCACAAGCCTTCTGAGCCCAGTCTTTTGAAGTTCGAGCTTCGCCATTACCATGCGGTATCTCCAGATGCCAGGGTCGCCTTCCATGATGCGCTTCCCTCTGACAGTCTGGCAGCAAGCTCATTCCCGGGGTACACTCTTCGTAGCAAACCCGTGAAGATTCGACGGCCTGCATCTCCCTCTGCATTGGCTGAAGCTCGTACCCGATCTATCAGGTTCGCGCAAAGTACACTGCTTGACTGGGATGAAGACGAGGTCCCGGGACCCGACGTCGAGAGCCGAGAGACGCTACTCGAACTCGCGAAGATCACCAATAACGCCTACCTGGAACCGGGAGAGGATGGTTGGTATGATCTAGGAGACGACTGGAATGTTGTGCGTATATCACCTTGACTGACTGTTTGTGCACCGGCCTCACACGACCTCGTCAGAATTATCCCGTTGGGTGGGAGCCTGACGCTGATGGCTTCCGCGGCCATGTATTCGCCACGCCAGACAACTCAACAGTGGTACTATCTATCAAGGGTACATCTGCAGGGTTTGTAGGGGGTGGTGGGCCGACGTCCAAGAGGGACAAGTTCAACGACAACCTGCTTTTCAGTTGTTGCTGCGCCCGAATCGACTGGACCTGGACAACGGTGTGCGACTGTTATCGCGGCGGGTGGAAGTGCGAACAGAACTGCTTGGAGCACGCACTCGTCGAGGAGAGCCTATTCTATACGATCGGAACTGTGAGCCCATGCCCTTCGTCTCCTTGCAGGAATTATGCTTAGGCCCCTGCCAGAATTTGTATTACAACCTGACCTACTTGTATCCTGAATCCAATATCTGGATCATTGGACACTCGCTAGGAGGTGCTCTTGCATCTCTACTCGGGGTGACGTTTGGTGTTCCCGTCGTCGCGATCGAGTCGCCTGGGGAGAAGATGGCAGCCGGGCGACTGCATTTGCCCTCTCCGGTCCGTGGCATTGTCCTATCTCGGTTCAGATGATGCTAAGCTGCAACGACATTCCCCAGCTTGAAGTGCAGCACGTAACGCATGTGTACCACACCGCAGACCCAATCGCCATGGGCACATGCAATGGTATCGCCTCGTCATGCTATTTGGGCGGATATGCTATGGAGAGCCGGTGTGTCCTCATACATTACCTTGCTCAGCCACCCTTGCCGATGATGCATTCGTAGGTGCCATCTGGGTCGTTCTATTGTGTACGATACCGTGTCGAACCTGTCATGGTCGGTAGACGTCCGGACACATGGGATTGTCAATATTATCGAGAACCTGCTTTCTCAACCGTGGTCACCAAGCGAGGAGATAGGCCGAGAAGTTCCGGAACCCGTCACTGATGACGATTGTGTTGTACGTGTTCTCCTCGATTTTATGCACAAGATAATAGCGCCTTATTACTTGATGGGATGTAGGAGTGTTTCAGTTGGGATTTCGGTGACTATCCTACGCTAGAGTCCAACTCAATCATCGCCAACATGACGAGGTTCTTGTAACTTCTTAGAATTTGTTGATCCGTCTTTCTATGCATGCCCACTCTCAAGAGATATCACCGTCGAGAACGGCGCTGTGCGCATTGTACCCGTGATGCAATGTGACAAACACACTTTCCGCACACCACTCAATGATGCAGACACTGCGCTACGAAACATGATAGGATATGATGGTGCATGCGATGCAAGGATGATGTCTATATCGTGATGTTAATCGTTGATCGTATAATGAGGATGAGGTCGTTGAAGTTAAATGCGTATCAGATCTTCACGGCAAAGCGGGATCGTTGTCTTAACCTATGTCCAATCCTGTAGTAGATGAACCTGCACAAAGAGGTGGTCAGATGCCACACGGGAAGAGGATCCGAAAACTCACGGTAACGGAGCCATGAGTGTTGTCAGGCCAGCCAGCAACGCCGTCGCGCCGACCGTGCCGAGGCGGTCGTACATCTGGCCAGCGAACAGGGGGAACACCGCGGCGAACGTGCTCCGCAGCGCGCTGTTGCTGGCCATCGCGCTCGCGGCGATGGGGCGGTACGCGACGACGAGGTACGTGAAGACGGAGGTAAAGATGAAGACGATACCTGTTCCGAAGGGTATCGATGCGATGATGGGCACGATCCACGGCACGCTAGCGTACGTCGTGAATGCAAGCCAGAAGAGCCCAAGCAGCGCGAGCAGCCCGCCCACTTGCCCCATGATGAGCCCCGCCTCCGGCGGCGGGTGCCCATTATGTTTCTCGCGCACGCGTGCGTTGTACCTGGAGTAGGTGAGGCTGAGGCGTAGGGTCATTCTATGCAGGAGGCGTACCGGTTCCAGAGGGGCTGTGAGCAGACGGCCGCAATCATACCGACGCCGATGCCAAGGAAAGTGAGACCAGTCTGCTGCATGTTGAAGCCGTGCTTATCCATAAAGATGATGGGAAATGCCTGGAAGGCGAGGTAGAGGATGCCGAGGAGCAGCGCGGTCCTTTTGATGCGTCAGTATACAGAGTACAGAGTTTACCTTACCGGGCTATACGTACCAGACATCCAACAACAATACCATTCTGTCATACAGGAGGAGCTCTGTAAATGCTGTCAGACAAAGTTGATTGCGATGAACATGTTGATACTCACGGAATGGGACGTGGATGCTCTGCATGATGGAGCGAACAAGGGACGTCTCGCGTATATCGAGGGGTGCCCAATACCTTTCATCCCCTGATGTTTTCCGAAGCCTGGCCTCAGATCGCATAAGTCATGGATGTTAAGTAACAGATACTTAGGGCATACCGTGCGGCCTTCCTCTTGAGCAGGACGGGTGTGTATGTCTCCGGAACGATCTAGCATTTGCCTCAGTGTGATGCGTTTGGTACTGTGAGTGACCAGTTTACCAAGATGAGCAGACACAGCATCGTGAATTGCCAAATGAGCAAGACACGATATACCCAGCGCCAGTTCACATTCTGTGGACGTGTGTAGTTTATGGCTTCAGCGAGTGAAGCGATGACGTACTTGGCAGATGAACCTGACGACAACGATGGTTAGTGTCGAGCGAGTTGTCGAGGATGACTCTGTAACATACCCAGAGACGAGTGGTCCCAATACCGGTCCCAGGAAGGGGGATATTGTGTATACGGCCATGGGCCTATCTAAGCTTTGATCACATAGTCCTGTGCCAGTTGTGGTGCAACGCACGTCGCAACATAACGGTTCTCAAAGAGATCGCTGACACTCCCTCCTGCAACTGACAAAAAGGCGGAGCTGCAAAAGCCAGTAATGAACCTGAATACGAGGAGGGTGGCTTGTGGGGTGCTCAGCTCTTGATCCAGGTATCCGTGAAGCACCACCACTCACCCATATTCGGAGGGAACGCTACTGGCCATGTGAAGGCGAAAAATAGGAGATATGACACACGGTAGATGATATTCCGTCCATAAAGTTCTGATAGCGGGCCTGTGACCAAGGGGCCCATGCCTATATGCACTCGTTAGAACACTGAAACAAATCGAGGGTGAGTAAGCTCACCGAGCCCCTCGACGAACAAGCTAATGCTCAGGATCGCAACTTCGTGCGATGAGTGTAGGTCTCGAGCGATGCCCTCCTCTGTCATGCTTGCCTATATGATGTCTGCCCGTTAAGGAGACGCTACTGGAAATGACTGCAATGGGGAACGTACACAGGAAGACGCGAACGCCGTACATAATGCGGAAATGCTGATGACCACGACAATGGCCCATTTGTGCAGATGCGAGAGGTGCTTCGGGTCCTCGGAAGCGTCAAGCTGGACCAGGTATTCGTCCTGGAATTTGCACAGCCCATTCCCTGGCACTTCCGAGTCCTTGTTCGAGGAAGGGACCCTCAGTGCGTCAGCGTTCTGAGACCGTTGCGTGTCAGGGGTCGAGAGCGTACGCTGGCTTTGCTTTTCTGCATCAGTGGGACCAGGCTCAGACATCGTCGAGACCACTGGCATACAGATTACGAAGAGAGCAGAACGACCTGGTGAAGACACGTCGGTGGGAAACAAGCTGGTGTTGTCGAGCTTCCGTACAATCTGCTGATGTCGGTTATGCCACAGTCCATGACCGTAGAAAACAGGGATGCGGCTCTAGTGTGTTCCTGCCCGATTGTATACCTCCGAAATGTCGCAGATAATGATGGCGAGGACCACTACACTCATCGCAACATGTCCAGCGAGTTGTTGGCAGCCGACGAACGGCGTGATGCCGGTACTAAGTCGAGGTAATTATCATGCACGTAAGTCTCGATAAGGCCAGTAGGAAGTTACGCTTTTGGTAATAGCGACAATTACCCTCTCCACTTCCCGACGCCGTCCGACCCGGAGTCGACAACTTCATCCTCGTCACCGACCACGGTGTGTACGCTAT
This sequence comes from Fomitopsis betulina, assembly GCA_022606075.1. Lineage (NCBI taxonomy): Eukaryota > Fungi > Basidiomycota > Agaricomycetes > Polyporales > Fomitopsidaceae > Fomitopsis > Fomitopsis betulina. The sequence continues at coordinate 251,521 of JABYQK010000008.1, read as the reverse complement.
TGCACTCAGTGCGCCCATGATTCGTGCGCTGTCTGTCCAGAGGGCTATAGGAGCTCCCTCCGGTCGGGTCGCCGTACGAGTTACACGTCGTGTGAGTACCCGCCTCGCTTTCACATTGTCCATGCTGACGGCTCATACAGCGATTCACTACAGAGCCACCTGCGGCTACGCCCAAGAAAAAGAAGAGCATTGTCCGGCGGCTTTTATTTTACACCGTAGCTGGGACGACCACTTTCTACGTCGGCAGCGCTTTCGTCGCATACAAGTATCCGCCATACCATGACCTCTTCGTGCAGCAAGTCCCACTCGGCGCTGCAGTCGTGCAGTACGGCGAGGACCACGATTGGGACACCCTCACAGTGAACAAGGTCATTGCACACGGCAAGAGCGCCTACGAGTACGTTCAGAGTCTGGTGAGCGACCAGCAGGATCGGGGCGATGTACTTCAGCGCGCGAAGGATGCTATGGGACGGACCAAGGAGACGGTCGTACACAGTGTCGAGGCGTCCAGTGATGCCGTGCACCAAGCCGTGCAGAGTCGGGTGCAGGAGACGAAGGACCGCCTACAGCGGGCAGCAGAGTCGGCGCGGACGAGCGTGAAGAAGACGGAGGGTGGGATGGCCGAGAAGAGCGCACGGGCAGCGGTAGCTGTCAAGCGCGAGGCTGTGCATTTCTCGGAGGGCGTCGAAGAGCTCGTACGCAAGGCTGAGGCAGCACTTGCTGGTCAGATGGTTGATCTCCTACCTGAAGCAACCACAACCCCTGCTCAAATTGAGGTCGCCAAACCCCAGGAAAGCGAGGCAGCCGAGGCGTCGACCAAGGGTGTTTCGAGCAATGTGTATGGGGCACCCCTACCACTTGGATTTGAACCCCCTCCCGGCTTCTCGCGTCCTGCCCCTCCGAAGAAGGCAGCTCCTCCTCCGGCAGCTCCGAAAGCTTCATTGCCTCCTCTTCCCCTCGTCGCACCTGCTGTTCAGGAATTCGGCGCTTCTGAGCCTGTCATTTCCCAACTCGCTTCTGTGATTGACAACCTTGCTTCTTTCCTAAATTCCAACCCAGTGGCGGCAGAGAAAGCAAGGGATATCCTCGATACGGCCAAGGTCGACTTGACCTCACTGGCTACTCGGATTGATCAGGTTAAGGAGGAGGAGCGGACGAAGCTCGAGGCGCGCTTGGATGAGCAGACCCGCGACTACACGCTCAAGCTCCTTGAGCTTGAGATGGAGGCACAGGACAAGCTCGATAGCCAAGAGCAGGGGTTCCGCCAGTTCTTCGACGAGGAGCGGACGAAGTTCGTGCAGGCGTACCGGGAGAAGCTCAACCGTGAATTGCAGACTCAGAGCGAGATCATCAACGAGCGGTAAGCAATGTTGTGCCTTTGCTTTTCTGAGTTTGTTTGACACTGCTGCAGTCTCAAGGAAGAGGTGATTGCCCAGGGCATCGAGCTTCAGCGCCGTTGGATCCGTGACATCAAGGTTCGCGTTGAGCAGGAGCGTGGTGGGCGTCTTGCGAAGCTTGACGAGCTTGCGACGAACCTCAAGCGTCTGGAGCGCGTCGCTCTCGACAACTCTGCTTTCCTTGACGAGAACATCCGGATCCATGCTCTCTGGGCTGCCCTTCGCGCGCTGAACAGCAACGTAGACGCGCCCGTGCGCAAGCCGTTCCGTGAGGAATTGCGCGTGCTCCGACATCTCGCAGCGGCTCGCGAGGACCCCATAGTCTCTTCGGTGCTCGAGTCGCTGGAATCCTCGGATGTCCCGGATGTCGGCGTCGAGCCATTCGCTGACCTCGCAACCTGGTTTTCGACTTCCGTTGCACCTGCTGTGAGCAGCGTCGCCCTCGTCCCCGATCAGAATGCGGGCGTGATCAGCCATCTCGCATCACATCTTGTCTCGTCATTCACCTTCCGCCGGCAAGGACTGGTTCCGGGTGATGATGTCCTGAGTGTGCTCGCGAGGGCCGAGTACTACCTGAACGAGAAGGATCTCGACAGCGCCACGCGCGAGTTGAACCAGCTCAAGGGCCCCACAAAGACCTTGCTGTCTGACTGGCTGGATGCGGCAAGGAGAAGGTTAGAAGTGTTGCAGGCGTTGGAGGTATGTGGCATTATGCTTTACTGAGCTGGTGCTGACGTTTTTGTAGGTTGTACAGTCACAGGCCACACTCGCTTCTCTGCTAGTAGCTCAGGACTAAAATTGTGCAGTTCGCTAGATCCACTATAATAGACTACTTACTGGGCGCTACCTTTTGCAACATTGACGCGCTACACGGTAGGTAGCCCCCGATTTTTGTTCGCGCCCTTAGCGCGATGAACTGGGCCAAGAAGACCGCGGCTTGGGTATCTAGTGGGCTTGCCAACGCTGGTGCACGAAGGCAAGCAGCCGCCAACGCTTAACGCTTGGGCAGGAACAGGTACTAACCAGCGGTTGTGTCGTTGCCAGCCATACCAGTATGAGTGGTTCAGCGCATCATAGCTTTGATGCGACCCGCCCTATCAGGGCGCTACCGAGATACGCATGAGGCTTCTCCTGAGGCGCTCCACTCAGCATATGTATAAGTATAGTGTGCGACGTCCATGGGACGTTTTCCCTTCGACCGCACAGTCGCCCGGTAAACATGTCAGCAGAGGAGCTGGCGAATGACGCCAAGATGTCCGAGAGCGAGAAGGACGTAGAGGGCGCCGTCGAGTCTGTGGTAGAGCCTCAAATTGCGTCCAAAACGACAACCAGATTGGAGCTGTGGGCATTCTACGTATACTACATCGTGAGTTCGCCATATCAACTGTGCTTGCATAAGAGATCCTGATATCACCACTCCGCTAGGGCAACAATGGCCTGTCAGGTTTCAACTTCGGGCCCTCTCAGTTTCAGAACCTACTCTATCTAGCAGGCTATGATCCTGTGCATGCCCCCTTCACCGTGCCTTGCAGCTCAGACTCCGCCTGCGTGCTTCCATACCTCGGGCATGTACGGGATGGTGAGGATCGAGCGTTGGTATAGACGAGTAACCACTCACACGCCCGGCAGTGAATGCGATCGTCCTGCTCACAAATGGCATCAGCTTTGCGATACAAGCGGTGGTACTGTTGACCATCGGCGCATGGGCTGACTACGGTGAATGGAGGTATGGCGCAGTCTTAACGCTGTAAGAATCGTCTTATTTTTTGGGATATAGGCCGAACATCACGATCTTCTTTACCCTTCTGGCCGTGGGCGTGTCCTTTGCCTGGCTTGGCGTAGAAGATCCCGCACACTGGAAGGCCGGCGTTGCATTGTACATCCTCGGACGTAAGTTACTTTTCATCTCACCAGTCTGCAAACCCTTAGCTTGAAGCAGTGATCGCATACCAGGTAAGTCGCTTGCAAGACGTTGCGGTGCCTTGGCTAGATATCTTCTTAGTGCGCCCTTACATTCTGGACTGCTGCATTCCCGGGCCTGGTGCGTGATCTTCCCGAGGTCAAGAAGTCTGTGGAGGAAGCCTCCGATGGTCGAAAAGCGTACGCGACCGTCTTTTATTTCACGGGTGCACAAAATTTCTGAACAGCACAATCTGCCTTCAGGCCGGAAGAACACGCTAACCTCGAGTCCCTCGAGCGCAATCGAGTCTCAAACATCTCGTTCGCTGTTTGTTCTGTTGGCGAGGTTGTGATTCTGGCAATCATGGTCGGTATTCTGAAAGGTCTTCACTCTGACGCAAGCACGGAGACCAACACGAAGGCGTTCAGCGTCCTGATTGCATTCGCGGGAGGTGTCTGGCGTGAGTTTGGTAATATCCTAAAGGATAGGCATATCGCTCACAGGCCTCCCGTGATGTACAGTGCTCTGTGCAACCCCATGGTTCTGGCTAGAACAGCGCCGCACGGGTTTGTCCTTGCCGCCGGGTACGACATTGTTGACCGTCGGATTCAAGCAGACCTATGTCGCTTTTCGCGAATGCATGAAGCTGAAGCAGACATTCCTATATCTGGTCTTCTATTTTCTCATGTATGTCGTATTCCTCCTGTCTGGCGAAAGAGGCACTGATGCAGACTAGGGGCGATGTCCTGAATACGACAGTGTGCGCACATAGTAGCTTGTCTTTTTGGCTTGTCGTTGAAACACTTCCAGTACTGTCATAGGGACGCTGCAGAATAGGTCATTTTCTAACGGCACGATACATAGATTAAGTGTACTGACATTTACTCAGCGTGGTCTCGTACTCAACGCTGGAGTTGACCTATCTTCTCATTGTGGGTATCGTCACGCAGGGGCTAGGAATATAGTGAGTGTCACGATCTTATTTCTACTCTCACTCGAGTTGACATGTTTGTGCCCATCAGCCTGTTCTGGCTCGTACAGAAACGCTTCAATATCTCCACCAAGGCTGTACGTCAACTGTACTACCTCAGAACATATTCCTAACTGGAATGGATCTTTTAGATGCTTTGTTTCAATGTCTTCTGGATCATCGTGAGTCCATTCTGCTACGACTCTAGGCCGATCGCTCAATCCGAGGCAGATCCTCACCGTATGGGGTCTCATTGGAATTCATACCAACAAGTTCGGCTTCAAACATGTTTGGGAGATCTGGTGATGGCTACGTACCAGACCTGAGGAAGCAGTAGCTGATGAAATGTTCCTCTAGGCTCTATCAAGCATACTACGGACTCATGGTATGCCCGTGGTATGCGTATAGCCAGACCATGATCAGCGAAGTGTCTCCACTGCCACAGATGTGAGATCGTCTGTCCCATTCTCGTTACGCGTCCACTAACAGCTTACCTTAGGTTCCTATTCTTTGCCCTCTTTTCAGTGGTCAGCTCATTTCATGCCACTCCGCTAAGACTATCTCACTGTTCTACAGGTTGGGAAAACATCTGCGTTCATAGGACCCTTCGTGTCCTCGGCAATCATCACTGCCTCTGGGAATAATGACAACTACCCATTCGTCTTCTTGTTCACGCTGTACGTCCCTCTCTGCATACTGGCACTCACACATCTAATCTCATATGTTGTCTGAAGCGGAACACTGAGCACAGTGTTTTTGTACTTCGTAGACGTAGGCAAGAGCCGCGTAGAGTGTGAAGCATTCGTGGCGGCCGAGGCGAAACGGAAGGCGTTTGAAGTTGGTGGAACCTCATGACGGCTATTATACGTGCTTTTTCCCTTCCAAAAGCCTAGATCGAGGTGAAAATCGACGGGTGCGGTAGCTGGCCAAATCTCTTCGAAAAATTTGTCCTGTCTATCATGAGTTTCGACTGAGGCCATGAATAATAAGAATTAGAAATAAACTGAATGTTGTAGACTCCTCTAAATGACATACGAAGCACACTGACATGACTGTCTCGTGCTCCCCCCTCCCCCCCCGTCGGACACTGATGTCTTGACACGATATCCCGGTCCTCATCAAAGAAAGACTTGAGCCAACGAAGTGAGTATGATTCACTTGTGTGAAACGAGATAAGTCCATAGGCTACGCTAGTTACAACGCTGTGGTATGTAGAACGCGGTCACCTGATTGCACAGAGTTCAATCTGAACAATCGAGATTTCGCCGATCGCATTGCGGTAGCTGGTCCAGCGCTACAGACGATCATCTCCGAGCAGTTGTGTGATACATTGTGTGTGCGGGTATATTGAACGTATTCACATCCCAGCCTACTGTTGCTGAACTGCTGGAAATCCAGGATGATTTCAAGTGACCCGAACTTTCCATCAGGACTCGATATTCAGGCTTCCCTATTTCATGGCCGCGATGAGACGGATGACAGGTTTGGCGAGAAGGCACAAACGCAAGCGATTGGAACATATGGTATCGCTGGTCGCGTCTGGTGAGCACTAAGCGTCGAACACTGAGAACAGAAAAGGTCATATCCTAATGGGCAGGGAGGCGTCATATACAATGCTGGCTTACTTGGACAGCCTACACTCTGCTGTCGATCCTGACAAGTTCGAATTCGATCCACCACCCTTTACGAAAACCCTCCAAGACCCTGACTGCGCGCCCGGTAACGATGGGTTGGTCATCCTCGAATTGGGCTCCGGAACTGGGTTGGTAGCAGCACGTGTGGCACCATATTTGCGAGAGGGCCGCGATATCATGGTGGCCACAGACTTGCCCGAGGTCTGTGAGCTTCTCAAAAAGAATCTCCTAGACCACCCGGCGGTAGAAGTGCATCCTCTTTCCTGGGGCAATCATCAGGAAGGATTAGACATCGCATCGAAGCTCGGGTTGGGCTCCACGTGCCGCCTGACGCACATAATCTGCAGCGACTTGGTACGTTGCGCATTCTGTCACTGCACCTGTCAATTCCGCACCAAACTGCAGTTTGAAGGTGTACTTCCCCTTTCTCCTGGCCCCGTTGTTACGCACGCTTTTGCATATCACATCCGAACCCATCGTCACCACCGCGGACGGGCAGCCCACAGTCCTTATTTCATACAAGATCCGCAGTCTCGCGAAGGAGACGCCATTTTGGACCGCCTTTGGGTTGTGGTTCAATTTCGCGCCCGTAATTGCCAGACGCAGGACGTCGTCGGGCCATGTCCATGGCTCCGAAGAGCCGCAATGGGAACGCTTCGTCCCTGCAGGGGGACAAGACGACTCGCTCATGTTCGTTGCTCAGAGGCGACGAGAGTCGAAGACTTGGAACATTCCGGAGATTGATGATGACTTACTTGGAGGGGTTGGCGCATGTGGAAATCAGGAGAGCAAGTCGGACGATACGTTCGAGACGATGTTGCTGATGTCGCTGGATGCAGTAGATGATTAATATGGGCACGTGTACTCGACTGCGCGCAGCGATGATTCTGGAACTTGGGAAGGACGATGCTAAGATTCTGACGCGCGGAAGATTACTCTATCGTCTACGCCCAGACATTCAGAAAAATGCACAAGGCGATATCGATATATGTAAATGCACAACAACGTTGAGCGGACAACTCATGCCTTCCTATGCTGCATCTTCCATAGCAGCACCATTATGGCGAGGGCCCAGTGCTCAAACCTTTCCTTCGACATGAACAACAGCGCTTGCGATATAACCGCTTTCGTAATCTGTGCACCCATGCCCTGCGAATCCCCATGAGTCCATCGCATACGCACTGGGAACCAACGAACTTACCTGATACCAGCCTAGGAAGCCCTGGTGCCGATACACCTTCGCGAGGATGTCGAGAGCGCCGACATGTTTGCTATGCGCATGGTGGAACGTGTGTTTCGGTGGTGCAGGCTGGTGCTCCTCCTCTGCCTCCTCGCTATCCGCCGTGCGCGCCTGGATCCGCACCTTCGCCATGATGTACGGGTATGTGACCTGTGGGTCACAACCAGTCAAACATCCATACAGCGGCATATAAGCAGCGGGGTAACACGTACCACCGTCGCGAGTGTCTTGCTCAGCGCGCCAATGAGGAAGGACGTCCACGGGCTGAGCTTCAAACTACCCTTCCCGGGGCCCTTCGCGCTCTCCTGTGCAAGTAGGAGCACACTCTTCACGCGCTCATATACGCCATACGTAATCGCGGGATTCACCGTCAGCACCAGGCCAGGCTTGATGCCGAGCCACAAGCCCGTCACGCCCTCCTCCTCGACGATTTCCTTCGCAACTCCGAAGAACGAGTCGTCATAGTCCTCCGCCGGCGCCGTAGCCTCCCCCTTCTCTACGGCCTTCTCGGCACCGTCATGGACGTCCTGGGTGGGGTCCGCGACCGCAGCATACGGCGGGCCGCCCTGCGCGGCGCGGGACCGCCGCTGGCGCTCGAGCGAATGTCCAATCTGCTGGCGCGTCGCGATCACGGCGACGGGGATGGTGAAGATCTGCGCGAGCGCGCCAGCGATGGCACCGAGTATGAGCTCGGCGGCGGTAGACAGAGGCGGTGCCTTGGACCCTTTGGGCAGCCGTGCGCTGAGGCGTTTGATGTACGACGTGCGCACGAAGGAGTAGAAGAAGAAATAGGCGTATTCTGTGAATTCCGATGGTCAGCTATACGAGGAGTGCAACTTAATCCAGCTGGTCAGATGGAGTGCGGTGGTGCTGAGGCGGAGTTCTCAGCTAGAACTCAGAGTGCGACGCACATGCGTCACGTTTTCCCCGGTAGGCTATAGTAGTGCCGCCCTGCGAGGTCTGCGGATAGTAACAACCTCCATGTCGTTCTTGAGAACGCGTCGGAGCGCTCCAAGGACATGTCTGGTCACAGTCGGGAACTAGATTTGTAGGATGAAGTGTGAAGCACTCCTCAGCACAAGATGATACATTGTATTTCCATACAACGGGACATGCAAACATCCCATGTTTTGTCTTGACTGATTGAGATGTTTGTATCATGCGCAGCGGAGAAGGAAACGATGTCGCGTACAGGCCGACATGGGTCGGGACAAGAAGAGAGCTCGTGCTATCGGTGCAAGTATATTGTGCCTGTGTACACGACAGGCAACCTGTGTCCAGTGCGTGTGGGGATCAAGGCCGAACAACATGTCAGAAAGAACGAAGGTGTCGGCGCTGGTGGCGCAGCGCAGTCTAGATGCACAGCAAGGGGTTGAAGGATGTGCTCCATGGCACGACAGGGTGACAATCGACGTGCGCCACGAATCAGAGCAATCGGATATACTGAAGATGCGAGGTAACATGAAGCTGAGGGTGACTCACGCATGGAGAAAGTGTTCAGCATTGTAGCCACAAAACCCCTATAGTAGCCAGAAATGCCTTCTTCCTTGAAGATACGCAAGAGAATGGCCTTGATGCTCAGCTTCTTTCCTTCGCCCTCTGATGCCGCCTGGATACGGGTCTTGACCCTGCGAATGCAATGGTATCAGAGTCCCTACATCGTGCGATTGTCACGTACACATCCAGAGGATATACCACACTATACTAAGTCAGTACTCAACGGAATCTAGGAGAGCCAGTGTGCTCACGCGTTACTGAAGCATCCTCCCAGAGCACCTGCTAAGGCATATCCAAACGGCGTAAGTTGTGTTGGTTGTGAAGACATAGCAAGACGCGACTTGGTGCTGAGCGGCACCCTAAGTGCAGAGTTTGTGGTAGTTCCTTACGGTCAAAGGCTAGTTAATACAAGGATGTGAATGGGGGTATAGGGGAGGGGGACGTTCGCCTCCCGAGGAGGATGAGACACGCCCGGGATGCGTCTCACGGCCGATGCCCGAGCGCCACAGGCATGAAGCTCTACTTTCACGTGCTTCCGGGGTGGCTGAAGCCGATCCACTTTCCTTCACAAGCCAACATGTAATTCCAGTGGCATCAATACACACGCATGATATAGTCAACCTCGATATCAGTCAATCATCGGCAAGGCAAGCATTCACGTCACGAATCATATCGCTATCCGGAGCTTACGTAGTAAATACGAGGAAGCTCGCACCCTCTTCATATAAGTACCCGGCACGGAAATGTGTGTGAATAACACGGAGTTGGTCGTTTTGCTAAGAGCAAGTCAGACAAGCCCACTCGCGCCCGCGTGCCAAGACAAACCCAATACCTCCGACGTCGGAACCACCTCCGTATCGCTGGTGCCAAACGCCCGCGATCCTGCGTTCGCTGCGTAATTACTTGGAGATGTGCCTATGAAAAACGACAATTGACAGCGTCTCCGTGCGGGGAGATGCGTGTAATGATGATTTGCGACACTTAATGACATCAATGGTTCAAACTGAAAGCACACCCAGCGGAACGGCGGACCCCGGGCCAGAGTTGTCGGACATTGCATGTGCAGCGCAAGTGTATAATTTGACTCGCAGCTGCGGCTACTCAAGTACTCACGACGGGGGTACCACGATACCCAGGCCATATGTGGTGGGACTTCCATTCTTCCACGTACTTCACATTCGCATAACACCTCCTGAAGGGCAGATGGGGCTATAGCCGGCAGAGCAGGATAAAGGAAAGCATTGATTCGTATAGTGACCATCCTCAAAACGTCTGGCGACAGCCTAATCATAAGGATTGTATGAACATACACCAGAACTTTTCAGCCAATGGAGAATGTCTCCCATGCCATGATGCAACAATCTGTCGGTGTAATTGGAACTCGGTCGAGGGGCGATAGACACAATATCTCCATGAACACTGAAGCACTGACCTTTGTTTCCCGTTCTCCAGATTGTAGTCGGCTTCCTCCGGATACCGCGTATCTCGGCGGCGCATGAGAAGGGATTCTGACCCCAGCTGTGGTCACGATTATCCCCTGCGTCACTAGTACCTCGCTCATCCGCATTTTAGCTTAAAGCCCGCGGCCTGCGGAGGAAGCAGGTCGATCGTATACTGCAATCTGTGGGCGCATCAGCAATCTTCGGGGATCACGTACCCTGTCACACACACGTCAACCTGGGCGGCGAGACCGATAAACGTATCCCAAAGACAAGCCTGGGCAGATGAAGCTCGGCTTGCTGTCTTCCTGCACGAATAGTTTCCCTCGCCTCTTACAGTGCGGCAGCTCGAAACGTGTGCACTGTCGGCGTCTGGCGACCAGAAATAGGCGGTGCCAACCCTGTCCTAGAAGATTTAGTCGCTGCGCGCCCTCGCACCTGAAGGCGCAGCATTCGACCCTCGACCCAACCGCATGGAAGCGGACAAGGTGCACCCTCATGGTTGCAGGCGCGCTAGGGGATTAAGCGCATGTTCATCATCGCTGGTAAGCGTCACCGACAGCGGAATTGGCGAGCCCCGCGCATGGGTCAGCTAGTGGTAGTAGAAAAAGTCGAAGTCAATCTGAGTCAAAGGTCAGGGTCAGGTACATCACGGAAGGTACGCACCGGCCGTGCGATAGCCAGCTAATTCTAATTCGATCATAGCTGTCAATAGTCACACTCTGAGGGAGGGTCCGAACTGCCCTCAACAACGACCTGTCGGCTGTCGAACAGCGTGCCGTGAAGGGGCGCAGGTGGGGAAATCTGCCAATCGTCCGGATCACCATCGGGAGCAACGATAGCGGTGTCATCACGATACGCTGCCACTCGGAGTCGAGTGGGGGGCTCAGCGCGTGAGACAGGCAAGTAGACGAATGGGCAGACAAGTCTGAAGTCAAGGAAATGTCAGTTTGTGCAACCCGCGCAGATCGCACGTACGTCCGATTGGATTTGAAGAGCACTCGCCGTCAAATGGTGACGATGGATTTGTAGTCAATGTACGCGGGGCTACCTTTCTCCGAGAAGCTGGGAGAGAGCAGGAATGATGCCTGTGAGGTTGTCTTGTTGTCTGCCTGGGAGACCGCCGCAGGGAGTGCGATGGCGAGCGGAAATGTGTGCCACCCCGTGGGTGGCCTCTGTGCTAGAACGGCATTGTCGCTCCAGAAAACTTGCCAGGTATGGAGAATATTTTTGCCCTCTTGGCCTACCGCAGCAACACTCGCAGAAATCTATCAGAGCATTGGTAGTAGCGCAAGCACAGCCGGATATATGCGAAGAACGCACCGCAATGGAGACCTCCTTTGCCTGTTACAGTAGTTCACGCTCGACTTCGACAACACCACGGAGCGTATCTCCCGTCACAAATGGCGATGCATTGGGGTTTGGCCCGGCTCTCCACGGCCAGTCGCATGCATGTATGGGCATTTCCAGCTTCTAGTTCCTCGTTGTGCTGGACACGTACGTGGCGCTCGAGTTCGTCCCCGCGATCACCGTATCCTGGTAGTGCCTCAGGCTGATTGCTTGCGGTAGACATAGAGCAGGTGCTGAAACGAAATTTGTAAAGCCCCAACAAATTTCAAGAACGACTACGAGCCTGAAGCAACGTGGTGTTAGATAGGGGGGTATCCTCACCACTATTCATGAAAAGAGGGTCATTCGAATTGGCACCCTGTAGTGTGAACATGCGCAAGGTGCGGGGGGACAGCGATAAAGTCGGATTGTCCGGCCAGATAAGGTTGAAGGGCGCGCAATGAACCTCGCACGCTCGCAGCCTGAGGAAGTGTCGGGCTCCAGCCAGACCCGGCCTTCCCAGGATTGTGAGACTGGGGTGGGGTTATGAGGATCGCGGCGTGTGGCCCTTGGCACCCAATTTGACCATGATACACTATCGACGTACTCCAGTGTCACACGCAAAACACCATAACATAAATAATCCATTCACAACACTATTAGAGAATACTATGAACCAGAGTAAGGGACGAGACGGAGCAAAACTAGGCAGTGACAAACTATACTACTAGAGTTGTCGAGATAATAACAGTGGTCAACTAATACGGAAATAGAGTAGGGTGGCGAGGCTACAGCTACACAGGACAGCAGTTGGTGCAGTCAGGAGGAGGAAATAGACAGCAAGAGAGCGATAATGAGAGAACGAATGGCCAGGCAAGGCGACGTATAGGTACAGCCAGCGCAGGTTTGGTTTACTTCTGCGAGGAGCTACTCGAAGTGGCTTAGATTCGACACCTCGCCTATGACCGCATCACTTACACAGGAACATAGGAACACGCGATACCGCGTTTGTTACAATTTGCGCAGATCGGCCGGCCGTCGCATTTCATCTTGCGCCCTAACGGGATCAAACCGGCGCCATTGAGCGGACTGTACTGTTCGAGGGAACAAAGCAAGTGTCCGTACCTCGGCAAAATTGGCAAGCCATGGGCGTCCTGCGCGGAGTGCGAGGGGCGTAGTTCTCCCCCTCAGAGTCGTCACTATGATGAGACTAAATTAAACGAGTTAGTCAATGCGATACGATGTATGACGGGAACTATGGGGGCATACCTGTTCGCGTTCCGACATGTTCTAATAGCAGTGGCTGCGAAACTAGAAGTGAAAGGAGAGCTAGAATAGTATAAGAGGCAGGGTTTGTCGCAGAGATTAGCATGGGGCGGACTTTTATACTATGCCATTGGCAATTTGGTTTCGATCAATGCATGAACTAGGTAGAGAGCCTGTTCCCATGTAACCATCTCGGCACCGCGAATCCAAGCAGCAACACCACGACCATGCAACGTCAACGAGACCATTGTCACCGGGTCCGCAAGGATCCAGACACGTTTCAGCTGCGCCCATTCATGACGCGGCGATAGCGCTCAGGAAAAACAGCGACGTGCCACCCGACCAGGCGGTGATGAAGTCACATCTACCCCATTTTAGCTCGCAACGGTGTGTGCAGGGTCGCGGCACTAACCTTTCGAGGATCGCTCTGCGGGTTTCCTCATTTGCCGGAGGAGACATATACGGGAGATCTGGTCCTCTCAGATTGCCGACTGTATACCGCCGACTCGGACGAAGAGGGTGCGAATTACACATGATCCTCTTACTCCATATGCCGACGCAAGTACCCCAACCAAAGCCTCGGTAATTGTTGACACTACTGTCCCAATAGGTTGTCATGACTCTAGAACAGTAATAAGCCAGAGCGTGGTAGCCGGAGTGCCACTAACGAACAACTCGTCATTAGCAGTGATATGACTTGAATATGACGCTGCAACCCGCCCAGAGTTTGGGGCACATCGTTACCAAGATACGCGTGCCGCCATGTCCAGCTCTGCAATATGAAACACAAAAGAAAGCTGCTAGTCCGAACTTCTCGCAAGTCGCGGGCTGTAGCGAGTGACGGCGAGCGTTAGGATACAATCTGAGATAGGCTGTTAACGGCCCGCGAAACTTGGCACGAAACGTTCGAGAAGCGAGCGAATACGTAGCTGCGGCAAGGCCCGGCGTCTCGGCAGAACAAGCTGTGCAGGCACGCTCACGACGGGAGAACCGTGATCAATCGGTGATCTGTGGCACTTGCCTGGGCAGTGCAACCGGTGTTCGCGATGAATTGGTCCAGGTCGGTGAGCAGCGAGTGAGCATATGCGCGCAGGAAGGAGGCGCGTCAGGGCTGTCAGTCTGCCATGCTCTCGGAACAACGCGTCAGGAAGACAGTTTCTCGTCTACAGCGCCGGTCGCAGTGGCCTGAAAGACGCGGTACTCGCCGAAACGACCATGCGTATCGGATGCCCGGGTGTTGCCTAAAGGAACCCATTTCCCTGGGACATGAGTGATAATCACTACATGAGAGACAATTTAATTTGGGCTCACCATGGCAGCAACGATACTGCAGAATGATGGCACACCAGAACGTGCCTCGCTGCATGGGCTTCAATAGGAAAGGAGCGCACTGTTGGACCGTAGCCCGATCACTGGCGAGTCAATGGACTCAGGCTAGGCCGACATCAGCCTTCCACAAGCCGTAAACACCTCGCCACGAAGTTCTGGGACTACGGTTCTCCCAACTGCGATGACTCATGTAGGGACCTTGTGACGATCTCTGTGGCCATAGCACGCTGGCCAGAAATGTCACTATAGGTAGCGAACCAACGCACTAGGATTGTTTCTCCCTTGGGACCTGTCGGCAGAGTACATATGCTATTGATAGACAACAACTTCATCAGTAGAGTCTCGGGGTTTAATGTGAACGCCAACGCACTAGATGTGGCCTCCAATACTGACCCAGCCGTTCCCTCACCGTATGCACGCACGTTCCGCAGCTGGAACCGAGCTGGAACTGAAGAAGGAATTAGTTTGTCCGGTGCCAGCTGGTGGGACTTGATTACCAAGTCTTGACCAAGTACTGGATTACAGCATTGCGTGCGTACTCATGCGTACTGTATCCGATACCAGCGTCAGAACGGACCGCACAACTTCTCGGTAACTTACGAGACGGGTGGCGGGTATCCAAGATAGACGCAACTCGCTCCCTATCTGATCCTTGCTCCTACGAAGTATCCCCGCCGCAACCTGGCTATGAAGCAAGCGAATCGGGCCTACTACGGTGAATTCATGGCGTTCTTGACGCAGTGGCGCACGGACCCATTCCCGGCTGGCATCCCGCGATGGTTCGGGACAGCTGTCATCCGTGATCGGGATGTTTTAGACCTTGTCCGAACGCGAAAGGCCGCTACGATGATCCTGAGATGATCCTACCGGAGAACGCTGAATCGCTAGCGGCGTAACCGGTGACTATGGCTCGTCGGATCCACGCTCTTTGTGCCTGGCCCGTATGGAGAACTAGTGTCCTTGTGTCTCACCTGGTATCCACACACTGGTGAACTCACCATATATATCGCCGACGTTCCCGTACTTCATCCCGAACATTGAGTTTGTGTCGAAGTCCTTGCCGTCCGAGGGTTGACAGGAAAAAGGCGGGAGTGTCAGCGATAGGCGGTGCACTGTCCCCGAGACATATTCTGGCATATCGTAACGTGTTCTCATACCGTTGATATCGATTATCATATTGGCGAGTATGATATGCAGTGGGGCCAGTTCCGTGGAGCGACGAAGCGAGATGCGTGACACGATATAACCCGGATCCCTGTCTCAAAGCCAAACTGTTCTAGAGCAGTTAGAATGCACCATGCAGACGTCTGGTGGGAGCGAAGTACGGCAGCTTTGGCGAGACGGTTCTACAGGGTGATTTAGACCTACCTTGAGGCAACCCACCCTGATCCTCTCCTGGTCGAGCCCCCTACGGTCCAAAGAGGTAGGTTGTATCTCCATAGAGCAGGGGACTTGGTAGCAAAAAACGTGCGGTGGTACGAACTGGAGATTGGAGTCAAAACTGGAGGGAAGACGGAACTTGGGGACCGCGTCAAGTACTGTGACAGACGCGTGACAGCCAAGCATCCCGTCTCTGTCACGAAATGTCACACTGGAACGCGACAGCGTTACGGTCAACTCGTGTGGACGCTGTACTTCACCTAGCTTGTCCTCGATTCCTGCTCGCCTCAAATACCTCTCCCCGACACGGATAAAGGGCACCTTGAGGCTTGCGATTGCACATTGAGGTAGCATGGCATTCTCAGGCGGGTGAGTAGTGACCATAATCAACAAATAGACTGGCTGAGCCACAACTACATACAGCTCCTCTGCATTCGGCATTAAGCCTGCTATTCAACCGGGGACATCGCTGTTCGGACAGCCAAACGCAAACAACACGCAGGGATCTATGTTTGGTGGCCAGAACACGCAACAACAGAACACTGGCCTCGGCGCGTTTGGCTCGCAGAATCAGAACCAACAACAAAGTCAGGCCCAACCCGCACAAGGATCCTCTTTGTTCGGAGGTGGCGCCTTTGGACAGACGCAACAACAACAGGCACAACCTGGTCAGTCGACTGGACTGTTCGGACAGACAACTACACAACAGCAGCCGTCTACCGGCCTGTTTGGACAACCGAATGCAAACGCCACGCAGACAATCGGAGGCCTGTTTGGGTCAAATACCAACACAACTCAGCCATCCGGAGGGATATTTGGATCGACCGCGAACACGCAGCAACAAGGACCGTCTGCAGGACTCTTCGGTCAGCCTAATCCGAACACGCAACCAGGGAGCACCCTCGGTTCGTCTCTATTCGGGAACACCCAAACCCAGCAGAATCAGCCCCAACAGCAGTCCAGTCTGTTCGGCAATACCGGCAGCTTTGGTTCGACCATGGCTGCCCCGACTCTCGGGCAGGCAACTGGGCTAGGCGGGTTTGGAGGGGCGAGGCCGGGTGGGCTTGGGACGTCTACTTTCGGTACTTAGCTACGCCTTGGTTCTACACCTATTCATCCACTAATCTCGCAACGTACCGCCCTAGGATCGTACGTAGCGTGTGCCACTCAGGGATGTACCCCTCAGTTCTGATGTTTTACACGCTAGTACCACGAACCAAGCATCTGGTCAACCTCCATTTACGAGGTCCTCGAAGTTCAACGACCTCCCTGACGACCAGAAGAGGATGTTTGAACAGATCGAGTAGGCTTGTGCTTTACTCCTGCCCCTATTTGCTCTGACCGTTACGGCATAGCACCTTCATTCAGGGTCGTGTACAGATCAGTAACGACCTGAAGCAGCGGAAACTGGGCGAGGAGGCGACGAAGGGCCAGGATGATGTTCGCGCCGTACATAAGGTGTGTATGGTACGGAGACATCATCTAACAATGCTCGCTGAACGTTCCCTGCAGGAACTCGTGAACGCCATCGCAACTCTTCACTCAGATGTCATGCACATGCGGGACTTGAAGGCGAAAGTGAACCAGACCGTTCAGGATACCATCGTTGCGACACACATCGTGGACGGGTTCCGCAATCCACAACAACACGGCGCTTATCTGAAGAGCCATGCCAACTTCCCACTTGAGTATGTGTTCCCTTGCTTGTCCTGTCACTGCAAACCGAGACAAATTTGTCCTTGCAGGTTTTTCATGCGTGTGACAGAACACATGACTGAGCGGCTGCGATGGTACAAGACAACTATCGAGGTATGAATGCTGCGGGCACTCAATTGATCAACTCTTGACTGATATAACGCCCAGCAAATCGAGCGGAAACTTTCGTCTGCCGCCGCGCAATCGCAACAGACGCCACAAGGTCCGTACCTGGGGTCCTTACACGTGTACCTGCGATGCTAAGCAAGATCGTGGGGTATTCCTTCCAGCGATCTCCTCCACCTTGGAGGCGCAGCACGCTACGTTCGTCGCGCTCGCGAGCAAGACCGCTGCGCTGAACGCGGAACTCCAGAAGCTCAAGGCGCTTTATACCCAGCTGTGGCGCGCCAAGACCGGTAGCATGCGTGACCCGTTCAACGACCTTGACAGAGGGAGCACGGCCGAGTTCGGGCTGGAAAGCATCCATGCGTGATTTTTGTGTTGACTTGGCAGCATTGTATCAATACCCGTATTGGGCCAGGCGCATGTCTCGTCATCTCAGTGTAGTGCCAGGACCAACTGTCACGACGATAGGGAGGTGAGCACCCTTGTCCTTGGTTACTGGCAGGTTTTCCATGTGCTCACAGGCCATCCAGTAAGGAGATACAGAAACCGTATCAAGAAGACGTCAGTGTCGGAGTGCGGTGATTGATGTGAAAGCGTATCAAAAATGACGACGCTTGGGCGCGCAACTGCCGCTCGCACCTGAGACAATAGTAACACACTGAAACTGCACTCAGCTTTACTCCATGCTCGGTGTCCCATTCCAATCTCACTTAGTGGCTACGAGGGTCATGCTATAAAGGTGGATGCCAATTCCGGTGCGTTCTGGTTTGCTGATGGGAAACGACTGAAGGGTTGACCCTGTCAATGAGTACGCCCAAACTACGCCCGCCCTCGGCAAACGCAACGCCCGCGCGGACACTTCAGGATCAAGGTATTGACACGGGATAGACGCTACTGATCGTATGCCCGAATGTGAACGTGCCGTGGCCTTAAGTTGGACAAGTATATATACTTTCGAGTGGATGGGCGTTGCGCTATCATATGCCCTTCGACTTGACGAGCGGTGGGGAAGCTACTGTAGCATCGCCTCTGTGTGACTGCATCTCTCGCTCCCACAGTGCGCCCGTCTTCAGCGGCTTGGTGTAGCTTGGTGATGTCGAGGTGACTCCTGGGAAATAGTAGACGGTGTTCCGCCTTCCCAATCAACATTTACACAAGGCGCGTATCGTGCGCGTCTTCTGCCATATATCGGTACCGGGCTCATATATAGGCATGTGCGTCGCGTGCCGAAAGCCCTTCACCCAGCCTCGACTCCCCAGCATGAAGCCTTTGACACTGTTCGTAGGGCTCGTCTTCGCCGCCGGCTGTCACGCTGCGCCGAGCAAGGACTGGGAACACAAAGTCAAGGAAGTCATCGAACCTCCCCGGGGCTGGAGCAAGTTCAAGCCGGCATCTGCCAACCACGTCATAGACCTTCGTATCGGTCTGCTCCAGTCGAACTTTGCTCAGCTAGAACAGCACCTCTACGAGATCAGGTGGGTACTAGTAGATCCTCTGATGAGTGGTGTAAATTATGATGTGCTGACGAGCATCTGTTCCAGTGACCCGTTACACGAGCGTTACGGCGCCCATCTTTCGAAGGGTGAGGTTGAGGCACTTGTGGCGCCTCACGAGGATAGCGTGAATGCAG
Organism: Fomitopsis betulina; assembly: GCA_022606075.1. Lineage (NCBI taxonomy): Eukaryota > Fungi > Basidiomycota > Agaricomycetes > Polyporales > Fomitopsidaceae > Fomitopsis > Fomitopsis betulina. The sequence continues at coordinate 232,689 of JABYQK010000008.1, read as the reverse complement.
TCGATGAATGGCTTGCGAACTATGGTTTAGCGTCCCACGATGTGTCCCGTTCGCCTGCTGGTGACTGGGTCAACATCCGGGTACCAGTCAGTCTCGCGAATGAGATGCTTAAGACGGTACGACTGGTCATGTGCACCTCGCCAACTTCGCTGACTACAAATGGGACACGTATAGGAGTACCACGTCTGGAAACACGAGGAGAGCGGTGACGCTGTCGTCCGCACGACTTCTTACAGCCTACCTGAGCACCTACACGCACACGTCGATGTTGTCCAGCCCACGACTGCATTCGCTCGCATGAAGGGCATGCGGGCTACGTACTACTACGCAGATGACAATGTTCACACGGCGAACCTCGCCGAGTCGACCATCCCAATCCCTTCGGCCTACAACGGACAAGTGAATGCGAGCTGCAACGCATCCATCACTCCTGACTGTCTCCGTCAACTATACAACATAGGCAGTTACACGCCTCAGGCTGCGGATAAAAATAGGATCGCCACTACGGGCTATCTCGAGCAGTACGCGAATCTCGAGGATTACCAGAAGTTCCTCGCGAGCTACGTCCCTGAGGCCGTTCACTCGTCTTTTGACGTCATATACATCAACAGTCAGTTTTGAGGCCTGCATACGATCATCGGACTCACATCATCATATAGATGGACTGAACAACCAATCGCTAGGGGCAGCTGGCATCGAGGCAGACCTTGGTAAGATTCTCTGTCACGGTACCCTGTTATATACTAGATATTTGCATAAGATACCCAGTATGCGTATGGTCTGTCATACCCCACCCCGGCCACGTTCTACACCACCGGTGGAAGTCCTCCCTTCATCCCTGACGACATCACGACCAGCAACAACAACGAGCCTTACGGAGAAGTATGTCTTGCAACCCGTCGCTATTGCAATCGCTGACTATGATGCATCTCTTGTAGTGGCTCGCCTACGTCCTGAACGATACTAACGTGCCTCAGACTATCTCCACTAGCTACGGCGATGACGAACAAACTGGTCAGTCTCGGACGATGTTCTTTGCGCCTAGCCCATTGAAATCGCCGAACAGTACCCCAGAGCTATGCGGTTCGCGTCTGTCAGGAGCTCGCCCAGCTGAGCGCGCGCGGTGTCTCGCTCATATTCAGCTCTGGTGACCGTGGTGTCGGCGACGGCGACTCGAACCCCGCCACACAGCAGTGCTACACCAACGACGGCACCAACCGGACGCAGTTTGTCCCTGCCTTCCCTGCGAGCTGCCCTTAGTACGTATGAAACGTGCATCGCGAGGCGACTCTGACTAACCCCACATTCATCTGAAGCGTGACCAGCGTTGGCGCGACTTGGTACATCCCCGAGGAGACTTACTACATTTCTGGTGGAGGCTTCAGCAACTACGTAAGCCTCAAGTCTCTACTTCATGGAACACCTCGTTAAGAAGATGGTTTGTGCAGTTCTCGCGCCCCTTCTATCAGGAGATCGCTGTTTCTCGGTACGTCAAGAACCTCGGCGACACTTATCAGGGTCTGTACAACCGGTAAGATCACGTATTTCCAGTTCTTCCAATGAACGCTAACAACCTTTCCGATAGATCTGGCCGTGTAAGCTCTTCTCGTGCAATCAGGATTGCTTGCTTAGTCTGACCTTTACCTCCGCTCAAGGCCTACCCAGATATTTCCGCCCAAGGCCAGTTCTTCTGGATCTACAGCGGTGGCGTGCACTTTCAGATCGGCGGTACCTCCGCCGCAGGGCCGACCGTTGGCGGCATCGTCTCGCTCATCAACGACGCCCGCCTGGCGAAGGGCCTCCCGACGCTTGGCTTCTTGAACCCGTTGATATACACTATTGGTGCAATCGTGCCGGATGCTTTCAACGACATCGTCGGTGGCAGCAACCCCGGCTGTGGTACCGAGGGCTTCACTGTACGTGTCACGATCAATCATTCGGAAGCGTGTCGCTCACACATTCCCTGCAGGCTGAGGTCGGCTGGGATCCTGTAACCGGCTTTGGCACGCCCAACTTTGGAAAGCTGGTAGACATCGCCCTCGGCGAATGGGCCAACCTCGTCACCCTCTAAAGAAGGCGCCTCATTGCTTTGGACTTGCTGTAGCTAGCTTCACGGACATTCCCGCAATGACATTTACTTCGCATACCTTTCATCTTTCTTGTGTCATCTTGACGGTTCACGGAAGGGGTCATCTATGACAAGAATGCACAATGCCAGATACGCCGTGATCCACAAATATGCATACTTACAACAAAGACACCGCTATGCACCGACCTCAGTTTGGGGTATCAATATCGTAGGTGCTGGCTGAGGTCGAGGAGCCGGGGGCGCGCCGATCGGGAGCGGTGTGCGTGTCCAGTCGGGGAGTATACTTCTCGGCGACCGCGTAGGGTCCGCGACGCCTTGCATAGCATCGTCCTCGTCTTCTGGTGGGACATCGGCTTCGTCCCACCGCTCTCTTGGGACCTCGGCGCCGCCTGTTTTGAGGGCACTAAAATACGCGTTGAATCAGCTTCAGCACACGAGATAATTAGGCGCAGACGAACCCTGCGAGAGACCCGCCGACCCATGCCATCGTGGCGGGTGTGAAAGCAGGCGCCCTTCCAGAACTCGTCACAGCGCTCCCAGACGATGGGGGTGGTGGAGAAGGGTTGTTTAATATAGCAAAGTAGGGGAGCAGCGGGCGCAGTGGGGCGTAGCGGTCGTATGGAGCAGGTCGTGGTCGCCCTGGGCGACTAGGTGGACGGGTGGAAGTCGGGGCGGATGCGTTGATGGCACGGACGAGTTCTGTTTGGAGACGCGGAATGAAGCCGGGCAGCATGGGAGTGCCTCCCACAACTAGGATGCTGGATGCGAGTGCTTTCCGCAGATCAACGGGTACCTGTATGATGTGCGAGTATCAGTATGGGCCAGAATGGTCAATTTGACCTACGGCACCTACCTTCAAGAGGGAGTCAAGTATGACTTCTGCCATACTGCTCTCATCGACATCGCCGCCTTCAAACAGAACTTCCGCTCCGCGCTCCCTGACCCAGCCCGGTATGATGAGCGTACCCTTGCCTGTGCCCGTTTGCTGGTCTTTAGGTGGGTCGACAGCCATATGCAAGTCGGTAGCAGTCGAATGCCGCTTGTACAACTCTGCGAGGGCTTGTAAGTGCGACTCCCCAGGGCGCGGGCCGTCGCGGTGCACCTGTGAGCGCGAGACGACGGAGAAGCCGGACGACGCCGCAAAGTTGCTGTCCAACTCTGACGCGTCAACCCTTGAGAACTCGGACTCGGATTGCGAGGCGGGGTCGCTGGATGGGGGGAGGTCGTGCTCGAACGAGTCATCGCCGGAGGGGGACGTAGCCCGCGTGACACCGCTGTCGGCGAGGTCGAGGGCCTCACCGACGAAGCAGCACCGCGTCTTGATTTCTTCGATGTTATCATCGGTGAGGACTTCCTGGGGGACACGCATGGAACGTGTCGCGGCCGGGATGTTGGCGGCGCCGGACAATGAGGTCAGCGGTGGGATGTAAGTCCCGAATAGTAGCAGTAGTGCTTTGATGTGTAGTGAGAGGCGCATCCCAGCAAGAGGTGTGGTGCGCAGCTGGGGAAACAGCGGTCTTGAGGAGAATATCTGGGAGAGGGACGTATGGGGAGGGCTCCAACGCCTTATTTGTCAAACCACTCACAGGTAACACAGTCGATTCGAGGTGGCCGCAGTCAAGGACGAGGCCTGTTATTCGCCCAGCCGCGAGGAGGGCCAGCACATGGCTCGAAGCGAAGGAAATCGAGGGGACCTGGTACCGTTATACACACTAGTCTTTGTGCAGAGAATGTGGAGCCTACCTGTAGGTTATCAAAGAGAACCCGAGCAATGATGTCCTTTATGTGCAGAGGAAGTAACGGATGCTCTACTAGGATCACTTTGCGAGACTTTGGGTCGGTCATGAGCGAGCTGTGCCGCTGCCTCAATACGCTATCCACAGGCTGGTGATCATCTGTACGCACTCATGGAACACCATACGAAGCTGGCTCTGCAGTCTCGCCTCAAGCATCCTGTCCTCTTCTTCCCTTTCCGTAGGGTTTGACGCACGATTGAGTGTCCAGAGCGACGCCCCGTAGTCTTCGGCTGTAAAGACATCCCTCGGCTTGCCCTCTCCACTAAAGCCGACCTTCCATACGCGCGACCCGGGGTCTATGATTATTCTATCTTCTGTTCCATATAGCGAGTGTCTCCGTGTTGTCTGGTAGTGTGGTGATGACTGGACAACATGTGAGGCTGCCACCCGCGTCGTTTGGGGAGTGGTCGTCGCATGAGTGGTATCATGTCCAGTCGGCCGTCTGGGCGTCGCCATCATTGACGTGTTTGGCCGTTCAACTTTTATCGAGAACAGTTACAGGTAGAACGAAAGCAGCAGCCTGGACTAAAGTATGATGACCTTCGGTATGGTGAATGCGTCAAATGATCACATTAGAGCAGCCACATGCGCTGGGCGTCAACGCGATCGTGGCTACAACTCACTAGCTGTGTGGTTTCTTACTTATGTCAGTTGCAATGGTCAGTCGCTGACACCTTGAGCGAGTGTATTTAAGTATATACAGCAACGACTATGTTCCAACTTTCACATCTATATTTGAAAGAGACAACAACGAGGTACAACGAGTGCCCAGCAGGATATCAATAGGAAGGTCGAAGGGAGGTAGCCAGGGTCGCCTCGAATGAGAAGGTCAAAGTGTAGGCAGTCATCGTCTTGAGTGGCCGTGAATGTTGAAATTTAGAGTGCATAGCGGGAGAAAACCTCGTAAGTAAAGAGCGTAGATGTTGGTTCTGATGATAGTTTATGATCTTGACCTGAGGATGCGCACGACAAGCTTTGCAGCGGACAACCTCGCCACAGCCGCCTGCCACTCCTCCTCGGACGCGATGATCTGGAGGGTCTCGCTCGTGGCCTGCGTCGGCGTCGAGTTCGAGCGCGCCCGGCCACGCGCATGCATCGTGCGTCCTCGCTCACTTGCGGATACGTACCCTATGACAAAAGAATCAGGAAGCTGCACGCCTTCCTGCTTCGCGAACTTGCTCAGGATGCGCTCGCGCACGTCCAAGAACGGCGTCGCCTGTGTCACGCGCACGAGCACGATCAGCGAGTCGTCGAGCATCGCCTTGATCGTCAGCGCGTCCGGCCCCGTCGGGCTTCCCACGGATGATGCAGCGACGGAAGTCACGGTGGCAGACAGGCAGACACTAGAGACGAGGGCGTCGGAGGAGTTGGGTACGGACCAGGGGAGGTGGAACTGCCCAGGTGGGCGGTTCTGGAATGGTTTGGGGAGTCGCTCGGGGAAACCTATTTCCTTCGTCGGTTGTTGGTGTTTGGTGTGGTCTGTCAGGAGATCGGCGGAGTCCATGAGGGAGGGTGTTTGAGGATCTACCAAGACGTCAGTTAAGACCACATACTCATCAGCTCCGAGCCCAACTCACCATAGAAGTATGCGTCAATGAGATCATCCGACTGTTCATAGTCATAGCCGTATATGTCGTCTGCAGAGATGGACCCACCCGAGAGCGTGCTCGGTGCCCTCCGCGACCCAGCACTCTTCGGGCGCTTCACGCTGCCCACGTGGGGCAGCACCGCATCCACGGAGAAACCAGACACCAGGGAGTTCATCGTCGCGACAGATACACGACGGTCATGGCCATGGCCATACATCGACCCCTGGGAATAGATCGACCTCGAAGAATCCGTGTCAAAAGACAGACACGACTCGGACTCGCGGGGGGGACTCGTGGAGATCGTCGCGATGCTCGACTCGGACGCGGACGAGCTGCGCCAGCTCGACGCACTCGAGAAGTCCGAGAACATGGATGGCGCCATAGACAGCGGCCGTAGCGAGCTCACTGTCGTCTGTCCTAACTCTGGCTCCTCCACATCCTCTTCGGGAGTGGGCGAGAAGACAACAAAGTCCCGGTTCGTCGGGTTCGGAAGCGAGGTGTTGCGCGCCCGTCGCAGAGGTACGGTGCGCGGCGGCGAGTCTGCGCCGGTCATGTCAAGGCCGTCCATACCGGCCACTAGTTCCTCGTCCTCAGGGAGAGACTGCAAGCCAGCGTGTCGGTCGTGCCCATAGATCGCCGACTCCGACCACGGCTGGCCGTCCGGCATGAATACGATGGGCATCTCGCTGAGGGACACCTGGGATTCCCTTTTGGTTTGGCTGTGCGTACAGCGTGCGGAGGAGATCGAGCGGCGGCTCGTTGAATCCTCATCGTCAGGAAACGACGTATGAAGTTGCGGGGTCACCGACCCACGGTTGGATATGGAGAACTGCATGCCGGTGGGCGTCCACGTGTTTGGTGAGCGAGTGACGGGAGATGTGCCGGTGCTGGAAGACGCAGTCGCGTCATATGGTGCGTGCCCTGACTGGGGACTCTTTGAAGGACGCGAGGGTGGCGCAGTGGATTGATTGGAAGTGGCGGGTGAAGCCGGCATATGTGAGAGGTCAACGGTAGAGGTAGAGAAATACATGAACAGAGTGTTCGGGGTGAGCGAGCTTCGAGACTCCTTCATAGCATCACCGTTGTCATGTGTGGCAATCTTGCGGTCGTGATCCTTGTCTCTCCTCCAGTATCCGAAGAAGTCGCGGACGAGCCTTGTCTCCCTGAGCTCCTTGACCAACGTCGGGACATCCTCTCCCCACAAGGTATCTATCATTGCCTTGAACTCCTTGCCGCGCTGCTCGATCGTGGCCTGGCTCGCCTTGAAGAATGTGCCCTTCTTCGTGAGCTTCGGGACGATCTCGTGAATGTCCTTCGCGATGCTGTTGGCCTCTGGGCCAGGCGGCAGACTATCGAACGACGCGGCCTCGTCAGAGTGGATGTACATCCCGTTCTTCTTCACACCTTTGCCCGCCACCAGCCGCGCTCTCTTCTGCCGCGCCATGAGTGCGTACTCCTGCTCGAGGATATCCTGGAACCACAAGCAGTCCTCCCACCGACGCCAGATGTCGTACTCCGTATGCATTGATCCGGAAGACCTGGATGACCTGTTCGACGACATATCGTCGAGCACCTCTCCCGTTGTGATGGGGAAGATACGTAAGCCATAGCAATACCCGCTCCCTGTCATTATTACCGTCAGAAGTTGTGCGCTCAAGCACAATAGCTACAACTCACCAAACTTGGTTGGAGGTAGTACGTCCACATCGAACAGAGCAGGGGGTGCTCTGCACACAGCGCGTTTGTGATTCTACAGACCCGCTATCAGCGCACGAAGGTTCTCTGATCATGGGCGCGACGTACGTGGTGCACTGGAGGTCCGCCGAGGGTGCCTGTGCCGGGGCCCGCCTACAAGATATGAGCTACTCTGATTGAGATACACAAGGAGCATACATACCAAGAAGTCGCCAGCTAGTGCGGAGGGTACTGCCATCCCAGTGACGGAAAAAGTGGAGCGCTCCGTGTAAGGGGAAGGACGAGGAGCCAGGTTTGCAGTCTGTATTGGCTACTCGGAGAGTAGCCTATGCCCCGCACAGCGGTATCTTGATCAGGACAAAGCCGTAGAGAAGACCCGAGATCGGATGACTTACCGGGCAAATGAGAACGTGCGGAGGGGTCAGTGCAAACACAATAAGAACATGTCGCGTTCTCGCTGCGGAGGCGCGCTGCTCATGAGCAACTGTGTACATACTTGATCGGCAGAATGATATACGTACGATTGATCGCCGCAAGCTCTGGGGACAATAAGATAACACATGTGGCCAGGAGGTATATCGCGCGACCTGCGCTGGCAGAGAGGGGGGGAGTAGCCGCGCATGCTGGAGCTTATTGTCTTGTTGCTGCTGACAGTTCATCTTCCCACATCATGTTGAGTATCAGGAGCAACAGATCATTGACCTCTCGCCAAGACGGTCAAGATGGAGGACGAACGCCACTGAGTAGGAGAGACGAGAGATAGGGCGATCTCTTTGCACAACTCGAGAAAGACCTGATCGACTTCGAGTCTTCGAAGGAGGTATTTTGCGGCACTCTCGGTCAGCGGCGAGAAATGATCAAAGAGGCTTGCTGGCTGTAGGACTTGAGGTATTTGGTAGAGAAGGGTAGAGGCAGGGACCGGGGACAGTCCGTGGACAAACCGAGGAGGAGGAAGAGGAGGAATTCATTTAGTCCGGGGTAACTTACTTAGCTGCACGCAGTTTGACTAATATCAAGTCACACGCTCAGCCCGTCGCGGATACCAACTAGGTGTTTCGAAAGCTCACTTTGGCCGTGTACTACTATGTACCAGAGCGTCCGAGGGTAGTAGATTTGCCTACAGGTCTGTCCATGATTGGCCATGCTTTATGCGTTCTCGTGCCAGATGTGTCTAAGGATCGCAGGAGCAGTCTTGTGCAATCACAACGAGTTGCTACACATCTGGCGTAGAACCACCACATCAGCGCTGTAAGCTCGAGTGGCCACAATGACTGCTTCAAGAGACCAGTGGGCCCGTATGGTCAAGGTGCGGTACAAGATGAAAAACGACCTTACATAATACAAGGAGAAAACCAATGATACATACCGATCCGAGTAGCATATAACCCAAGGCAACCCGCACTCGTCCATTGACTATTCTTCGTCAGCGCCGAACACATCATCCGGTGACGCCAGCAGTTTGTTCATCATCGCTTGCTGTCTCTCGTTCGCCTTCCGTCTGCTCTCCTTCAGTCTCTCGACCTGATTCTCGACACTGCGTATCAACACCTCCGGGGGCACATTGTTGCCCACAATTTCCGGCGCCACGGAGCTCGCCCGCAGTTCCTCTACGTCCGCCGCAAGACCCTGTAGCACGTCGCGCGTCACGACGACGTGCATCAGCGCCTCCTTGCGGTAGCGGCCGACTTCCTCCAGCAGGGCGATCTGCCGCGTGTTACGGCGCACCGTGTGGCGATTTCCGCCGAGGGTAGTCCAAAGCTTTGATAGCAACTCCTCGTGCTCTTCACTTAGCTCGACGCCTTCACGCTCGCAGATGTTGTATATGGTGAGTAGGTGGTCTTGCAGCTGCTCGAGATTCGCGACGGTCGCAGATGCTTCGAGCAGCGTGCGCTGCGTATCCTTTGCAAGCGTGTCTACCGCAGCGCTGAAAGCGCGCAGAATGGGGCCTTCGTTGTTGTAGAAGGGGTTTAAAATACGCGAAAGAGAGAAGCCGCCTTTGTCGTCGGCGGCCCTGATGGTCACCACGGCGAAGTCATTTGCGGCAGTGATGCTGGGGCGTTGTCAGCAAGAATAAGTCGGGAGACAAAGATATCGATACTCACCGATCAACTGCGCCATTAATCTTGGCAGAGAGTCTGTATAGTCCCTCCCCCGTACGCTTCGCGTCTTCCACAAACCTCGTGAGGGCTTCGACAAGGGTATCGCGACTCTTCAGTTTACTGTGGCGTACAAGTGTAACGAGGTCGTGCGTCGCAATCTCCGACTGCGTGAGCGCGAGGCCCAAGCCATTCGTACCCACATTCGCCTCCATAACGTCTCCAAAGCTATCCTGTAGCTTGGACAGCTTGTCGAAGTCTGCCGTCTTGGGCCCCTTCCCATTATCCTTTCGTGGAGGGAAAGGAGCCGGGGAGTGACGGACACAAAGAGCACTCGAGGATATGCCGGGCACAATGCACAGAGGGGAGAAGACAAAACGGAACCTGTCGAATACATAGCTGGACAGGAGCCCTAAGACCGCTATGAAGGCGAGGACTCCGAGGGGTTTCTTCAAGAGCCAGAAGGCAGTCCTCAGGACGTCGGCGACGTAGCTTGCCAAAAACGACGCGCTAGAAGCTACAGCTTGCATAACCTCCGCGCGATTGACTAGGGTATGTGTCTCCCCTGAGACTGGCAACGCACTCGATCGTCGCGATAGTGTTGTAGAGTGTGCCTTTTGAGCAGACCTCCGCTTACGAGTAGCCATGCGCACAGTACTGGTACTCGGGGATACGGATGGCGGGCGGGTTGACCCATCGCGCGTACTATATGGGAAGTCGATTTCTGGAAGGTCTTCCCAGTCACCATCGCTAAGATATTCCGTCTGCAGCAAACAATGAGCGGTCGGCTGCGAGATCCTGAGGTGTAGTGCATACCTTCATGACAAAACTGCGCAGTTCCTCGAGGACAGAGCTGCAAGTGCGATGGAAGAGAGAAATGAGGAAGACATGCTTCGCCGCACAAGCCCATTCATCCTGCGCGTCGAAGGCGTGGAATGACACGTGACATAATCTTGCTATGGCAAGTCAGGACTTCCATCGCAAGTCTGCCCACTGGTGTCACTTCGTACTTCGACGTTTACGCACAGCGTTCGACTTTGCAACATGCACGGCGTGGCCACACCAGTTTCGATGCATCAATATGTACCCTCTTTGAATGGGTATCGGATTGACGAGGGTGAGTGTCGATGAGGATCTTCCACTCATGAGCTTTGAAATCTCACTCTGGACCGTCGTACCCCCATCGGAGCCGCCAGCAGGACACACTTCAGTCAGGGCATGCCCATGAATGAAAGTGTTGAGATGGACAACCCACTGGGCCTGGCACGTACGCATGGTCCTCGGGCAATTCAGCCCAGAGAAATAAATGGTTGGACACTGCGATGCGGCAAGATCACCCTGCATGAATTACGACGCAGCTTAACTAGTAAGCGCTGTCATCGTCAAGACACCGAGGATCGCTAAAGCGCTTATGGTCGGTGGCCAAATGGATTCCTCCTCCTCCTCCTAGCAAACTTGACGCGAGTCTCGCGATCTTTTTCCGGGCCTGCTTCCACTCTGGACAGTCATCGATGATCTTGATCCCCTGCTCCGCCTATTCGCCTGCTGTCAGATGGTGCAGGTGGAGGACGATAGCTCGGACGACGAAGCGCAGGAAAGCAAGGCGGTATACGACTATGCCGCTGGCAAGCTGAACACCGTAAGGGTGCGTCCGTCCAAACACAGTAGTGCGACAAACTGATCAAAGGAACACCCAGGTACTGCGCGGCAACATAACCGAAGCAGAATGGGAGCGCTTCCAATACTATGCGGGACTCGTACGCGTATGTGTACACGACTACGACCCGATGATCGACCCGTCGGTATACCTCCAGCTATCGCTACGCAACCAGTACAAGCCTCTCTTGCCAAATATGCGCTACCTCAGGTGGATGCAGCGATCTTGCACGAGCACAGAGCTACTTCATATCATCGGCCCTTCTCTCCGTTGCTTGGAGTTTGACTTTGAGCCGAGCCCATGGAACGTCGGACGTCCTCGCCGACGTGAGTACACGCTCAAGGCGTTGCTTGACGACGCGTGCAACCGGGCACCCAACATCGAAGAGCTTTACCTCGAAGGCGTCCATCACCCAGATACCCTCGCTGCAGTTCAAGGGTGGAAGCAGCTCCGACATCTATTAGATGACGCGGTAGTTGAATTCTCGGCTCTTGAGATGCTGTCAAGTCCGGAGAGCTTGAACTCGTTGTGGATTGACATCGGGCATTTCAGAGGTCTGGCGGAGGTGGCCTGCCCCAGTTTTGAGAAATTGGGTACGCTCTCGATCGAGGGTGACTCTCACTCCCTGGAAGGGTTCTTCGGGGCGACTCATCTCACCAGACTACGGAAATTGACAGGGTTTGCAGACTCACGTCAAGTGCCCTCACCTCTGGTCCTTGAAACTCCATGTCACCTATCGGGGCGAGATGACTCCCACTCTGCTCGACTACATTCAGCCTCTGTTTGCTCTCAAGGATCTCGAGGAGCTGGACATTGATTTCGCTGGGCGAGCCCACTTCTCCGACGACAACCTGGAGGAGCTCACGTGGCACTTCCCCAGATTGCGCTTGCTCAAGCTCGACCATGTCTTCACGGATGTCGAGCCATCCATCCACGTCCTCCAAAACCTCGCGCGAGGCCTGCCCCTTCTCGAGGGAGGAAGTCGTCCTCCCCTCCGTCTACCACATGGACCTGATCCCTGACCCCCCTTGTACGCCGCCGCACCTCAACCTCCGGCGCATGGTCTTTCTCCGGGCGATGGTCTCAGACAGGACGCGGTTCACGAAGTGCATGCGCCAGGTGTTCCCGCACGTCGTGCCTGCGCTTCCGAGCCTGAACTACCGATGCCCGTGCGAGGACTGTTGTCTCATCGTCGACAGCTTCCGGCCTGTCCACGCCCCGCTTATCTGATCGTGGGGGCATCATCACGCCCACTTGAGCTATGTGTCCACGTCCATGTCACGACAGATCGTGATGTCCACACGAGGCACGACCCTACTCAATTTTGGATCTGTCCCTCGCATCAAGCATATGCCTGGACCTGCACGTACACACCCAAGCATACAGTCGCACGAAAGTCGCCTCTATTGCACATAATCTATCCTTACTTGTCTCCTACCCTTCTGTCTGGAACCTCGCTTCAGTCACGCGTACCGCTCCTACAGGCTCGACCTGCCAAAAGAATCGAGCGGCGGGCGCCCCCACGTCGCCTGCACAAAACCCGAACGTACATTGTTAGCGGTGCCCGAGCGGTACGACAACTCGAGGAACCCCTACGCACAATGGGAGCAGGTTTGTTTCCCAGGATGCCTTCGACTTTCTCTACAATAGCGGGCGTTAACTTGGGGATGACCTCGAGCGCCTTGAGGTTGTCGACGATTTGCTCGGGCTTTGAGGCGCCTAGAATGACTGTGGATGTGTTCGGGTTGCGGGCGATCCACGCGAGCGCGAGGTGCGACACTTTGCACCCGAGGTCTACAAGATGAATGGTTCGATACATGGGTGAGCTCTGAGCTCTGAGCACCGCAGGGCGAACGCGCCTTTCTCAGCTACATCGGCGAGTGCTTTGATCTTTGCTAGCATGGCCTTGCCATCAGGCTGACTGAGTGATTGGGCGCGTTCCTGGAGCCACTCTTCCTTCTGGATGGCCAGGCGAGAGTCGGGAGGTATGCCGTTATTGTACTATACGAAGAGACAATGACGATGTTATATATATGTTTCCGTATGCGGGCAGATGAACGATACGGGATTACCTTGCCTGTAAGCAGACCGCCAGCCAGCGCTGAGAAGACGGTCGTACCCGTGCCATATTTGCTGTATATAGGACTGTGGATCGCAGTAAGATCACAACACTTTGTGATCAGAAGTCCATGCTTACGCGTATTCGCTTTCAGGGCGGTCTCGATGGAGCATGCTGAACAGCGTGTTGGTCGTCACAGTATCACTGTAGGTAAGCCACCTCGACGCACTGGTGTTCACACTGCTCAGCGACAGGCCCTATGAGGCCAAGCTTGTCGGCCACATCTGAAACCAACTTTCAATAAGAGAGCATCCAGCTGCGACACGACACGCACGATGTGCCTCCTCAATCTCGCGCGCGGACCATTCGGATGTCCCCCAGTAGAAAGTCTGGCCCTTGTAAGCTGACAGCAAGCAAAATATGACCCCGTGTGTACCCATCCTTGGTCGATCACCCAGTTGAAAGCTCTAACGGTCTCTTCTATGGGTACTGCATTCCTTGACAATAAGCAAAATCTCGTGCTATAAGCGAATTGTGGCGCACCAGATGAGTCTGGCCGATGAGCGAAGATAATATCAACGTAATCAAGCCCTAGACGTTGTAGAGACTCTTTCGTTCCTTCGACAATGCTGAGACATGGCGTCGTGAGGAAGATAGAGCAATGTTGTATGTCACTGAGGAAACATACTGTTTCCTAGACAAGCCCATGTTGTTCTGAGGCTCGTGAGGGCCCCAGAACAGCTTAGTTGAGATGATGAGGTCTGTCCGGCGGAGGCCCAGTTCCTTGATGACACGCCCCCTGTTAGGTAGCATTTAAGCGTCTGTATCCTGGGCGCATGTATTGGTCTACAGACATCTCTTCTTCGGAGCGACCAGCCGCATAGCCTTCTGCAGTATCGAACATGTTGATTCCATTCTCGAATGCAGTCTTGATGATCTCCTACACAAGTGTATTGCATGTCAGTATTGAAAAGCGCGCCGATCAGCTGAGCTGAGACTGCACTAATAACTTACCCTGACAGGGTCTCCGAGAACTGAGCCACCGAGGGTAAGCCCTGTCCAGCAGCCTGTGTCAGCCCGGCCGCATCGGGTTTCATCAATGAAGGTAACTGACATCCTCCGAGCGAGAACAATGGCACTCGCAGACCACTAGATCCAAGTCGTCGGAAAGGCATACCCTTCGCGTCAAACTCCACTGCCATGTTTGCGATAGCGTATGGATCTTGGCTTGAGACGGGGGGAATGCGAGACACGAGTGCTGCCATGCTCAGCTGAGTTACTTATACCGCCGTGACCTCCAAGCGGCACATTTTCGGGGGAAACTGTAGGCATCGATAGAGGCAATCGCAGCGAGCTTACTCCTCAAGACGTTCTCGGTCAGATGGCCAGCATAGATTCCCGATGCGAGCAAATTTGAGACCTAGGACATGGTCACAATGATAACCCAGCACTCCACATCTGAGAAATATCGGAGGACGTACCATGCAGTGCCAGAGATGGACGGTACGGTTCTCAGGGGAATATTTGCTGCATGTCGTGCAAGAAGTAGATTGATTATGCATAAGACATGTGCGACTCTGCCTGTGCATGCAGTATGGATCGTACAGATTGGAGAACAATAGCTTTTAGGGTGGCTCGAAGGGTCGGGGTTCGTGCCCAATCACATGATCGCGCTGCCATCACATCGTACAGTTGCTGTCTCATGCTCGTCTACACCTGCCACTGCACCGCAACCACGAGCAACAGATGCCGTTCAAGAAGATGGCACAATAAGCTCGGAATGTGTAGATGGAAGATCTGGAGTACAGACAATGCACAGGGTCAGATGGGGATTGTGACTTCGAAATCCGGAAAGAAAGTATGAACTGAACGCGATTCCAAGCAAGACATCCGTTGCACGGTGAATTCATAACATGCGGTGTTGGTCAACTACACAATTTTCAATGAGACAGAAAGTATCCCCGCTTTGTTGCAAGTATATGACTCGGAATTGAACGCACGGCTCGAAGCAATATAACCAACAGAGAAGCGCTGCAATGGCCCAGTATCACACATACAAAGATGCCCGTCCGGACCCTTTCCGACCGAGCGGGATGGCTCACCGTAGAGTGTGGACCAGAACATACGCCACGGTGAGATAAATTACATGTCGCGGACGCCCGATGACGAGCAGGCTACTCTTACGCAGTGTAGCGGGACGCTAGCTTACCTGGTTTGTTAGCTGTGAGGCTTGATGCACACTAAAGTTGCTGTTGAGCGACTTGGGATTGTACTACGCTACAGGGGTCCTTATATACATGTAGGAGACCGTCTGACTAAGCTACTGTATAGTACCAATCCCGATGCATGTGATTCTATCTACAATGCATGTGTTACTCCTGTTACCCGGAGTACCGGTGTGTGAACTCGGCTGCCTAGTTAGGCGCTCTCTATTGTTCAACACTCCCCCTTGCTAAGTGCAGCGGTAGATGCGCGCAAGCATTAAATGGCGCATAGTGCAGCCGACTATGCTGGACTTCTAATCGTAGAATCTTAGTCCGAGCATTCCTCTGAATTTGAGGAATTTGATACGACCCAAGTTCTTAGTGAACAAGTCTGCCGGATTGTCATCAGTGCTTACGTAGAAGACTTCGACTTTCTTGTCTTCTACTAGCTCCCTCACGTAGTGGTAACGAATGTCAATGTGTTTAGACCGACGTTCCGTGATGGGATTGGAGCTAATGAATATTGCTCCCTGATTGTCCGAGCAGATGGGCAGCGGGCCAAGCTTGTAGCCGATCTCCTCTAGGAGCATCTTTATCCAAGCTACTTGTCGCGAGCAATCGCTCAGCGACATATACTCAGCTTCAGTGGACGACAGAGCAACTGTCTTCTGTCTTCTAGACAGCCAACTGAACGCGCCGTTCGCGAACTTTAAGAAGTGCCCAGACCGTGACTTTCTGGCCTCTGGGCTGTCTGCCCAGTCAGAGTCAGTGCACGCCAATAATCCATTGCCGCTTTGTCCTTCATAGACTAGCGCATAGGATTTTGTACCAATTAAATAGCGGCAGATATACAGCGCTCTGTTTAAATGGTCCTGTGACGGATTTGCTGCAAATTGCGCAAGTAATGTCACGGCGTAGCAAATGTCAGGTCGAGTTCCAAGCATTAGGTATAGCAAGGAACCGATGACGGTCTGGTACTTGCTTCGAAGCGCTGGGTCAGCTGTGCCAGTATTGGCAACAGGCTTGTATCCAGCAGGGAGTGGAGTTGGCGCAGATTTAGCGTTCTGCATGCCACAGCACTGCAGCACTTTCTCAAGGTAGGCGCATTGATCCAAATGGATTTCGCGGCCTTTCCGAGTTATGCGCATGCGCAGGAATTCCTTGACGTCGCCTAGATCGCGACACTCCCACTTCTTCATGAAGCAGTCCTTTAATGAAAGGACTAGGGTCTTATCTTTGCCACAAAATATGGCATCGTCTACATAGACAATGATCAGCACGAAGCGACCATCTTTTGTCCTGTAGACGAATATTCCGGCGTCGGATACGAGGCGTTTACAGCCAAGTTCCTTTAGGGACTCATTGAGGGTGCGCCACCACGCAAGCCCTGCCTGCTTAAGTCCATAGAGAGCGCGAAGTAGCCGGAGTACTTTGTGCTCTTGGCCTGGTACTGCAAAACCTTCAGGCTGCTCCATATAGATTTCCTCGTCGAGCTTGCCATAGAGATAGGCGTTACGGACGTCGAGTCCGGAGACATGCATATCCTCAAGCGCAGCTAAGGCAAGGATTAGACGTACAGTCTCAAAGCGTACGACTGGAGAGAAGACTTGATCATAGTCAAGACCTTCAATCTGGGAGTAACCCTTGGCGACCAATCTGGCCTTTTTACAACCGTCAGTTTTGACGTCGAATACCCAGCGGTTTTTAGTGACCTTTCATCCCTTAGGACGGTCAACCAGTTCATAGACATTGCGTTTGCGAAGTGCCTCAAGTTCTTCGCGACACGCTGCCATCCACTCCTCAAGCTCCTTTTTAGGTAGCTTTAGTATATCGCGGAATGACCATTCTCTCGGGCTGGTCCCGTCTGGTAGATCGTTGTCGAGGGTGGGTAGCGCTTTTGCAAGCAGCAACTCGACTAACTTAACTCCCCCTTCCCGGCATAATTCTGCCAGTAGTAACTCAGCGCTTTGCGCTTCATCCTCATCGGATGGGGCGGACTCGACAGGTTCGTCGCGTGGAGGAGGATTTGGCGCAGAACTAGGTCCGGGAACCTGTTGTCTTTGCTGCCTTTGTGGTCCGGTTTTGGTACGGGAGCTACCCGCATCCTCACCGACCATCTTTTTCCATCTCCCCTGATTTTCGATGTCCTTTACTATGTCTTGGGGCTTCCGCTGCTCTCCATAGACATTACCTCTACGAGTTACTGGTCTCCGCTCCCTTGCTGAACGTCGCGGCTCCACTGGGGGCGCAGGGTGTTCTACCGGTGCATGGGGCGGCGGTACTGGGTCTACGGGCGCATCCTGCTGCTCCTGCTCATCGTCATGAACATGACTGTTTCCCCTTTTAGGAAGGTGATGTTTTGGATGATC
The DNA here is from genome assembly GCA_022606075.1 of Fomitopsis betulina. Classification (NCBI taxonomy): domain Eukaryota; kingdom Fungi; phylum Basidiomycota; class Agaricomycetes; order Polyporales; family Fomitopsidaceae; genus Fomitopsis; species Fomitopsis betulina. The sequence continues at coordinate 215,135 of JABYQK010000008.1, read as the reverse complement.
ATCATTATCATCCTTATCTACCTGAGGTGTGGTATTTGGTTGATTTTCTGGGATCATTTCTTCTCGAGGTGGCCAAACTCGAGTTGTACCCCGACGATTTGTCAAAGGGCACTTAGGAAACATAGTTTCGTCAAACATCGCGGTGGATGATCTGAACAAAACATTATCTGGTGCTCTCATGAAAAGCCATCCGCCAGTGCGCTCTGTAGAGCCATCTCCCCCAAGGTAAATCATCAGCTCCGATTTGGGCGATAAACCGTTTTTCCTAACGTCCTTTGGTATGAAGACGTACGCACCGCAGCCGAAAACGCGCAGGTGCGCCACAGATGGCGGCTCGCCGTTTATCAATTCGTAGGGGGTAAGCCAATTAAGGCGACGAATTGGCGTCCTGTTGTAAACATGGACTGCATGATCCACGGCGAATTCCCACCAGGATGGAGGTAGACAAGCATCATGGCGCATTGCCTCTGCTTTGTCCATGAGCGTCCTGTTGAAACGCTCAGCTCTGCCATTCTCCTGAGGAGTATGCGGCGAGCTCTGAAGGATCTCTATGCCATTATCCTTTAGAAGGTCTTTGAATGCAGCGGAGACGTATTCTCCCCCTGCATCAGACAACCACTTCTGCACTGTCTTTCCATATTTAGTTTTTACCATGGCTAGGAATTGCCTTGTGGCTGTAATCGCTGCAGATTTCTTGCGCAGATTTACAGTCCACGCGTGCGATGAAGCGTCATCATAGTACAGTATGTAGTACTTGTACTTATGATAGGAATCTACTGGGAAGGATTTTAAGTCCGAATGAATGAGTTCAAACGGTACCTTTGCCCGGTAGTTGGATGGCGGGAAAGACTTAGAGTGCATTTTCCCTTTTGCACATCCTTGGCATATTGGTGAATCCTTAGGAATCTCCACCTTTCTGGGAAATCCAGATGTATGCTCCTTCGCCTTTGCAAGCACGTCCTTTGAAGGGTGCGCAAACCGGCGATGCATAGTCGAATAATTGACTTCATTTACGTTCACATAAATGTTCTGAACGTTTTCACCCGATTCAGCCACGAGGGTGAAGGTGGTAGTGTCCGGGTGCTGCGGTGTAAACCTGAATAAAGGTTTCCGCGCTCCTGGTTCATACAGACTGATATGCTGCGCTGTTGCGCGCAAGTCTAGTCCGTCTTGGAGGAACATCCCCAATGACAAGAGACGAGCCGAGCAATTTTCCATATAATAGACTGGATATAGGCGCGTCTGCAGCCATTGTTCGTCTATTTGGTAGTTTAGGAACACAGTTCCTTTAGCAATAATGCTTCCTACCGCTCCTTGTTGTGCCGTTTGAGTACGGATAGGAGTCTGGAGATACTCGAAGTCTGAGAAGTCTCTTATGTCATTTGTAATGTGCAAAGATGCACCTGAGTCCAGTAGCCACTCATTCGCTGAAAAGCGACTTTTTCCTTTTCCCTTACAACGTGAGCATGCAGCGTAATCGCGCGAATGAATACATTGTACATTTTTTAAGCCGCTACTAAGTACATTAACAAATGTCCGAGCGCCGTTGTGCAAGTCAGAAGCGGCTGTCAAAGCGCTGTTAGTAACTTGCTTAGGGTTAGGAATATGAGTGACGTACTCATTGCCCCAGTCGTCGTAGCCATCGTATGGCTCCATGCAGCGGAGCTCACCCGTTAGCGGGTTCCGAAAGCTCTTGTCGACGATAGGGGGCGCAATGCCCGCGGCCTGCGCTATCATGCCGTTTAGTTCGGCGTCGTGCGCGTCGATGTCTTCTTCGTCTGTTGCCCAGACGATGGACTTTTCTTCGGCGTCGCGGAAGTCGTCGTCCTCGCTGATGTATTCATCGCGCATGACCTCGTCGATGCGATCGGCCATGTCTTCGTCACTGAGCTTGCTGCGCTTTGAGGCGCGCGACTCGGTGTCCGAGGGGACTTCTTCGATGTGAGCGTTGCTCACGACTTCCTTCAGCGCGCGGATTGTCTCCGGCGTGCCGGCGACGTCTAGGTCCTTGGCGAGCTGGAGGGCTTCTCCGAGCCAGTCACCGCGGGCGTGCTTCTTGCCCTTGTTAGGGGCAGGTGCTGCGACCTTCCGAGTCCTGCTGCCTGAAGGCGCTAACTCGACGACGGTGCTGGTCGTCGGGGCGGGGATCGACACGGTGTCGGCGATGTGCATTTCTGCATGCTCGTCGTGCGAATGCGGCTTACCACGGTTTTTACCGCCGCGCTTTCCCCGGGGAGTAAAGCCTTTAGCTTTCTCCTTGCCCTTGTCCTTCCACTCCTTCTTACCCGCGCTGCTGCTGCCCTCAGGGCGCTGCTGCTGCGAGAAGGAGGGATTGCCCTTTTTCTGCTTGATAGCAGAAATCTTCTGGGCGGACGACTGCCCCTTGTTCTTCGACTGTTCCCAGGAGGCGGTTAGGGCGTCCTGGGCGCTGCTCGGTGTGAGATCCTTGATCTCGATTTTGTTGAGGGCCAGCTGGATAGCTGTCTCATACCGAGGTGGAGCGGCCCCCAATATGATCAGGGTTCTCATCTGCGGCGGCAGAGAGAGACCGGCTCCATCGAGCTCGTCGAGATTGCTCTGGATCTTTGAGATCGCAGGGCCGGGGTGCTCGTTGGCCGGAATACGGACGTTTACAGCTGCCTTGAAGAAGGCGAAAGCCCCCATGGCGCTAGTCCCTCCGTAGAGCCCTTTCAGGGTATTCCAGATTGACTTTGCAGTTGTCTTGGTCCTGACAAGCTGCGAGACCTCGACGCTTAGGCGCAAGCGAATGCTGCCCATAGCCTTGGATTGCATCTGCATCCAATCGAGAACTTCGGAGCGGTTTGCTCCGTCCGAAGCCAAAACAGGCTCATCGAAACCGTCAGGCAGCTCGATGAGAATCCAGACCCCTTGCGACTGCAAGTAGGCTTTCATCAGATCGGCCCAACGGCGATAGTTCGATCCGTCTAGGACGGGGACGAGGTTCTGCAGAGAGTTCGACATTTTTGTTTGTTGGTGGTGGTAGAGCGGTTGATTGATAAGGTTCTGTGAACGCATTATCAGCGCTCTGACTTATGCTGCCGGAACGGCGCTGACACCACACTGGACTCATTGTTTGGGATGGTGACAGCTGAGCTGTGCACGACCTGCAGCCATATAGGCGCAAAGTCTCCTATTGACGTCAAAGCCCCTAAGGGCGACGTCCAGGCAAGCTAACCTGACCCGCGGCGGACGCAGCCATATAGGCGCAGTACCGCGCAGTGACCAGGGCTCATAACCTGACGAGCAGGCTACTCTTACGCAGTGTAGCGGGACGCTAGCTTACCTGGTTTGTTAGCTGTGAGGCTTGATGCACACTAAAGTTGCTGTTGAGCGACTTGGGATTGTACTACGCTACAGGGGTCCTTATATACATGTAGGAGACCGTCTGACTAAGCTACTGTATAGTACCAATCCCGATGCATGTGATTCTATCTACAATGCATGTGTTACTCCTGTTACCTGGAGTACCGGTGTGTGAACTCGGCTGCCTAGTTAGGCGCTCTCTATTGTTCAACACCCGACAAGTGGTCTTGCGACAACGCGGTAAGTCTTGGGTAACAACAACAGATGTCGCGCTTACTGGTTCTGACAGAGTTCTCTATCATGGCCCGCAAGCTCACACAAACGCCCTGCAAAACCCTGCACGTGGAACGGTGGACTACCAAAATGTGTTCGTAAGCCGCCGACTATTCCATGGAGCGCATCATAAACAAACCCAACCCATCGGCACACGGCAGAGTAGCTCATGGCGGACAAGTTTTGAGGTTATTACGTAGAGGCAAGCTTTCCTGACTTGCAAACAGTAAGTTGACTTGAGGCAGGGCTTGAGCACTTTGTCGCCATGATAAGGCCGATGCATGCATTGTCGCTAGAGAATAGCAGATTTTGGGTATGTCCAAGTTTGTTGCTCACCGAATCGCCGCTGATCAAAGTCACGGCAGTCAGACTGGAGAAGGAAGAAGGAACGTGGGCATGTGAAATGCCGCTGCCACGACCGTGGATCATCGAATAAGAGATGTTGCGAGTAGAGAGTGAGTGAGTGACAAGGCGGAGGCTCCCCGAACGGTGGTCGTTACCGACTGTTACCAAGCGAGAGGTGGGAACATAGCCATCAAGCGAGACTGCATGGGTCAGTCTTAGGCACGACGACGTCGGGGAATTTGCAATATCTCTTTGCACCCGCAACCCATATCCGAGTTGAATAGAGAATATGCCTTCCACTTCCCTGCGCGGGCAACAGTCAGCGTTGCGCTGCATGTGGAGGGAACTTCGTGTGTGATATTTTTCGACATGTCAAAGTGGTCAAGAAGCGGGGACCATATAGGGCAAGGCATCCCCGGGTCCGATTGTAGATCCACACGTGGAGCACGACGCGGCATTGCCCAGTGATACGTCACCAGCGGGTCGTTGCAGCCTGGTGCAGCCCAGCCCACGAATATAGCGGAGGACAACGACGCCGGCCCTATCGGGTACTGCACAGCGATTCCTAAGACGGTAGGAGGACCCCTGATAATTGGTGGGGAGGCCTGACCCTCATCCGGACAAAAATGGCACGGACGGAGACCTCAGGCCTCATCCCATCCGGACAAAAGTAGGGGTGGGCGAGGCAGAGGCGTGATCATGATGCACGTCCGGACGTCGCGGAGCAGGCGATGTGCGTCTAGCCGCCCAGCTTGGTCGCGGAGCGCTTCAGAGGGTGTATGCTGTGAGACCTCACCCCAGTCCGGACATCCGGCAGCACGTCCATGGACAGAGGCCTGTTATCCGGACACGGCGGGGGCTGGCACGTCCGGACAAAAAGTCGAGCTCGGGATCAGGCCTCCTTGTCAGCGGTCCCAGGGTGGGGTAGCGAAGGCGGAATGATGCAGCTGTGATTCGGTCGGGCGATGATGGGCTGGGAGCATACTTGCGTGCCGTACTTACGTTGGGTTGATGCGCTGGGGGGTTACGTCCCGCGAATGTTTAGGCTGAGCTAAAAGACGAAAGGGAGATTTTCCGTTGAATACAGATATCCGGAACAAAGGATGTTGCACATAATTTACCATGCGTTAGCGTCCGCCGAGAGGTCATATCTACACAGCCAACCATTATTTGGGATGCATTGAGCGCCACTAGGCATGAGCTTACCGCAATGGGATGGTGGCCACTGATATATCGACACGATGGCTTAGGGCGGTAACCGTAAGACGTCCCCGAAGACCCTGATGTTCGCCGTTAGCTCTGGATGTACACGTAAATAGGATAGAGAATTGAGCGCGCCGTGTAGTGTAGCAAGTCCGCAAGTTGTGGCCCGCTGTTCCGCTAGTAGCGGTCACAGTATCAACCTCCTTTCGCGCGGAATGAATGGGGAATGTCACCGTCAGGTCGGCATACAAGGTGGGCGGTGCAGCAATCAAGATTGGATGTATGGCCTTCAATGCCACGGCGATGATCATATCGTGCACATAAATAACCTATGATGCGCACGACAGCAAGAGGTGAACTTCGTGCCACAGACAAAACACATCAAGACCTTGCTGATATGACTCTGCGGCGAGACCAACGTTGGGCAATCCGATAAATGGGCAGACAGCCTAGACGAAGGTATATGACTCGTGGGATAGACACTGACACACCCTGTGGGAGCGAAGGAGATACGGTCCGGGCATACAATGTATGCGGAAGTGAACGAACTTGGTATGAACTCACCGAGAGGGACGGGATGATCCCGGACCATTCCTTCTTTGACTTCGGGTTGTGTGTCCGACTCGGAGGTGCGCCCTGATCTTCTGTGAGTGGCGTGTATCGGACAGCATGAAAAGCCCGCATGAGGCACATTTCCACATACTATACGAGCGCTGCGGATAGCACTCGTCGCGGAAAGACTGGCATCAGCAAGGACTCGGAAACGATGGTAAGAGTCGGCATTGCAAGGCCGCGGAGTGACAGTGAGGCCAACAAACGCAAGGGATCATGGTCCGCCGCTCTGGGTAGTACGCATATTACCATGAACTTATGTCTGATGTGGAACTAGTAGATCATTCACAACACGCCTGTGGTACGAGGAACTCACTATTTATGTGCCGTGTAATGCTGCAAGAGCACTGTGTGGTTGGATCTGTGAATGATACTCGGGACACTCGTTCCTCGAACAAGTTGGTTGCCACTGCCACTGCTCACGACAAAGGGTGTCCCATAATCCTCAGCCACGCCGGGGAGAAGCGGACCCGAAGTGAGCGCTGCTCGCTGTGTGTGACAATCCGCCGCCCGTTCGCGGCGCAAGTGAGAGTTAAGTAAGACTGTGACGGGGGGTTGTCACCCAACCATGCATGAACTCGAAATTAGATGGCCGACGTTCCTGAACTACCGGAGCTTGAAACATAGTGGAGAGGACCAATCAGAGTGTGTGCTTGTAGATCTCCGCCACGAGGGATCCAAGGAAATCATTATCTCGATACTGTCGGCGATGGATCGGCAAATCTAAGAGTTATCTTCCGGATCTGGATATGAGCGCTCGCGCGCTGCTCCGGTGGCACGCCTGCGACCACTGCCACGCACTGCTCCTCATCGTCCTCCAGTGACGGACAGTCCGCATCTGACGAGAGCCAAGTTCTAGCAGACATACCGTTTCTTGGGAAAACTATAACCAAACTAATCGCCAGCCTGTCGACTCATGATGATCTCCAGCAACACCACCTACGTCGCCGTAATAATACTCGGGCGCCGTGGAAGCTTGTGCCTAGTGCCCGTCACCAACTTTGGCAAGCGTCTTTGACAGATACCTTTCCCGATATGGGGTTTATGCATGTTGCGAGCGTTCGAACCTCATCATTCTCATCCAGATGTACGACCTGTCTAGCATCGGCGATAGACAGGGATGTCGTGATGTCTCCGACACCGATGGCATCCCATGCCCCACTGCTCCGGGACTCCTGAGGCGCGAAGTACGACCCGTCCACGGGGCAAGCTATCGAAGACCTAAGGTGGGTAAATCGACCCTGATATGTATACTCCCCGTCTTAGCTGTCAGTTCTCTGAATGTATTAGCCATGTGATCAGGGCGCATGCCGCGGTACTGTTGCAACCGTTTCTCCCCAGTTCGCCCGGAGCGTCCCAAGCGTGGATGCACAATGTCTACTTTCATGCAAAGAGCCTTCCGGCAACACCGTGGCTCATTGCGTGGCGGGATCTCACAATACTACGATACATTTCACATTGTCGGAATGCCATGCGCGGGTCAGGGTCAGCACGTTTAGGTTCACTTGATAAATTCAGAAGCGGCCGACAACATGCACAACCGCTGGCTTATCTTAGGAGCTCCCTACGCCTTTAGGTCAGAACTTAATCGGTGGGAAGAGGTGAGGCTAGCTTGCACTGTATTACGGAAGTCGACGGCTGACATGACTATCAAGGTTAGAATTGTAGCCTGTGAGCAGCGACTTTGCTCGCCGCGGAGAGAAGTTTCCTTCTTGGCAGGTCCTGACCAAGGAAAGCCTCCTTGAATGGATCTCTCCTGTCAGGCAAGCGTTTGTTCGTAGTTCTTAGACGCCACTTTTCGCGGGTGCTGTATAGCACGGGCGACATGTTGTTGACCGTCAGATTGATCTGAGCTGGCAACGACGGTCCCCAAGGACGTGGGTCTCGTTTGTGACAGCCGTGGTACGTTGTGATGCGAGACGACCGCCAGGATCTGCTTTATGGGAATGCTGGACCGGCAGTGAAACACATTGGAAACGCACTGGTAGTAATTAGATCTGACTCCCCAGGCACCCTAGCGGCCATCTGCGGATTTCGAGTCCAGCTCTCGCGACATCATGACCTATCATGACCCTGGCGCTCGCAAGAACGTTCACGCACAGTTCGCCGATGCCACCGGACCCACAATTCGCTCGTCTATAGCCACCTCGCTGGCCTTGCACTGACTATCATGCATGCCGCTTTTTGTAAGGGCATGTACTGAAGAGAATAAGGAAGAGCTCAGGACGGGGACGCGGAGGATATTCTGACACAACCGAGGCATCGGATCTCTGCGATTTGGCGGCTGATTCCCGATGGAGTAAGGGCTGCCGATGTCCCCGCAGATTCGCCGGGGATTTACGTACTCAGAGGATCTAGTATCGGGCAGTCGAGATGCCCCGTCGGCCGGTTCTTCAGATGTGTCATGGATCTTGTTCTTGCATGTCGCCCTCACTCTCTCTGCGTCTTGTTCTTCCAACCACAAAGATTAGGTGGGTCACGCGAACGGTTGATCAAGACAACAAACGGAGTAGGCTTGGGACGCCACCATTTCGGTCCTGAAGCGCGCCATATCGGAGTTTGATGAGATTGCCCGATTTCTATTCGGCGCCACCATGTTGAATCTCCGCCCAGATGTGTCGATGATCTCGCTCTGCGGCACTCCTGTCTTTGTTTCCTCTCCTCATCTTGCCCACTGCGTCGCCTTCAGATCCCTGCTCGATTCCGCCGTTACACCCCTTCAGCCTGTCTCTTGCCCGTTTGACGTGCCTGCAGGAGTCTTACACGGCCTTGTATCCTAGGGCCTACCTCAGTCGCTGCAGGCTTTGAACATTGCAGTCCTCTTTACAAACACGAGGAAACCTCGTTACCTCGCCTAACCTCATTTTTTGGACATGGCCTCAGGTTACCAAGGGTCCTATCCTCATCCACCTCCCAACGGAAGAGATGATGTTCGCCTTCCGTCAATTAAGGATCTTAACTTCCCTCAGCATCGGGCTCAGGAGGCTTCTACAGCACCCACCAATGGGTCGCAGGTTGAACACGCGCGGAACGACCGTCACGACGCGTCACCGTGGAGCCGCTCTAGTGCGTCGTCTGCGTCAGCAGTTCCTCAACACGCGCAAAGTATGCCTCCGCCACATGAAAATTCGAAGATACAGTATCCCGCGACGAAGGCGGACGCGCCATACACCACTTCCTCACAGCAGGCCCCTCCCCCTCCAGCAGGGCCCGGTAACGCAGGACCGCCTTCTTCCCGTGGCGATCCGTCCCCGCAAAACTCATCCAAGCGGCCGCGGTCTGATTCAATCGGCGTCAGTGCCCCTCCGGGGCGCTCTCACGTAAGCATCGTTCATGAGATGTCGCGTCCCGCAGCTAATCGTAACCTTCAATCGATCGGGTGTTGTCTAGTCCAATGCGTACCCTCCGCCACACCCGTCATATGCGTCTGCACCTCCGCCCCCATCGTATGCGTCTGCGCCTCCTGTGCCTGTGCATGAGTCGCCATACCCACCCCCGACTGGGTACTACCCTCCACCCCATGTGACCCATATGCCGCCACGGCACTATGCGGCACCTCCTCAGGGCCCACAGCACCCTACGAGTGCTTACCCACCACCGGTTCCTCCTGAACATTGGCCACCTCACGCGCCCCCGCCCCCGCCTCATCAATACGTCGGGTTCCCTAGGCCTGGTGCGCCGGTGGACCCGCGTAGCGCCGCACTCGGTCCTAATGATGCTGAGAAATTCAACGCCCGTCAGAACGCCCTACACGAGGTCAGCAATAACTCGAGCGGCCTTGCATACAGCGCTGATCTTTGCTACGCTAGATCTATAAGCACTGCTCCATTCTTCATCAGTTCTCGCACCACTGGGGTTTGTATTGAATCATGAGTCTGTCTTCTCGTACGCTCACACGATAATGTTCACAGCCCAACTGCAAGCCACCCATCCGCACGTACAGCCTTCTCCACAAGAGGTTGCGGATATGACATGGCGTGCCGATACCGTGATGCGTCTTTTGGAGGACGTCCGGAGGCTTTCCCTCCCTGAAGGTGCCGTACCAAGGGAGAACCAGCCTGCCAGTAGTGCTCCCAACGTCCCTGAAGACAATGCCCGCCCACCGAAACGCCCGTGGGAGGATATGTCTCATGAAGAGCCAGCCGCGCCTGCGCCTAGCGCATCCTACCCTGATGTGAGTTGCCCTTCCTTGGCAGTGCCATCAGTCGCTGATGTCTTACAGGCCCAGTTCGAGGTCAGCGATAGGGTTACGGCGGAGAAAGACATGGAGATCATCCGGAGCAAGCGGGCAACGAGCACGAGTGCGTCTGCTCCTGGCCAGCCGAAGAGTAAATATAGAAAGCGCAGTGTAAGTGCAACGTGCTCCCATTCGTGTAGCCACGCGTCATTGATATTTAGATTCTTCAGCGTGCCACTCCTCCTGGCAAATGTCACTCGTGTAATATCCGTGAAACGCCGGAGTGGAGGCGTGGCCCGGATGGGGCGAGGACCCTATGCAACGCTTGCGGCTTGCGTAAGTTCCGACTTTTGTCTCACCCTCCGTCGAGCCTTCATCTCACTTGTTGATGTTGATAGATTACGCGAAGCTGATGCGGAAGCGCGACAAGGGCGCAGATGGAAAGGCGGCCCCGATTGACTTACAGACTCTCCGCGCGTCGACGCAGTCGGCAAGGGGCAGTGACGCAGATCACTCTCACGCTCAGTCTGGTCCGCATCATCAGCAGAGCCCTGCCGTCATGCATGCCCCGTATGAGCAACCGAAAGCAGCCCCTTCCCAGCAGCAACCGATGCACCACCCTGCTCATGCGCCTCCACACCCCCACGCCGGCCATCCGTCGCCCCACCCGCATCAATACCAGCTAATGCCCGTCGCAGGCCACCCGCCGCCTCACGCGCAGATGATGCCGCCACCTCCACCGCCTCAACAGCAGCAGACGAATGCAGAGGGCGGTCCGGTGCCACCCCCGCCATGGATGTCTTCGTCTTCGTCATCGCGTTCTGGTTACACAGCAGAACATCAGTCCTACTTGAGGACGTCGCACCCTCCGTCGCACGCAAGGGCGTCTCCTCAGTAGCCTCGTGGTCTTTTAGCGTGCATGCGATATGCACTCTGCTAGCCAGTATGACTTCGCGCATCTCTTTCCAATTACTTCCGTACTTGCGTTTTACTCTGCAGTCTCTAGATTGCAATATTGTTCGTGATTCCTCCCCTATGACTATGCCCGTGTGGGTGTGTACCTGTGTATGCTGCCTCGTGTACGGGCTTCTCGTAATCGAGTAAGCAACAGTTGTCTTTAATAAACAAGTGGTCCTCGTCCTCGTGCAGGTCATCGGGTCTTGACATCTCATTTTGGTGCGTGGCTGACGGACGATAGGATCGAAGATGTCCGATGATCGATCTGAGGTTCACGCCACACCGAAGATTGATGCACGCGCTCAGTTTCCGGTTCACACACAACGTATATGGTACATAGTCATACAATGAATCTCCGAGGATGGTATACACCTTCTACGACTGCTGGCTAGTCGCTGTACCCGCGCGGCTTCGCCTGCCCATTACTGTTCACAGGGCTTAAGGCTGTGCCCTTGCGCACGAAGTCCAGCAAGCCCTCCTTCTCCCAGATGACAAGCTGCCGGTCCTTCGCGGTCTTGCCCGTGGTGCTCTCGTACTCCGCGACAGAGGTCGGCTTCTCGCCGTGCGGCGTCGTCCGGAGCGCGTGTCTGGTGTGCGGCCAGAAGTCGAAAGTGGCGCTGTGCGTCACGACCTAGGCGAGGGCGCAGAACGTAACCTGTCAGTGCCGGCGGCGAAGCAGTGCGAAGTGCCCTTGGCACAGGCTCATGCCACTCACCCGGTTGTCCCAGAAGGCGATTGAGTTGGGCTCCCAATGGAAGCGGACCTGGAAATCAACGTTCTCGCTGAAACGGGGGCAGTGTCAGCGGCGCAAATATACATGGATAGAAGCGCGAGGAAATGAGATACGCACGCAATCTGGAGGAACAGGAGCTGGAGCACCGCGTCGCTCTCCGCCTTTGGCACGCCAAGGATGCGGCGCGTGAACCCTGATGCCAGCGGCATGAGCAACGTGTCCTCAGAGCGGAGATGCAACGCATCGACCTACCGGGGTTGACATAGATGGACTTCCAGCCTGTGGTGGGGTGGACGCGCACGATGGGGTGTATGCTCTCGACGGGCTCCCGACGCACGGTGTGTCCGGCCGCGCGGGAGCCGTCGGCTTGCGCGACAGCGCTGTGCACGGCATACAGACCTTCGAGGTACTTCTGGAAGTTGGGGCTGAATGAAGAGTAGAGCGCATAGCTATCGGAGGGGGCGGGCGCTCCGTCAGACAATAATGAAAAGCATGTGTTCATCAAAGTGAACTCACCCGGAGCTCCAAAGAGTATCTCCGCCGTATGGAGGACCGGTGATGACCTTCAGCGATGTGGTGCTGGGCGGCTGGAGTTCGTACGAGACATCAGAGTGCCAGAGCTCCAGCTTCGAGAACGCTGATGAGTCTGGGCGGCGAGACGCGTCGTTGTAAACCACTTAGAACATCATATGTGAGCGGACATTACGCGAGGCTAGCATACAGGAATGCTCACCGTGCACTTCCTCCAAACCAGGTTCCCTCGGGACAGGGGTGGTCGCATGCTTGTGGAGAGGACCCCAGTAGCGGCCTAGCTCGAGCTGCTCGCGAATGCTGATTTCCTGGTCACGGAAGACTGGCCAGGTGATAAGTATAGGTCAAGCCACGTTGCGAGAACAGTGCTCACAGACGACGCCGCGTTCGGCAACGAGGAGAGCACTGTAGAAGTAACGGATCTCAGACACACATTCATGCTATTATGTTAGGATCTTACAGCTCGTCCTTCTGCTGGTCGGAGAGCTGCCTGAGATCGATGCCTGAGATCTCTGTGCCAAGAGTGGGCGTCAGGTGCTGGATCTTGCTCGCAGCGGAGAACAGGGCTTTCTTCTCCGGATCAGCGAAGAGGCCGCGGTCAGTGACCTCCTGGGGTCCCAGAGGCTCCCATTTCACGTCAGGGAAGGTCGGCTGAGGAAACCAACATCAATCATGTCATTGAACTCTGGGCGCAATCGGCTATCAATGGGACGGACCTTGTACTTAGCGTACTTGTAGTCGGAATCGTTGTCGTCGCCAGAGTCTGGGGAGTAGAATGGGTTGAAGACACCGGCCGCCTTCTGCTTCAATTCGTCGAGGGATAAGGGGCTGCCACTGGTAGCAGCAGAATCAGAGGTCGCGACAGGAGCCATCTTGGATTGGAGGATCGACGACGGTACAGAAGTACTGTTTTCTCCGCTTCCTGGCTTTATATTAGATATGCTGGGCCTTTACGAAAGATAGGGTTAGTATAGCGTGAACGGAAGACAGTATGGCGACACGACGCACGTGACCGCGACACATCATAGTCGCCAGTAATCCACTCAAGCTATGTCGTGCGCATTGTGAGATTGATACCCTGCGATAAGCATTAGCCTTCGGTGACATTGTTTCCCGGATAGTGACTCGTTGGAAGAAGCGATGTGGTCTATAAGGGTGAATGCATCATACCACGCGAACTACCCAAACAGTGATTTGCATGCATTTCTCGCCCCCCACAAAGGGTCTCAGTATAACCATTGATTGAGACACGTACCTCTGCAGGCGCCCGGGAAGGAGGCGGCGACCCGTTATCCATGTCCAGACTCGCTGAATGGGAGCAGAGGTATCATGACCTGGTAACGACAGATCGCGCAACACGCAGCTTCGTTAGCGGGAGAACAGCGGCGGATTAGATACAGTCTACCACGACCGACATGTCTGGGAGCGCTTGTCATGATTGCTGCGACGTGCATGAACACTACACATCACGGGTGAATGAGCTCATAACATGCATCGAAGGCTGTTCAACTTACTTGCGGTCGGCAGTCTTGGTGACTGTACGGCACAGGCAAGCGTGCGACCGAGGCATGTAGAGAGCTAGCATGTACTCGCAGTGGTACCCCGGTCCGTACGGATGGTAAGAAGGCGAGCAGCGGCGCATGTGAAGCTAAATGTACAAGATTTGATACAATCCTTGACATCCCGGATCCTGAAAGGTCAACGACACTGACAAGCTAGGATCTTATATCCACCTTATAGCTCGTAATTGGTTTTATACAAGGCGACCCCTGTGCAAGCAAGATATAACAGTGCACAGCTGTCGATATAGACCACTCGCGTGGTATACAGTGATGTTGGAACTTAGAAGGACTATAACATCCGACAAACCTTCGTGGCTATAAGTACAGCCGAGAAACTGAGCCTAGCAGACGTCCTACGCACACCAGGGCCTTCTTCGAGGAATGAGTGAACTGGGGACTGCATGATGTGTAGACACAGACTCTAAAAGGTGGAAGATGCAAATCTGCCACAGTGACGCGGAGAATCCGCCGGGGATGCCAAATTGAGCGAGGTGGTGACGCACGTGAGTGCAATGCGGAGGACGCGCGCGTGCGCGTCTGCAGCGCTACCCTCACGATCATACCAGGACTCGGTCTGCTTCCCCTTCATTGTATTGCGACGCCCCCAAATCAGTGCTGTAGTATACGATATGGGTGAGTAGTCTCTTTCAGTGTAAAACCACATGTCACTGAAGTGATTTGGCAGGCATCCCCAAGGTTAGTTGTCGACTAGCAATAGCTAGTAGCGTCGCTTTGTTGTGGCTCTAACATGTTCGGGGCAGTTCTTCAGATACATATCGTGAGTAGCACTCGCCATTGGGTTGCCTGCCTATCTGACTTTGCTCAGGGAGCGCTACCCGTTGACGTCACAGCTCATCCAGGAGAACAAGATCCCCGAGTTCGGTACGTGAACACCACCACATATCGGTACCACATTGCTGAGACCTCTGGACAGATAATCTTTATATGGACTTCAATGGCATCATCCACAACTGTGAGTCAAATGAATGCTGCTGTGCCGCATACATTCTGAATTGCTTCGCTAGGCTCCCATCCTAATGACGGGGATGCACACTTCCGGTTAACTGAAGAGCAGATTTTCACCTCCATTTTCGCCTATGTCGACCATCTCTTTGGTAAAATCAAGCCAAAGAAGCTGTTCTTCATGGCCGTTGACGGTGTCGCGCCGCGCGCGAAGATGAACCAGCAGCGGAGTCGCAGATTCAGGACCGCGAAGGAGGCGAAGGAAGTCAGAGAGAAAGCCGAGCATAAGGGGGAGAAGCTGCCGGACTCGAAGGCGTTTGATAGCAATTGCATCACACCCGGTGCGCATATGCACGGACATCGTTGGCAAGCAGCAGGCTAATTGGCGAACTGTAGGCACTGAATTCATGGCGAAACTGTCGGAGCAGCTGCGGTATTTCGTGAACAAGAAGATCTCGGAGGACGCGAATTGGCGAGACGTCATCGTCGTGCTGTCTGGCCACGACGTACCTGGAGAAGGAGAGCACAAGATCATGGAGTATATCCGTCTGTCGCGTGCACAGCTGGACTATGACCCCAATGTCCGGCATTGCTTGTACGGGCTGGATGCGGATCTCATCATGTTGGGCTTACTGTGCCATGATCCACATTTTTGTCTTCTGCGAGAAGAAGTGAAGTATGGGCCTGCCTCGAGAAGTAAAGGGAACAAGAGGTATGTCGTTGTATTGCTGCCACCTCCATTCCTCATTTGATTTTTCCGACGTAGCTTGGAGTCCATCAACTTTTACTTACTGCATCTCACGCTGATGCGGGAGTACCTAGACCTGGAGTTCCGTGACATTGAACCCGTGCTTCCATTCGCGTATAGTCTGGAGCACGTCATCGACGACTTCATTCTGTTAGCAGTTTTCGTAGGAAACGATTTCTTACCGAACTTGCCCGATCTCCACATCCATGAGAATGGGCTGGAGAAGCTATTTGATATATACAAGAAAGTATTACCGTCACTAGGTGAGCTTCGTCGTCGGGTAGCTGTTGCTTCTGTCTGCTCACCACTACCTACACGTACAGACGGATACCTCAACGAGAGTGGGGCCATTAACACGAAGCGGTTGCAAGTCATCTTGGATGAGATGGCTGAGTGGGAGCGGGAGATCTTTGAGAAAGAGTACGCAGACCTTAACTGGTACAAAGGGAAGCAGGTGAACCATGTCAAGGAGATGGAAAATGCAAGGCGACGCAACAAGCTCGGTACGTTACTCGCAGCCGATGCCGATGTATTGCAATCTCTGACGCCCTCGCAGTCCTTACAAAGACACAGAGGCAGGTATTCGAGCAAGTGAACGGATTCATCCTGCAACACAGAAACCCAGCGTCCACAGAGACGCGGCGAACGCGGCTGGCGATGCCGAACATCTTCCCCGCGCGCGATCGCCTCTTCATCAGCAACCTCGCGGAGGAGCTGCACCTACACTTGACGTGGGATGAATACGACGAAGACGACCAGAACCTCATCACATGGCGGTTCCCGGGCGAGCTGGACGAGCCGCTACCAGACAGCGGCGATGCGCTCGAGCCCGAGATGGAGGCGGAGGAGGATGTGTGGGAGGACGAGGATGATGAGGAGAGCAGGGCCGCTGTGGATCGCGTGCTGGCGAAGTATCAGAAGGCCAAAGTGATGGAGGAGGACAAAGACGGGGACTTCGATGCGCGGTATGAGATGTCGATTCAAGACAAGATGGACGAGTGGAAGAGGAACTATTACAAGGTCGGTTGGCAACATGCTCCTTGCATCTTGGATGGCTCAATGTCTTCTTTTATAGGGGAAGCTGGAGATATCCTACGACAGCCCCGAAGATATGCATGCGCTGATATACCGATATATTGAGGGCATGCAGTGGGTCATGCACTATTACTACAGTGGGGTGGCATCCTGGTCGTGGTTCTACGACTACCATTATGCCCCTCGAATCTCAGGTAGGACGAATCGTGCAGCGAGTTGTGATCACTCATTCACATTCACACAATACCTAGACCTCAAGGGTATTGACCTGATGTCGTTCAACTTTGAGCTGGGAACCCCTTTCCGGCCGTTCGAACAACTCATGGGTGTACTTCCCGCTGCCAGTCAGGATCTCATCCCACTGGCCTTCAAGGTAGGCCATTGAATGCGAGTTGTTTGACTATGGCTGATGTCGTCACACTCTAGGAATTGATGACAGACGCCAACTCGCCGATCCTGGACTTCTACCCAGAGGAATTCGAACAGGACCTGAACGGGAAGAAGGCCGAGTGGGAGGCGATTGTAAAGATCCCCTTCATTGAGGAGAAGCGGCTACTTGCTGCAATGAAATGTCAGTACTGAAGTCGCTTCCCCACATCTCATATCATCAACATCCACTTTAGCCCGAGAACACCGGTTGACTGATGACGAGCGGCGCCGCAACTCATTCGGCACCAGCACCAAGTTCCTATATAACGGTGGAGAGCCGACGGAGTACCCCTCCTCTTTGCCCGGCTTCTTCCCCACCCTGCACCGCTGCTTCTGCAAAATGGAGCCGTTCGACCTGCCGACCCTCAACGGGTTGCACCTCATAGAAGGCCTACTCGGCGGTGTGCACCTCGGCGCGGAATCGCTCGCAGGGTTTCCCTCGCTACAGACGCTCCCGCACACCGTGGCGCTGGGCTACCACGGCGTGAACGTGCACGGGTCCGACAGCCGGAACAAGTCGATGGTCGTGCACATTGAGAACCCGTACGAGCGCCGCAAAGCAGAGGACATCGCGAATGAGATGATTGGCCGCCGCACGTTCATCGGCTGGCCATTCCTCCAGGAGGGCATGGTGTCCGCGGTGTCGGACAATTTGTTCAAGTACGAGAAGGTCGCAATCATCCCTGGCAGGCCGCCGCGGATCATCTCGAACCCGCATTCGCAGCATGGCCTCTCGTTTTGGAAGACCAAGGCGGAGCAGAGTGAGCGGTTTTATTCGAAGAGGTGTGGCGTTATTACGGGCGACATTGAGATCCTCGTACACGTTCGACCGTTGAAGGGTATGATCCGACCGCTATCTATTCGTACTTTCTTTCGATTGACCTTTACCCAGGAATGAAGCGCCTAGACACGGGTGCCTTCGTGAAGGACTATGAGGGGCCGGAGAAAGAGACGGAGCTGCCCGTCCAACTGACAGTCTCGGAGGTCGTCTCGGAAGATCCACGATTCATGGAGAAGGAGCCACCTCCGTTATCAGAGGAGTTCCCTGAAGGGAGCAAGGTCTTCTTCCTCGGCGAGCATGCGTACGGTGTCGCTGCCTCTGTATCTGCTACAACAGCGCTTGATCTCTCCGTCATATTAGCTGTATGCTGCCCTCCTCTTCTCTGCCTCTTCTATGCACTTACGGCTCACACAGTTCTTCCCATCGGAAGCATCTGAGAGCGCCAAATTCAAGAGCATCGTCGACAACCGCATGTCAAGCAGATATTTCCCGTCCCACAAGGTCGGCGAGATGGTCCGCCTCTCTGGCCGAGCACTGTCGAAGATCACGTCGAGCTTCATGGTCCTTACAAATGACGGACATAAGAACAACCTCGGCCTGAGTCTCAAGTTCGAGGGTAAGGGCTTGAAGGTCATTGACTACTCTCGGAAGAACGACCGCTTTTGGGAATTCAGCGAGAAGGCTGTCGACTTGATCCGAGAGTACAAGGTTTGCACGCGTTCTCTAGATATCTGCATGAGGAATTTATGTTCATCGTCGGTATCAGGAAAAGTATCCCGAGGTCATGCAGGTCCTTGACCGGGGTGGCGACGCGATGCTGGCTGCCTCCGACGTCTTTCCCGGTGACGATGCCGAGAGCCGAGTCAAAGAAGTGAAAAACTGGCTCAACTCCAAGGGCATACGCGACTTCGAGCCTGTCTCCCTCTTCTGCGATCAACTCAAGAAGGTACGTACACCATGGGTCCATGATGCAGTATGTGGCTAATAGCACCCATAGGAAACGGTGAAGGAGATCGAGGCACTTGCGGACGGGATAACCTCTACGAAGTCTCCCAGCGTGATCAGGAAGGCGATTGTGAAGGGTATACCACGGCAGGCGGTCCTCAAGCCCGCGCACGCCGCCTACCGGCTACAGAACCAACGCTTCGAACTCGGTGACCGCGTGACGATGGTACAGGACTCAGGGAGCGTGCCGCTCTCGTTGAAGGGCATCGTCATCGGCATGAACGCGAAGTCTATGGACGTCGTCTGGGACGCACCGTTCATGGCGGGCACAACGCTAGGCGACCGCTGCTCGCAGTACCGCGGCGCAACGGTCGAGTTCACGTCATGCCTGAACCTGACCAACCCGCAGTTTATCACGTCGACGAACCCAAACAATCCGACGCAGCAGCGGCCGTCGGTTCCGTTCAACCCGCGGATCGGACCGCGACCTGTCATCCAGCCCACGCGTGGGCAGCAGGCTGCGCCAGTTTTTGGGCCTCCGAGGTATGTGTCCCTCGCGTTGAAGGAGACAGATGAAATCGGGCTTACGTCTTGCGTCGTTTGTAGTCAAGTGCACATCATGGCGAACCCTAACCGTGGCCGAGGTGGATTCCGTGGCCGAGGTGGATTTCGCGGAGGTCACATGGCCAATGAGCATGGAGGTCCTGCCGCTGCCCCGCCCGTGTCTAATGGCGGCGGGCAGCTGCAGTTGAACGGGCGAGGCGGGGCACCTAACGGAGATAGGCATCACCCACCCGATAACGCCGTTGTGTCCCAGGGACCTGCTGTGAATGGTGGTCGGGGTAAGACGCCGTTTGTGCCTCGAGGAGGGTTCGCGCCGAGGGGTGCGCCCACAGAGGTCCGAGGGGGCTTTGCTCCACGTGGCCGCGGCGGGTTTCCTCCTAATGTCAATCTCTCTAGAGGGCGGGGAGGGCCACCGAGAGGAGAGTCCCGGGGCGGATATCGCGGACGCGGACGCGGCGCAGGGCCTGCTACGGAACCCCTCGGGTCATGAAAGAAGTATGTTTATTGACTGGGACATGACGGACTATAGGTTGTATCTCATTGTGTATCCCCGCTCCACATCACTATCGTACCACTGTCACTACTCTCTTGTGTTGTATTGAATGCAGTTACCCCTACTCTGTCCATACAAAAGGGATATCGTGATGTAACGGTGGCCAGTGATATTACGACTGACTCAACAGTTATGCATAAGAGCATGTGACCGCGTCCAGAGAACGCGAGTCACGGCCAAAAATAATTTGGCTGGACGCGGCGGTGGCGGCAATCGCATCTCAGCCACTCTGCACAGCCGTCTCTTCTCCTCCACGCTCATCTCCACGATGGCCGAGATACACGACCAATTCGACACCATCCTTATCCTAGACTTTGGCTCGCAGGTGAGTCTGTCTTACGTTGCGGCTGGCCAAGCTAAAGCTCATCTGCAGTACAGTCACCTCATCACCAGGAGATGCCGCGAGCTCAATGTATACGCCGAGCTCATGCCATGCACCCAAAAGGTCAAGGAACTCAGTTGGAAACCTAAAGGTGGGTTGGTCAAACAGTACTCCTCGCTTGTCTGACGACGATCGCATAGGCATCATCCTTTCCGGATCACCCTATTCCGTATATGATAACGATGCACCCCGAGTCGACCCCGATGTATTTGAGTTGGGAGTGCCTATCCTGGGCATATGTTACGGGTTACAGGTGGGCATCATTGCTACTAGCCCGTGTAGACATAACTGGCACCTTACGTTCATGGGCAAGTAGGAGATCGCCTGGCAACTCAAGGGACAAGTCACAAAATGCGATCACAGAGAATATGGGTTTGCGCAGATACAGGTTAGCAAGATCGGCTCGGATAACCAAACTGCAGACGCATTGTTTGAGGGGCTTGGAGACGAAATGCAGGTGAATATGCATTGATCCTCGCTTACATCCCAGTCTAATCGAGTGTGAAAGGTCTGGATGTCGCACGGCGACCAGCTCTCTCAACCTCCACCAGACTTCCATGTCATTGGGCGCACGACCACTGCCCCCTATGCTGCACTCGCACACAACAGCAAGCCACTCTATGGCATCCAATTCCACCCCGAGGTCACCCACTCGCCCAAGGGCAAGGAGGTGATCGGTAACTTCGTCCTGAAGATCTGCGGCTGCAAGCCGAACTGGACAATGGTGTGTATTCCCATCTGTCAAAGTTGATGACTGTCTATCTCACTGTCAAGCCTAGGAAGAGTTCATCGGCAAGGAAATCGCCCGGATCAGGCAGATCTGTGGGCCCAAGGGCCGTGTCATCGGTGCTGTCAGCGGCGGTGTTGACAGTACTGTCGCTGCGAAGCTTATGCACGAGGCCATTGGCGATAGGTACACAGCTACTGTCATCCATGAGGGGAATCCGACTCAAAGGAACGTGTGCCTAGGTTCCATGCGATCATGGTCGACAACGGCGTCCTGCGCCTCAACGAAGCGAAGCAGGTCCACGAAACGCTGAACCGCGACCTCGGCGTGAACCTGACCGTCGTCGACTCTTCGGACCTCTTCTTCACGCGGCTCGCGGGCGTCGAGGACCCCGAGCAGAAGCGGCGCATCATCGGGAACACGTTCATCAACGTCTTCGAGGACGTCGCCGCAAAGATCGAGGCCGCCGCGGACGTGGAGGAGAGCCAGGGCAGTGCAGCAAGGGGCAAGATTGAGTGGCTCCTCCAGGGCACGCTCTACCCAGATGTCATCGAGAGCATCAGCTTCAAGGGCCCGAGCGCGACCATCAAGACGCATCACAACGTCGGCGGCCTGCTCAAGGACATGCGCCTCAAGCTTATTGAGCCGCTCCGCGAGCTTTTCAAGGGTACGCGTTTTCCCTCCCTTCTCATTCCCCCGTCTTCACTAACGTACATTTGTAGATGAGGTACGCGCGCTCGGCCGGCTGCTTGAGATCCCCGCGCCCCTCGTGCAGCGGCACCCGTTCCCCGGGCCAGGTCTCGCGATCCGGATCCTGGGCCCGGTGAATCGCGAGCAGGTGCAGATCCTGCAGAAGGCAGACGCGATCTACATCGAGGAGATCCGTGCGGCGGGCCTCTACGGGCAGATCAGCCAGGCGTTCGCCGTGCTCCTCCCCGTGCGCGCGGTCGGCGTTATGGGTGACAAGCGCACGTACGAACAGGTCATCGCGCTGCGCGCCGTGCAAAGCGAGGACTTCATGACCGCGGATTGGTAAGTGCACGATTGGTGTATGGGGTAGGGAGGTGGAGGTAACTGACGTGGTGCTGTAGGTTCGTATTCCCGCCGGAAGTGCTCAAGAAGATCTCGTCGCGGATTACGAACGAGGTGGCGGGTATTAACCGCGTCACCTACGACATCTCGTCCAAGCCGCCAGCGGTGGGTTTCAAGATTATCTTTCGTCGGATTTGCCTGATCTTTCAACCTCTCAGACGATCGAATGGCTATAAAATCAATAATGGGGTGTGTTGTACGATGATCAGTTCTGCGTCGTATAGAATATATTTGTATCACCGTGACACCCGTGTCATACTACTCGCTTAGGAGGTCATACACTCCTTCCAATTGTAAGCATCACTCCACGCAAGAGCAGCCTTGTACATCGTTAGTTCCTCCCAGAACCGACCGACGAGTTGCATGCCGATCGGTAGGCGCAAGTCATCTGGCCCCTCCGGCGGGGAGAGCATCCCGCATGGGATCGACAGAGCTGGGTGGCCCGTGTTGTTGAATGGGAGCGTGTTCCAAGTCTATTTGCATGGTCTCAATTTCCAAAAGGATAAGAGTGTGGACTGCAAGACTGACCAACCCGTTGTAGTCCTTGTAATGGTCAAGGAGCGATGCATCCCGTGGCTTCGTAAAGAATTTAGCAAGGATCTCGTTGCGGTATGGTGGATATCCCGGACCTGCATGACCTTGGGCACCCATGGTGTGGTCGGCATCACGATGATGTCGACGTCATCCAGGACGCCGTCATACTCCGTCCGAAGCTTGCGGAACAAGTTATGCGTCTTCCCATGGATCTAACGCGGCGTGACTGAGAGTGAACCACACGTAGAGTTTCCACTTACTTGAGGATAGTGCTCGTCAGCATACACGCCGTTTATGAGGATGTTGGCAGAGTTGGGGAAGAGCTGTGGAGTCGGAGATGTAAGTAGCCCGATGGAGAAGGCAACTATGGTAGTACCTTGTCAAATTTCTCTTGGTCCCACGGGAGGACCTTCTCCATAAAATCAGTGAGATACAGCTGACGCATTCCACTCGCACGGCCAAGCATATTGTTGGCCTGGGAGAACCTGAAGTATGCTAGTTCAGCGTCCGATTCCGCCTCCATGGACAGACTCTGACAACACCCATACACGTACCTGTGCACCCGCCCGATCAAGGCTGCGCCCAAGTGGCCTGGCACACTGACTTCTACCACCTCCGCACCCAGCTTCTCAAACTTCTTCGCGGCACCCGCGACACAGTCTGTTACCCTCGGGTCCGCCGCCTGGCACATCCCACCCTCCTTCAAGATTCCAATGCGCATCTTCCTTACGCGTGTCTGCCCCGGCTCCGTGCCCGTCGCGTCGGAGGGGAGCCCCACCTGCAAGAGCGCACCACGTGTGCGCGCTGCCGCGAGGAGCGCCGGGTAGTCTGGGACGTGCGCGCGCGAGGGCGTGCCTGCAATCTGGCGGTCGTCGATCCCGTCTGTGCCCGCGATCGCGCGGAGCAAGAGCGCGTTCGAGAGGACGTCGGGAGACATGGGGCCGGTGTGGTCGAGCGATACCTCGTTGGAGACGATGCCCGTGTAGGGAACCAGCCCGAAGGTAGGCTTGAGTCCGACGATGCCGACGTGTGAGGCGGGCTGAGTGAACGCCAGTAAGTGGGGACGCGTGGTGAGGAGGATGGGTACGCTTACCAGGCGAATGGACCCTCCTTGGTCCCCGCCAATGGCGAGGTCAGCCTCGCCGAGAGCGATGAGGACGCCGCAGCCAGAGCTGGACCCCCCGGCGGAGCGAGTCTTGTCATACGGATTGCCCACAGGGCCAAGAACGGACGTGTTCGATATGCCGAAAGCGGAGACTGCGTAATACCTTGATCAGAGACACCTAGAAGCTGACTGATAGCGGTAAGACGAACAGCTCTCGCACGTTGCCTTTCCGGTTATCTGCAAGCGGGGAATGAGGTCACTCGAGTGCAGTCCTTAGATTCGGGCATACCTTTCCACCCGCACTGAGCACGCGAGTGACGACTGTAGCATCCGTCTTAGGCACCCAGTCGGTGAAGACGTCTGTGCCAAAGTGACAAGGGACACCGGCTAGGCAGATATTGTCCTGTCCAATGGTCATATCAGTCGTGGACTTCCATTGGTAAGTGTTTCGTACGAATTACCTTCAAGACAATTCGTTTGCCTGCAAGGGAGCCATTTGTCGCCTCCTCCTTGTCAGTAGTCTTTACAGTCGCCTTGGTCGCCCACGCATTGTATGCGTTGTCTTCTGGTGAGACTGAAGTGATATCAGTTCGAGGGTATCTGTCGATGTCGGTCAAAGGATAGTAATCTGGAGCAAGTGAGACTTCGCGTGCTGGGCACTGCGTCAGGGTTGCATACCATCCATGGCCAATACTTGTTCCATTGCCTCCCTGGCACTCGCTAGCATGTCTTTGAATCCTTCCTCCTTTGCCGGCGAGATACGGACGCCAATTCTGGCAGCTGTGTGTTGTAGCACATCTTTTGTGATTGGTGATTGTTTCGAAGCAGGAGGGTCAGCGACTGGGGAGCTGGACATTGAGGTGCGGTAGAGTCCCGGGTCCAGCTTACTTTATGTCACCGAATCACTGGTCGAGAGATAGAAGGAAGGTCCAGACTCAAAGCTATCCAGCCAGGCTGCTTATCGTCTCGCAGCTGGGAAATACTTGCAGTTGTGGAGGACTAAAAGGAGCTCCGAACGGACGCGCACGCTCACCCATAGGTCGTGCAAGATAAGCCTAGGCCGGTGAAGCTATGGATAATCGGAGCATGGGAGGGCTCTCTCGTGAGTAGGAAGTTTATAGCAGCATCGGTGACATTCAAGTTATGTACTACAGGCTAGACCTCGAGATGAGTTTGGTAGCTGGTTAGCGGGAAAACTCATCTTTTAAAACAATCACGCACTACATCCCCTTGAGCCTTTCGGTCGTAGTGGACTGATGAACGTTGAATGGTTGGGTCGTATTCGCGATGGTAGGCTACTAAATGGACTACTGAGCCCAAAGAGTATAGACCGGACGGGCAAAATGAATAATTGCAGTGTCGATCCAGAGCCTTCAACACAATGCTAGAGTGACTGTAAATTCGGTGAAGCCGACGTCATAACCGATAGACCATAGAAGCATCCTGGAAGCAATGGACTAATCATGATGCGTGCATCGGTCGCCGTGCACGTGTGATCAACGTCGCCCGCCCCATTGACAGGCGCTTATTCTCTCGGCGGTCGATTTGTCTCACGCACTCGCTACTTACCTCCTCCTCTCCCTTCTGGGCGCGTGCTGGTCTCACAAGTCTCTCTCGTTTCTATCCACTTGATGTCAACTGCGGAGAAAAACAACGAGAAGTTATTTCCTCTGTTCCGCAGGAACCTCACGGAGAGCAATGTGAATCTGTATGCTGCCACTGCCGACAAATTGGCGACATGGGCGTCGCGGGATAAGGCCTACTATCCGTTCGCAAGGCCGGTGGTAAGTGTGTACATGCATGTTTCGACGACATTGTCTTAAGTGCTCACTCGTAGATCGTTGAGTTACTGGAGGTGCGTTCTTGTTTTCACGTACACTCCCAAATGACAACGACGTCCCAAGTGGGAATTCTGCTTGTCTTACACTCGTATGTTATTGAAGACAGCCGGTGGACGAAGCGGTAGACATCACCAGATGCTGTACATCTATCCTCTCACCGTCACTATGGAGTGTACACCTGCCTTTCTGTGCAACGTCCCGTCTCGGGAATTGAGGTTAACTGAACATGAACCTTCGTAGACTGCGCATACGCAAGTACGTCATCACAGTGGCTCCCCCGACAAACCTTTCCACATAAGCGATTATCCTGAATCGCTCAAACCATGGGCCGAGCCGTTCATCAAGTTGCTCAGGACGATTGTTCCATTCTTCTGTCTCTTCTCAGAGCCCGACCTACAAAGTAAGTCGCACCTAGGTACTTCGCCGTCATTCTTCCTGATGCATTATTCACGCCGCTACTGATAGCTCGCTTGCGTGCCCTCCTGCAGACCATTGACATCGACCCTCTGGTTACAGGCCCTGTGGAACAACCAATCCTCCACACGTCACCATCGGCTGCCTTGTTTCGCCCCGCAGACAGAGCAACGCACTCTGCGTCGCCCGTCAATCAACCATCTTTGTCTATAAACCCGTTGCCCTCATTATTCGGTCAGTTCTCAACACAGTAGCACTTCATGGCTTCTCTGACAAGTTGTTTGTAGGAATTCCTCGAGCAAAGCCCCCGAGGCCGACAAGGGCAGGCTCCGGCACGTCTGCCGTTGCACCGTCCTTACAGCATCCTACGCAAGCAAATTCTTTACCAGGCTCCGCCACACCGCCTGTTTCTACTTCCCCACACAGGCTAGTCTCCCCCCCTATCACCATTCATGCTTCGCTTGCCTCGATGCAACAAGAGCAAAGACATTCTCCAGCCCCGCTCAGTCCAGGCACCCCAGGAATGGCATCGTCTGTGCTCCACATCAGTGGACATCTGTCGGGTTCGGCTCCTCCAAGAGTCGGCCTTGACCAGTCGGTGGTAGCGGGGCCCTCCTCGTTGCCGAGTGCATCGCCGACCATATCTACCACTTCATCGCCTGTAATTTCGTCGGCGACGCCTGCCGATTCGCTCAAACGCAAAGCGAAGAAAAGGAAGAAGCGGCTCACGGACGACGACTTCATCATGGCAGATCTTGCGGACTGGGAGTCGGCTAGGGCGAGTAAGGCCTCTCAATTTGCGTCGCCCTCGTTGGTCGGTGCGGTGCATCCCACCACTACGGCAGAGTCTACTATTAGCTCACAAGCAGAACCTGTGGCTGGTATCCCATCGAATGCATCTAACCTCAATGGCTCGAGAAGTAGAAAAGTGTCGTCTGCCGTTGCTCCACATACGGAAAGCTCTAAGCAACCGTCTCCTGCACTAGCTGTCTCAACCCCTGCCCAAGGAGTTGCTGCGCCAGTGGCTGCTCAAGAGACACTTTCCCGCCCCTCAGCGTCTGGGGAGCAAGAGACGAAACCTAGTACTCCCGCGCCTGTCGTGCCATCAGGCGGGGAAACTGACCGGGCTGCGCCTCTTGTGGAGCAGACATTGCCGCCAACTCTATCAACTGCCGCATTTCCCGAGGTAGGGCGGGAGAAAATTGCCTCGCCGAGCTCGACCAGAACCGGGAGGAAGAAGCGGCCGTCTCAGGAATTCCGCTTCATCTCGGAGAACAGGAAATTACCGATGAGCTTATCCTTGACGCGGAAGAAGAAATCACCACCCTTGCTCGTTTTCCGCCTGGATCCACGATCTCAGGTCAACGGCGTACAACCTGATACACTGCCGACGAACGGTCACGCCCTAGAGTGTGTGGATGAGAAGAGGGATGTCAAACTCGAAGACGATCTTCCTGAACAAACCCACTTTGGCGTCGCCATAAATGGGGAGGGCGATGCAAAGGTCGAATCCTCGCCCGAGGATGTGCCACCGACCCCGGAGGATGCGTCTAGGACCGCGCAGGAGCAAGGAACACGTTATGAGTCTCCGCCAGTTCCTGCAGCTGAGGAACTCAGTACCAAGGAATCTGACTCGACCCCAATCCACGCATCTGACCGGTGTTCCGAAGGCGTGGAAGACGTGGAAATGATTGATGAGCTACAAGACTCGGAGGTTGACCAAACCGAGCCGAGCCCCAAGCTCGTGAATGCCGATGGCGACAAAGCCGCAGACTCCGCCGTTGCATGGGCCGAAGACGGGCCCGCGACCGACGTCAAAGTCGAACCTTCTGCGGGCCAATGTGAGCTGGGTACAGATGCTTTTAAGCTGCTACGGCCCTCGCCAGTGGCCAGTGTGGCTACCTTTCAATTGCGGGCGTCTCCAGTCTTGGGCCACACGCAGCAGGAAGCTGTGGTCAAAGCGCATACAGGGGATGTAGGCATACAATTGGACGCGCAGCCTTCCATAAGTAGTTCGCCATCCACCATAACCTCAACCTTAATTGAACCGCCACTGCCCGCTACCTTCGAAGGAGTAATGCAGGAGCTTGCTGAGAAGAAGGGTGTGTCGGACACCATCGTGTCGAGGATTGTAAACGCAATGTCGGAGGAGCCAAACACAGGGGTAAGTCAAGCATCTTACTCAATGCCCGTCTTCTGAGTTGACGTGTGTTACTCTGTAGTTCAAGCTAGCACCAGCCGAGTGGCACACGGTGGCGCGCTCACCGTCCCCGAGCGAAGCCAGTGAGACAAGTGACTCGCACCTGCCCTTGGAGCCCATCGTACCGCAGAAACGTCCATGCTCTCACTCGCCAACAGATGATGGTGAAGAACGAGAGACAAGCCGGAAGCGTCTGGCCAAGTCATTCTCGCCAGCAACCACACCTCAAGCCATTGTTCCTGAAGAGCCAGTCTCAGCCCTCCCTCCACCCGAACCCAAGGCGATCTCAGATAGCCCTCATTGTTCAAGCGTACCCGCTCTAGAGTCTGCAGTGACTATTGTCCAATCAACCCCAGCTCCCACGGAAGATCCCATTGTACCTCCCATAGACGACGCCTTTGCACAAGAGGTGCCACCTCCAGACAGCCATCGTGAACTTGGTGCGGAGATTCAAGAGGGGGTTACCGCGTCGATGACATTGGACACGACAGAAGAATCTGCTTCTGCGCAGGAAACACCCGCTCCGGAGGGAGAGCAAGCGACAGAACCTCACCCTCGTACACCCGAGGCTCAGGTCACGGCATCTCAAGACACGGGCGAGGACCACGCAGAAGGCGATATGGACAATGATGCCGCAGAGCCCCCTGTTATGTGGTCTACGCTCCTCTATGAACTTGTTGAAGAAGGCGAGATCCAGACCCCGGTGGCAACAACTCCTACTCCCGTCGACATCAACGGCCCGCTTGCATATTCTGACTTGCGCGTCCTCGATTGCCGGCGAGGATCAGCCGAACATGAACTTGCCTTCGAATTCCAGGTCGATGCGAGCCTCCTGGCGTCTCTGTCAAGGTGGGTGGGACGCTACAAATCAATAGAGTGAGTTCGAATTGTTGCGAGTCTTACCCTCATCTGACTCCAATACAGGGATGTATCCCAGGATCACTGCGTGTCATTCTCCTGCTATCCGTTCAACGACTGTGTGGATTACATCCGAGCATATTCCGAGCCGGGACAAATATCTTCGTACGAGAAGCTTGGTCGCAGCGTCGTCATGCAGTGGCCCAAAGACGGGCGCCTCTGGGCCGAGCTCGTCAACTCGAACGGTGTGCACAAAGTGATCATGTCTCCTCCGTACTTGGTGCGTTGTTCTAGTTGTACCTTTTTGACATCGACTGATGCGTACGATTCACCCTAGCGTAATACCGAACAGGTGGTTGACCTCTCCGACTATGTCGTCCTCGGAAACAATGTTCTGCACGTCTACCAGTTGCGGGATCACTCCGACTTTGTGTTCACGCTCAACGTCCATACCCCTGTTCCGTCACAGCTACGAGAGTTACAAGAACGCCGAGATCACGATGCTAGCTGGAAGGCTTTCTTGCGCAGTGTGTCTACGTTTGTAGTTCCTGAGTTCCCGTGGAGCACAAAGGCTGCGATGGTTCAAACTTGACATTGGAAGTATATGTTGTTTGTTATAACGCTGTCCTTGGTCTCTTCCCCCTCGTATCATGTGTACTACAGTCGAGCTATCCTGTCTTGCTTTCATCCAGTTGGTTTACTGCTTTGCGCACACATATATCACTTGCCCTGTCCCGTCTGTCTCATTATAGTATTGATGTGTGCGTATGGGACCGTGAATACTATTCAGATAGGGAAGCAGCTACCACCAAACCACACCCTTCATCAGTCTCTTGCCCGTCCGCACTACCTTCGCGCTTGTTACTTCGCCGTCTTTCCTTGCTGTTCCTACGACAACTATGCCACCCGGATGCCTGATCCCAACCATGCTCTCTCCCGTTGACGAAATCTGACCACCCCGTGCGCGTGCAATCTGCCACGGGATAGAGCCCTCCACACCGGCCGCGACACCCAAACAAAGCCCGACCGTCATCGGCACTGCCTTGTGTAGCACACCCATGGAGTACGCATGCACGATGATATCCGCTTCGGAGTCGTCAGCGGCAGGCTCGCTGAGAATGGCGATCTTCGGCTGGGCCTCCGCCTCCGGGTCAAGCCCCATACGTTCCGCACCGAGTTGGCGGAGTTGTTCGACTGCGACCTGCGTGGACACACTCATATCGTCAGGAGATACGCCCGGCACGACAGTGCGCAGGCTGTCAGCGGTGATGAAGACGGTTGGGTTGGTTGCGTCCACGAGAGACATGGGAACCGCCGCCGTGTGGCCCTCTTCGGACGCGTACTGCACAATGTCCACCGGCTGACCCGTCGGCAGTAGTTTTCCCGTGCGCGCACCACTGGGGGAGACGAAGTCCAGCGTGATTGTCGATGACTTGCCAGAAACGCCAGCGATCACCTCCTCCTCTAGGTCGAGCCGCGCCATCACCGTCGCCTCATCCACCGTGACAGGGAATGTCGCGTCGATACGCTTCTGTGTGTTTGTGTTCCACGCACTCACCGTAACGGTGGGGGTGCGTGTGGAGGTGTCAACAGAGCGGGGCGTGCAGAGGCCCTCGTCGAGTGCGAACACACCGATCATGCTCGAGAGGTTTCCGCAGTTGCCGGAGTAGTCGACCTGCTCGTCGCGGATCCCGACCTGGGCGAAAGTATACTCGACGTCGATCCCAGCGGCGCGTTGCTCTTCCGACGCTGGTCCGACGACACACACCTTCGAGAGGCTTGAGATGCCCCCGCCCATGCCGTTCAGTTGCCGGCCGTACTTGGGGTCGGGCGAGCCCATGATACCCAAGAATATCGGGTCCCATCGTGCGGAGTCATCTGGGAGGTCTGCTCGATTAAGGTAGATGCCTTTGGACGTACCACCTCTCATGAAGGAGGCTCGGATGGGGTTGGGCACGGCCAGCGTGCTGTGTGCCTTGTGGAGGAGCCACGGCCTGCGATTCAAGATCCGAGTGGTCGAAGACGGCCTGAAGAGAGATGCGGACCCTGGACAGACGTTCATAGCACAAGTTGCGCAGAATGTAGTAGGCGCAGATGGGAGGAAACTACATGAGGATAACGGCTAAGTACGTTGACGCACCGTGGGATGCTTCCAGCCTTCCACAGACCGATCACAATTCACAGCAGCAGCCGGGTGGATACAAGGAGCTGGGTTGCGAGCTTTGATAATATACAGATATTGTAGTAATGTCGTGACGAACATGCTCTAACCTAGTGCAGAATGGCGCAAAATGGTACGAATATCGACACAGCAAGTAATGAACGTAACCGGCGGCGATGATGCATCATGACTGGGCGAGCGTGTCCTTCCACCGTTCTGCAATCGGCTCACCGCGGAACACCTCAGGCAAGACCTCCCGGATATCCTCGACGTACACGAACCGGATCCCAGTCTTCACACTCTCCGGGACATTCTCCTCGATGTCAGGACGGTTCGCCTCGGGAGCGATGATGGTCTTGATGCCCGCACGATGCGCGGCGAGTATTTTCTCCTTCAAGCCACCGACAGGCAGCACTTGACCGACGAGTGAGATCTCCCCAGTCATGGCTGTCGATGTACGTAAGTAAGGATCATCCGAGGCTTTGAGGACGTGGACGTACCGATATCAGGGTTCACCTTGGTCTTGGTGAACAGCGAGACCAGCGCAGTCGTGATAGCAGTGCCTGCACTAGGCCCCTCCTTGCCAATGCTACCCTCTGGCATATGAAGATGGATATCCCGGTCCACCATAAATTGCTCGTCAGGCGACGAAGTGATCCCGAGCTCGTATGCATGGCTCTTGACCCAGCTCATGGCGATCTGAGCACTCTCCCGGATGACTTCTCCGAGCTTGCCAGTCAGCTGCAGACCACCCTTTCCAGGCATCGTCTGCTCCAAAGTCAGTACCCACCTCGCCATGAAACAAGAGGTGCACGCACTGTAACCTCGATCGGCATGACCGCGCCAGATCCGTTGCCCAAGTAGCCCAGACCAGTACTGACCCCCGGCGGCGGAGGCCTAGTGTACATCCTATCTCGGTAGTACACCGGCGGGCCGACATAGTCCTTCAGGTTCTCCGGTGTAATGCGAACGTGGACGGTATCGGGCACCTTGAGCGGCTTGCGCTGGACGGTAGTGACCTTGAGCTCCTCGGGTGAGTCGGTCTTGTCTGCTACAGGCAATGTAGCCTCGTGCGCAGCAGGATCGTTCGAGAGCGGCTCTTGCTTCTCTACGGTATGACCCTTGTCCGCGTCCTCAGCCGCCGTCGCTGTCTCCTCCGGGAACGCGTCCTCGCCCAGGTCCTGAATCAGCTTCAAGGCAGCCTTGCGGTAGATCTAGTCACACAAGTAAGCAATTGGAGAAGTGGTGCGGAAAGCCGGGATAGCGCACCTTCTCAATGTGCTTCTTCAGGTTCCGTACACCACTCTCACGAGCGTAGTATTTGATGAGCACATCGATTGCGGTCGGGTCGAGCTGTACGTCAGCGTCCTTCAAGCCGGACGCTTCCTTTGCCTGCGGTCCTAGATACTGCTCCGCGATCTTGCACTTCTCCTCGGAAACGTATCCGCTGACTTCAAGCACCTCCATACGATCTAACAGTGGAGCCGGGATGGTGTCGAGAGTGTTTGCTAGAACGAACTATCAATACACGGGACACCGGGTGCAGGGCTGGTCGGAGCTTACCGGTGCAAACGAACAAAACCCGCGACAGGTCAACAGGAACGTCCATGCTGATTGGCTTTAGTCAGAACATCCTGGGCATGATGGGGGGACAACTTACTAGTGATCGAGGAAAGCATTGTTCTGCTCTGGATCCAACATCTCGAGAAGCGCGCTCGAAGGATCACCATTGATACCGCGGCCGACCTTGTCAACCTCGTCAATCAAGACCAGCGGGTTCTCTGTCCCGACTCTCTTCAAAGCCTGGATGATCTTTCCTGGCAAGGCGCTGAGAGAATATCAGCGAGAACGACATTAATTAGCAGAAAGCACAAACCCAACGTAAGTTCGCCTGTGACCCTTGATCTCCGCGACGTCCGTCAACCCACCCACAGAGAACCGGAAGAACTGCCTGTTCAGAGCGCGCGCAATAGACTTGCCAATCGACGTCTTGCCAACACCTGGCGGACCGACCAGGCAAATAATTTTGCCCTCGACCGTCCCCCGCAGTTTGCCCACCGCAAGGAACTCCAGAATGCGGTCCTTGACATCCTTCAGCCCGTAATGGTCCTCATCCAGCACCGTCTGTGCATGTGCGATCGAGTAGTTCTCCGGCGAGTGTTGGCCCCACGGGATTTGCGTGAGCCACTCAAGGTAGTTCCGCGTTACGTTCGCCTCTGACGCGGACGGCTCGAGGTGCATGAGCTTGTTCAGCTCCTCGTCGAACACCTTCCGGACGCCCTCAGGCATCATCAGCGTCGCCGCGCGCTCCTTGAACTTCTCGATCAGCTTGTCCTTCCCGTCTGACTCCATGCCGAGCTCCTTCTTGATCCCCTTGAGCTGCTCCATCAGGTAGTATTCGCGCTGGCGCTTCGCGATCTTGTTGTCTACGTCGCGTGCAAGCTTGCTTTGCAGCTGCGCGTTGATCAGCTCCTTCTTCAGCACGAGCAGCGCCTTCTGTAGGCGGTCCGAGACGACCAGGCTCTCCAGCACGTCCTGCAGCTCGTTCACATCGCCGGTAGAAACCGCCGCAGCGAAGTCAGCAAGCTTGTCGGGTTCGTCAAAGACGTTCGACGCGACTTGGTTAATGGAGAAGTTGGTGATCTGGTCGCGGAAGAGTGGATTGAGCTGTGCGATGTCCTTGAAAACGGAGACGATCTCAGACATGAACGCGCGGATGTACTGGTCGTCCTTGTTGTACGGCTGCGTCTCGAGATTATCTACGTTGACGATTGAGATGCCGTAGTTTTGCAAGAACGACGTCTGGATGGGTCCTGAGAGGCGGTCAACAACAATCAAAGTGACACGCGAGCAGACTTACCTGGCGCTGTAGCAGGCTCGGGTGGCGGCGTAGGTAATGAGTCCTCTGGAGACTCCGCAGACTCGACCTTTGCACTGCCCCCCTTTACCAATTCCGTAATCCTGATCCTCCGATGTGGGTACAGAACAGCCGTGAGTCCTTCCTCCTTGTCGTCGTCCTTGCCGCCAGCCGTGAACACACTCGTGATCTGCGCGAACACGCCGACGGGATGCACCGAGTTGACGTCCGTGATCACGTCGCTGTCCGTCTGTTCGTCCTTGAGAAGGAACGCACCAAGGTAAGGCTGTCCGCGACGCATCATCTCCTTGATTGCAGCAACAACGGCGGGGTCCCGCACGACGACTGCCTTGTAGAAACCGGGAAAGAGAGGCCGACGCGCGATGGGGAGTGCCAATACCTGGGGATAGACTTCCGGGACTGATTGTTTCGATATAGATGTCTGTGGAGGTGCAGGGGACTCGGGCGGTGGTGACGAGGGTGGGTCGCTGCCGTCCGGGTTGTCTCCAGAGGACGAAGATGATGACGAGGATGCCGGCGGCGCTGATGACGAGGCAGGAGGGGTCTGACCTTCATCTGGACCATCCAGACGCGCCACCTCAGCCTGTTCCGACTTCGCATCCTCCTTTTCTGCAGGTACTACAGGCGGCGGGGGAGCCTTGTTGTTCACCCACCTCGGATACTGGGCTAAGAGCGAAGATTGGAAGTCATTGACTGTTGTCGAGTAGAACGAACGCCGCGGCGAATATGAGGATCTGGGCACTCTAGACGGGAGGATTTGCGGCGCTAATCTTGAAGGACCCGGTTCCGACAGCGAAAGCAGTGGTCGAGTACATGTCCGGGTGGCAGATGCCCGAGACGCTTTGAGGTTGGCGAGGAAGTTCATGCGCAGCAGGATTGACAGTGCGCTATGTCGGCTGAGGGTGCAGACCAGCAGCTACGCAGTGTGCTTGCTGAACGAGCGAGTCCGATTAGAATTAGTTCGTCAGACGAGCGTGGCTAGGCTTTTCGACCCCGGCCGAGCACTCGTCGTCTGGAGAAGGAAAGGTAGGTCGGTGGTTGTGCAGAGGGTCGGGGAGCACGCACCTTCTACAAGGTCGGTGAGCAGACCGCACAAGTGAATGGCGGTGGAAGAGGGAAAGGTGCGTTCACGGCCAGCGCTGACGTCCGCGACATCCTCCCAACTCCGGCGCTAAATCCGCTCTAAGCGCCCAGCTGAGTTATCCAGCAACAGTTGATCGCAAATCCACTTGAAAGCTAGCACGGAGGGTCCGTCACACATACTATGTACATGTGATCTGGAATAGCCCCAGCCTCCTTGTGCAATAATTATTACATGTCCGAGGGTAAGGGAGTGCGTAGATTACAAGTGGATGAACACTCGGATCAGATATACGGGGTATGGCTATTGCCTGGCCTATAGGATTTCTAGTGATAGCAGTCACGGTGCAGCGCCAGTAAACAGAGGCCAACGGCGGAGTCGATAGCATGGCACATGCGGATATACAGTCTTAAATCCAACCGTCCTCCCAGGGTCCACTACGGTTCTGGGGTCATGAACCCAACGAGACATACGTCCAACATATAGTCCAGATTCACCCATGCGTGCGTTGAAGCTGTGGTCGCATGAGCACACCACCAGCAACATACAAGCGGAATAGCGCACCAAAGAGTTTGCTGCCATCCCGGCCTGCCACCCGCATAAGCTCCTTCTCCCCCCCGGGATGGTACGGCAAATACGACGTGATGTTGTACACCTTGCCATTGAACGCGGACCACGCATCGTCCCGTGTCCGATGCTCCTTCAGCATGGAAGGCGACACCCGCAACAATGTGTCGACACCCTATGTTCACCGTCGCATTAGCGTGGCTACTGCACGCAGAAACGGGTGCGCACGCACCCTCAGATCCTGCCCCGACTTCTTCAGATTCGCCCAATCCAGCGGTCCGTGGCCTGGCGCTAACGCGACCTTACTCCGCTTCGCAGAAGGCTTCGGCAGAGGCTTCGTCGTGGTAGGTGGAACCATAAGCGAGCTGCCGCTCGCGACCCCGGGCTGCCTCACTGCCAATGTCGGTACTGGGGGCGGGGGCATACGTTGGGCATCGGTCAGGATGCGGGGTATGCCGCTAGAAGGCTGTGGGTTGCCCGCCCGCTGAGCGCTGTTGAGCGCGGGGAACGACGGTGGCACGTCGTCGGCGTCTCCGTGCACTGTGGAAGAGTCGTCGTCGTCTTCCGTGGAGATGGTCGGAACGCCCAGATCCGCCACAATGGCCGGGGGCTCTGCTGTAGTAGGCTGCTCTGGTGCCTGCGTGAAGAGCCAATTGCGCAGATACGAGGTCATCTTCCAGGCGGATCAAGACGTGAGGACGTTCGAGTGCTTGAGAAGTAGCAACGAGTGGTCGTCGTACAAAACCTGAAGGTTGTCAGATTCGGCCGCCTTTGCTTCGTATGTAAGACCCACGTGCACCTGCAGCCCATCCTTGTCCGGAAGCGGCGAGCATTACGAATATAGGCGCAGTTTGATACGTTGAGTCAATGCAGCCTCTTCAAAAGACCGTCTTGGACCTTGTGTTATCATATAACGTAGAGCTCGATAGACTTGCCACACACGCGATCACGCTTCGTGAACGCGCGCGTCTACCAAGGCTCTATCCCGACGCGCTGCGACTGCAGGCATGTAAATTAGATAGCTACTGTACATCGAGAAGCTGGGATAAAATACGCTACGGCGTGAAGCACAGAGCAAAGCTATACAGGAAAACGGACGAAAACTATAACCAAAGAAACGCGGAGAAAGATGGCAACGCTCAGAGGAGAAAGGCTGAAGAACGCAAATCCCTAGAGGCGCGAAGATAGGGTGCGCGCCGGCCCGATAACCATGTGGGCACGGAAGACGCACGGGCCACCATAACACGTGCCATTCCCAGCAGGTTGATGAGAAAAGCGACGGGAGAGGTAAGGCCGGACAGGTGGGGGAGAAACTCGAAGGGGAAGGAGAGGAAGAGCAAAGGAGGCTGGGCTACAAGGAGACCGTCGCGACCCGAGGGTCAATACAACTAGGTGCACATAAATACGTGAAGACGAGGCTGTTGTGTACAGACAGGGCCATGTTGGTGTGCAGGGGGCGCCTCACAGTGAGGAATGCGAATGCGAAGAGTATAAATACGCGGCGTCCAGGCGAGCGGCAATGCGGGGGATCTGGGCGGTCAGCGGTGGGGCTATAGTGGGTTGGAGGTCCGGTGATTAGTGATCTTGAACGTTTGAACTCGTACAGCACGAAGTCCTTCCTCGGCGCTCGACATAAGAGTCGGCTACACATCGCTGGTTATAAACACGAACTGGCGGTAGTACAGCCTCTCGGGACGACATCCTCCGCCCCCTCAGACCCGCGACAGATCGATCCCCGCCGCCAGCCCCGTCCCGGACGCGCTTGCATCGCCACCCGGGGCGGCATGGTGCTCTTCGAACAGCCTCCGCCCGACATCAGTCATAGAGCCCAGCCGCGACATCGAGCTCGCACCCATGGCAGGGGAGGGAGACACATTGATGAAGTCGCTGAAGTTGAACGAACCATTGCTAGGCGTGCCGTCAGCCTGTAGTTTATTTGCACTTCGTGGGTGCGGAATAGACTCTGTGTGCGCCTCGGGTGAGGCGGGAGGTGGCGACGCGTACGAATGCTCGGTGCGCGTAGGGGACGGCGGAGCAGGGAGTAGCTGCGAGGCCGCAGGATCAGTCGGAGTGGGTGGTGTCACCGTCGGCTCCTTCGGCACAGGCTGCGACGAAGAAGCTGCTGTTCCAGAATGAGAATTTGTGTGCATTGGCGACCCCGACAACTGACGGTTGATCGCATAGTGGTTGTATAGGTGGGTCATGCTACCCAGGGAGAATTGACTAGAAGTCGTCGAGGCCGTCGACGTAAAGCTGCCGGTATCTTCTCTGCGCAGCGACCTACTGCTGGTGTTGGAGGCGTCGTCACCACCGCTATGAGTAGGGAACAGAACGCGCCCCTTCAAATTTGAGCCAGAGGAGAGCGCTCGGAGGCTCGCCGCGTCCTTGGAGTCGCGGTCACGCGGCACAGAAGCGCGCGCCGGGGATGGCGAGGTTGCCAGGAAAAGCAACGAGTTCGCGGCTTCGGCATCGGTGGGTGGATGCGGCGTGCCCGAGTGATCGGACGCATACACGGCCCGCCTGTTCATCTTGGGCGTACTCCTTCCCTCCTCGTGTGTGCTGCCTGATTGCAGGTGGTCATAGTGCGCCGTAGAATCAGCCGTCGAGGCGGGCGTGCCCGACCGCTGCTGCGACATGTTGAATGATCCCTCTGACCGGACCGAAGCGACAGTACGCGCCGCGCTCTGCTGGAAGTGAGGGAATGAATGAGATGACCCCGCGTCCGAGCCGGCTGAAATGCTCGATCGCGGGGACGACGCAGCTGCAGATATGGATGGTCGCGAAGAGAGGAGTAGGGATGTGAGCGTGGCTGCGGCCTGGATGTCAATATCCATATCCGTAGTGTTGCTCTCCAACTCGTGGATCTCCTCTTGCTTGCCCTTGCCCTTGGCGCCACTCTTCTCTCGAGCTGTTCTCTTACCCTTGGGCTTGCTAGGTGAACTCTGTGCGCCACGAGTCGGTTTGCTGACTTTGCGTGAAGGTGATGGCGCCTGTACTTTAGCAGGCGCAGGGACAGGGGGGTCCTGAGGGTTGTGGATTGTACGTGCCCGTTTAGCGGGAGGCGGGGCTAGGATGGTGGCAAATAAACTATGCGTGGCAGATGCAGTTACAGGAGCGGGAGGGCCCATGGGCCCTTTGCGGCCAGAGGACCGTCCGCCAGATGCCGCGTTACCCTGGGTGGCAGGGTTGTTGTAATAATTCCCAGACCTGCTGGCGGCAGTGCGAGACTGCAACTGCACGTCATTCTCGAGATCGTGCAGTGTGTTATGCGTTAAGTTATTAGTGGCCTTGAACGACGCGTACGATAAACGCGTTCGGAGGCCTCGAGTGAGCTAGAGGGGGTACAGACAGAGATTAGTCATATTCATTTCGGGACAAGTTGACGATGGCCATGCAGCAGGAAAATGGTGCATATTGTGCCGCAGTCCTAATGGGGCTGAGGGCTGCATGGGGGGAACGGCGTGGTGCAAGTCGCCTAACCGCCTCCTAATTGAAGATCAGACCGCAGAACAGCGCAAGTAATGGCGACTTTGCGGTCCAAAAATGTTTCAGATAAGTCTACGGAGTGGGGATGGAGCACGGGTGGCGTAGACCAACATTTGACCGCGCTCAACGCGCGTGTGCGGGTCCGCGGTGAGGAGACTTGGGCAGCCGTCCGCCTCGATAGATCAGAGAGGAATCGTACACATACCTTGCCAATCTCGGCTCTTGCGAGAAACTTCTGCACAGCCCTGTCCCTCTCCTCTTTATCGGCAGCGCCGACACTGTTCGTCACGGAGGTTGCAGGGGTGACGGGCGCGTGGGGCTGCATGAATGCGAGCTGAGGGGAAGGGGTCGTTGTAGACGAGGAGGGAGTCGCCATCGTGGCGTCGACGCGTGTTGTGGGACGACGAGCAAGGGTTGTGGGGAGGGTGGACGGCGAGAGCGTGTGGGTTGGCTGGTGAGCGCGTTATCCGTGGGGGACGTGTGGGAGGAGAGACGCGGGTGCACCGCGGCGAGTCGGAGTGAGCGCGTCGCGTCGTCGGCGTCTGCCGATACTTATGTAATGGAATAAGCGCCTGTGGCGCTAACAGGCGGCGTGTCGCCAGTGGGACAATTGAAAGGTTCCGTAACAAATTGTGCCGCGCGGTGTTAGACATGCGCCTCGGATGCGCCCTTTCGAGCTTCCCGATGCGTCCATATGGACTGTGCACGCACGAAGGACGCAGTAGGCTGAGATAAAATGCAGACAATTTTCGGATCAGGGGCTGGTCATTTGCGCGAGACTAATGACGCCTAGGAACCGATCACATGCCCGAGTCTCGCTCAGCCACGAACGCGCGCAGACTCTCTAACCGCCCCGCGCCGTCATACCGCGGCCTGCCACGGAGCGCGTCCCCCATTCGAAGGTCTGCCTCGTCCTCGACGTACATCCTTGCCTTATCCTAACTCACGACCTTCGCTGCTCGAGGAGCGTGTCCAGTGGGGTCGAGATCGATCACGTCGCCCCAATACGCGCCCGCACTTAAGGGGGCGAATTCGAGTGGACAAATCGTGTTACAGTCAACACCTGTAGTATGAAGCATGGATGACTGCAGAAGAGGGTCGTCGACCGCCTTTATACGGCAGATCCGCCGCTCTTGTACCGTAGTTCCTCCAGTCGTATCACGGGAGACTTGTGGCAGCATGCCCGACTGTGTCGCCCGATAAATGACGGTGTGTCCAGGAAGGTGGACTACTACAGATGCGTCGCAGGAACAAGAGCAGAGCTACCCGCATTTGGCATGTTGCAACGATTGATGAGTCCATCTCGGCCGCCATCACGTCGTACACACGGAGCGAAGATTGGTCGAGCATCCCCACTCGGAACCTCAGACAAGGAAGGTCAGTCGTAGTCCATAGCCTGTTTCCTTGAGATGGCATTGCATCGCCCGATGAGTCGCCCATCTGGCAGACACGCGTTCCAGTTCCGTGGCCCCATTTCCTGTCGGTCGTGAGTGTATGGCATAGGTCCGCCAATTCCGTGCCGCGATGACGCTCTCAGAGTGATCCCCGGCACACACACGCCTGTCCGCTGCCCACGAATTGTCTGACAACGGCTCCCACCGTGTTCCGCCCGGTACATATGGTGACTGCTACGCTCGCAGCGGGTCGCGCGGCGGAGCCCACCCCATTCCACACACGCGTATGCTAAATTTCCCGAAGATTTCCAAGGCGACCCAGCAGAAGACGAAGAACGTAGCTGACGCGTCCACACTCAGGCTCAGATCTATCTCGATCGTGTCCTCTACACGTGGCCCGAAATCCGGCCGCGCCACAGACGCGACCTACTCCGCCCCGCGTTCAGCACAGCTACTTACAGGTATCGACGACGACTCAGAAGAGGCCGAGAGGACTGGAGGGGACGATGTGTCGAATTCTATCTCATGATGAACTTTAATTGAATTGGTCTTCGTATGAGAGTGGAACGTTGTCGAGGCATGACAGGTCATTGCAAAATGGTACAGCGAAAATGCAGCAATAGCATGCATCGTCATACATGTGTGTAGACATACACCGTCCGCAGGCGCGACTTGAGACAGCAAAGAGAACGGAAAGAATGCGCTAGATATAGCACAGATAACAGCGAGACAGATACAGACAACCAGAACGCGCACCAAAGGATCGTTTCGTCATAATTCAACAGCGCCTCACGCCCACTGGGGATCCGCCCACCAGCGCTGCTCCGCCCCGCGCACCGTCCACTCCGCGACGCCTTTCACAGATGCAACGTATATCGACGAACCCGTCGGGTCGAAGCACGCCCCCGCCAGGTCAACGTCCACGTCCGGCTCCACGCGTTCCGCGCGCCTCGCCCGGCGTGTCAGCCGCCGCACGCTGTACGGCCCGGAGCTCTCCCGCCGCGCCAGCAGGCCCGGGCGCGACACGCGCAGGTGCTCCGACGAGCGCGCCGGCGCCGGTGGAGACTGCGGGAGGGCCGGTGACGGGGCGCGCGACGGCGTATGCGACGAGAAGCAGTCGGACTCGGGCTCGTCGACGTCCATCGCATCGTCGTCTTCTGGCGTGTCGCGATCGCGCTCTGCGCTAGTGGAAGCGGTATCTCGGATCTCGCCCCGATCGAGCACGGCGGAACGCGTGCGCAGACCCTGCTGGTCGAACAACCGGCGCACGTCATCCTCGACCTGAGGATCGCCCAGTGGTGGTATGACGACAATGCCATCGATATCCTCGTCGGGGTTCACCTCCTCCCTGCCACGCAGCCGGCGCCCGACAGACCTCCGCCTGCTTAGCCGGGTCTCGGAGGTCGATGGGATGCGGAATGTGTCTTCCAGCGCACCACTGAAGACAACGATCCGGGGTGGCGACGACCGGATCGCAGATGGGTATCCGACATTCGGAAGGACGGGCGGTGAAGTAGATCTTGGCCTGATAGGCATCGTCTCTAGCACTGGTCGTGCGGCTGGGGTAGGCATCCGGATAATGTCCTCCTTGTCGAACGTCCGCGCGTCGATGACATGCAGAATGGCGGTGTGCTAGAGAATGTAAATCAGTTTCGAGCACAGAACGACTGGTACAAGAATAGTACCTCCGTGTATGCCAACACCTCTCTGCCGACACCAGGGGGGCTGAACTTGACACTTCTGACACCCCATCCAGGCGCATTGCCCTGTCCCCTCGTCCAATCCCACGGCTGATCATACAGGTATCCAGACGCTTCTCCCGTGCCGATCCGGTCCAGGCCTCTGCTCTTGTTCGTCTGCAGCACCTTCAGCGGCTTCGTGCTGCGCACATCCCAAACAACCACCGCGCCCTCCTGCGATCCAACCGCGAATTTCGAGCCATCAGAGGAGAACGCAGTCGAGAACGATGCAGGAACCGAGTTGACCGACAGCGTCGACGGCGAGTAGTAGAACGGGCTATTCGCGATATACGGCCCTAGAGAGAGAGTCGAGATTGGCTCAAAACCGAGATGTGCTCCGCCTGAGATGCGGTACAAGAATACATCGGGCGAATCGCCCACACACAAGAGTGTCCGTCCATCGGGGGAGATGGATGCTGTAGCCGGCTTTAGCTACCGATTTCGATTCAGCACAGCACAGCATCACTCACAATGGTTGACAGCCACTTCTAACCTTAGCTGGCCACCATCTTGCAACCGCGGCGCGTTTGACTTGATCCGTCGTAACCCAATGTCGAAAAACTTGATCGTGTGGTCGTTATTGCTAACAACCAATCGTGGCTCAACACTGCTTTGATTAGACTGCGTCAAATTTATGGACGTGAGAGACACCGAGTTGTTGATAGATCCTGGGTCAATGGTGAACTTGTTCTCCCAATGCTTCTTGCCAAAGCCGCGCGCCGGTCGGTGAGGCGAGCCCGCGCTGCCGTAGCCGGATGCAGTGGAGGTGAAGACGCTGAGATGTAGCTCGGCTTCTTGGCCGCCTGCTGCGAGGATAGTCTCATCTGTGCCAGGGATTGGGAGCGCAGACACGGAGTTGGGTATGAAACTAAGGTCTGCGAGGGTCCGGGGAGCCTGTCGAAGGAAATGCGATTCAATCAAGGTGATGAGGAGAGTTTAGACGACAGATCGCACGCACCGAATTGGGTGCATAAATGTCATGTTCCACGATGGAATAGTTGTGCGGATAAGTTACTAGTCCTTTATCATGAGGACAAATAACGACGTCGCGAAGTTGTCTGGGGGAGATCTATCGTCAGCTCAGGTTGCTGCAAACGGCGGGGAAGTGTCGTTGCGCGCTCGCCACTCCGGGGAGGCGTCTGCTGGGTCCGTCCGTCCAATCTCCACCACCAATCATCTGGCACCACGAAGAGCCGGAGACGAGACACTCACACATGCCCAATCGTGACTCTTGCAGGAGCGAGCGCGCGAGGCGTAGTCGAGGTCAGTACAGACGACGTCCCGCGAGCCATTGCGGCGAGTCGATGGTCAGAACAACGACGATATGCCGACTCGTCGCCACACCCTGGACCAAGTTAGAAAGAGGACGTTCGAGAAGCGTACACAGGAAACTGGTCTCCAGCAAGTCCTAGACGGAGAGTTATGAGTGCAGATGCACAACGGTTAGGTGTTGCCGCCCGTCGCCACACAACTCGGCGACTCGGGTCGGTGGTTTTGTCTGTACGATGCTGTCCAGTGACGTCCGCGCGGTGCTGTGTCACCTCGGAGGTTGTCGATGCGGTCGAGACTGGAGGTAGTCGACTCAGAGGCAGTGCATTGAATGCATGGGAGGCGGGCGATGAGTGTGGTGGACAGGAGGCCTATGGCTCGGCGACAGACCGGAGCTTGCGGAAGCGAGTACGACCAAAAGCGCGCACCCTCCACATACTGGCATCACCGCGGGGCGAAGGTTTGCTGCACAAGCTGGCTGACAACGATCACAAGTACAATAACGCTGGTCTTTCTTGCTGTCATAATTAGTGAGGATACAATAAATACCAGTCTCCAACATCTACCAGGGTGTCTAGGCTACAGCGATTGGTTTGGCACGGGTTGAGACCAGGTATGCAGATGGATGGGAAAGACTACAGGGATAGGCACTTCTGTGGGAGACGGCGACAACCCAGCACGAAACGTGGGTGAGAGCAAGGTACGAGAAAAGCACGGCGAGGACTCGGGGAGTAACGCGTAGACGATTGGTACAGTACATAAAAACAAGAATTCGCAAAAGCGTCCAGCTGTAGGGTAGCCATAGCAGGAGCCAGAACCCAATAGATAAGGAGCAATAGAAATCGAATAGACATGAACGTGAAAGACGTGAAAGTGCGAGTACTGATGATGCAGACCACTCGTACCAGGGCGTCGCTACATGACATACCCACCGCCGTTGCCCTGCCAAGGGCCATCGGGGTCGGGTTTCATGCTTGGCGAGGCATCAGGGGCTTGGGACTTCATCTCGATACTGTCGATAGGTACAGTGACCTCGTCCTGTATCTTCCGGCATTCTGCGCCCCCTTCGGACCTCACTAAGGGCAACCATCAGCTGCTATGCAGGAACACATTCATCTCAGATGGACTTACAGTGCCGATTGAGCGCATCCATCCTCGCGAAGTTCTTTTTGCAGCCCTCGCAGGGATACGGGCGAATGTTGAGGTGCAGCTGCTCGTGTCGCTTACAGTCGTGCTGCCGGGCGAAGCCCTTGCCACACCCTGGCCACTTGCATTGGAAGGGCTTCTCCTCCGCGTGCGAGCGCAAGTGTCCTGACAGACATATCAACAGGTTTAATCATGATGGCAAGGCTGCACACGACAGAACGTACCCTTCAGGTTAAAGTGTCGAGTGAACGTGCTTCCACATCCAGGAACAGGACACACGAAGTTTGCCGGCTGCTTCCGACGCTTCTGACTTGCGTCGGCAGTGCTCG
The DNA here is from genome assembly GCA_022606075.1 of Fomitopsis betulina. NCBI lineage: Eukaryota > Fungi > Basidiomycota > Agaricomycetes > Polyporales > Fomitopsidaceae > Fomitopsis > Fomitopsis betulina. Next base: position 170,197 of record JABYQK010000008.1, on the reverse strand, counting down.
GTGTCGTGACATTGACCTTGGCGATGTGCGTCGGGACACTGGTGGTGTCCATCGGCAGGCCTATGTTGCTGTTCATGTTCAAGTCCGTTGTCATCATCGTCCCCGACGGCGTACGTCGCATAGCGGTCATGCTGACGTTCATCGGCATTGCGTTGATGTCTGGGAGAGGGCCGTACCCAGGGCGCGGGCTAGCCGACGGCGATGGGTAGGGGCTCGCACGCGCGCTGCTTGCACCGCTGCTCCATCCAGTGATGCCCCCCATGCCAGGACGCTCGCGAGAGCCGGAAGACGCGCGACGGTGATGACTACCGCGTATTGACACAACCTGTTCGGCTGGGTGGAGGAATTGACGTTGTGCTGCATTGCGAAGGAATTCCTGCTGCGTCATGGACGGTGGGGGTACCATCATGTCGTTCGGGCTGAGGAAGTTGCTCTGTGAGCCGTAACGCAAGTCTTCGGAGCGTACCACACGATGGCCTCGGGTGTCTGACTTGGCGCGGCGAAGTTGCACGGCGGCGATGTCAGGCGTAAGGAAGTCGCTGTGCCCGAAATGAGAGTTCAGACCAGAGGAGCCGAATGCGAAGTTGGAGATGTTGTGGGTCTGTAGTGAGCCGAAGGCACCTTGGCCGGCGGCAGAGGCGGGATGACGGAGTGGTTGGCCTCTGAGTGAGGGGCCTTGAGGATGGAAGAGGGGGTTAGAAGAGGAGGGACCGGGCAGGACATCATTCATGTTGACAGTCCCCGCAGACGCAGGCCGTCTCCCGTCGTGGGAAGCCAACATGCCTCCATCAGCGCCCATGCCGGCCCCTTGATGATGGCCACCCATCATGGGCATGGTATCCCAAGTTGGAGGTCGAAGCGATGTATCAGAGAGACTTCGCGACCGTTGTGGCGCTTGCGCCAACAGGTATTGTTGAGACGAATCAACCGACGTCTCATCGCCGCCGTATGACATCCCCGATGCCCCCACTATCATTTAAATGGCGTGAGTCAATGTCTGATTGCACAATTGAGGGCAACATGCCTTGTTCGGAGACGGCCTGCGACAGTTGCGCGTGCGCATCCCAGTTCCCCGCATCGGTATTTGACAGCCCTTGTTGACCATCTAGTCGATGCTACGTAAGGGGTCAGGTAAAGACACGAAATGAGGTGACTCACTCGAGGCCACGGACTGGAACAACGACGACCGAGTGGGATCTCCCCCACCACTGACAGGCGTTGCCGGCACGATGTGCAGTTGCGGGCCTGCTGGCAGGCCATCACCCGCGGGTGCGTTGATAGTGGGGGGTGCTATGTCTAGTCCTGTCGAGCTCGGAGCTGGACTGGCGGGTATCACCAACTGAGGGGGTGAAGGAGCTTTCTGGGCCGGCGGAGAAGAGGGCAAGTTACGAGGAGGCCATGCGGGTGATTCAAAGCGGAGTCCCTCAAAATTCTGCTCGAAGTCCAAGTTAGGCGAGCCATTAGTCTGCCTGAACGAGGAGTTAGAGGACGCATGGCTCCGGGCGTCGTCCTCTCCCCCGTTGCTGGAGGCTGGTGAGCTATGTTCGAATGGACCGGATTCGTTCGGCGTAGAGACTTTGCGTTCGAAGGCAGATGCGGGCGTAATAGAGACATGCGGGAATGCCTCTGAAGACATGAATCGTTGATCGTCAATGGTCAGTAGAGAACCGGAGCCAGGTATGTCGTATTCGGTGGGGTCGTACTCCTCCGCAAGGTTAATTCCGGACCGGTTGTCGAAGAAGTCCAACCCGTTGTCGTTGTCGAACGGGGGGAGGTCGGAGTTGATGGAGTAAGGGGAGTTCTGGTACGAGCCGTTGTACGAGGGGGTGTGGGGAAAGTGGGAGTCGTTGGGACCGAAGTCAAAATTGTCGTAGGGAGAGCCGAGATTTGGTGACGAGTCGATTTGATTGCCGTCGTACTCGTTAGATGGGGAGCGGAAGTCTGACACGAGCATCGTATCCATGGCTGCGTGGGTCTCTTGTATGCCCAGAGGTACTTGTGGGCCAGGCTATGATGCCGTGTTTGCGAATTGCTAAGCGGGAGGCTGTGTACCAGGGGGAGGAGAAGAGTGAGGCGGTGCAGGACGAGGAGGAGGTGAAGGCCACGGGAGACAGACGGGGGACAAGTCGACAACTTATGCGCCAGTCTCTCCGGCACATGCTTCAGACTCCGCTGATGGCTCGCGTTTCGCCCATCCATCTCCCATCTTTCTCTCCTCCATCCTTTCCAACCGCTCTCTACCATATGCCTCGGATGTGTGCGTCGTCGCTCGACAAGCAACGTAAATCCCCTACTCATTGCGCTTCTACGCTGTGCAGGCACTGCCCACAGAGGCGATGCCACAGCAGGGGCTTTTCCAGATATAGCAGGCGTACCAGCGTCCCGAACGGGGGCGCTCTTAGGTAATCGCCAATCCAATTGTCTCCAGACCTCTCCCGCTCATCCACACGCCGCCGTTGTTCCTCCCCCGTCGCGATTCCTTCGTCGCACACATCAATCCACAGCCCTCTTCCCATGTCTATGCGCGCGTCAGTCGTCAAAGAAGTCAACGGGAAGCCAGGCCGCTGATGACTCCAGTTGTTGGCATCGTACTAATCAGGTTTCATCGCATCTTGTGCTAATTTGGAACAGGACACGACCACCGGTCGCCCGACCGCTCACCCCGGCGTCCCCTCTTCCTTGCTTTCGGCCTTGTCGAACTGTTCCATGTCGACCCATTCAAGCTGACTGAAAATATAGATCCGGGTCGCAGATTCCGACAAGTGTATGCACCGAGATGACCCGCCGGCAAGTCGGAAACTCCATCGTGTCCGTTCACTTTGTTCTCCGTGGTCACTCTTCCTGCCAACAGGGGTCGCAATACGCGAAGTCCCGATATACTCCTTGTCCGCCCATTCGACGTCGAGCGATGATTGTTGTGAACAATACAGATTAATCGGGTTTGCAGAACGCCCATCGCGGCTTTCGTATCGTCAGATCCCTAGTCTGCCCGACGGTTGCTCGTTTTCGCCCTAGTACACCCTAGGACAGTGCACGCGTGTGCTCCGAGGTTCGTCCTCAGCGAGAAGAGGGACCCACTGGCACCTACAATGATCGACCTCGTTGTATGTAGCCCCAGTGATCGGACCAAGCACAGCTAGATCGGACGGAGTCCGTATCGCGGGGAGCCAACATCACCGCCGCACAGCGACGGACTCTCGATCGTCGGGCGCATACCTGATCGCCTGCAGCGCACTGTTATGCATGATCGCGTGTCTAACTTGCGACGTGCCGCACTACATGGTCCGGAGCGTCCTGGAGATGACATTGAATGCCATCGCCGTTGGTAATGACCTCGACAATATCTCAAACACATTCACAACGTTCGGTGAGTGATATTTACGTTCGTCATTCTACGAACTGCGTCGACACAGTGGCTCTCGTCTTCAGGCATCACCTCGTGGCTGGCGCATCCGCGGTCGTACAACGAGATTCAACGCAAATGACCGAATTTCTTCCCAGGCGCCCTCACGATCGCTCTACTGTGTTTTCAGCAACGAGTTCTGTTAATTAACATTCGCAACACAGCCCACAAGTCGTGCCCCTGTACCACAGCAACTGCGGAGCTGCCGGGACCACCAACACACCGCCAGGACCATCACGGCCGTACTTCGAGTATGCGGTGGTTCCATGTCCAAATCAGCCACGCGCTTCACGTAGTCCCATGTGTTGCGGTGCCATCTATCACTGCCATCGGAGGGCCGGCGGCTGCAGCGGCAGCAGTTGCCTTGCGTGCGGAACTGCCGCAATGCGAGCAAGGTTTGATCCCACCACTGCGGTCATGGCGGGACTGACACACTGGTGAAATGTTGATGGACTGTATCAGGCAAAGGTGGAACATCACCCTCACGATCGTTTCAGCCTTCAGGTGCCATTTTCTCTTGGTTTCGTCGCATCTCACACGCGCGGGCGGTCATGTTGCTTGGTGCGCGAAGAGTGGCCTGGGGTATAGTTTATGTGCGTGGTCCACAATTGAGAGGTCCACATCGCTGATAGAAGTTCACTTACACGGCATGTTCGACAATCTGAGAGTGCAGACTGTCAACCATCATATGGGGCCCCTGTAACATCAAATGACCACAGGGTGAGTCTATCGATACTTCTTCAAGAGAACCGCCTTGTAGTTGAGCGACAGCAAGCCGCGGGCGCGTTTGGCCCTCGAAATTGATATGATGGGCAACAACTCTTGATTGGGAACCACTAGCTACCTTCGTAGGGCGCAGGTCCTGAATATTCATACAGTGTGGTGGCGATTGCTTACCACTTCGCTGGGGACAACTGCGATCGCGCGTAGTACTTCAACAGTGTGAAGCATGATATGCTGATTCATACCCGATCTCTGATTAGCAGCGGAGACACCACCCCATCCCCAGCTCACATAGCTGCGATTTACTGTTGCTGATACTACGACGCACACCCTCCTGTTCGTTTGATTACTGTTCTTGACCGGCGCAATCGTGCGCAGGTCGGCGTCAAAAGTCAAACAAATCGGTCGTGTCTGACCAGGTTCCTCAAGGGCAATGGGAAGTAAGTACCTGTGAAGTGCACTAGATCATTTCACAGTCTGATAGTAATCACAGGGATTCGGATAGCATGGTGATTTCGGCGTATAACTGGGTGTCCGCCTTTCAGCCAAAGAAAGAGAAGGGCCAGTGACAATCACTTCATTACGTTCGATCCCCAATTCGGCGGACTTTCAGTAAGCTTGGGCACAGGATTAAGATACGGCAGAGCTGCATAAACTTTGCAGTGATTGGTGTTGGTTCGCGTTATGGGTCCTATCGTCAAGGATTTCAATCATTATACACTCCGGAATATCAGTACTAGCGGAGTACGAGGTACGTAGAGTCTCAGTCTAGCCCTCTTATTACTTGACTTGCTCACATGCTGTTGAGTTGATCTCAAGCCACGTACTGCCAGATCGCTGCATTTCTCGGGCTTCACAATTGCGGTGACTTTACCTCAGAACCTCGCTGAAAACCCTCTCACGTGGCCGCGCAAATGGCTCACGAAGAGCCTACGCAAGTGGTGGAATCAGAAGCACAATATATCAATTTCTCCTCCGTGAAAGCTTTCAACGACAAGCGCAGCGTCTACGTTCAACTCCTATATTCCGAAGGTGATGCTCTATCAGTAAAAACTTGGAGGTGATATTTAGACGCGGGGCTTCGAGGGGGATGCGTGAAATAACCGACCTCGCTGCCTACTTCGCGGCCCCGTTGACACAGCCGTCGCAGTTGCAAGAGCCCTTGGCGCAGGAGCAGGAGACGGCGGAGTCGCAAGAGCTGCGAATCATGGTGAGGATGGCGTAGTCGTCGGTGCGCGCTGAATTTTACTCACCTGCAGTTGTTCGAGCAGATGCAGGCCATGTCGAATTGATTCTGGTGGTGGTGGTGGTTGGTGAGGATGTTGTTGCGGTTGGGATGCAGAGTAGGGAGCGGTCGGACAAGTTTATATACATGCACCCCGCCAAATACCACCCATTCCCAGCGACCTGCTAGCAATCCAGGTCCCCCAATCTGCATCGGTGCATACTGGGCCCGTCATGCCATCGAATTCAGCTCACCGCACATCCATGACCCATGGGAGTCATCGACCTTTACAAGTACAATGCACTTCCTGACCTGTCTCCGTCTCCTATTCATTTCAGGTATCGCTCTTCTTCGCTCCCATGCTCAATCAAGTGTTCCAAGACAGGGCCCTTCTCACATACTGCCCCCTCGGCGCGAACTATACACACCGGCAGGGAAAGGGCGAGGGCCGTGAAGTGAAGGCATGTGAATTCATTGTACCCTCAATCTCTCTAACGCATTCCGGGTGCAGGCTTGTCACTCTGCAGTGCCCAGAGCATAGTGTCACTGGCATGCGACCATTGGCACTCCCCTCGCCCCTTTGGTTTTGTATGCAAGTCGGCTTGTCACAGACCTGACCTTGTGCACCATGCAATAGTATGATGTGAATCATGGGAGACATCGTTCTACACGAACACAGTCGCACAGAATGCCGGATTTGGCTGGTACATCCACGGCGCCCTAGTCACGGCTCAAACACGGGCAATCGTTGCACAACCCCCGAGTCACGCTGCGCACTACTCTGGTCAAGTACTGGCGAAGGTCCCGGAGGTCTAGGAGGTTAATTTTTGGATTGTAAAGTCCGAAATCGTCTCAGCGTTAGCCGCGGAGGAGGTGCGTGGAATTCTATGGTAGCGTTCTTTACGATTTCGACATAGTGACGTGCCGCGGAGCTGACCTGAGCCTTGTACATTGCCGCAGATCTAGATATATTGTACCCGAGTCGCTGGAAAGCCTCTCACATGCCCGCGCAAACACCTCACGACGATCCGCGCAAATGGCTCAGAATTACAACATATCATTTCCTTCGCAATGACAAACTTTCAGAGACAATCCCAACATTTGACGATCCTACATTTCGAAGGTGACGTTCTACTAGCGAGAGTTGTCTGCGAAATGATTATCGTTCAGAACGGGGCTCGAGAAGAAACCCATGGGAGGGCTGACCTCAGTGCCTACTTCGCGGCCCCGTTGACACAACCGTCACAATCGCACGTACCCTTAGTGCAGGTGCAGGAGTCAGCGGAATCGCAAGTGCTGTGAGCAATCATGGTGAGGACGGTCGTAGCGAATATGCACTAAATGCGACTTACTCGCAGTTGCTCGAGCAGATGCAGGCCATGTCGGGATTGGCTTGGTATTGATTCTGGTGGTTGTTGGTGAGGTTGTTTTTGCGGATGGGGAGAAGTCTGGAGCCGATGTAAGGTTTATATATGTGCTGCCTGACCTTCCTCTCCCAGTCAAAGCCCCATTGTCATTGGCATCCGCTCCAAGTCTCCCGGTCTGCATCGGTGCGTACTGCGTCCGTCAGACCTAGCGCACCGTGCATCCGTGATCCATGGGAGACATCAGCCTCCACTGGCAAGTCGAATGCCCCTCCATACGCGTCCCAGTCTTCCATCCATTCCCGGGACCATTCTCCCTCATGCTCAATCAATTGACAGTTCCATTCTCGATGGCTTCCCAGATACACGCTGTCACCTGCCTCCTCAGCGCGAACTTATTATACACCCCGGGGGGAAAGGACATGGTTCGGACGATCTACGGATGCACCACTGGCACTATGTACACTTTGAAGATCCAGGTGAGGTCCTGTACCCTGTTTCGTCCGCGTGGAGATCCCACGAATCCAAGTCGCAGACATACTGTATTGAACTTACCTGCAGTAGGTTCTCGGGTGTACTGCGAAATGTGACAGCACCTTACTCCAAGCACGATATCGATAGCCAACTGCACCCTCTATACGTACTTCGACAAAAGTTATTACAGGGAGCTCCTGCCTGCACGGTCAGGCTACTCTTTCACCCGCTCCACGATCTTCACGTCACTTCAATTGACACGTACGCCTACTCAGCTTCGCGATCCCAGCAGTCTCTGTTAGCGGCACATTCAACTCGGACCGATGAGAGTTATCCATAGACATATCGCGCCAGGCTGAGACATCATGTGGCACTGCCATATTGTGACATTGGTCTCGGAATCCACATGTGCCAGCCAAGTTCGAGTCGGTCATCCGGCGTTCGGATCGGCGAGCAACTCTGCGAGTTCATCATCTGTCAAATTGAGGTCCCTATGTGTTCGCCAGTTCTATGTGAGCACGGTGTACAACAGGCATGGGACATAGCGCCCTACCTGACCATCTCATCCAACTGTGTCAATGCATCCATCGGTTCGATGTATTCCTTCAGAATATGCTTATAGATCTCCTGTGATCGTAGTGCTTGAGGAGGATGGTCCCGCCGTTTGCATGCAGTCTTGTGTGCTTTCCAGTCGGACTTCTGGCACGTCTCCCTGCAGTAGTATATCTGTGGTATCCGCGCAAAGATCAGCCTTTATTTGCCCACAGAGGTTAGGTATCTCTGGAACCCACCCTTTTACATGCGCTGCAAGATTTCATCTTGAACCCCGGACGCTCCACCGCTCTGCACCCGGGTGCCTCACACCTCTTCCATAGAGGTCCGAAGTCAGGGTCCATCTTCGCAGCTTGCTCAATTATCAGCGTGCTCCGCTTGTCTCGCCCTGAGGCGATATACTCGTCGACGTTCGCGTTCCAATTGTCACTCAAGGCTTTGATTAAGGCTTCCGTATACTGCTTGTCCATTGGCCTAGGTCAATGGGGCATGAATTGTGCACACAACATGTAAATGGGCTACGAACATTGGCAACACTTCGCGTTTTTGCAGCACATCGGAAGGCGGGATCGGCTCTCCCCCCCTCAGTGTCATTATCATTATACTCGATGGCAGCCCGCACTTGCTTCATCTTCTTATCGAACAGCGTTCCTATCTCCTTGTCGCCGTTGTTCAGAGTCACGATGATGGAACCGTATTCAGAGGATGGATTGGCGTAGACGACCCCATCCCTTCCGTCAATGTGACGACGTACGACCGTTAACCTCCGGCGTTCGTGATCCCACTTCTCCAGGATCTCGAAGTTACGGCGTTTGCAACATCTGGCGTATGTTTTGGCCGAGGCACAAACGCATGCAAAGTCGGATGGCCAGGGGTGATAGCCTGACTCGTGGCACTCGGAGAGCGGCTTTCCGGACAGGCAGGGGCAGCGACGGGGTGGCCGTGGTGGCAGGCCGTCCTTCGACAGCCGGGCTACCAGCCTCTTGAAAGAGCCTATCTTGTCTCGATTGGCCACCCACAACGGCGCATTCGCTGGTCGTCGCTCGGCGGCATCTGTCGGAAAGGAAGTGATCTCAGACGCGCCGTAGCGAGCAAATGGCTCCGTCAATTCCAGATCAAGAGCATACCAAGCCAGGGAAACGGGAGAGAAGAGCAGGTTGCCGTTGTTGGGAGCGATAGAATGGTCTGCGCCCTGCTCGAGCAGGGCCTGCGCGATGCATCGCGGCTTCTTCAACTGGGCGAGCTGTGAGGTGTTATCGAGCTTCTGGCGAGTCCGCTCGACGGGATCATGTTGGAAGCTGATGACTTCCTGGGCAACGAAATGCAGCGGCGTCTGCCCCTTGACGTCCTGGCAGTCAACGTCCACTCCGAGCCGGATGCACTCATAGACGAGTGGGACGTCCGCGAGCCTGGCAGCGAAGTGGAGGTAAGTGCTGTGGCTACCAGGATAGAACTGTCTCTTCAGCGACCACTCTCCCTCGTCCTCGTCCCACGAGTTGTCTATGTTCAGAAGCTGATCGCCCTGTCCAAGCACGTAGCACTTTATTAACGCGTCGCGCGTCCCTAGGTCTATCTCGTCGAGAGTGTGGACCATCGAGTCCGCGAATCCTAGGTCTGGATCGCTTCTCAGCTCCTCGAGCAGATGCTGCGGCAAGCAGATATGCTTGTTTCTCTTCGGTTTGAGCCATTCAGGAATAGTGTAGTCCGCCTCCATGAAGATGGGAATGCGAGGATTAGTACTGACAGTAAGTACCGAGTAACCAACAGGTAACTGAGCAACCCGAGGCTACGTAGCTCGTGCACGTGTCTGAGTCGCGGGCCCCGGTGGCGCTGCCGCCCACTTAGAGTTCGAATGCAGGATCCCTCTCCTCTCGCCTGCTTGCTTTCCTTCTCGTCGCCTTCGACACAACATGTCACATCTGGGCTACAATGTCTCGTACAACGACCATTATACCCGCCATCCATCCTCCTCGCCTATATTGCACCGAGCCACCATCCCGAATATGAATCCAACCCCAGGGGGCGGCCCTACACCCTTCAGAGCCCCCGCGCACAAGCATGCCCACCATCTCCATTCGATACCGCCACGCGAGAAGTCGACGAGGACGCTCATTATCGACCACCTGCTCTGGGTTCATGCTCGAACACGCTTTGCTCAAGCCCGTGCGGAGTTAGGCATGACAGACCGCACGGGTGGTCCTGCCGCAGCCCACTACGCCCATCGTGCACGCCCAGAGAACTACGAGGAAGATGAGGAGGTCTACAGCGACGGTGAGGACGTCACGCATCTGCAGGCACGGGCTGGCGGGCCAGGTCATACTCACGGCGAAGAGGAAGATGAACGGCTCGACATGCAGGACCTTACTCTCGCTCGTGCCCTGAGACAGCGGGCGGAGAGCGTAGAGAAGGTAGCGACCTCGATGCTTGACCAACCGCCTGAGGATCCGCCCATACACCCCGACGACTTGCTCGACCCGCCTACATCGCCGCAGTTGCGTCCCCAAGCTCCGCAAAGGCACCCGCACAAACTACCGAATGGCGTCCGGCTCCGGCTCACGCTAGCCACGGTAGTGAATGATCTCTTTTCTCGAAAAGCACCTACAACACCCCCTCGCACCGGCACAGGCCTCAACTCTACCCCTCCCGCGCCTCTGCCAATGTCCACCTTCCCTTCCGCCCTCATACCCCTTGGCGCCATCTCTTCCGCATCTAATCCCGAGCACCGCACTACCATACCCAACCAATATATCCGTTCCCTATATGACATCGGAGCGGACCCCGACACCCAGAACTCACCACCCTCGCTCCGCTGCCCCCGGCACCTGCACATGGGCTGCGAGATCTGCGTCGAGGCCAAGGCGCCGCCCCCGCGCATGGGCCAAAATCGCACACGGACTGGACAAGGCCGCGCAGGGTCCACGACCGGCAGCAGCCCGGGCGACCCACCGCCGAGCGGGGTGCCAGGGAGCAACGGGCTCGTCGGCGGGGTGACGGGCTGGCTCGACGGGAGCGGCATCGGGAGCGGGCTCGCGCGGCCAGGCGTACAAGGCACCGTACTTCGCCGCCCGACGGACGCACGTGAGGCCGTGTATGCTGTGAATAACGAGGATGGCACCCCTCAGATGTTCAACACCAAGCTCGCGGAGCTGATTGTGCGCTTCATGCGCCTGAGCGCGCTCGTCGCGATAGAGCTCGGGCGGGAGGCGACGGAGGACAGGGCCTCCGTGGACGGTGGCGAGCGGCGCGATGATGAGGGTGTGAATGGTGGGCAGGCGCACGCGCGACCGTCGACCTCACCACAGACCTCGCCGAGGACACTGACGCAACGAAACCTCGTGGATGCGGGCCTGAACTACTATGCACTGCGCCCCTCGCGCGAGTGGTACTTCCTCTTTGGGGGCCTGCTCACGCGTGCGGTGTTCGAGGGGTACATGACAGCGGGTTGGCGCGGCACGGAGCCGCTCGAGCTACTACTAGGTGTTGGGCTGGGCGCAAATATGCATGTGGGACATCGGCCGCGCGGCGCATCGAACTCGAGGAGTGTAGCTACAAATGGTAGAGTGAATCACGAGGAATCCTCCGACGAGGACGAAGAGGAGGAAGAGGAGGAAGACCAATTCAAGGAGTTCGATCCTGATGACATGCCCGACCTCGACGAGGCGGCACGCGTGTTGTTTCCTTCCCTCAGGGACCCAATGACCAGGGCATCCGGGGCTCCGAGGCGAGAGGGCGCGGAGCTCGAATACGAGCTCGAGATGCGGGAGCGACTGCAGCGCGTGAGCTTCTAGGGTATGTTGCGGCTGAGTACATGCGCTGACATGTGGATGAACAGTTCTACGACGTCCCCCCGTCGACGCCCGACCTCGCGACGCACATGGAGGACCTGCAGTGGCAGTACCCCGCCGAGGCGGTCGAGCGCGCTGCCGTCCGGTTCTGCGAAGCCATCGCGCGGTGGCGGGGAAAACCCGAGCTCGAGACCGTACGTCGCTCTTTCTCCCCTCTGGTGCCCTTTGCTTACCGCAGCGTGCTAATGTTGCAGTACAAGAAGGCCCCGTGGATCGTGGGCCAGCGCGAGCGCCGTGCGAGCGGTGCGGCGATGTCGATTGATGCGCTCGTGCACTCGAATCCGACGAGCCCGTCGAACAACCATGCGTCCCCACCCAGTCGACAGACTTCGGGGCAGTTTAGGCCGGAGCAGCGGCAGCGGAAGCCTGCGATTGAGAAGTACTTCACCCAGCCGCAGTCGCTGATCGCGCAGAACAGGAAGCGGAGACGGTCTGACCAGGATCGCGGAGGGGACGGGAGGAGGCTGCCTCCTGCGGTGTTCACATGAGGGGTCGGGGGTTGGAAATCAAAAGTAATACGATCTAGGATACATAGTTGTACTTGTTCGTCTATGTTTTGGGGCGCTGTGTCCGGTCATTTGTTGTCAAAGCTGTCCTTGCTATTCATTGTATAGTAGAGTTCAATCCCTGTGCGACCCAGAGAGCTGACAGGAGGAAGTAATCTCCGATGGTTGAGCCAGTTATATAATAAGAGGAGAGGTGCCAAGAGCACTTGGTCGGACGCGTCTGTGGTTGGATCCCAGTGGCACGGGCGCTTCGCCTGCCTCGCCTCTACCAAGCACCGCGGACTACCGGCACCAGCCATCCTTCTGCCTGCGTTGTGGCCTCTTCACCTGCTTTGCCTGCATGCGCTCCTCCTCAGCTTACCCGCACGTCGCCTTCTGGGAAACTGAACCGCAGCAGATCCCCGTGTGTGCTGGCGGTCCGAGTCACGGCCCCTGTGGTGGCACGTCGCCCTGGGCGAACCGAAACGGGACAGATGAGAGGCTAAAGCGGTCCACGCAAGCTGCTTGATGCGCTAGTCTCTGCCGCCACTGGCATCCCCCCTCGACCGAGCGGCGCAGTCTGCTCTGCCAAAGCCTAAATGCTCGGCCTAAGGCTCGGGTGGCTCCAGCTTATATGTCGGACGACCCTTGCTTGGTGCCCGCCGTGACTCTCGCTGTGCTCCGCCACCCAAGCCCACGCCCACCGCTATCTCAATGTTCTTCTAATTACTTTGCCTCTTATTTAGGCCCCGCGCTTTTGTCCATCTCCATCCTCGTCCCCTACCGACGCGACACCCGGACGCTGCCCATGCCCATACCGCGATGCGACGACGTTCAGTCTACCAGCCTGCTCCTCCAGACTTGACCCGCTATCCTCAGACACACCAGCCCGCCCCGAACCCGAGGCGCCATACGCGCACGCGCACGCAAAGCGGGCCCCTCGCCGCCGGCACGCGCCCCCGCCCAAGCAGCCCGCGGCCCCTCCACTGGCGCGCAGGCGTGTACTTCGGCACGCCCACCGCTGCGTACGCGCAAGAGACCGGCCACCGGCCACACCCGCCGCGCCAACGGCCCCAGTACGGGTCGGTCGCGAGCCGCTGGAGCCCGCCGAAGTTTGCTACTGTGCCGCGACAGTATGGGCCTGCATACGCGACGCGCAGGTCCCAGCATCAGCGGCGGCCGACGGAGGCGCAGGTGATCGCAGCGCGCTATCGCACGCAGAAGCCGCTGCCCCCGACGCCGGTGTCCTCCACGGCGGGCTTGTCTGTTGGCCCTGGGGACAGTCTGCTCGTCCACCCGTCCTCGTCTATTGTAGCCAACACTGGCATTATAGGGAGGTTCTCCACCCCTCGAGCGGGCGTCGCCGAGTACAATCCCCGCGTCGAGGAGCGATATGTAGGTTGCGTCGTCGAGTATGTGTGTCGGATAGCTCATCCCTCGTCATTGTGGCAGGTACAGGAGGCGTATCCGCTGATGATGGCAGCGTGGTACGCGGGCTCCAACTACATAAAGTGTCCTCGCCCACGGTGCATAGAGGCATACCCGACACTGCTAGACATGGCGTGGCACTTGCAGCTGCATGACTATAAGAGGTGCGCTTCGCTCCCGTGGCCCGCGCCTTCCACTTAGCAGCTCACATCTCCCCCCGTCTCCATAGCCGGCACATCAATTCGTATGGGTGGCCCGCAACGCAGGTGCCCCGCCCGCCCGGGAACCCCGTCTTTGAAGTAGACCTGTCGGGATACCACCCGCGCTTCTCGCTGAAGCGCGTGAAGAGTCAGCTCGTCCGCGTTTGTGCCCGGCTCGTGCGTCGCTAACGCTGCATTGCGCAGAGGTCCTCGAGCATTTGGTCTGTCTGCTCACGTGCACGCGGTGCTGCAAGGTCTGCCGCTACGACCCCAACCCTTCGTTCTGAAGCGCTTCGCCTCCCGAGTCATTTCTGTATTCAAACTTTCGTCTTCACGAACCATCACGAACGTCACGCTCTTTGCCGTGTCATATTATATCCTAGGTATTCCGCGGACTATCATCGTCCATGCCTTCCTTCCCAGCTGTGTCAATACGAACATCTACCCGATCAACGCTCCTTTACCAATGCACCTGCCTGTATCCTATATATTCTCGCTGCGTCATAGGAGCAGCCTGCCTTGGTGTATATCTTCGTGGTTCTGTACATATCCAAGCATCCCTGTATCACCATCCCGTCTTTCCTACATGTCTATGTGTAGTCAGTGTACTATATGCATACATTATGTTTGCTGTATATACTCCCACGGTTCGTATGTACCCGAGGTACGCAAGAGTTGTTTATCTAGGTACCTCGTTCGGACAGAGGCTGATTATAAGAGTGTTACTTCAGTACATGAGGGGCAAGCAGATAGAGATCAAGGCTCGCCCTGTAATCAGAATCGTTGAGTGATTATGGAGGGATGATATAGTAGCGAGTGCGGGGCGCAGCCCTTCGGGCTGCCCGGCCCAAAACGAACCTCCGGGACCTGTGGAGCGACGGATGAGCTGCGATACCCAAAACGGAAGAAGCTAAGGCGACGCGTAGCTGCTCAGCCAGCACTCCCAGGTGGAAGTCGACGCACCTAGTATAAGGTAGTTATGCAAAGGCTGTATAGCCCTATCGCCGTGGTGGCTGCGGTGGCATTGTGTAGCGTGTAATCTCGTCCAGTACTGGCGAGTCCTGCAGGTAAGGCGCCATGATGACGGCGTGCTTGCGAAGGTACAGCTTGAAGCTGTCCCCGCTCCAGCGCCCGATTGACTTCACCACGTCGAATGGTACTCCGCGCAATAGGTATTCGAGTGTTGCCCCGATTCTCAGGCCATGTCCTTTCATCAGGATTTCGCCCAGTGATGCTGCTACTTCATCCATGCGTCTGAGCAGATCCTTCTTGGTTAACACCCTTGTTCCTTGGCGATGCCGCCACGCAAAGAGGTGTCCGTTGGCGTCGGGCTTGTTGACTTGCATGTGATTCTCTAGGGCCTCTTCTGGATCGACCGTCCCAGTTTGCGCAGCCCAGTAAACATCTTCGCCTTCGAGTGGCGCGACCTTGGTCGACGGGAGGTGAATGACCGTGACCTTGTGGCCATGCCTGTCCTTGTCCCGCCTTACATCGCTGGGCTTCACGTGTCGCTCGGCCTGAAAAGCGGTCAGGTTAGGTAGCGTGAACTCGCCTAATCGGGCCGCCGCAAAGAATGTTGTAGTGACACATGCCCAGACGGCAGCATCGAGCGGCTCGCTGAGGTTCAACTTGCCCTTGGCTGCCATGAGGAAGGTGACGAGAACTGGGCGCCTCTTGGGCCGCTTCGATCCTGGTGGTGCCCGCTTGTCTGCACCCTTGAGTAGTGCTTTAAGCTCGTCTTCTTCCATTGTCCAAGGAGCTCCGTGTAGAGTGTGCCATGCGTGGATTCCCGCCACGTAGTTCCGTACTGTGGCGCCTGAATATACTCCTGTGCAGTTTGCGATGAATGTGAGTATCAATATCCGACTTGCCGGGGCGCGCTGCTCTTCTGCAACACCTCGTGCATCACAAAACACATGGAAGGCGAGCAGGCCCGCACCATAGGACTCGCGTGTACCTGTTGCATATGAGGAGACTATTGCCTCGAGAATACGGTCAAGGTCGTGCTGCGCAATGTCGCCCACCTTTTGTCCATCACGATCTTTTGCTGCTCGAGCAACCTGCGGTCTCCAGACCTGTAAACGGTCCCGCGCCAGGCAGTGTGGCCTCAGGTCCGAGGGCTTTGGCGTGAGGGCCTGCGGATATGCTCTACCCTTCCGCTTGGACACGGACGTGCTAAGGGGCGTCACATTAACGAATCTACTGGTGGTCTGACTCGTCCCAGCTAGCATTGGTGCGGATGTACCAGTCGAGGACATCGTCGGTATGATGTTGTTGCTCGGTGCGAGCACGCTCCAGAGCGCGGTCAATGCACTTGGCGGCGGCTGTGGGATATCGGCCTTCGCGGTGTAAGCGCAGCTCGAGGGGAGTGAGGGGCTCGACTGCATCGATGAGGAACTGGCCGAGGCCGGTGGGTAGGGGAACAGGAGGGAGGAGGAGAGCATGTGATGGGTATATACCTCGAGAGGGTCTATCTGCGGGATTGTGTGCGCTGGGGACGTAAGCTGTGTGTATGCACTCGGTGTTGCCAGCGTCGTGTAGATGTGAGAGGAGCTGTCGGAAGACCAGGTTGACGGCTGGCATTCTTGCTCCATCGGTTGCGCCAGCCTTCAACGACGCCGAGATTGTCGCCGAAAAGTCGGTAGTGTTCATCCACGCCGCGAGCGCTGGTGATGGAGAGCACGAGTAACTGGAAACCGACGGCCTCTGCCCATCCGATGTCGCGCTCGCCTCCCACGGTGCGCCAGCCAGGAATGAGCCTCCAAGCACGCCAGCAGTCACCAATAGTGATTGCGATCCCGATGCCGGAGCTTGCATCTGAGAATGCGGCGAGATCGACGAGCCGGACAGGGTAGGGGATGGGTCGCCTGAGACGTGGCTGCTGGAGGACCTCCACCCACCACTCAAGATCTGTGCATATGGATCGAACGGGGGAGTGTGGCACGAAAGGACGGTCACCGCAGACTCGAAGCATGGCTTCCAAGCCGGTGAGGTAGGCGCGTCCCCTTGGGATGACCAGGGTGCAGTGTAGGAGCTTACCATATAGCTTCTGCGCGACCTGTAGGGTGTAGGTGCGCGTCGGGTGCTGTTGCCACTCCTCGATTGCGGCCAGGTATTTGTCGGCCTTCCTCGCCGGAAGGCCAACCGTGCATGCCTGTAGGTCCCACTCCAGCCCAGTGAAGACCTGGGAGAAGTTGAAGTCGCAGTCCTTGCTCTTCTCCCAGGGAATGCCCAAGTCTTCAGAGAGGGCGTCCACATCTGCAATGCAGTATGAGTAAGCCGCATCCTCCTCGCTGCGAGGGGAGCTTGCGGATAAGTCGTGCAGTGGGAATGCGCAGTCCTCGTCGAACTGCTCAATGGTACCGTCCTCGAACTGCCTACCACCAAACCATATGCGCCCTCCCGAGTGATGCCGGCCATGCTCTGCCAGGTCCTTCGCCCAGATCGCTCGTCGGCTGTTGTACTCCTGGAGGTACTCTCGCCAGATGCGCATGAAGAAGTGATCGTCGACCCACTTGCTGAGCGGGCCCATGCCGTGCACTCGTACCAGGTCCGTACCAGCGTCCGCAATTCCTCCGTAGCCACCTGCCGAAGGTGAGGCCCCGAAGGCCAGACAGGTGTCAACGTGCAGCTCATCTGGCCCTGCTCTGACAACGCCAGCTGGCCACTGGCTTGGATGTAGGGGAACCGTCCGATACGCCTCAGCGACGTCCCGGACTGCAGCCTGCGAGCCGGGGGGGAGTCTCCAGACCAAGAGGCAAACTGTTGCGAATGTTCCCCAGGTGCAAGGGAACTGATCGGAGTCGATGAAAGAATTGATGGATGGGTTGGGATGGAAGGCCGAGGGCGTGTGTGGGAAGGAGAAGTTCTGGATGATGCGGTAATGTCCCGGCTTTGCAGGCTTGGGTATGATCGAGATTGGAGAGGACTGGAAAGCACCCAGGAGTTGCTCGAGCTCGTGTTCTGAGAATGGACCCACGTATCGTCCTGCAGCGGATTCACGCTCGATGAGCTGACGGAATACGGCCCCGTGCTCCTCTGCTGATGGCCGGTTTGGTGGTGCCTGCGTGTTATGTACTGCTGGGAAGGAGAAATTGAAACCACGTCGGAGCCCATCGACCAAGCCAGGATAACGGCTCGCCAGTCCGCTGGCCTGAAGGAGCTCTTCCCAGCGGTCGGCGCGATAGGGCGTGCACGGTTCAAGCGCGTTGCGCTCGAGGGCAGTCCTGGGCCCCATGCGTCGGTTTTCCACACCCGGAGCAGAGGTGACGGGAATCGTGTGCACGGCTGGCGCACCCGGTCGCTCGCTGCCAGTCGCAGCAGATTGTTCGCCCGCTGTCGATAAGTACGAGGCTCTTTTCGATGCGCTTGGTGATGGTGTCGTAAGCCTGGTCCCATGTCTTCTTGGCGTCGCAGTTGTAGACACGGTGCTGGTGGCGTCCCAAGCAGATGGCGCAGGCCGAGAGGACGGGGCCGGCTGCGCCGCTCGGAAAAGACGGCTTGCGGTCTGGGTATGGTGCTGTTGTACTGGCTTTCTTGTACGATTTGGCACGGATTGCTCCTCCGTCGCCAGCACTTGTGCTGGAAGCGGATCGCTGGGCTGATGTTCCGTCTCGACTGGCGGGGCTTTGGTGGAGCGCCATGAGCGCGTTCAGGCGAGCCTGAGGGCCGCGCAAGCGGGTGTATGGGTGATGCAAGGAGAAAGTGTGTTGCGTGAGGTAAAGCGCGACACACGGTGCAGTAGTGCGCGATGCGCGATGCGTGATGCGTGATGCGTGATGCGTGATGCGTGATGCGTGATGCGTGATGCGTGATGCGTGATGCGTGATGCGTGATGCGTGATGTGTGATGCATGTTGCGTGTTGCAAGGTGTGTGGTGCATTGAGAATGTTCATGTTGAGCCGAAGGTAGGCGTATATGCGTTGAGGCGAAGAAGTCCTGTTCAGTATTCTACCCTTCCGAATGGGAGGGGAGTACTCACGTCGTTCTCTGCATCCTTCGCAGCTCGCTCTTTTCTGTACACGCGGTCTCGTGTCTCGCGTAGGATCGTTTCTGACAGTATCGAAATGTTCCATGCGCCGTCGGGCGCGTGAATGGCTTGGTGCCACCTCTGCCGCTGCTCCGCCTGGTATGCAATCAGTGTGCGAGTATCGAGCGCGTCGCAGGATTGTTGAAAGGGGTGAACCTGGAGGTTTCCCCAGAATTTGGCGAGCATGAGGACGTGTTCCTCTGCCCACTTGGCCTGCTGCATAGCCACGATGAGGCGCGGGACCGCTTCGCGGAACTGTTCCCAGGTAAGTTCGCTGTCCGGAATGACTGCCTTAGCGCTGCGAAGCGAAGCTGCCGGCACCCAGGACGTGGTGCCGTCGCTGTTGGTGCGCATGGCTAGCGCTTCGTCGTCTACCTGCGTGACAGCTGCCGCCGTGGCCAGGAGCCCCTGGTTAGTGTAGTAGTATAACTCGATGTACTGCCCCTTCTCGAGGCGTCGAGTCGCGTACGGCGCAGCGAGAACAAGTGATCCCGAGGGCGGCGGACGATCTGGGATGGGAACGTACTTGTCTCTGTTCTTCTTCAGTTCGTCCTTCCGGGCCTGCTCCGCTTCTTGCTTGTCGAGCTCTCTGCGCTGGTTGGCCGCCTCCTCGGCGGCTAACGCCTGATCCCGCGTTGCCTGAGCTTCTGCGTTGGTCCGCTCTTGCCATGCTTGCTTGTCGCGCTCGTTTCCTGCTGTCCAAGTCCGCGTGAGTACCGCGATGGCCTGTTCTTCTGTTAGCCCAGCCTCGACCAACGGTTGCCTGCTCTCGGCATAATGCTCGAGGGCAAAGTCGGGCGCCTCCAGCGTGTTGGGGTCGACAGGTATATTCGCCATGCGTGTGACTGATGGAGACAGAGTCCGCAATAAGCTAGTCCGCACCAAAGGAGTTTACTATTCTAGACCAGAAATGAAAAGCGACGGAAGCCTTGCGAAAGCTCTAAGTGCTTTCGCTGGCGGAGGCCAAGTGGACGCGCAACGAGAGAAGCGTTGCGCGCCTAATCCACACACTACGGTACTTAGACTCACGTCTGCGATCGGCTCGTGCCTCGCCTCTCTCAGACTACCAGCTACACTCGCAAGTGGTCGTCCTCATTCTCATTCAGAGTCTTCAACTAGCTGAACTTGTTCTCCCGAAAACGTATGTCGACGTCTTATGTCGGGAAATTATATCCCTCTGGCATCTCGTCCGTGATCGCGCGGGAGCTGGTGACTTTCAGTCGCCTCGCTGGCAGTAGATCATCACAGTGCACATGCACTTTCAACCAGGCTTGGCGGGAATGACGGTGTGTAGAGCGCCTGTGCATTTGCATTGTTCTGTGGCCGCCACAAGTGGCAGCGCGATCCGTGCCAAGATGCCTCGTTGTTCTCTCGCTACAATATCGCTGCCTTCATACTTAAGAGCCTCCACGACCTCATATTCTGCACGACCTCGAAACTGAACACTATCGACCTCAGCTCTAACGACATGCCACGGCCGGCGGTCTCTGCAGATGACTTCCAACGGGTGTCGCCACACATCGTCAAGGTCCACCCGCGGCGTATCTCCCAATTCAACAACACATGGGAGATGATATCCGTGATTCGCGATTTGATTCTCAGTGAGCACGCACGTCGTTGCGCCCGTCGCTCTACTGACGTGCCGCGCTAGCACACAAGCTCTACTTCGAAGCGGGCTTCATACATCGGCACATCTCCGAAGCCAACGTGTGGATCCTCGACGGCAAGGGCGAGAACGGGAATACGCGATCGGCTGGTGCTCTCCTCGAGCTCGATAGCTCGTATTGGTGTCGGCGATACACACGGGGTGAGGAGGAGGCGGATGATGATGAGATGGAGGTGCTCGAAGTGGATTAATGTCGCGAGTATGTAAATTCCGCCTTAGTCATTATTTGGGCGACTTGATGCCCCTAAAGCTGACTGACTACATCACAGGCGCACCGTCTATGCGACCGCCCTCCTACTACTCCACAAGGTTTTCTTTCACAGTCATGAAGTCCGAGTCAGTAGGTTGGGGCAGTGGAGGCTTGCTGTGCTGGCGGTATAATCATCGTACCGATCGGATCTAATGGAGGCTGTCTAAATATGGCAGGCCTGCTAGTTCATAACTGCGGTCCTTTACGCACTCACCATACGGTAGTTCTCATATATAATCATCTTCAAATTGCATTTTATCATCAGTCATGAGACATAGAGTACTCGAGTCGCGAAACACACTCCACCGGCTTGGTACCGACGTCGCCAATTGCTACAACGGCCAACGTGCCAAACGGGAGAGGGTCGCCTCACAGCGATGGGGTGGGTACGCATAGAAGGAACAAGTAACATTTTCAGGGCCTCAGCAAAGTGATCTGGTACAGGCTTCGACATGCGCGTAGCTGTCGAGGATGGCCAGGAAGGCTGTCGCATTGAATGTCGTGGGGGCGTGAATCCACAGGTGACGGCCTGGCAGCCAAGCGCGATACCTATTAGGATCTGTCTATCCATGTTAGCATCGGCGGTCAGCGCTCTGACCACTGAAAATGAGGGGTTCGGCTTGTTTGCCTGTCCCGCGAGAGCAAGGGAATCTGTCTGTATCCTACAACCATTGAATTCGGGACTGATCTAATTACACCTGTCAACATTCAGATCAGCTTTGCACACATCAGGAGCCGAGGGATAACACGCACTACGTGAAGTACAAGCGGCAACCAGCTAGCCGCGCACAACAACTTGAAGCCTATAGCAAAGGAAGACGGACGCAGACCAGGACTACATCGAGCGAAACACGACGCGTGGAGGACAGTCAAGGAGCGAGCGCAGGGCAGGGAACGACAGGAAACAGGCAGGCAAGAGCGGGGGAACAGTATTCGGGGCATAAGTGATAATTTAAATCAAAGCGCGTAGGACGGCACGCGCTTCAGGCGGGCGCCGAAGCAGATGCCTAGCGCGACGTTCACAGCCACAAGCGTGTTGAGGACAGCAGCAATGAGGGAAATCCATATCTACGCGCATATATTCAGTCTTTGCATCCCCGCTGGGCCGGTTTCACAGGGGAGTGTTCTGTACTCACTGAGGGACCAAGGGACGTCGACTGACCGGTGCCCTTGAAGCCGGAGGTGGCAGCGGCGGCGAGGTAGACACCGACAATGAAGGCGGCGATGGAGCACGCGGACGCGGCGAGGGAGAGCGAGGAGAGCACGAATTGGGGGACGTGCGCGCGGGAGGGGCCGCAGAAAAGGGGGAATAGGGCAAGCATGAGGAGAACATTCACGCCGGCCGCTACAGTCTATGTCAGTGGGCCTGTAAGGAATGAAAGGAGGAGGACAGACGCACCTGTGGGGAAGAGGACGAGAGCGGTAGTGGTTGCGGCGGTTATCTGGGTCCCGAATCGGTACCCGAAGCTGTTGGACGAGACGAGGTAAGGCGGCGAGACGGTAGCACGGCACGAGTGCACCCACCCCATTGACGAGCAGAGCTTCCCGCAATAACCCAGGACACCAAACTTTGTTGACCCGCTCAGAAGGACGACGTCAATGAAGTATATGGACCGTATGAGCGGGGTAGATAGAGTGACGAGGACTCTGTCACCGGTCGCGTCAGTAACACACTCCTGGATCAATCACAGCACGCACAGGAGCACAAATGCTATGAATGCCGCGGCGAAGGGAAAGCAGAATTGGTTGAACGCCATGCTGTTCGTCCAGATTGAGGGACGGACTGGCAGATAATGCGGCCTCTGGGGGTCGCGCTGTGCGGTGTGTCGGGGGCACCTGGGGTCAGAACATCCGCATCGACAGCGAGCAGAGGGGAGGAGGAGGGCGGGAGAGAGGGGCGGATAAAAGTGCACACCCTCCCGTGGATCACAGTTGGTGGCGGAGTGCCTGGCTACCGGAACGGGCACTGTGCCATACGATCCTCGCGCCCGGCGATGATCACCAGGAACCGACTCCGATCGCGCGCCTCCGGCCTGCGTCTTCGGTCTCACCCGCTTCTCCTCCTTCTCCCTCGCCCCCCTCGTACAGCGACGCGATCATATGACGTAGGTCTATAACATAATTTGCAGAAAATACAGGATACACCGGCCTACACCGGAGGGACAGTGATCGCCATGCGCGCCGGTGGCGTAGCAGCAATCGCGCCATGCCCCGTGGAAGCACGTGCTACGAATGCCTCCCATTCCCGCGCCTGGTCATCCGGCGCCGCGAGCAGCGCTGTCTCCGCGTTTGGCGGCGCACCCGCGTGAACGACGAACACCGACTCGGACGTGTCGCGTAGCTGGATGAGGCGCAGCGTGTTCGAGCCAGCGCGGACGAGGGGCGTCAGGTCCACGGGCCCGTCCGTCGCGTCCTTCCTAGTGTCAGCGCAAGAACGGAGGATGAGTGGTTGACATACCAACTGAGCAGGGAGGAACGTGCGCGTGTGTTGGGCATCACCACCATTTACCTCTACAACCAACGCACCCTTGGGTGGCCACTGCGTCTGGATATCCCAGAACACGTCAGAGACAGCGCTCGGGTCTTGCGACAATTGCATCGAGCTACTGGCTTCTGTTACTGCTTGCACAGGCAAGCACAGCAGATGCACTGCGATATGTGTTGCATCCGAGCTATGCAAATGGCTAAGCTCTCCGGTGACCTATAAAGCGCAGCGACACTCACTCGAACGCACTGTGCCGCCGTGCCCATCGCTGCACGGCGGCTGCCACGGACTCTTGCACATCGAATGTGACCGTGGTGATCCTCGGCACATTACTGCCAATTTGTACAGCCCACAAACCAGACCCAGCACTCAGAGTTGTGGGTACATGCGCCACCTCTCCTGTCTGGATCTCATTGACGGAATGTGGGCTTTCAATAGTTGATGGCCCGGCCGGAGGCGCGGACTTCTCAGCTCGAAGAGTCACGGCGACTTCAGGCAGCGTGCCATTCCGTTGCCGAGGTGTCTTCCCAAGGAAGTCTTGTAAAACGCGGGCAGCATTCCCCAGCATCGTCTCCAAAGGTTGTTCGAGTTGCATACCATGTTCTTGCGCTCTGGCGATCTGGGGCGGGCTAGGATCTATATCCTCGGTAACATACATTCCCATATCCTCGGTGTCTTGATCCTCGGGGGGTTCTGGCTGTTCAACCACTTCCATCCTCATGTCCTCGTCTTCTCGCGCATTTGGTCCTATCGTGCTCGTCCTCTCTACTTCGTCTTCCCTCGTGTCCATCAAACTTGTCGCAACATCCTCACTCACGGACACACTCTCAGCACGAGTGCCATTAACCTTCCCACTACCACCGGCCACTTCGGCACACGTTCCGCGCGCGGCCTCCGTCTCAGCCACGCGCCTGCGCATCTCCTCCCTCGTCCGCCGCGCGAGCGCGATCATCTCTTCACACCACTCGTCCGTTATGAGTGCCTGCGCGCGGTTCGTGGCCTCCGCTTCATCCCACTTCTCACCCGGGCCCCGCGCGCGCGCGTTCGCGAGGAGCTGCGGGAGCAGGAGCGCACGCGTCGAGGAGAGCAGGGCGGGGTCCGACCTTCCTCTGTAGACGGGGCTTGGTGGCTTGGTGGCCGCCTCCGGCTGCAGGGATACGCCAGGAGCAGCAGTGCCGGACGGAGCAGAGGCGGGGGCTGAGGGCGCTCGGAGCGAGGCAACCTCGGTTTTCAGGACACTTTCGAGGAACGCATCGACGGTCTCTTCCGAGGGTAGGGAGGCCTGAACAGGCTCGGGGTGCTTCCCCGTTGCGAATACGGGTGCGAGGGCTTGTGTCTCTGGTGCGCGCGGATGAAGAGACGCGTTGTACGGGCCTGGAGTACGGGTGGGGCTCTCAGCCGCGGGGTCGCTTATGCGTTCGAGCAGCGAATTTGCAGGCATTTGCCTGGGAGGAGAGGTGGGCAGCTTGTTGCGTTGAGGGTGGTAATTCGGCCGGGGTCCGTAGTGCCCTTGCTCGGGATGCATTTTCCTGGCTGAGTGGCTGGTGACCTGCCTTGTGCTCACGCCGCTGTGTATGTGAGTTCGCGGGGGATACAGAGTCTGGTTGCAGCCAACGAATAGTCTTCGGGGTGGTGGGCTGACCGTGGGCAGTGTGGTGGAGACAGACAGAGATGAGACGAGGGACGCGCGGGCCAACAAGCGATCTTGTCGGACATGCAGCCTGAGCGTGACCTCCGCGCCAGTACTCGTCCCTGCCCGACGGGTGATTTTGTACATACATGCTCGTCGGATACGCTGATCATGAGAGTGCGCCTGTGGGCTCGCCCTCAAGGACCCACAGGTAGCTACTGAGTGGGCTCAAAACACGCGTCCGTGGACCACATAACTCCGCGCGCTGCACGTGCTGGGATTTGGCAGGCGTGAAAATCGCGACGCAAGCGGCATACAGGCGACACAGAACCTTATACCTACAGACTGCTACAGAGCGCCGCATGGTTCAGTGATGCGTAGATTACGCTGAGATTCGAGAATGGGATGAGAGTGGATGTGACAGCGAGTGTCACACGTGACGTCGTCGATGCCATCGGCGCAGAGTTGCAGCCACCGTGACTATCGTCCCTTCCCATACTACGAGGCCTCGCTAGGATACCTCACGCGACTTCATCCACACACCTCTTGTGAACATGCCACCAAAGAAACAGAGCGGAGGCTCCTCCTCCAGTAAGGTCAAGGATGACAAGGTGAATAGTGTTGTCTCCTATCGAAGCTTTGAGCTTACGAACGGGTTCTCGAGGGATTCGTAGACCTTCGGAATGAAGAATGTTAGTAGCATCGTCCAATTCCACCCAATTGGCTTATACCTGGTGACACTCGCAGAAAAACAAATCGGCCAAGGTCCAGAGGCAGATCGCCACGATCGAGAAGCAGCAGGCGCAGGCGGGCAAGTCGCGCGCGGCGCTCGAGAAGGAGAAGGAGAAGGCACTCCGCGAGAAGGAGAAGCTGGATGAGGAGAAGCGCAAGAGGGAGGAGGCCGCGCTCTTCAAGCCCGTGCAGTCGCAGAAGGTGCCGTTTGGCGTCGACCCGAAGACGGTGCTCTGTGCGTTCTACAAGGCGGGCCATTGCGACAAGGGGAACAAGTGCAAGTTCAGCCATGATCTCAATGTGGGGAGGAAGGTGGAGAAGAAGAACTTGTATGAGGACACGAGGGAGGAGAAGCTGCAGGGTAGGGCTTTCCTTGTGGGGCGAAACGTACGTTGTTGACTGGTTGGTGCAGATACGATGGACCAGTGGGACGAAGAAAAGCTGCGTACAGTCGTATTATCCAAGCACGGTAACCCAAAGACAATAACAGACGTGCGTATATCTATTATTTGCCTTTTGTAGAGCCTCGTTACCTCGTTTCATAGATTGTCTGCAAATTCTTCATTCAAGCTATCGAGACTGAAAAGTGAGTATAGACTTGCTGGGCGGTCTGAACGACGCTGATATTTCTAAAGATTCGGATGGTTCTGGGAATGTCCCAACGGTGACAACTGCCAGTACCGGCACGCATTGCCGCCAGGCTTCATGCTCAAGTCGCAACGGAAGGCTCTGGAGGATGCCGAGAAGGCGAACACTATCAGCTTGGAGGAGTTCCTGGAGGTCGAGGTGAGTATTTACCGCAGCTCTTGCGTGGTGGGCACAGCTCAAGGCGATGCAGCGGCACAAACTGGGCACCAACCTGACACCCGTCACTCCGGAGACGTTCGCAAAGTGGAAGCGGACACGTATGGACAAGAAACAAGCAGAGGAGGAAGCTATGCACAGAGCCAAGGAAACACAGGCTGCAGCAGGCAAGAACAGCGGGATGAGCGGAAGAGATCTGGTGAGTGCCTCGTTTGTCTGCTTCTCCTGGTGGTTGCGTTCTCAACTCCCGGCCAGTTCACATACAACCCCGAGTGGTTCGAGGAGGAGGAAGAGGAGGAAGAGGATGATTGGGACTTGTCGAAGTACCGTCGGAGCGATGGTGCATATGAGGGGGAGCTTGAGGAGGACATGCAAAACTTGGACGTCCAGGATGGCAACGAGGGTAGCGGCGACTAAGTCATTGTATAAGCATGTACTTTGTCCTCACTACCCGCAGCCTCTGTGCTAGGGACTGTAGTGTACACATCTCGCATTCCTCACACATATATGTGCATATTATATCACAGTCCAAGTGTAAGTGTATGAGTACATCAAGTTCTCACTCGTCATCGCTCCCGTAGTCTGCCAGTCCAAGCCCTTCCGTGGGCAGCTTGGGCGGTGGTGCCATTCGCACCACGGGGACTGCCAGTGCATTTCGCTTGCGAATCTCGGCGAAGTACTTCAGGCCTTCCAGTGCATCTGCGCTGAGGAGTCCAGTCCGCTGAGGCTGCCGCTCCCCCTCGGGCTCCGGATCGGGTTCAAGCTCAAGCCTCCGTCGCTTCGCCGGCGGCCCATTCTCCTCCGAATCCTCCATCGCATCCCCATCCTCTAGGACGTCCCCGTCCTCCAGCGCCCGGATAGACCGCACGGCGTCGACGATCCTGGGGTCCATCTTGGCTTGGATAGCTTCCCGACCCATCTGCTCGAGCCGCTCTCTCTCCTCCACTTTTGATGTAGGGTTAGGGTCCTCCGTCGCCCACCGCACGTTGAGGATCTCGTCGTTGTCCAGGGACTGGCACGCCATAGCCTCTTTTGCAAATTGGGCGTGCATTTCGGAGACGTACGTCACGAAGGCGACGCTGCGGTATTGCAGGACTCGGACTGCACTGACAGGTGAGCGACCACCACGGAAGACCAGAGACAGGGACACGCACTCTTCTCGATATCGCCCCATTCCTTGAAATGCCGCCGGACGACCTCCTCTGTCTCCACACCCGTTCCCGTTTCCTTGATGCGCCCGATGTACAGCGTGCGGTTCTGCCGCTGAAAGCTGCCCACGCCACCCATGTCGTCGCGGTAATCCGCAAACTTATCGCGCGCGAAGCAGTCCTTGGACGTGTCCGGAAGCGTGGTGGTTGTGTCCGGAAGTGTGTGCCGATATTCACATTCCCAGCCGTATGGACAGCAGCCACGCGCGAAGAAGATGCAGCTATACTTGTTCCCCGTTGTGTCTGCCCGCGTGAGGCCAGAGTCGCGTTTGATATTGCAGCGCGTTTGGGACTTTACTTTGCTGTGTGAGGCCCACTGTAAGTAGCTAGAAGTGAAGTAGATATGCGGAGATACGTACTTGGAGTAGCTGTCCTCCCGATCACCTCCAGCCCATTTGTTATACCAGATGTCTGTGAGCAGACGAAACGATGAAAATCATGTGAAGCACACGCAGGCAGATGACTACTCACTGTATTCCTTCCCTGTCTGCGGAGCTTCCTTCTTCTCGACCTGGCCTGGTACGACTTGCTTACGGGCGGGCTTGAGCTTCTTTTGTTTCTTTGGCGGTGCAACCTGGGTTTCTGTTATGTTGGCACTCATTGCGGAAGGCTTAGACCCTTCAAGCAGCGCGAGTCGCGGTGAGAGATGAGCTCGCAAGGCAGAGAGAATGCAGCCGGAGAAGTCGCCAGTATTGTGATAGCGAACCTGAACGCGCCACCGTTGTACCAGCGATCATTGTTTGTCTCTATTAGGATTCATCCTGGAATTAATACCATGTCATATGGCATTCCACGACGGCTTGTGCTTTAAGTATAGTCTGTGAAGCATGTCTGCCTCGTTTCTCTCTTCGTCTCTTCCATAGCACTGGCGGCTCAGTCTTTGTGGACTGCGCTGATTTGACATAAAGGTACTCACTGCACCTAAGGATCTCGCAACGATGGAACGGCGACTGGCCAGAAATCGCCTTCACACATATACGCGTGATGGGTTAACCCGCCCACCATCCATATCCTCTAGTACCAGTCTCAAGATCTCAAGGAAGACACATACCCTAGCTCATCGCGCGGCGACTATGCAAGCTGTAGCCTATAGCGCGTCGTTTTTGGCAAGCTACATCGCCGACGTCCTGAGTACTCAGGCTGCCTTCTGGCTCTGGAAGAAGCCCCTTGGAGTCCTCGCCCCCATAGCGGTCGTGGGCTCCTGTCCAGCTATGTATACGATAGGTTCCGTTTTGTCTTCTCCCCTTTGTGCATTGTGCCCGGCATATCCTCGAGTGCTCATTGTGTCCGCCACGCCTCCGAGCGAGGTTCAAGACGCAAAGCTTACGGGGAAAGGACTATACAAACTCACTGTCAAGAATAATAGGGCAGTGTTTCGGTGAGTATCGATCTTTATGTCTCCCGACTTGTTCTCGCTGACAACGCTTCAGCATCACTGCCGCAAACGACTATCCCGTGGAGACCATCGGGGCCGCCGCCGCTAAAGGCAGCTTCCCTCTTTTACGTATCATGCATCCCTCTGCCTCCAATATCGAAGGTCCCATTCTGCGCGCTTTCAGCATCGCGATAGCCACGCTTGCAAAGGAGACGCAGCGCACGCTGCTTGAAGCATCCGCGACCGTCTCGAATTTCGTGCAGTTGCAAGAGCACCTCCTCACCATCCACGACATCTGCGAGCGTAAAGGCATCGAACTCAATGAAGAACACGAGGAGTTCCTATCAAGGCTCTGGACTATCCTCGGCGGAAACCGCCCCACGGTGGGCCGCAACAAGCAGCACATCGCGCTGCTGGAGGGGGTCAGCCGCTAACGCAAGGAGGCGCTCATGCACTTCGTCGTGACGCGCGACGTGCAGGGTCTTGCGGCGGACGTGGTGAAACTGTGGGCGAGCTCCATGGCGCCGGAAAACGTGGGCAACAGTGTGCCCCCGGAGGTGCTGATGCGCGGTATCAGGAACCTGGTCGAGAGACTGAAGGAGAGCAGACGGAACGCGAACGAGAGACAGCAAGCGACGATAAATAATATGCTGGATGATGTGTGTATCGCTGACGAGGAATAGTTAATGGGACGAGTGCGGTTTGCCTTGGTTATGTGATACTCGGATCGGTATGTATTATAGAAGACCTGCTTATGCTAACAGGCTTGTCAGGTTTTGCTATGTATATGTTCTATTTTGCAGGATGCGTCATGCCTGGACCACACGCGGCCACTGGTCTCTTCCAAGCTGGCAGTCACTGTGGGTCGGCGCCCGAGGTTGCGCTGCTGTGGTGAACGTTTTCGTCAAGCTTCGCATACGCTAGATGCGCTCGTGGTGTCGCTGTCAGTAAGCAACTCGTAAGCACATGTCTCACGATGCATCCGAAGACATACTCCTGTGATCCTCAGAGGCCAACTGCTAGGCAAGTAATACCACCCTCGGATGAGCTGGTGATGTTTGGATCAGGACTGAGCCAGCGTCACGGGCCGCCCGTTTCCTAGCATCTTGACCGCTTCAGAACTTCTCGACGCCGATGTGGGAGCGATGGCCACGAATGGAAGCCCCCGCGTGCGCGTGGCTATTCACCAACACCGCTCAGCTCATCCTCCGCTCACCCTCTGCGAACATACTAGGGAAAGTCTCGGGCGACGCGCATGATCTTCCGTGTTCATGACCCTGTGGCCACATGGAGAATCAACGCGCGTGGGCACTGGGTGGGCGGACGCTACGCTTCTCCCATTCAAAGTTCTTCCACTAGCGTGGTGGCTCTCGACGCTCGCATGCAATATGTGCAATATGGTACCGAAGGAGATAGCCGGGGCGCTGTCAGCTCGAGTGAAGAACGGACGGGCTCCAATCTGCCACTTCAAGTCGAAAGTTTCTCAGTGCGCGCAATGGCACTGCGTCGATCGTTGGGATCAGTTAGTGGACAATCTCTCATTGAAAGGGGTAGATCGAAGAAAAAGCAACGACAACATACAACCTGACGGATCTGTCCGGTACCTGCTCCAAACGCAACTTCTGTGCAGCTGCTCCATTTCTGTGCTAATTGTGGGTATGCAATGTTGTCTCACTCCGGCGAGAATAAGGGAATGAAACACACAATCCCTCCTTATATCCACCGCTGCCTTTCCTACGGGTACGCGCGCAACATATTCGCAAGAAGCCCGAAGTGTGTTTTCGGGGTTCCGAATCTTAGTATGTACTACGTCCGAATCCCTTGCTTAGCACCTGATGGCTATATATAATGAGTATGCGCTCACTAGCATCACTACAGCACGGTTCTCGTCCTTGAGGACGCGCATTTTTCGGAGTTTCAGCATCCGCCTCGGGACCGCGATGGTCAGCATTCTCAGGGCACAGGGTGAGATGCGCCAATACTCATGGTTTCTCTGAACACCTCCTACTGCCAACGTCAGCTGTCGACCAGCCATTGCGTGGGGACAATCCCAGTAAAGTTTCGGGGTGCCTTTGAACGTCGTCTGCGGCAGCACATGGCCGCCGTCACGATCTCGCCGCGCATACAGCGTTGTTGACAACTACTGTCAGATAGGCGGCTACAACGTCGCCCGCGCGACAGGAATATCTGTTGGCTGGTCGGGTCGCGGCCTCGAGGCTCCAGGGCCAAGGCTATTCCCACCTCGACTGTCGGTAGGTTGGCAGTGAGGTACGCTGGCTAGTATGCAAGCTGTGCTCGGTGTGCCGTTGGGGGCTAGGAAAGTTCGGGAGCGGAGCATGGCTGGTGCATGTACAGGAAACAGGGCGGATTGGGCGATAGGGAGCGCATCTCAGTTGGATCGGGAGCGCAGTAGCATCACCGATCTGGATCTTTGGATCACCGATTGCGATTCCCCTGAGAGTGGGCTCAGGAGACGCCGAATGTGGCATCTGGGGAACGGAGACCACGCTCGCCGCGCGCCCGGATCTGTCGCTGCATGTGCCAGTGAGAACGACCACGGCATCTAGCAGACATCCTCCATGCTCGCACACAGTTCCACTCCTCGAAAAACAACTCATCTACCATATTTACAATGCCGAGGTCGACATCGATGCCACGACAGCCCGGAATGGAAGTAGGCAAGGGGTAACAATCCTGCTATAATCACCAAGGCGCAGCGAACACTGATGCCGTGTGATTCCTGATAGTTACTCGACGCTAGGCCAGAACAGGTAGTAGGCATGATATGGGTAGATGAACTCTCAGCAGCAACAAGACAATAAGCTCTAACCATGCGCGGCTCCCTAGACCATTTCTGCGCACCCCCCTCTTCCCCTTCTGCCAGCGCAGGTCGCCCGACATACCTCCTGCCCGCCTGTGCTATCCTATTGGCCTCAGAGCTTGCGGCGATCAATCGTACGTACATCGTCCTGCCGATCAAGTACACAGTTGCTCATGAGCAGCGCGCCTCCGCAGCGAGAACGCGTCGCGTCGCGATACGCTCTTATTGTCTTTGTACTGACCCCTCCGCACGTTCTCATTTCCCCGGTAAGTCATCCGATCTCGGGTCTTCTCTCCGGCTTTGTCCTGATCAAGATACCGCTGTGTGGGGCATAAGCTACTCTCAGAGTAGCCAATACAGGCTGCAAACCTGGCTCCTCGTCCTCCCCCCTACACGGGGCGCTCCACATTTTCCGTCACTGAGATGGCAGTACCCTCCGCACTAGCTGGCGACTTCTTGGTATGTATGCTCCTTGTGTATTCAAATCAGAGTAGCTCATATCTTGTAGGCGGGCCCCGGCACAGGCTCCCTCGGCGGACCTCCAGTGCAACACGTACGTTGCGCCCATGATCAGAGAACCTTCGTGCGCTGATAGCGGGTCTGTAGAATTACAAACGCGCTGTGTGCAGAGCACCCCCTGCTCTGTTCGATGTGGACGTACTACCTCCAACCAAGTTTGGTGAGTTGTAGCTATTGTGCTTGAGCGGACAACTTCTGACGGTAACAATGACAGGGAGCGGATATTGCTATGGCTTACGCATCTTCCCCATCACAACGGGAGAGGTGCTCGACGATATGTCGTCGAACAGGTCATCCAGGTCTTCCGGATCAATGCATACGGAGTACGACATCTGGCGTCGATGGGAGGACTGCTTGTGGTTCCAGGATATCCTCGAGCAGGAGTACGCACTCATGGCGCGGCAGAAGAGAGCGCGGCTGGTGGCGGGCAAAGGTGTGAAGAAGAACGGGATGTACATCCACTCTGACGAGGCCGCGTCGTTCGATAGTCTGCCGCCTGGCCCAGAGGCCAACAGCATCGCGAAGGACATTCACGAGATCGTCCCGAAGCTCACGAAGAAGGGCACATTCTTCAAGGCGAGCCAGGCCACGATCGAGCAGCGCGGCAAGGAGTTCAAGGCGATGATAGATACCTTGTGGGGAGAGGATGTCCCGACGTTGGTCAAGGAGCTCAGGGAGACAAGGCTCGTCCGCGACTTCTTCGGATACTGGAGGAGAGACAAGGATCACGACCGCAAGATTGCCACACATGACAACGGTGATGCTATGAAGAAGTCTCGAAGCTCGCTCTCCATGTACTCTCGAAGCTCGCTCACCCCGAACACTCTGTCCATGTATTTCTCCCCTTCTACCGTTGACCTCTCACATATGCCGGCTTCACCTGCCTCTTCCAATCATTCCACTGCGCAACCCCCGCGTCCCTCAAAGAGTCCGCAGCTAGAGCACGCACCATATGATACGACTGCGTCTTCCAGCACGGGTACATCTCCTATCGCTCGCTCACCAATCACGTCGACGCCTACCGGCATGCAGTTCTCCATATCCAACCGTGGGTCGGTGACTCCGCAACTTCATACGTCGTTTTCCGACGATGAGAGCTCAACGAGCCACCGCTCGATCTCCTCCGCACGCTTTACGCACAGCCAAGCCAAAAGAGAATCGAAGGTGTCCTTCGGCGAAATGCCCATCGTATTCATGCCGGACGGCCAGCCGTGGTCGGAGTCGGCGATC
This sequence comes from Fomitopsis betulina, assembly GCA_022606075.1. NCBI lineage: Eukaryota > Fungi > Basidiomycota > Agaricomycetes > Polyporales > Fomitopsidaceae > Fomitopsis > Fomitopsis betulina. Next base: position 136,749 of record JABYQK010000008.1, on the reverse strand, counting down.
TATGGGCACGACCGACACGCTGGCTTGCAGTCTCTCCCTGAGGACGAGGAACTAGTGGCCAGCATGGATGGCCTTGACATGTCCGGCTCGCCGCCGCGCGCCGTTCCTCTGCGACGGGCGCGCAACAAGTCGCTTCCGAACCCGACGAACCGGAACTGCGTTGTCTTCTCGCCGACTCCCGAAGAGGACGCAGAAGAAGCGGAGTCAGGACAGACGACGGTGAGCTCGTCACGCCCGCCGTCTATGGCGCCATCGATGTTCTCAGACTTCTCGGGTGCGTCGAGCTGGCGCAGCTCGTTCGCGTCCGAGTCGAGCATCGCGACAATCTCAACGAGCCTCCCGCGCGAGTCGCGTCGGTCGTTTGACACGGATTCTTCGGGGTCGATCTATTCCCAGGGGTCGACGTATGGCCATGGCCATGACCATCGTGCATCCGTCGCGACGATGAACTCTCTGGTATCTGGGTTTTCCGTGGATGCGGTGCTGCCCCACGTGGGCAGCGTGAAGCGTCCGAAGAGTGCTGGGAGGGCACCGAGCGCGCTGTCGGGTGGACCCATCTCTGCTGACGACATGTACAACTATGACTACGAACACTCTGATGATCTCATTGACGCATACTTCTATGGTGAGTTGGTCTGGGAGCTGACGTGTATGCGGTCTTGACTGACGTCTTGGTAGATCCCGCCTTGCAAACACCATCCCTCGTAGACTCCGCCGTCTTCCTGACAGACCACACAAAACACCAACAACCGACCAAGGAAATAGCCCCTCCCGAGCGATTCCCCAAACCATTCCAGAACCGCCCACCTGGGCAGTTCCACCTCCCCTGGTCCGTACCCAACTCCCCCGACGCCCTCGTCTCTAGTGTCAGCCTGTCTGCCACCTTGACTTCCGCCGCGGCATCACCTGTGAGCAGCCCGACGGGGTCGGACGCGCTGACGATCAAGGCGATGCTCGACGACTCACTGATCGTGCTCGTGCGCGTGACACAGGCGACGCCATTCCTGGAGGTGCGTGAGCGCATCATGGGCAAGTTCGCGAAGCAGGAAGGCGTGCAGCTTCCTGATTCTTTCGTCATCGGGTATGTATCCGCGAGCGAGCGAGGACGCACGATGCATGCGCGTGGCCGGGCGCGCTCGAACTCGACGCCGACGCCGGCCACGAGCGAGGCCCTCCGGATCATCGCGTCTGAGGAGGAGTGGCAGACGGCTGTGGCGGGCTCGTCTGCCGCAAAACTTGTCGTGCGCATCCTCAGGTCAAGATCATGAACTATCATGAGACACCTACGCTCTTTGCTTGCTTGGTTTTTCCCGCTATACATTCTCAATTCACGACCACTCATGACGATGACCGCCTGCACTTTGACCTTTTTAATCCGAGGCGACCTTGGCTACCCCTTCGACCTTCGTGTTAGTATTTTGCTGAGCACTCGTTGTATCTTCGTCTATTGTCTCTCGTTGTGTGTAGGTTAAAGACCGGGACTCTTACCCGGAGGACCTTGCAGATGTCTGTAACAAAAATCTAGATGTGGAAAAGTTGGGCATAAATATCGCTGTTGCCTAAGGTAGCCCACGGCGTACGCGGTACACGTGATATACAGAATTGAATAAGTATGAAAGTATAGACAAAAAGAAAGGTACTGCCCCAGAGAGGCTCGAACTCTCGACCTTCCGATTTTGCTTGCAGTAACAGTCGGACGCTATAGCCAACTAAGCCATGGGGCAGATGGTATTTGCTATTTAATAGGAGACTCAAATCCCTAGATGCACCCAGAGTTATTATAGTGATTATCACCAAGCAACCGAGCGAGGGAGTAGGGCACTCTCAACTACTCTCAAACCAAGTTGAGTCTGTTGTGCCAGCCGTCTGTCAATGACGGAATGTACTGGCGCTAATATGCCATATATGGTAAGAGTCGGCGTACTCGTGGCCGATTGCTGCCTACGACCGCTCGAGGAAGTTCGAGGGTTGCTCGATAATTATTCGAGTGCCGTACAAGGCCTTCAGTTCAGAGATTGGCCCCAAGTATATAGTGCTGCAGTGAAGTTTCTTGAAGACTCATATATCAAGCTGCTTTACATCAGGAATCGCGGTCCCCTTGAATATATGCAAGGGGTCTCACCAATATGTAGTCGTGAGATCATCGTCTCGCGCGAGAGCAATCGAGAGGTCGTGGGATCATGTATGAGGTCGTAGGCTCACAGGTGCTCAAATTTGAGGACACATCTCATGTCGTGAGATGCTATCTCACGCCATATATTTGGTGCATATTGCTGCTCACCCAAGACCATTTGTGAGTTGACAGCCTGCATCGCCGCCACTAGCGCATCCACAACTCAGCTCAGCACGAGCACCGCAGTGTGAAGTCCTTGTATCAGAATAATTGAACTATAAGATGAAGTAGTACATTAGTAATTCACTTCCATTTGCTGCTGCACCACTGCAGACACCAGCCCTTTATGTTATTCTGCCGCTGTTCACCGTAATGTTTACCGCCATTTATATTGGACTCTGATGTGTTCGTCACCTAATACTACTCAAACTTACCTATAAGTGTCTTGCTCGCATCAGGATTCATGAAAAACAGCCACGACAAGCACCACCGGTGCGATGTGGCACTAGCTTCGACTCCACCACAGTCCCATACGAACAAGAGGCTCTTGTCTGAGATGTCAGTCTACCAATCAATGACCCATGAGGCTGGCATCTCACTGTTGCTCATTTTCGAGCTACGCGTCTCACCAAGGCTCATCCCTGAGACATTGTGATCCGATCGCAGATCAAGTCTCATAAGTGACCCTCGTGCTCACTGAGGGTGCCCTATGAGCTCTTTGTCGGGGTCCGGTTTTCCTGATGCACGCAAGACGAGCCCAGAAGTGAGCTTGGTACCGGGCCCATCCAAAGACTGAATCCGTGAGCAACCTCCGGAGCTCACCTTCGCCTCAAGCATATACGATCTTCTACGTCCGCGGCCAATGAGTGCGGCCGAGACGCACTTGTTGGATCTGTAGGATGACAGTACCTGATTGTCTCGCATGTTTTTTATATGCCCTTATTTTCAGCTGTAGTGTGCACATGGACTGAGCTGTCAGCAAATGACATGCCCTCACGTGAGGCAGCAGGCAGCAGCCCGGTGGACTCCGCCTCAATCCGTAGCAGTTGCGACTGTATGCGAGGGAGTGTACTTATTTTGCGGCAAAGTTTGTATTCTCTGTTCGTTAGCGCGTTATACAGTGTTTTCACAGGTACTTCTAACGTATGCATGGTGCGAAAAGTTGTAACAACACTATGAGTAATATCCATACCTTCTGTATTCATACTTAGTCTATGTCCGGTAGTGGCGCAAGCGTCTCCGACTTGTACATCAGGAAAACCGGACCCCGACAAAGAGCTCATAGGGCACCCTCAGTGAGCACGAGGGTCACTTATGAGACTTGATCTGCGATCGGATCACAATGTCTCAGGGATGAGCCTTGGTGAGACGCGTAGCTCGAAAATGAGCAACAGTGAGATGCCAGCCTCATGGGTCATTGATTGGTAGACTGACATCTCAGACAAGAGCCTCTTGTTCGTATGGGACTGTGGTGGAGTTGAAGCTAGTGCCACATCGCACCGGTGGTGCTTGTCGTGGCTGTTTTTCATGAATCCTGATGCGAGCAAGACACTTATAGGTAAGTTTGAGTAGTATTAGGTGACGAACACATCAGAGTCCAATATAAATGGCGGTAAACATTACGGTGAACAGCGGCAGAATAACATAAAGGGCTGGTGTCTGCAGTGGTGCAGCAGCAAATGGAAGTGAATTACTAATGTACTACTTCATCTTATAGTTCAATTATTCTGATACAAGGACTTCACACTGTGGTGCTCGTGCTGAGCTGAGTTGTGGATGCGCTAGTGGCGGCGATGCAGGCTGTCAACTCACAAATGGTCTTGGGTGAGCAGCAATATGCACCAAATATATGGCGTGAGATAGCATCTCACAACATGAGATGTGTCCTCAAATTTGAGCACCTGTGAGCCTACGACCTCATACATGATCCCACGACCTCTCGATTGCTCTCGCGCGAGACGATGATCTCACGACTACATATTGGTGAGACCCCTTGCATATATTCAAGGGGACCGCGATTCCTGATGTGGGCACTCATACCGCGGATCTTCGCGCCGAATTTCCAAAAGGTAAAGACCCTAGGCAGGAACTGGATCAATTGCTAACCCGCCACACCTCTTGACTATGTACGTACGCTGGTGGTCCTACCACTATCGCAAACGCGGCGAGGATAGTGTCGCCAACACCATAACCGAGCGCCGAGTACATAGCGGGTGCGAACAGCGGGAAGCAGAATCCCGCTATTGAACGAAGGAACGAGACAGCTGCTAGTGCTGTGAACTCTCTTGAGTAAGTGTCACTGTCGCAGATCAGGCTGGCATACCAGATGCAGCGTGCGTAGTAAAAGCGTCGATAACGTAGGTTTGCATACCCTGAAATGTCAGGATCATCCCGGCACCCACCAGCGCGAACCCCTGCGCGATGTGCGGATCAGTATGCTGTGACCTGAAAAACATCACAGTGAACATACTATGTCAACGACTATCCAGTGCGTGTGCGTCCCCCATCCAGCCATAAGCAGGCCCGCGGGTACCACGACCGTACCAGGGAACACGGTGACTGACGATGGTGTAAGCCAAACGTTCCGCCAGAAGGTCCACCTAGAGACGTACTCAACCTAAACTCTGGCTGCCCGATGCCACCATTGCGCGCTTTCAAGTGCTTGTACACGCGATCAAGGGCCCTGCCGTTGACTTGGGTAGCAATCACGAGTCCTGCAGGTGCACATTCCAGCCAGATACCGAGAGGGAAGTTGTCAGTATGTGCATACTCACCAATGCCAAGACTTATATAGTTGAGACCGGCAATGCCGACGCGCTCGTGATACACATTCTTGAAGATGGCCGGTATTGTCGTCAGAACCACTGCAATGAAGCAAGCTCAAGCACTTGTTGGCAGTGCATGGAAGCTCGTGCGTACGGTAGATGGTGCCATAAATGAATGCCATATATAACCCGAAGAGTTGTATGATGGGCTCCGTCGCGAACAAGACAAAGGGACGGACGAGAGCTTTCTTCCAGAGCGCTCCTGAGCTGTGTGATTGGTGAGGGCCACTGTGTTGTGATAAATGGGTGTAGCAGCTACTTACTTTGTCGTGAGTGGATGCGTAGTTCGAATCTCGCGTATGGGTCCTTTTTCAGGATCCGTCTCCATCTCCTTCCGGATGCGGTTTGCCTTCTGCTGTAACAGTTTCGGTGCATACGCTGCAGAAACATCGTTCAGATGTGCATTCAGGCGACAATCCCTCTCCACTTACTCTCTTTCAGGAATATCAGCCCCATTACTTGTATAAACATGGCAACAATGCTTGTTGACCAAAATACCCATCGCCAGGTGGATCGCTCGGCAATCCAGCCACCTGCGATTGGGCCTATGACTGGGCCTAGTAGTGGCGCCAAAGAGTAGATAGCAATCGCCTGTCCACGCTGCTCAGGGGTCCACATATCGCTGAGAGCGGCACCACCTGTCTGTGCGAGGGTAAGAATGTGTACGGGGGTCGGACTGGGGATACTCACAGCCAGAGGAGCGCTGCCGCCCAGACCGGCGAGGAAACGGAACGCTATTAGTTGACCCGGGTTTTGCGCGAAACCGCATCCCAGGTTCCACGCTGGTCATGAATTATGAGCTCACTAGTCCACACGACGGGAAATACTTTGAACACCAACCAGTGTACCACAGATTGGCACCACGAAGGACCATGGTCCGACCAAACATTTCACTCATGGGACCAAGAACGAGGGGCCCGACAGCTGGGAGGAACAGAAAGTCCAAGGTGAGTAATGTGGTCTCAGGCAACGACGAGGCGGCGTACCATAGGCCAGGACAAAGACCGAGATAGTCAAGCTAGCTTCAGCGCTACTTGTGATATGGAATTGTTCGGCGATTTGTGCAGCTGCGGGGGCGACCATGGAGGAAGATACGGGGGAGATGAATGTGAAGCCCGAGATGACGAAGGAAGCAGCCCATTTCTTCTTCTTTGTCCAACTGTGAGTGTCCAGTTCAGCTTCTTGTACATCATTGCGCGTCCGGAGCACTGATAGAACGCACTTTTTTGGATTGGCTGGGTCATCGGGGCCATCCCAACCTATGATGAGTGCACCATCGTCTGATTTCGGCCTCTCTTCCTTTTCAGGCGAGGGGTTTCGAACCTTCTCCGGTTCGCTTGGGCTGGTGGTCAGTGTGCCCTCACGGCAGGTGTCCTGTGATCGACGAGCGGGCTCATGCGCTGGTTCAGAGGCCTCAGCGTTCGGAACATCGAGACTAGCCTGCGCTTCACGATGTGTGGAAGCCATTGTGGTGAAGGTGGAAACAGGTTCAGGTACGTACACGCAGATTTATAGAGGCAAAGTCAGGTCGATCGCGTGGTGACTCATTCTAATGCCTCGCGGAGTGTCAAGCACAACCCACTGTGACGTTGCCGACCCTGTTCGTGTGCATCAGCCGTGCATGGACAACGCTCCAGAGGCCCCGTCTGAACCGCGGCATGCACAGCCGTTCGGGTAGTGTCATACAAAGTGAGTAAAGTGCGTTTCCAGTTGCGTCCACGGTCTTCTCGAGGCTCCATAGGACCTCTACCAACCGGGAGGGATGCCTGGTCTTCATCCGAACAAGTACCGTGCAAATGGGTCATAGGGTCTCATCCAGTTGTGACAACAATGGTCGGGCAGGGCCTGCACGTCCGGGCGTCGAGGAGGTCGGCTTGTTCGCGCCGGCCCGGACATCCCGCAGCACGGATCAAAGGCCGAGCTCGAATTCCCGACGTGGACCGGCCGTCCAGCCATCGCGACTATTCGTCGAACTCCGGTCCATCGTAATCCAAGAAGAGTGCTTTCTCATACATCTTGCCTGACTCCATGTGACGGTTCTGGAACCGGATGAAGAGCTTCAACAGCTTTCATTTGCTCGACCCACTTAGAGCCGCAACGACCTCCTTCTCCGAAACCAGCTTCTCAATTTGGGCCCCAAGTGCGTCGCCGTACTTTGCCTTTTCGAGCTTACGCGCGAGGAGCGACGAGTTGCGCTCGTTGACTTGGTCTTGACGCGAGCGGTGCAAAACTGGACCAGGCAGTAATTAGCTTGATGGGCACCAGAGAAGTTAATACTAGTAGAGGAGCTCCGACAGACCGATAAGTTCTTTGAGGGCGGCCTCGCCGGGCATGGGCGAGGCACTGCGGAGGGCTGCTCCTTGGCAGAATGTGTTCGTCGCGTGGCCTGCGTAGATTCCAGTACAGAGGTCAAAGTGGCAGTAGGGGTGAAGTCGTTGGATGGCGCACCCCTTTCCAGCTGGGCTTGCACGTCCAGCAGCGCCCGCTTCCAAGTCTACAGTGAACCACTGAATAGATTCCTAGCGAAACAGGAAACCGTTGGTCCGCACCTTCCCTCCGACAATGGAATCGTCGTGTGGGCGATCTACGTCGGCGCTCTGCATGATGGACAGCCTCATCAAGTCAACGTATCCATCGATGTTCTTCACTTCCTCCCGGAGAGATTCACGGAGGGCGGGTCGCGTGAGCTCGTCGAATGCAAAGAGCTGACGATGAAGGTAAACACCGGGTATATACACAGGGCACGACCTACGCACAGCTTGTAATTTCTCAGTACAGGCCTTCTCGAACCCTGCAACCTCGTCGAGGAGGCATTGGAGCTTCTTCTCTTTCTCGGTCTACGCGTAGAGAGCGTGTCATTACGGTCTCTTGAGAATGAGACAGAGCACGTACAACGCGCGCGTGCATCTCGTCCAATTCCGCATTGTCAGACTGCCAACTCGGTGGTAGAAGCGGTGACTCGTACTGCAGGTCACGCTCAGCCCGAATGCGAGCGATCTTCTGGCAGCTCTCGCTAGTCCTTGATGAGCATTGTGCCGAACGGATTGACTAAACAGAACTCACAACAGATCAGCATTGCTTTCTCCCAACGCAGCGCGCAAGCGGGCTTCGCTGGCTCGTCGTCGTGCCTCAGAGCCATGGTGCTGGCCGTCCGACGAGTCTGCCCGGGAGAGGCGTAGGTGATATGCTTGAAGAGCCTGAAATCATCAATGTCCCGCACTGCATGCCTCGTAGATTCGTGACGCGACTTACAGCGATTACATCTTGTGTATGGTCGGCTCGTAATTGTCTCACGAGTTGTTTGCCCTCGGGTTTTGAGGTGCTTTCGGATTTAACATTGTGACTATCAATCTGTGTTTCAGAAGGCTCTGAATACTGCAATGGAGCAGAAGAAAATATCGCGGAACGCACTGCATTCACTGCAGCTATCCTATATAACAAGTCCTGAGGTCCTTACAGAATGTACGATTGGACAAGTGCAATGCTTACTGAAATTGACCAAGCAACCGATCGACCTCCTTGACCCGGGATAGTCGAAATGTCTCTTTCGCTTCTAGTACTTGCAGGAGCAGAAGGACCCTCCTCTTGATATCTAGCGCGGCCTGCAGCCGATCTACCTCTCGCTCTGTAAATGGTCAAACAGTGAACGTTGTATCGGGTTTCTGAAAATACATACGTGACTTCGAGATAGCTTCGATTCGACTATTGAGCTGGTTTTCTGCATCGCTGAACTCGTTCTTCGCCGCTTTCAGTCGTGCCGCTGCATGCTTTGCTTTCACACACTCGGTCGGCTGACCGTTGCTGGCAACTCGACTGGAGGAACCTGCTTCCCGTGATCTATGTCGTACGTCTAGTTATATGCACTATAACCAAGAGGTGAGTAAGGTCGACGTACTGCTGAATTGTCGTCCGCACTTGATTCACTTCCGCCCTCCCCCGCATGTGTTCGGCCATGAAATAGAGGGCATCACCAAGTGGTCCTTTACATAGTCTACGCATATCTTCCTGAGATATGCTTGGTGCACCGAGAGTAAGCAATGACTCCCGAATGTATTCGCTCTTGTCAATGCGATCTGGGCGAGCTTCGGCCGGTTGCGACTTGGATTCTGAAGTGTTCTTCGGGGCTCGGGGGATTTGAGAATTGGTCCGAGCCTTCTTTGAATCTGCTGTATCCTTTACCATCTTCAATAATACACTGAATCGATACAGTTGCGATTCGTGGAGGGAGGAGGGAGAGCCAGCGGCCAGCCACAGACGCGTCTCAGGCTTCCCACATGATCAAGTTCCCACGGTCTGTCTGACGCGTCCCGTCCTGTGTCCACGCGTCCGAAACCTCGAACCATTTCCCAAAGTCATCCTAACCCCCTTCTTCACACTTCATCGCCATGTCCGCAGCGGCATCGTCGTCTTCCAAGGCCCCGGAAACGAAGGAAGGCCAGCCCTCGAAGGGCGAGCACACCGTCCCCCACCTGGGCATGCTTGAGGAGGACGATGAATTCGAGGAGTTCACCGTCGCAGGTGCGCAAGTCATTTGATCGTAAAGACCTTACATACTGATTGTTTACATGCGAATGCTAGACTGGGACGACTCTCAGACAGACCTGGCACATCTGGGTGGTGCGCCACCAGGTGCAGCGAAGAGCGGCGGGGACAAGCTTTGGGAGGACAACTGGGATGATGATGACATCGAGGATGACTTTAGTGTTCAGCTAAGGTGCGTATCTCAATCTACCCTGTGAGCACATAGAATGACAACGATCCGCAGAAACGAACTCGCGAAGAAGAATAACGGGGGGAAAGGCCCTGAACCAATGCAGCACTAGCTAATGCTCGGGCTGCTCAATTGAACGTGTCTACCTTCTCACAACTCAATGCCTACCATCCTCAGGTCGGTGAATGTATATCTTTGCTCAAAGATCGCAGACGACTGGATTATCCTCGTCCGATTGCTTTCCGAGGATCCGAAGAGGAGGCACGCTTTACCGCGAATATTCTAGTCCACATATCTCCTTCTACTTGTTTCTTACAGCTGCGTGATATGGCTAAGAGACAGCGAACTGTCCACCGAGCATACGACTGTCTAAGGCCCCGAAGCCGCTTTCCTTTGCCCGTCTGATAATCTCGAGGAACAAGAACGAACAGACCAGCAACTCCCGTATCTCGTCCGCGCGCGGGACAAGACGCAATGTTGCCGAGCCCTTCTTCGGCGGTCCTTGGCTCTTGTCCAGTATGGGTTTGTGGAACCCCGCGATGGGTTGCTTGTACCCGTCGTCCTCGCTGTAGAGCTATATGCGGCTTGGGTAAGTGTGTATTACAGACAGACATATAAGGCTCACTTCCAATGCGCGCCCCGCCGAGAGACCCTTCCATTTATACCGCCGCCCGCTGTCGTCTTCAAACGATGCACTGCTGCGATGCCGTCCGTCTCTCGCGCCTCATACTCCAGCCAAGGAGCGCACTCACTCGACAAACGGAAGCTTGCTCTTGCGCATCCAATTATGCATCGCGATCTTCTTCTCCCCTCGCAGTGTGACTTGGTTGATGATGAGCCCGGTGTCGGACCATTGGAGCTCTGCGACGATAGTGTCGGAGGTGCCCTCAAAGACTCGCGTTGTCGACGCTTTCTTGCCCGTCTCGGTGTATGTTATGTAGAGCACCTCCCCCGCCGCATCCGTGATTGTCGTCTTGCACGGATTGTTCTCGGAGAATGTGAAGGTGATGATCTCGCTTTGGCTGGCCATCGTGAGGGCGGGATGCATTCTCTCGCTGCGAGGCCATTGTATTATAGGCTTGGAAGGCTTGTTACATTTGCAAATCTATCAGACATGTCGGTGGATATGGCGTCGGTGGCCTTGGCCTCCATCATATAGCAGTGAGGTCACACGGTATAGGTCTCAGCGCTCGACGACAGGCACCTGCCCTGTGACTTAACTCCTCCGCCTTCGAATATCTCCCCGATGTGATGTATTGTATGCAAGTAGTAGTGTATATACGCCTAAGTCGTGGGCCCGAATGATTCTAGAGATGTCTGGTAAATGCCCAAATGCGATCACAACTATAGATAAATCAAGCTTTGTAGGCTTCAAGCTCAAGGCCAACGTTGTACTACGACTATGGACCCAAGAACACATGTCAATTGACTGCGGTCTGTCAGTGTTCGAGCCTTCACAGACAGCTGATGCAGAAATCGTGAGCACGGGGTACTGGATCCTGGTGCGTTATAACATTTAGATAGTCGGCCGGAGGTCGACCCCTATACGACCGTCTTCCCTTTCGTTCCAAGGTCTTCTTTTGGGTCTGCCTTTGAGAGACTAGAGGTCGGTGACTATGGACGCGGATACACTTCAAACTCTCGTTATCACGCCGGATGACCCCATCCGCGCAGCGTTCCTCACTGGCGACGGCACTGCGCTCTACACCGTCAGCGCATCGCGGACATCGCTAGGCTCTGCCATCTCCGTGCGCGACGCGTACGGGAAGAGCGTAGCCACGCTCGAGACGACCGACATCGGACTGGGATCAACGAAAGTGAGGATCGGTGAGGGCAAGCCGGTGGCGTACGGACAGTGGCTTAGCAAAAGCCTGATCCCGTTCGAGCGGTGAGTTAAACTGTGGCAGCGATGATGGCACGAGTAGACGTGGATGGTCGACAGGGATGTGAAGATGAAGGATGACAAGGGGCGCAAGTACAAATGGCGTGAGAGTGGTCCGCGGAAGACTCTAGAGGTACGCTGAGGGGAGTGGCTTCAGTGAGCTTCGAGGTGCTCATGACAATGTCAGTTATTCACCGTCGAGGACTCAGCGCATCCCATCGCCATGTACAGCAGAACCGTGCAAGAGGACAACTCTCTGATCGCTACGCTCTCGCTCGATGCCCGGGCGAGGGAGATCCGTGACCAAGTCGTCACGTCGTTCGTATTTCTGGAGCGCGAGAGGAGGGCACGACAGCGTGGAGCGGAGAACAGGGCGTCGGGCGTGATGACGGGCCAGATTCCGGTACTCGTTGACTTCCCATCCGGACTTGCGCTACAGTAAGTCGATGCGACGCGGTTGGACGGAAGAGGGATACAATTTATTGGAAGCTACCTTGCAATGCAAGTATGGTGTACAACATTTTACAGTGACGAGGCCTGTGTAATGAAATTAGTTTCGGGTGGTAAATTTGAAGGCTATTGTCGCTTAGAGACATCCTCGCCAACGCAGGGATTCAGTCTTTGCTTCATAACCGGGTCACTATCTGGGTGGGCTCTAATGGAGAAGGATTGGCAAGATACATACGACTCAATCAGGGAGGCACCAGGTCGACATCGCCCCTGATGACCAGTCCACCGTCGCAGATCCACTTGTATGGGTCAAGGTAGACGCAATGTTTGGGATGTTCGCTCTTGATCTCCGATACACGTATTATTGCGTACACGTCCTGAGGAGGGTCTGCGCGATTTGCTCGTGTAACGCTACTGAATTGGCATGCCTTCGGATGATAGTCGTATCAACAGCACAGTCTGCTAGAGAAACATCACCCACTGATTGCAATTGTGCAGAGCTCATGTGGAACGGCTCGTTAACGCTACCGGACGTCGTCTTTACTTCCAGGTGAAAAGTTGGCCAGCGGTCCGACTTCCACGCCCTTTTCTGCTTCGTTCCAAACCAGAGATTCGTCAAAATGCCGCTTGTGTCCTCGTAGCGGAAATCGGACAGTGAAGGTCCCAGATATGGTGAGAAACCGGGCACTAGACCGCGTAGCTCGCTCGTCCAGTTGTCTTCGGTGAAGTCGGGCCCCAACGTGTGCTGCAACATCCTAAAGACCTATTCGATAGAGATGTAAGTCAGCGAACCGATACAGCTCATTCTGATCTGAACTCACATGCAGCTCTCCGTAGACCCCATTGCTGGAGTCACGATCATCGTCTTGTGACGACCTATAATCATCAAATTCACCTCCCGAGCCATGTGGAAGTCGGAGAGTCGGAAAGGCAATTGGCGAGACTGCCGACAGTTCCAACATCCGTACGGTGGACTGATCGAGGGTGCTAGATGACCGATTGTGCCGCCTAGGTTTGTTGGGGGACAGCGGCCCTGGGCGCGGCCCATTCCAAGGCATGTCACCAGTTTTGAGCCCTGCCGCAGGGGACGATGGTGACGGTGTCGCTACAGACCCGTTGTCGCTGCGACGCCTGATTGGAGTCTGCAGCTCCGATGCCTCGTGTGAATCCGGCCACTCTCTGCTAGATAAAGGTGCGCCCGACGATTGAGGCGCAGAAATCGGGATATCGGGCACATCAGGCAACCCTGGCTGCCACCGGTATGTCGCTCTCTGCCTTTTTTGGAGGCCCAGGCTAATGGGGACGCCCTCATCCTCAAGGAAGAGCATCAATTCGTCCCACGGCATTGATACGAATTGCAGTAATGCAAGCTTGTCGATTGCCACACGGCCCTGGTCCCCAAGCAGGCTGCATATTTCGCGGTCGCGTGTGTTTGGCATGGAAGCGCAAGACTGCGAGACGTAGAAGAGGATCTGGTCGGGACCCTCCTGGATGGAGACCTTGACGTTGGGCTGCACACTAACCGTGCGCCCATCTAGATACCACATAAGGACGATCGTGTCGACGACGTAGACCGTGATACGCCTCATCTTGGATAGGAACTCCATTTGCCTGGGCAATGGAGAGTACTTGGTGACATGTAACACATATCTGCGTCGAGCAAACAGATAAGCCACCAAAATGCACTGCTCAAATGACCCTTACTTCTCCATGTACTCCGAGCGCGAGCTGTATAGTGTTGTAGCCTCTTGATCGAATCTAAGTCGGCCAAGAGGACTAACCCCTGCGACGAGGGAGGTCTCCAAAACTCGCACAGGATACGGCCAAACTCTACTCTCGAACAACGCTCGCAATTGACTGAGTGCCTGTGGGCTCGAGATAGCCAATATCGGAACTGTCGCTCGGAATTGCTCTACGGTCTTCCCTCCCTTTTCCGACACGAAGAACTCGCCGAACTTGTGCAGTCGAATATCGCCGCCGATGTACACAGGGAACACTGCCCGGTTGAGCAGGCCTTGAAGGCACGGGTCTGACTGAGGGGCCCAAGTGAGATGCCAGCTGATGTCGGTGAGCATCTGTTCCAAGGTCCAGACCACGTCTTCTGTTAGCGGTAGCCCTTCCAGTACCTCGGCGAAGGTGACTAGCTCTTCGATAAGAACACCCATGGGGACGTCCGGCATACCTAGCTTCCAGCAGAAAAAATCCTCGAGGGTCGCATACACGGACTTGACGATGAACTTCTTGCGAACCGTGGATGGCCCGCTCCAGAACACTTCGGAGAACGGTAGCCAAGACGCCGTTGTACGACCTTGTCCGTTTGGCGGCGCGAAAATCAGCGGGTGGCGATGGAAAGATGAGCTGTTCGCAACAGTGCGTCAGTTACGCAAGAGGGCCGTAATGGAAGCATAAAGTTTCCACTAACTGGATATACTGGGGTGCCTCCGCGAACCGAATGTTTAGTTGTTGATACACGCTAAAGACCGTCCTCTCGTCCCCACTGTTCGTCTGCTGTAGCCGCAAGAGGATGCCAACCCACGCGTTGGCATCTGGCTCCAACGTGACGCCGAGCTTCGCCAGGAAGCTCCAGCTCGCGTCATCGGGATCAACGACAGACACGAAGCGGAGGCAAGACGCCAACGCGGGTGGTAGCCACGACAAATTCCTTCGTCTTAGAACAGTCGTCCCTAAGGGATAGGCAACGCCGTCGTCGCAAACTACCTCCGTATCGGAGAGGTCAGTAAACCCGGTGGATGAGAGGCCGACAGATATTTGCGGCCAGAACGCACGCAAGACGGCGAGGAATTGGGATGTCCCCAGCTTGCGCGCCATAGAGAGGAGATCCGAGGTAGGCCTGGCCGATATGATTCGCGGCGACGTATGGAGGCCAAGACTATCGTGGAGCCATGCGAGCCAGTAGTGATCCTCTGTGTATGGCACGGTGTAGTCGGGGTGTAGGAAATTTGCTTCTAGGGGCAGAATGTCGCGCAGCTTGAAGCCATACACGACGGCCGATTCTGGGGTCTCTATATAGAGCTCGTTGCTCTTTGCCACGCATCCGTGCTCGTCCATCACCTCAAATTTGCCTGATGGACGAGGCACGCCTTTGAGGTTCCGATGCTCGTAGAAGAAACGCGCATATCGTATCAGACTCTCCAGTGAGGCTGTCTTGCTGGCCGATAAAAGAATCTTGGTCGCGACGATCATTGGATCTGCGATACGGACACCCATAGCTTGCATGAAGGTCCACCTCGCGGAGAACTCCTTGACCCCACTCCAAATGCACTTGAACTCGACGTCCTGTGCGATTTCCATGTCCGTCACAAAGATGTGCTGTGAGGCCTCTCGCAATGGGCGCCACGAACCGTCGTTCAGTGGCAACAGGCGCAAATCAAGGAATTGTTTGTTATGATCCCTCATGGATCGCGGCATGCCGCTCAGACATGAGCACACGATGCTGTGCCACCGGTCGTCTTGAACTTTAATGACGTCTGCACGATCCATATTGGTAAGGCCATCAAGAATGTTCTGGTCAGACATCGGCTTGACGCCAAGTTTCATCAGGACCTGGCGATCGCGAGAGAAATCGTACGAGTCGGCAAGGTAGTGAATCGAAGGGAGGAACTGAGAGGGTATGACTGGTTCGTCGCGATGGGTGCGGAAGCCCTTGGGCATGGCAACGATGCACCGTGGTTGCCGGTAGCGTCCATCTGCGGAGAGGAGTATTTCCTCCGCCTGCAGCCTAGTGATGATCCCTTCGGCGACCGTGGAGAAAGGGGATCGGGCATGAAGGGGCACGTATCGCATCCAAGTATCTCGTAGGCTTGGGTCTTGCTGGAAGTGAATCATGGCATTGACGAAAGAGGTTATGACGCCCTCGAAGAGCACGTAGTTCCACTTCGAGTCCAAAATTATTCCCTCTCTACTGGAGGGTGTCAAGAAGTCCGCTTGTACAACGAACTGCGTTACGGCTGTCAGGTTTATCCGGTGAAGTCCATAATATGCGCTCACAGGCAAACCGTATTTAGCCACAGGCAGGAATGCATGGACAAATTGACTAGAGACTTCAGGCTCGCCGCTGACCATCACGGGAAACGCCAGGACGATCTCGCTTTCTGTGACGCCCTGCCGCTTGTCTTCGTGTAAAAAGGTGGGGATTATCTGCTTGAACGCGATGTATCTTGAACTCGATGTACATACTCCATTCTCGTGGTACTCGAGCCCCACAATATTGTCAGGCTCGTCGATTCTGGAAATGGTGAGCTTAGTACTCCCGCTAGAGCACGCATTGTCGTCTTGGATGACTTCGAGATCGATTGTGCGCAGTCTGCGTAAGAATAGGAGCAATGTGGGTTTGATCGTCCTGATCTCCTCGCGCAGCTCGACCATATTTACGTCGTGCGCGATGTCTAAACGGAATGTCGTCCAACCGAGGTCGCTGGGGTGCGACGGATCCCATATAGGGTTGATCATCCCCAGCGAACCATCTCTGTCGAATCGAAAAGTAAATTCTTGAGATGATACATGGACGTGTTTGGCGACCACGAAAACGGCCTTGAATCCTGGGAAATAGTCGTTGGGCATGGAATGTACAACCATCAGAGTACACACACCTATTCCCTTCTCGCCTATGTAGCCCTCAGTACCCCTTTTCATCCTCTTCGTACTATGACCGACGTCGCATATGGCCTCTACATTGTCTGCCAGGAATCCTTTCTCATTGCACCTGATCATTAGCTGGTGCCCGTGAAGTTTGAGCTGGAGGTTTGGAACGGTGCCGACGTTATAATCATTGTCATCGGCATTCTGGATGAATTCAAGGAGAAAATGCGTCTTGGTGTTGTATAGGTCTCGCGAGAGCCTTCAGGTCTTTTTAAGAGGAGGGCAATATGACAGTTACGGAAAGCAGGCGTACCTCTCGCACGCCCTCTCCAATCTTCCTCTCAGAACTAAGACTGGGTCATCATGAGCTCGCTTGGCGTCGTCTTCACCGAGACCGTGGCTTTTGTTGATCTTCTGGATGAGGTCCATTCCAGCAGTGGCCGAATCCGCATGGGGGTAGAAGATGGGTGGAGGGTAATAGACTCGCGCCCGAGATTCAGAAGTACTGTCGCCCCGCTGATAGAGTTCATACTAGTAGTAAGTCAGAATGAGGGCACAGCATCACACGTGTGAACGACCGAAGCGCGAAAGAATATGGCTCCCGCGCCACACGCGCGTCGCACAGAGTCACACTGCAGTCACATTACCATTGATGTTAACTATGACCCACGATACCATTGCCGACGATACACAAAAGCTAGAAACTTCATACTACTGCAGCGTCTCATCCTACACGTGCAACCATTCTGCCTCATTTGACTACTCAAACTTGGGGAACCACATCGACCTCGCATCTGATCGCCAGCTCACCGTCGTACATACCCTTGTGTGGGTCGATGTAGACATGGTGCTTGGGCTGCATACTCTTGACCTCCGAAACACGTATGATCACGTAAATATCTTGGGGAGGTTGATCTACCCGTGCAGCTCTGTTGAACCTTCGCGCCTACAAACACCACAGTTACTTGATACACTATATGACGATGAATGCAGGTCCGTACCGTGTTCAACTGAGCTGCGCTCATGTGGAATGGCTCGTTGGCAACGCTCGATGTCGTCTTCACCTCCAAATGATATGTGGGCCAGCGACCTTTCAGTTTCCATGCTTGCTTCAGCTCCTTGCCGCACCAAAGGTTGGTGAGGATGCCTTTGAGGTCCGCATAGCAGAAGTCGGCGACCGAAGGTCCGTTGTAAGGGGAAAATCCAGGTACTTGCCCACGCAGCTCGCTTGTCCAGTTCATCTCTGTGAAGTCGGTCCCTAAAGTCTGTTGTAACATCCTGAAAACCTGAGCGTACAGGGTTCAGCGGTACCAGGATGGTTGTACCCAATCAGTACTCACCTAGCACGCCGTTCGCAGGGTCACGGTCATCGCTTCGGGACGATCTAGGGTCGACAACATCGAAAACGCCTTCCCTACTGGCACCTTGTGGCGATGAAGCGGGCGGGACCAAAATCGGCACAGCAGGTGACGTAGTGCCTAGCAAAGGCATCCTAGAATGGTCAAGCGTGGACGAACGCCGTCGACGGTTTCCTGCGCTATTCAGCGGTGTAGCGAGATTATGAACGCATCGAGTCCCATCTTCGATAAGTTGTTCTGCGTGTACTCTCGGCAGAGAACGCGGAGGCAATTGAAATGCCGGGGCGTCAGGTCTCAAGGTTGAATTGAGACTCCCACCGTTGCCCACGGGCTGCTTCTGCTCGGGCGGAAGCACATGTGACAGCTCTACGGATGCTTGAAGTAGGGCTGGTGGCGAAGACTGCAACGCTGATTTATCAACCTGTACCCCGACCACTGCAGAGACTTCCGGCTCGTAGGCCGACTTCTGCGTTGTCTGCGGGATGCACGTGCTGAGATCAACACCTTCATCCTCCAGGTAAAGCAGCAAGTCATCCCACGGCATCGTCACAAATTGCTGCAGCGCAAGTTTGTCTATGGCCACGCGGTCACGGTCTCCGAGTAAACTGCAGATTTCTCGGTCGCGAGTGCGCGGCATGGCTGCACATGCCTTTGAGACGTAGAACGTCAGGTGTTCTTCTGCATCGTCAACGGAGACTTTGACGTCGGACTGCACTTTGACGGACTTGCCGCCAAGGCTCCACATGATGATGATCGTATCGACGACATAGATGGAGGTGTTCCGCATCTTTGCTAGAAACTCAGTCTGTTGGGGAGTTGTATTGTAGCGTGTGATGTGCTGTATGTACCTAGGAATGATGCATTAGCCTGTGCAAAATGATCTCAGGTTTGTGTGCATCATACTTCTCCATATATTCAGACCTGTTGCTATACAAGTCCGTCGCCTCCTGATCGAGGATCTTCGGACCGAGCGGGATTGACTTTGCGATGAGGGCCGCCTCGAGCATCCGTGGTGGATGGGGCCAGACATTGCTCTCGAACATCGATTGCAGGTGAATAAGTGTCTGCGCGCTGGAGAATGCCAAAATCGGTACAGAATTGCGGAATTTGTCATTGCTCTTCCCTCCCTTTTCGGAGATGTAGAACTGGTCGTATCGCTGCAGTCTGACCTCTTCCTTGACGTACACAGGGAAGACCGCACGTTCAACCAAGCTGAGAAGACAAAATTGTGATGCGGGCTTCCACGCAATGTATATGCTTATGTTGACCAGCATCTGCTCGATGACCTGTACTGTTTCCTCGGTGACCGGGCTCCCTGCGTGCGCCGCAGTAAACACGATGAGCTCGCCTACAAGAACTTCGATCGGGGCGTTTTGTACTCCGAGCTTCCAGACAAAAAACTCTTCCAAGTCAGCATATACCGATTTCATGATGAACTTCGAGCGGAGTGTGGACGGCCCGTCCCAGTACACGTCGGCAAGGGAAACCCAAGACGAGGTTAGACGCTTCCGTCCGTCTGGCGGCACGAATACGAGGGGATGCTGCAGGAATGCGGTGCTAGATAGGACGTATGAGCTGTGCGAGCGATCCCAAGACGTAGAGCTTCTCACAGAATAGACTCAGAAACCTCGACAAATCTAGCGTTCAATTGTTGATACACCCCCAGGATGGTCTTCTCGTCTGTGCTGTTCATTTCTTGCAACCTGAATAACATGCCAACCCACGCAGTTGCATTCGCCTCCAGCGTGACCCCGATGCTCGCGAGGAACCCCCAACTCGTGTCATCGGGGTTGGTGACGGGAATGAAGTTGAGGCAAGACGACAAGGTAGGTGGAAGCCAAGACAGATTTTGCCGCTTCAACGCCGTAGTGCGCAAGGGATGTGCAATGTCATCATCGCATATGACCTCGATGCCAGAGAGGTCTGACAATCCTACGGGGGAAATACTCGCCGAGATTTGCGGCCAGAACGCGCGGAGCACATCCAGAAACTGTGCAGAGTCTAGGTGCCCCGCCATGGAATATATCTCAGGCGATGGTCTTCCGGAGATGATGCGAGGCGACGTATGGACGCCAAGGTTGTCCTGCAGCCACGACAGCCAGTAGCGATCCTCTGCATAAAGTGCGACATAATCTCGGTGTAGAAACTTCGCCTCGGAAGGTAATACGTCGCGAAGCGTGACCTCGCTCGCAATGGCCTCCGGAAGTTCCATGTAAACTTCATCACCAGTAGTGACCCGCCCTGTCTGATCCATGACCTTGAAGTTTGTCGATGGATGCGGGATGCCATCCTTGTTACGGTGTTCGTAGAAGAAACGTGCATAGCGAATGAGAGTATCCAACGATGCTGACTGGTTAGACTGGAGGAGTATGGTGGTCGCAATGAGGGCCGGGCCCATGCGGCGGACACCAAGTGCGAGGAAGAAGTTGTGCCTTGCCGTGTACTCCTTCACGTCGTCTGTGATGCACCGAAACTCTATATCATGCGTGATGTCCTTGTCAGACACGAAAACGAACTGAGCCGCCTCTCGCGCAGCGCGCCATGACCCATCGTTCAATGGAAGTAATCGTAGTTTGAGTATATCTTTGTTGACTTTGCCCTTGATTTGCGGTACAGCGTGGAGGTAGGCGCAAGCGGTTTCATGCCATTGGTCCCCCTGTGCGCTGATAGCATCTGCGCAGTCCATGTGGGCAAGGCCGTCGAGGACATGTTGCTCAGAGAGCGGTTTGACACCGAGCTTCGTCAGGTAAGTTCTGTCCCGAGAGACGTCGTACAAGTCGAGTAGATAATGTATGCCAGGAAGATGTTGCGGAGGGATGAGTGGTTCAGTACGGTTGACACGGAGACTCTTCGGTATGGTAAAGACGTCCCGCGGTCGTCGTAGACACCCGTCTGAGGAGTACAATACCTCTCTCGTTCGGAGTGTAGCTACGATCTTTTCGGCAATATTGGCGAATGGTGGCTGAGCGTGGATCGGGATGAACCGCACCCAGGTAGACCACAGGACAGGATCTTGTTGAAACTCTTCAACGGCGTGCATAAAGACATCACAGATGCCGTCAAAGAGCATCAAGTTCCATGTTGAATCCGATATGATTCCTTCTCTGCTAGAAGGTGTCAGGAAATCGGCCTGAATGAGGAACTGCCAGGTGCAAATCAGGAATGCGGACTGGTTACGCTGGGATCGTGCTTACGGGTAATCCGTATTTAGCCACAGGGAGGAAGGCATGGACGAACTGGTCACCGATCTCAGGCTCGCCATCTGCAGACACCGGGAAGGCAAGGACGATCTCGCTCTCCCGTATGCCTCGCCGCTTCGCTTCTTCGGGGTATGTCGGCACCATTTGCTTGAATACAAGGTACCTCGAAGTCGATATGCACCGCCCATTCTCGTGGCACTCGAGTCGGACGATATTCCCCGGTTCATCAATCCTGGAAATGGTGATCCGGACCGTTTCAGCGGCCGACCCTCCCTTTGTCACCTCGATGTCCATTGCGCGCAGTCTCCGTAAGAAAAGTAGCAACGTTGGGTTGGTTTTCTCAAGTTCCTTGCTCAGGTCGCTGATGTTCAGAGAAGGTGAGATGTCTAAGCGAAACGTCGTCCAACCGGCATCTATCGAGTGCGAAGGGTCCCAGATAGGGTTGATCATCCCAAGCCGACCTTCGCGGTCAAACCGAAATGCGAACTCGCGAGACGCGACATGAACTCGTTCGGCGACGGCGAAGACAGCCTTGAAGCCTGCAAAGGCCTCAGCACACGAAAGCCTAGATAACGCATGTGTACGTACCTATGCCCTTCTCACCGATGTACTTCTCTGACCCTGGCTGCTTTGTCTTCGTGCTGCGCCGCACATCACAGATAGCCCTCACGTTCTCTGCCCGGAAACCTTTCTCGTTGCACCTGATGACAAGTTGACGACCATGGAGGCGTAACTGCAGTTTAGGGACCACGTTGGTCTCGTACTCGTTGTCGTCGGCGTTCTGAATGAATTCGAGGAGGAAGTGTGTCTTGGTGTTGTAGAGGTCGAGCGAGAGGCTATATGCGATCCAATGTGAGAACCGAATGGCGGTCAGAGCCGCATACACACGCACGTCTCACAGGCCCTCTCTAGTATTCCTCGAAGGGATACAACCACTGGATCATCGTGCGAACGTATCTCGTCACCGCCTAGGCCATGGTTCTTGTTGATTTCTCAGATGAGGTCCATCGTGCGGGACGGATTCCGTGCAGAGGGCGAAGATGCAAAGCAGTAGAGAACTCTGGGGAGGGAACACAACCCATGACAAACACGTTGCCGCTACCAGTGGACATTAGGTTCAGTTGTCATGAGCCTGAGAGCCAGGTGAGACCGCACAGTTGCCTTTGCGGGGAAAGCCAGCGCACGCCACAGACGCGTAAGCGCGTCACGAGGCTCTGCGATCGAAAGCGTATACGCATAAGTAACACAGGAATACAATATTCTCGATATCAAATCAAATAGACGTCTATAGCGTAGCAGTAATTTGGTATTCTGTCGTACAAGTCGTTACAACATGATCAACACTCGGACAGCCAAAGGACCCCCATACCACATATTCAACACCCAAAATTATATTATGCAGGCTTCATGAAGTGCGTGTGGGCTCACGCAACAGCCTTTTCGTCGATACTCGCCGGGTGCTTCAAGTCGCCCGAGTCGATTGTCGGCGTGCTTTCATCCTCGATGCCCATCAGCGACGTGTCAAAGCCGTGCGCCTCGAGGTACAGACGGAACTGGCGGTCTTCCTCCTCCATGCCATCATGTGAGAGCGGCTTCACGAGGAAGTACGTCACCAGCGCGCTGAGCACCGCGAGCCCAGAGGCGATCCAGAACGGACCCGTGTTCCCCCGGTTGCTGCTCGAGCCACCAAAGTCGTCCACGATATCCTGCCACACCCACGTCCCGACGAACGCGCCCACCTTGCCCACGGCCGCCGCGATCCCGTAGAACTGCCCGCGCACGGCTGTTGGGCCAGTTTTGGCGGCGAGCATGCCGAGGCAGTTGCCAGGTCCAAGCTCCCCGAAACTCAGGAAGATACCGTAGACGACGGCGAACGCAGCGATGTGGTTCGTGAGTTGGCTGTAGAGTCCACTCATGATGAAGCCGATGACGGCCTGGCACAGGAGGCCGATTATCTGAGTGTACTTAGGACCGAAGTAGTCGACGACAAGCGCGCCACCGATGGTGCCTGGGATGTAGAACAAGCTGAATTACACGGTCAGTACCATGCAGACGAATAAGATTGCTTAACGTACTTGATAACAACGTTCCACCCAAACACGACACTTAGCGCTGTCGAGTTGTGTGTGATGTTGTCGACGACCGTCGACGAGAACAAACCAAACTGTGTAGACTGTCAGCCTGCCAAAACAATGCTCGAGAGACCGCTGGGTACTTACCGGATATGTGATGAAGTCGTAGATGAACCAAGTAATGCAGATACCCAGGAATTGTGACCAGTATCTGCGGATGATCAGGAGGTATGGCGTCTTTATGCGTTTCATTGAATCCCGCTTGAAGCGCGTCGGCTCGTCCATGTTCAACCGCCAGATGAAGACCAGGACAGCAGGAATGATGCCGAGTCCAAGGGAGATACGCCAGACGGCGCGGAGGTGGTTCTCGCCGAAAATCCAATAGAGCACGAGAGGGACAAACGCCGAGATGACGAAACCGACGTCAATCATCGAGTCTGCAAACGCGCATATACTGGTAAATGCTATGTGTCTCGCGGATGCTACGGGAAAGCGTACTCGTTGCAAGGGCGAACCACCGATGCTGGGCATTCTTACTAATGCCCGGTTCCTCCGACTGCTCTGAGGCAGCAACTGATCCACAAGGATACTCAGCGCCAACGCCGATACCGATGAGGAATCGCATCGCGCACAACATGTCGAGCATACCCCGCACGCTGTGGTGCGCACCGCTTGAGGCTGCAGACAACCCAGAGAAGAGGGCTACAATACCCGTCGCGAGCATCTATACATTTTAGTCAGCCGGTGTTATCGGAGAGCAGAGTGTGTGAGATATGCACGAGGTACAACTGTCAAGACGGCATGCCGAAGTTCGCTTCTAGAGTGTTTCACACTTTAATGGCGTCTCGCCGTCCATGACGTACCCGTTGGAGGCAGATATCCACGGAACCGTCATACTCCCGGAGCCACGCCTCGGAGATGGGCACGAAAGCAGGACACTCACCATTCCGAATTTCCGACTAATCCTGTCGGAAACATAACCAAAGACGAGCATGCCCACGATGGTACCTGCGAAGGCGACCGAGGAAAGGGTGTTGCTGTACGTTGTGTCGACCAGCTCCTTGCCATAGATACGCTTGAGGAGTGTGTTCACTGTGATGTGACATGCTCAGTCTACGCGCATAGGCGAAGAGTAAGCACACGCACCGCTCCCGATGATATTGTTAGCGTAACCTAGGGAAAGCTGAACATCAGTATAAGGCGTTACCCATCTAAACGGTGGACATATGTACCGTCCGAGAACAGAGCGGTGCCACAACTAAGACAAACGTTAGTCTAGTTGAAGCCTGGGGTGCACGTGAGACGTACGCAAAGATGAGAGAGACCTGCTTGAGGAAGAGGCCTCTGTTTGTAGACGTCATTGCTTGAGTCGACACTCTCGAGGAAGGGAGACGGGGATGGTCTGGCGGGCGAGGAGAGCATGTCGGACTGATATACAAGTGGCGGGAGCAGCGAACTGATGCTCCGGTCATTCCTGTTATCTTTTTCGACATTGATGGCCCTGATTCAACTCTATATTAGGCATATCAGCTAACGCACGTTTGTCTTGGGTTTCTTCCTGCACTTCAGCGCGGACAGAACTCTGTCCCACCTCAATGTCAACGACACCCACCCGCGCCTCGACCGGCCTTCCTTCCCTCTAGGGGTCGCTCCAAGGTCGCTCTCTTCCAGATACGCCAACGTTCGTGCACTCAAGTGTGATATCATCAACAGCAGACGCTTGGTGCATGTGAACGCAAAGGCTAAAGCGCGCGCTCACGGTCCTACTCAGGAATAGTCGGCCCGAGAGCATGGGCCCGTACAATCGGTGATCTCAGTCCAATTCAATCTACTCGCATACGAGAGGATTGTGTTGAACAATAGAGAGCGCCTAACTAGGCAGCCGAGTTCACACACCGGTACTCCGGGTAACAGGAGTAACACATGCATTGTAGATAGAATCACATGCATCGGGATTGGTACTATACAGTAGCTTAGTCAGACGGTCTCCTACATGTATATAAGGACCCCTGTAGCGTAGTACAATCCAAGTCGCTCAACAGCAACTTTTGTGTGCATCAAGCCTCACAGCTAACAAACCAGGTAAGCTAGCGTCCCGCTACACTGCGTAAGAGTAGCCTGCTCGTCAGGTTATGAGCCCTGAGCACTGCGCGGTACTGCGCCTTTATGGCTGCGTCCGCTGCGGGTCAGGATAGCTTGCCTGGACGTCGCCCTTAGGGGCTTTGACGTCAGGGGGAGACTTTGCGCCTACATGGCAGCAGGTCGGGCACAGCCTAGCTGTCGCCATCCCAAACAATGAGTCCAGTGTGGTGTCAGCGCCGTCCCGGCAGCATAAGTCAGAGCACTGATAATGCGTTCACAGAACCTTATCAACCAACCGCTCTACCACCAACAAACAAGAAAATGTCGAACTCTCTGCAGAACCTCGTCCCCGTCCTCGACGGATCGAACTACCGCCGATGGGCCGATTTGATGAAGGCGTACCTGCAGTCGCAAGGCGTCTGGATTCTCATCGAGATACCCGACGGCTTCGATGAGCCTGTTTTGGCTACGGACGGGGGAAACCGCGCAGAGGTCCTCGAATGGATGCAGATGCAATCCAAGGCTATGGGCAGCATTCGCTTGCGCCTAAGCGTCGAAGTCGCACAGCTCGTCAGAACAAAGACGACTGCGAAAACTATCTGGAATACCCTGAAAGGGCTCTACGGAGGGACTAGCGCCATGGGGGCTTTTGCCTTCTTCAAGGCAGCTGTAAACGTCCGTATTCCGGCCAACGAGCACCCCGGCCCTGCGATCTCAAAGATCCAGAGCAATCTCGACGAGCTCGATGGAGCTGGCCTCTCTCTGCCGCCGCAGATGAGAACCCTCATAATTTTGGGGGCCGCTCCACCTCGGTATGAGACAGCTATCCAGCTGGCCCTCAACAAAATCGAGATCAAGGATCTCACACCGAGCAGCGCCCAGGACGCCTTAACCGCCTCCTGGGAACAGTCGAAGAACAAGGGGCAGCAGTCCGCCCAGAAAATCTCTGCTATCAAGCAGAAGAAGGGAAATCCCTCCTTCTCGCAGCAGCAGCGCCCTGAGGGCAGCAGCAGCGCGGGTAAGAAGGAGTGGAAGGACAAGGGCAAGGAGAAAGCCAAGGGCTTTACTCCTAGGGGAAAGCACGGCGGTAAAAACCGTGGTAAGCCGCATTCGCACGACGAACATGCAGAAATGCACATCGCCGACACAGTGTCAATCCCCGCCCCGACGACCAGCACCGTCGTCGAGTTAGCGCCTTCGGGCAGCAGGACTCGAAAGGTCGCAGCACCAGCCCCTAACAAGGGCAAGAAACGCGCACGAGGTGACTGGCTCGGAGAAGCCCTCCAGCTCGCAAAGGACCTGGACGTCGCCGGCACGCCGGAGACAATCCGCGCACTGAAGGAAGTCGTGAGCTCCGCTCACATCGAAGAAGTCCCCTCGGACACCGAGTCGCGCGCCTCAAAGCGCAGCAAGCTCAGTGACGACGACATGGCCGATCACATCGACGAGGTCATGCGCGATGAATACATCAGCGAGGACGACGACTTCTGCGATGCCGAAGAAAGGTCCATCGTCTGGGCAACAGATGAAGAAGACATCGACGCGCACGACGCCGAGTTAAACGGCATGATAGCGCAGGCCGCGGGCCTTGCACCCCCTATCATCGACGAAAGCTTTCGGAACCCGTTAACGGGTGAGCTCCGCTGCATGGAGCCATACGATGGCTACGACGACTGGGGCAATGAGTACGTCACTCATATTCCTAACCCTAAGCAGGTTACTAACAGCGCTTTAACAGCCGCTTCTGACTTGCACAACGGCGCTCGGACATTTGTAAATGTACTTAGTAGCGGCTTGAAAAATGTACAATGTATTCATTCGCGCGATTTCGCTGCGTGCTCACGTTGTAAGGGAAAAGGAAAAAGTCGCTTTTCAGCGAATGAGTGGCTACTGGACTCAGGTGCATCATTGCACATTACAAATGACATAAGAGACTTCTCAGACTTCGAGTATCTCCAGACTCCTATCCGTACTCAAACGGCACAACAAGGAGCGGTAGGAAGCATAATTGCTAAAGGAACTGTGTTCCTAAACTACCAAATAGACGAACAATGGCTGCAGACGCGCCTATATCCTGTCTATTACATGGAAAATTGCTCAGCTCGTCTCTTGTCATTGGGGATGTTCCTCCAAGACGGACTAGACTTGCGCGCAACAGCGCAGCATATCAGTCTGTATGAACCAGGAGCGCGGAAACCTTTATTCAGGTTTACACCGCAGCACCCGGACACTACCACCTTCACCCTCGTGGCTGAATCGGGTGAAAACGTTCAGAATATTTATGTGAACGTAAATGAAG
Source organism: Fomitopsis betulina (assembly GCA_022606075.1). Classification (NCBI taxonomy): domain Eukaryota; kingdom Fungi; phylum Basidiomycota; class Agaricomycetes; order Polyporales; family Fomitopsidaceae; genus Fomitopsis; species Fomitopsis betulina. Next base: position 109,158 of record JABYQK010000008.1, on the reverse strand, counting down.
TCGATTATTCGACTATGCATCGCCGCTTTGCGCACCCTTCAAAGGACGTGCTTGCAAAGGCGAAGGAGCATACATCTGGATTTCCCAGAAAGGTGGAGATTCCTAAGGACTCACCAATATGCCAAGGATGTGCAAAAGGGAAAATGCACTCTAAGTCTTTCCCGCCGTCCAACTACCGGGCAAAGGTACCGTTTGAACTCATTCATTCGGACTTAAAATCCTTCCCAGTAGATTCCTATCATAAGTACAAGTACTACATACTGTACTATGATGACGCTTCATCGCACGCGTGGACTGTAAATCTGCGCAAGAAATCTGCAGCGATTACAGCCACAAGGCAATTCCTAGCCATGGTAAAAACTAAATATGGAAAAACAGTGCAGAAGTGGTTGTCTGATGCAGGGGGAGAATACATCTCCGCTGCATTCAAAGACCTTCTAAAGGATAATGGCATAGAGATCCTTCAGAGCTCGCCGCATACTCCTCAGGAGAATGGCAGAGCTGAGCGTTTCAATAGGACGCTCATGGACAAAGCAGAGGCAATGCGCCATGATGCTTGTCTACCTCCATCCTGGTGGGAATTCGCCGTGGATCATGCAGTCCATGTTTACAACAGGACGCCAATTCGTCGCCTTAATTGGCTTACCCCCTACGAATTGATAAACGGCGAGCCGCCATCTGTGGCGCACCTGCGCGTTTTCGGCTGCGGTGCGTACGTCTTCATACCAAAGGACGTTAGAAAAAACGGTTTATCGCCCAAATCGGAGCTGATGATTTACCTTGGGGGAGATGGCTCTACAGAGCGCACTGGCGGATGGCTCTTCATGAGAGCACCAGATAATGTTTTGTTCAGATCATCCACCGCGATGTTTGACGAAACAATGTTTCCTAAGTGCCCCTTGACAAATCGTCGGGGTACAACTCGAGTTTGGCCACCTCGAGAAGAAATGATCCCAGAAAATCAACCAAATACCACACCTCAGGTAGATGAGGATGACGATGATAATCATCCAAAACATCACCTTCCTAAAAGGGGAAACGGTCATGTTCATGACGATGAGCAGGAGCTGCAGGATGCGCCCGTAGACCCAGTACCGCCGCCCCATGCACCGGTAGAACACCCTGCGCCCCCAGTGGAGCCGCGACGTTCAGCAAGGGAGCGGAAACCAGTAACTCATAGAGGTAATGTCTATGGAGAGCAGCGGAAGCCCCAAGACATAGTAAAGGACATCGAAAATCAGGGGAGATGGAAAAAGATGGTCGGTGAGGATGCGGGTAGCTCCCGTACCAAAACCGGACCACAAAGGCAGCAAAGACAACAGGTTCCCGGACCTAGTTCTGCGCCAAATCCTCCTCCACGCGACGAACCTGTCGAGTCCGCCCCATCCGATGAGGATGAAGCGCAAAGCGCTGAGTTACTACTGGCAGAAATATGCCGGGAAGGGGGAGTTAAGTTAGTCGAGTTGCTGCTTGCAAAAGCGCTACCCACCCTCGACAACGATCTACCAGACGGGACCAGCCCGAGAGAATGGTCATTCCGCGATATACTAAAGCTACCCAAAAAGGAGCTTGAGGAGTGGATGGCAGCGTGTCGCGAAGAACTTGAGGCACTTCGCAAGCGCAATGTCTATGAACTGGTTGACCGTCCTAAGGGACGAAAGGTCACTAAAAACCGCTGGGTATTCGACGTCAAAACTGACGGTCGAAAAAAGGCCAGATTGGTTGCCAAGGGTTACTCCCAGATTGAAGGCCTTGACTATGATCAGGTCTTCTCTCCAGTCGTACGCTTTGAGACTGTACGCCTAATCCTCGCCTTAGCTGCGCTTGAGGATATGCACGTCTCCGGACTCGACGTCCGTAATGCCTATCTCTATGGCAAGCTCGACGAGGAAATCTACATGGAGCAGCCTGAAGGCTTTGCAGTACCAGGCCAAGAGCACAAAGTACTCCGGTTACTTCGCGCTCTCTATGGACTTAAGCAGGCAGGGCTTGCGTGGTGGCGCACCCTCAATGAGTCCCTAAAGGAACTTGGCTGTAAACGCCTCGTATCCGACGCCGGAATATTCGTCTACAGGACAAAAGATGGTCGCTTCGTGCTGATCATTGTCTATGTAGACGATGCCATATTTTGTGGTAAAGATAAGACCCTAGTCCTTTCATTAAAGGACCGCTTCATGAAGAAGTGGGAGTGTCGCGATCTAGGCGACGTCAAGGAATTCCTGTGCATGCGCATAACTCGGAAAGGCCGCGAAATCCATTTGGATCAATGTGCCTACCTTGAGAAAGTGCTGCAGCGCTGTGGCATGCAGAACGCTAAATCTGCGCCAACTCCACTCCCTGCTGGATACAAGCCTGTTGCCAATACTGGCACAGCTGACCCAGCGCTTCGAAGCAAGTACCAGACCGTCATCGGTTCCTTGCTATACCTAATGCTTGGAACTCGACCTGACATTTGCTACGCCGTGACATTACTTGCGCAATTTGCAGCAAATCCGTCACAGGACCATTTAAACAGAGCGCTGTATATCTGCCGCTATTTAATTGGTACAAAATCCTATGCGCTAGTCTATGAAGGACAAAGCGGCAATGGATTATTGGCGTGCACTGACTCTGACTGGGCAGACAGCCCAGAAGCCAGAAGGTCACGGTCTGGGCACTTCTTAAAGTTCGCGAACAGCGCGTTCAGTTGGCTGTCTAGAAGACAGAAGACAGTTGCCCTGTCATCCACTGAAGCTGAGTATATGTCGCTGAGCGATTGCTCGCGACAAGTAGCTTGGATAAAGATGCTCCTAGAGGAGATCGGCTACAAGCTTGGCCCGCTGCCCATCTGCTCGGACAATCAGGGAGCAATATTCATTAGCTCCAATCCTATCACGGAACGTCGGTCTAAACACATTGACATTCGTTACCACTACGTGAGGGAGCTAGTAGAAGACAAGAAAGTCGAAGTCTTCTACGTAAGCACTGATGACAATCCGGCAGACTTGTTCACTAAGAACTTGGGTCGTATCAAGTTCCTCAAATTCAGAGGAATGCTCGGACTAAGATTTTACGATTAAGTCCAGCATAGTCGGCTGCACTATGCGCCATTTAAATGCTTGCGCGCATCTACCGCTGCACTTAGCAAGGGGGAGTGTTGAACAATAGAGAGCGCCTAACTAGGCAGCCGAGTTCACACACCGGTACTCCGGGTAACAGGAGTAACACATGCATTGTAGATAGAATCACATGCATCGGGATTGGTACTATACAGTAGCTTAGTCAGACGGTCTCCTACATGTATATAAGGACCCCTGTAGCGTAGTACAATCCAAGTCGCTCAACAGCAACTTTTGTGTGCATCAAGCCTCACAGCTAACAAACCAGGTAAGCTAGCGTCCCGCTACACTGCGTAAGAGTAGCCTGCTCGTCAGATTGTATATCTACAAAAGTCACAAGGCTCTTCGTCTCGTATGCTTTTCCAGTAGGCCTCAGACCTCTGAGGTATTGCTGGCGCATTGATTTGTAGATGGTATCTCATAATAGCCACTCGATCGATCGCAATCGGGGGTCATCGAGCGATTCGCCCAGCCTCAGATTCCTACACTCGTCCACACTAGATCATGTTGACTTCCCCATAATTCCTGCGTTGATCTTCCCCTAGCGTCCACGAAATAAGCTTCCCATACACGCTTAGTACACGTCCTGATTATACTATATTTGCCAGGTACACCAGCCTTCCTTCATTTGTCCAGTGCTTCGCTGGCAGCGATTCGCCGGCCGAGGTGTCAAATTGAATCGCATGTTCCCGCCCGAGTGCGTGCCAGGAGCCTGTGGGAGCATGTTCTGCGCACGTTTGTCGGGAAACGCCGCATCCGAGGCAAGTACTACTTGCAGTCTCTCTTTTTGCTGGAGTTGTTTCCCAGTGGTGATCGCGGGGTGCGCGTATGCACGCAAGCATCCACGGTATCTAGGCGTTGTTCAAGCTCACAGCCGGAAATTGATACCTGCATTGCAGCCGTATCGACAGAAACAATGGTTTGCCCGTGAGTAGCAACGTATCAATACACAATTCACAATTCTAAGACATTATCAGATGCCATTCAATGCCTGCAATGCCCATCATCGCAGCAGGCACATAACCATCATCGCAGCAGGCACATAACTTTCATCTGGTTCCAAGAAATCAGTCAGCGGCCGGAAACAATTGTCTGCGCGACATAGGCGGTTCATAACGCCTGTGAGACCCACGCCTCGCTATTGATGACCAGACCGCCCGTGTAGACCATCTTGTGTGGGTCGACGAACACCGCGTATTTGGGCTCGCTCCGAATGCCGTATACCCGCATGATGACATAGACGTCTGCTGGAGGCGAGCTCAAGTCCTCGGCGGGCATCGTTAGTTGTAACGCCTACAAGCGCGCTTCAGCAGGTCCGTTGCGGTGCATAAACTGACAATGAACTGCTTACCGTGCTTAGCTGCGCCTGGCTCATGTGGAACGGTTCTCCAGCGGAAGAGGACGTCGCTTTCATCTCGATATGATACGTTGGCCAGGCATCCGCCCAACGGTTCTTCACTTCGCCTCCGTACCAACGAGCCGTCAGGATTCCGGTAGTATCCGAGCAGAGGAAGTCGGCAACTGAAGGGCCCTCATAGCGTGCGAAGCTAGGAACCTCGCCGCGCAGGCCGCTCGTCCAGTTGTCTGGCCCAAAACCTGGCCCTAGGATCTTCTTCAACACCGCATAGGCCTGTCTTTCGTGAGTGGTTGGCTATACATCAAGCAACTAGGGGTACTTACGTAGCGCTCACCCAGGATCCCGTTGACCTTCTGGTATTCGTCGTTCCCGCCGAAGACGCTAGTTGAAGACGTGAGAGAGGCCACGATGCTAGCCATCGCTGACGCTGCCGTAGTCACCGAGCGAGGTTGGGCGTAGCCTGAGCTGCTCGCCGTGCTGATTGCCGTCGCAGAGAAGTGGCTCTCGGGCTCGACTTCCGCCTCCGCAGGTATACCTTCGGAGTCGCCCCGCGTCTGCGGCGAGCGGACATACTGGGTAGCGAGGGCTTCCACCCGTTGATTCGGAACAGAGTCGGCCGTGTACACAGCGTCAGCGCTGAGCGCGAGGTCGTAGATTTGTTCTTCCAGCTTGTTGAGTGCACCTTCCAGGTCAGCGAGAGGAACGCGTGACTGCGATGCAAGAGAACATGATTGAGTGGAAGATGGATTCGTCTGCAGGGCGGTCTGCGAAGACCCACTCTGCTGACGACGACGACGGCTGCCACCGGTGAGTTGGCTGTCATGGCGTCCAACGCTGGAGATTTGAACATTGCTATCCGTATACGTGGCTTGCACTGTAGGCTGTGCAAAGGCGTATGTGTCATCATCTTCGAGAGGCTGTGTTGTTGACATGAACTCGATCCCGTCATCTTGTAGGTCGTCTTCTATCTGATCTAGAGGCTCTCGCAAGTAAAACGCAAGTCTGTGACGATCCATCATCAGACGATCGTTCAGCTGGGCTATTATCTCCTTCTCTGCCTCCTTTCCATGCTCCCGTGCAATGAATATGACGAGCGCATGATCATGATCATTTTCTTCAAGGCGGGATGCCAATGAATTGTCGAGGGATAGATCCCCTTCATCACGGTGAAGGGAGACATGTTCAACGACTGCGTCCACCATACAAATTTTCAGAGCAGAAAGTGTGTTAGCAAACTTCAGTGCTAGCGACTCCCGTTGACGCCGCTGGCTTCCAAGACCATGGCATATGATGCTGGTATCCTGGTCAGTCAATCCACTCGAGCTCAGTGTAATATGTAAACATACCGTCGAATGACTTCTAGTCGATTTGGCTCAGTGAACCGTGCAGTGATTTCGTGCTCTAGTTCTGGGTCCCCTTGGACGTCGTAAGAGAGGTTCAGTAAGGGAGGCTCGAGATATTTGACGGGATTAGCCCATGCGCTACTACGAAGCAGTGGCTCAATGTCCGCAAGCCTGAGCGTTGGTGAAAGAGACTCGAGTAGTGGCACCTTCCCTTTGAGCAGTCGTCCCGCACGCCCAGAATCTCGATCCCCGTCGCGTATTGCGTAGAAACCGCCAGTGCTCCGAAGCACCGTATCGCCATCTGCTGTGACCACCGGGAAGATGGCCCCGTCACGGATCCTGTTGAGCTGGGAGGCGAGTGTCGCATCGTTGGGCAATGTTTCACAGCTCTCGGCTAAGTCACGAAGGATGCGCCAAATGACGACCACTACAGTTTTCGGCACCTGTGTTTCCTTGAACGCTTGAGTGTGTTCGAGCAGCCGATCCACGGTAACGCACAAGGGCACATCGGGTATTCTGAGTTTCTCGACAAAGAAGTCGCGGAGATGGGGATATGAGAGTTTGAGCACGACGTCCTCGAGGTACGAAGGGCCATCCCAGTATGCGCCGCTCAAATGAGTCCACATTGGCATGTGCTGTGCACGTTCGCTACCCCAGACGCGGAGAATGAGCGAATGGTCGGCAAAGGCTCGTCTGGGGCATTCGTTCGGTTAGCATGGGATGCAATTTCTGATGCATGGATCTCACCGGATGATCTCAGGTGCTTCGTTAAAGCGGGCATCGAGCTGCTTGTAAATCTCCTTGACTGATTTCACGTCGGCATGTCCCTCCGAGCCGCGCAGCTGCTTAAGTACCTCCAACCAGGCGGTAACGTTCGGTTCTACCATTACACCCAGCTCCTGCAGGAAATCCCATCCTTGATCATCCGCTTTAAACACCTCCACGAAGTGGAGGGCCTCATTCGGGAGCGATGACAGCGAGCGCCTCCGGAGGGCAGTCCCAGCTAGCGTACGTTGCATTCGGTCGGTACATGTCACCGTGATCTGCGAGAGCTCGTGTAGGCCGTCCGTGGAGAGCTGCTGAGATATGTGGGGCCAATGATCACGTAGAATGACCAGCAGCCGGGGTGTCGATGTCAATAGCTCCCGCGTCATTGTCTTAAATTCAGGTGACATTCTACCATCCACAATACGCGGATGAATATGGAGGCCCAAGGAGCCTTGTAGCCATTTCTGCCAACTTGCCATCTGGAATGTGTGCGGGGGGAGAAGCGGGTATGAATGAATCGAGCACCCGGCAGGATGTTGCGCAGACTGATGCCGTTGGTTTGGACATCGACGTACAGCTCGCGGCCTTTGCCATTTATTTCCTCCTCGTCCATGAGATCGAGGTCGGCTGGATCCGGAATGTCGGGGTTGTCTCGGTGACTGAAGAAGAACTGGGCAAATCGGACAAGGTCCGACAGCGTATTCGACCGTCCCATCGAGCCTAGAATCTTCTCCGCCACAACGATTTCATCGGCTGCCCGCACTCCCATCTTCGCAAGCAAAGTGTATTGTGAACTAGACGGCTTGACGCTCGAAGCAATAAAGCGTAGTCCGACGATGTCTGAGAGCTCAAATCCAGTGTAGAAGGAGCACTCGGGGGCTAAGGCAACGTGCGCCCAAGTTCCATCCGCCAGAGGGAGCAGACGAAGATTGGAAATCTTCCGTAGAGTCCACCCGTTGACGATGCGGTGTAAGCATTTGCATACAAGCTCGAACCACTCCGAAGAGCAGCTCGGGAACTGGTCTTGTTGGTCCATGCTCTGCAGGCCAGATAGGAACTGCTCCTCCGACATCTCTTCTACACCCAGCCTCGATAAACACGCCCAATCGCGAACAGCATCATAAGAGCAGTGTAGATAGTAGATTGAGTTTGGGAGGAATTTCGTTTCAATGAGGGGATGCCTGTCAGAGCCGGAATATCTGAAGCGGTCTGGGATTGTCACGAGCTTCGGAGGTAGTCGATATTGCTCGTAGGGCATGTCGCGTAGAACGGGATGTGATCTGAGCTCCTTGACAATGCCTGCTTCGACTTGCCGGAATGGTCCTCGAGTGTGCATCGGAATGTAACGCATCCAGCAGTCACCAAGGCTAGGATGATGCTTGAGTTGCTCCACAGCAGCAAGGAAGGTGTCCTTGATGCCGTCTAGCAAGACAGTATTCCACTGCGAGTCCGCAAGGATGTCTTCTCTACTTGCGGACGTCAAGAAGTCAGCTTGGGCAACGAACTAAGCGGACTGAGGTCAGAGTGCAAAGACGTGTAATGAGATTATCACATACAGGTAATCCATATGTCGCAACAGGCAGAAATGCGTGTACATACTGTTGGTCTATGATAGGCTTGTCGGATGCATCTATGGGGAATGCAAGGACCACCTCGCTTTGTTGTATGCCTTGTCTCTTTTCTTCACCTGTGTATGTGCGGACCAATCGCTGGACTACGATGTACCTTTCGGTAGAAACACAAACGCCGTTTTCGCGTCGCTCGAGTTTGACGATCTCGTTGGACTCGTCTACACGGCGCAGAGAGATCCGGAGACATCGGGAGATATATATCTCGACGTCGAGTGAGCGTAGCTTGCGGAGAAAAAGGAGCAACGTCGGCTTAATTCCTTTTACTTGATCCTTCAAGTCGCTTCGATTGACGGTTTGCGCAATAGACAGCCTGAATGTTGTCCAGCCAGGAATGCTACCGTGCGATGCATCCCAGATCGGGTTCACCATGCCTAGGCAAGCATTGCGGTCAAAGAGGAAAGTAAACGGACCAGATGCGACATGAACGCGATGTGCGACAACAAATACGGCCTTGAAGCCTAGAAGACAGTCAGGAAATGATCCCAACGAGTGATAGTGTTTTACCAATGCCCTTCTCCCCTGTTTACACAGCATCTCAGCGACATGTGAAGGAGAGATCTAACATCTACTAACCTATATAACCATCGGCTTTCCCCCCCTTCGCTTTCGTACTAGCTCCAATGTCGCATATAGCCCTGATGTTTGACTCATCGAAGCCCTTCTCGTTACACTTGATGACCATTTCATCATTCTTGAGGCATAGACGGAGCGTAGGAACAACGTCCCGAGCATAAAGGTTGTCGTCGGCATTCTGGACGAACTCAAGGATAAAATGGCTTTGTGAATTGTATAAATCCGTAGAAAGCCTGTAGAAAGCGTCACCGTGATAATTGTGTGTCTACGAGATGGACCACGCACCGCTGGCATGCTCGCTCTAATTTTCCCCGGAGGATGATCACTGGATCGTCGTCTGAACGGTGGGCATCGATCTCGTCCTCGCTCAACCCGTGGCTCCTGTTGATTGTGTGAATGAGGTCCATGATGTGAGTATGCAAGATGCAAGGGATAACCCGCCTGCGTCTGTGACTATAATATGTATACGCGTACTTCGGTGACGAAGCTGTAAACAAGTCGTCCCACGGTGGGTCTAGACTGGACAAGGGGATTCATTTCCGCTGACCCATGAGGCATCAGCACCCTGAACCTTGTCCACAGCATGAGCTAGCAAAATGAAAGGTAGCCAAATACAACGATCATGTCGTATCGTCTGCGGAACGAGGGCGACCTGTACGTGAGCGATAAAGACCAAGTGAGACCCCGACGAGATCCGAGAAGAATCGCCGGACTGTTTGGTGGTGCGATTGGTATGTTGCTGTTGGAGGCATGCACACTGGGGAAATCTCCCACTCCAGTCATACTAGCACAGAAGGCAACAAATCAGACGCACTATCTTGTCTTTCCACTTACTGTGAAGCGAGTTTCGGCAAACAAACCAACGAAGCAGGGCTGTTGACAAAAGCCATAACCATGATGTACCACACCATACCACAGAAGAGCCATAACTTGTATCTGGACTGCAATTGCACAACGAGCCAAGCCTGACTTGGACCAGGCGGCACATTGGTAGAGCTACTCGAACTTCGGCAAGTCGAATGTACCTTCCGGATCCTCTCCGTGCTCCATAATGAACTGCTGCGCCTTCTGCACGTCATGCATGAACCTACTGGTGACGACGTGAGCGTCGACCCCAACGCGCGGGTTGAGCCGCGCGGCACCCCGCACGGCAGCTGTAGCTATGTGGTAGCGCGACGTGTGGTTCAGCAGCATCATAGAGAACGGAGAAGTCGTCGTCCCTTCTTCACGGTATCTATAAAGACATGCAGTGAAGGTGAGGCATCAACACAGAAGCGACGCACCCTTCCATCGTGATGCGATCCATGTTTGGGCGGCCGAACAACAGGCTCTACTCAGGAGATCAGCAGTCTGTACGTTCCACAGCGAAAGTGACCAACTCTCACCTTCAATTCGTTCACGTAACCGTGGTAATTGAAGTGTACGGGACGGTCCGTCGTGAATAGTGTATCAAATTCGATCCCCGCTAATGCATGCGGGTGTGCTCCGTAGGGTTCGAGGATCATGAGGTCGGTGACATTCACCACACGTATGCGCAACTGGGGAAGACGCTGACGGAGGAGCGCCGCAGCAGCAACCACCTCGAACGTCATCTCTACACCAATGCCTACGAGGACTACGTCTGGGTCGATGCCATCGTCGACACTCGCAAACTTCCAGATGGAAGCACCAGCGATGCAATGCTTTCGGCAAGCACTCAGTTACGCACCAAACAATAGAGCTACCAAGCGCACCTTGTCTGCCTCTTCTGGGCTGAGCCATACCGGCGTCGGCTGCTTGCTGCCGACCATAAGGTTAATATAGTTCTTCGCCCCGAGGCAATGCGCCATGGTCGAAAGAAAGCAATTCGCATCCGGCGGCAGATACACGCGCGCGATTTTAGGCTTCAGCGCCAGCACGCCGCCGATGAACGACGGGTTCTGGTGGGAGAAGCCGTTATGGTCCTGCCGCGCCCAGGTGCTCGTCTCGAGGTAATTGAGAGAGCCAATCGGCTGCCGCCAGTGCGTCTCTTGCGCCATCTTCACGAACTTGCTGTACTGTACCATCATAGTGTGTACGATTCCTAGAAATGCCTCATAGCTCGGGAAGAGCGCAGTCCGTCCGGTCAGTGTGTAGCCTTGCATCATGCCTTGACAAGTATGTTCGGAGAGGATCTCGATGACACGCCCGCCTTTCGCCCGCGACGTCACATCCCATTGCATGTTTCGCCCGCTCTTTCGGAGGGTCGCGCCAAGCTTGTTGGACTCGAGTTCATCCGGAGAGAAGATGCGAAATGACTGCGGGTTCCTAAGCATGCAATCAGCGCCAGGTGTATGCTACGCCGCAGCCGCGTACTCATTGATCACTTCGAATAGTAGCTCGCCGATCACTTCCATGCAGCTTGCTTGGCAACCCTTCTCCACGCCCTTCCGCTTCCAGTCGGGTATGTGCAGAGGCACGTAACCAGCGTATACCTCTTTCCTCATGCCAATCTTCTTCCCATCCTTCTACAGACAGCAGTCGGTACTCAGTATTTTAGAGAGATTTTCGGCATACCGCTGGGATGATTGACAAAATTCTCTCATTGGGCACCCCGTCATCGTCGAAAAGCTCATCTGGTTTATAAGATTCCAACCACTCTTGAAGGATTCTAAGTTGTTCCGGGTCTTTCTTCGCATTCGGTAGCGGGACTTGGTGGGCATGGAACGATCCTTCAATGAACTCGTCGCCCAACTTCTTCGGACCACCCCACCCCTGTGTGATTGCTGTGAGCGGGATAATTGAGGAATGAATATATCGCATGCCTTCGGAGTACGCAGGATAAGGACGGGCCAGCGCGGCTTCACCTGTGGCTGCCCGCTCCTCGCCGCCTTTTGTATCCCACGAATCTCGCCGAGCGCCCACTCCATGGAGGCCGCCATGTCTTCGTCAATGTTCTGAAGGTCCTCGACAAATCGCACCTGGTACCCGTAGCCCATGAATAGCGCGACAAGCTCTTTGTCGTCCATTGTGCCGTAGATCGTACGCTCAGAGATTTTGAACCCGTTCACATGGACGACAGGAAGCACGGCGCCGGATTCCGCGGGATCGATGTACTTGTAGCTGTGCCAGGCACTAGCATACAGTCAGGAATGTAGGGAAGAGGAGATGGGGAGCAACGTACGTTGCAGTGGGCCCTGTCTCAGCTTCACCGTCTCCGACGACGCACACACAGACAAGGTCCGGTTTGTCCATGACCGCGCCAAACGCGACACTGAGTGCATAGCCAAGCTCTCCTCCCTCGTGAATTGACCCTGGAGTCTCCGCGTTGACATGGCTTTCCGGGTCGAGTAAGATGGTTTAGCGACCGATATCGTAGAGCACATACCTTGGGAACCCTCCTGGGACGCTGAAGCCAGAAATGAGGCACTTTAAGCCGGCCAGATCACGCGTGTTGTGCGGCCAGAAATGTCCCAACGTGTTCTCCAGCCAAAGGCACGATAGTATTGCGGGTGCACCATGTCCTGGACCAACGACATGTAAGACGTCCGCGTCGGTCTTGCGAACAAGGCGGTTGATATGCGCGTAGACGAGGACCAGTCCAGGACATGTCCCCCAGTGCCCAAGGAGTCGTTCCTTAATGTCGTCAGGGGTAAGGTCACGTCGCTCAAGTATACCACTCTTAAGAAATATCATCGCTGCCCTGCGATCAGTGGGCCGGTGTGTGCACGCTTGACTCGTACATACCGGCTGCGATGTAGTCTGCGGCTCGCCTGAACTGTGAGATTGAATCGAGAGCATCGCCGGAAAGCACCCCTTTGACGTCGAACTGGACTCGGTAATCGAGTAATACATCAGGTAGCTGCGATGCGTCGGGAGGTGGATTGGGCTCAAGGATCTGTTGGCCAGGCATCGAATGGGATAGTTTCAGAGTAAGGAGCAGGCGCAGGAGGCATGACCACGACCAGTGGTGAAGTGAATATGAGTATATGCGTCAATGTAGAGGTCATAATGTGGAACAGCTCGCTCAGGACGTGCCACTGCCAGTGTCGCCAGTTGCGACGTCATCCTGCCACGTGCAGGCGGCCACCACTGATTATATAATCTGTCATTCAAGGCCTGTGTAGCTCAGTGGTAGAGCGCGCCACTCGTATGCTTCGGTCATTCACATGGTGAGGTCGTCCGTTCGACTCGGGCCACAGGCAAGGATTTTCATCATTTTTGGAGTGCCAACTGCCTTTCATGTGCGAAGAACTTGAACCTTGGGCAACTACACGGCACCTGATAATATTGGCACTATCGTGCGGGTTCATGCAATCGCAGAGCTCTATCACACGTACGTCGTTAGGTTACAGTCACCATGCCAGATACCAGTTTCATTGATCCCTAAACGTATAAGAAATGGTGTCGACGAGTCATATAGTACATGAGCTTTGTGGCTTAATTATGCGGGAAGCCAAAAGCTCTCCGCCATTACGCACTCCTTGGCCATCTCGAGCTGTTCGCGCGTGAACCTCTATTTCATGACGAATGCTGAAACAACACACCTGTTCATCTGTCCTGCATACCAGCACGCGTCCGACATCCGTACTCTTGCCTATGTCCACCACTGCACCCTCCTTTTTGCCTGCTTCCGCATTCGCCTGCTTGTCAAGCTTGAAGCCGATGCACTCCGTATGGTGAATGATGGCTTCCCGAAGCTCGCGGCTCTTCTCACCAATCCCGCCAGAAAATACAAGCGCGTCGACCTTGCCACCAAGACGCACATAGTACGCGCCCACAAACCCGACGATCCTGTCTACAAACAGGTCAAACGCGAGCCTCCACTTCGCGTCACTCTGCCAGTCGGCGATGTCACTACCGCGCGTCGCGCTGTGCTCCTTCATCTTCTGCACTATCTCGCCAAAGTCGGACGTCCCCGTGAGTGCCTTCCACCCGGACTCGGTGTTGAGGATCTCCTCTGCCTGTGTGACGCGCACATCGACGGCCTGGCTCGGGTCGTGCGTGATCCGCCCGGCACGGTTCGTGTAATGGAAGATGAGCGACGGGTCGACGAGCCCACTGCGTGTTGCGCCGGGAAGCCCGGAAACGGGTGTCAGCCCCATAGACGTGTCGAGTGATTGGCCGCTCCGGATCGCACAGATGGAGGCACCAGAACCGAGGTGCAGGACAATGAGATTGAGCGAGGGCTTGTCCTGGGGGCGCATGAGATGATATGCACGCGCCATCGAATGCAACCCACTTTTTGTAGGTAATGGCTCACTGCATCGAGAATATATGCGTCTGAGATGGGGCTCAGCACGCGATGAAACATATCGGATGCTACACCCACTCACAGCTCAAGCCGTGGAACCCGTATTTCTTCAACCCACGCTTGTGCGCGACCTCGGGGTTGATGGCGTAGCTCGCCACGTGTAGTGGTATCGAGCGATGGAATGATGTATCAAAATAGGCAATAGAACTCGCATTGGGGAGAGACTGGATGGCGCTCTTTATGATGGAAAGTGCGGCGCCGTTATGACTGGAGGATTGTCACCTCTGCCCTCACACCTGGAAATTGAACGACTTACAGTGGTGCGAGGTCAGACAGGTCCTCAATGTGTTGATAGCTTTCCGAGTCGATGATCACAGGCTCGTACAAGTCCCCACCATGTACGACACGGTGACAGACGTGTACAATCGACTGCACGCTAATTTTGCTCTCGTTCTGCAGGTGATTGAGGAAGTAGGTAAAGGCGGACGTATGATCCTTGATGTCGCCCACAGACTGTTTTTCCGCCTCGCCGCCTTGTTTGTGGGATGCTAACTTAAAACTGAAAGAGGCGGGAGGCGACGAGATGTCAGTGATGCTGGACGTCAAGAGGAGGTCGACAACGTCAAGGCCAGAATTGGAGGCTCGACTGTCTGTGCGGCGGAGCAGAGAGATCTTGAGAGAAGATGACCCGGCATTTACGGCGAGGATAAGGCCGTCCTTTGGGGCGCGATGTTCAGGCATAGCTGGACCGTATTCAGCCGTCTTTCGTATAAGATGACAGACATACACACCTAAAATGGTCGCCGTTGAGTATACTCGTCAAATGCTGCTCGAGGTAGAAGAGAGTAGCTCTTTCATGTTCTCCACGCACGTTGTGTGTGGCAGATTCTGCAATTATTGTCGAGCGCGCCCCTCGCAGACTTTGTGACTGTGACTGATGAGTCGGGCGCACCACACGAGTCGTCGCGGGGCTTGGTATGTAAGTCTTCCTGGATTTAGTATGATTCGGCGCTGGGCTGCCAAAATGCTTCTCGCGTATATGTTATCTAGATCAGTGCATCGCTTCAGCCCCCTGAACGGAGAACGCCCCTCCTTGTGGATCCTTGACAGTCGTGTTCAGCTCTCTACAACACGGCGGACATGGCATCCCCAGTATCTGAACACACCGGCACCGATGACGAGCTAGAGTCGGAATCCGGTGTAAATGACGAGCGCTTCCCGCACCCATTCACCCAAGGAGCTGACTACGAATACTACGACTTCGACGAAGATGATCCTACCGAACAGGATACCCCTCGCACGCTCGTCGAGCTGCGGATGTGCGCACTGAGCGCGTCCATTCGCGAGAAGGCCGACTGGCATATCAAGTTCCGCGACGAGAAGATACGGTCAAAGTGGATAGAAGAGATCCATGAACAGCAGAAGGACGTTCATCAGAGTCTTCAGCTCACGGACAACATGGTACGTGGCCAATCGATTCTTGCACTCTGCTTGATCTCATGCAGAATGTGGCAGATAAACTATGTCCTGACGGAGCTTCAGGCATACGCCGCGCTTCGCGACGAGAGCACAGGCATTGAGGTCAGATTCTGCACACCTATGTCCCCTTCGCTTCTCACTATATGCACTCTGATCAGCCTGGCCCTTACGAGCGCGTGTGGCGGTCAGATAAGCTCATACCTTCCAATCTCAAGTCAGAACTACGATCCGCTGTCTCCCCGCTCGAGTCCGTCCCTGACTCGGAGAAAGACTGGCATCCGGGATCGGACGGCAAGGTCTTGGACCTCGTCCATCCATCTCTCTATCCTGTTATATATGGACTTACCGTGACGACATCCGGTGAACCAATAAAGCCCAGAGAGGACAATGACGTGGCGCCTAAGTTTAATTCTCAACGATTCCAATGGCTGCCTTCCGACTTCCACGTTTCCGAAGACGGTAGCGTGTCGTTAGCATCGCCGTACATCAACAACATTCATCCCGAGGACTATGCTGCGCTTGAAGATGTCATCACGAAAGTGGTAGAACGCGCCGTCCCTCTTTTCGAATGGGTGTTGTCCGACCTCGCGCGAGAGAGGCAGGTCCGGACACGGTTGGACCTAGGGGAGGATAAATATCCCACTTGCATTTGGCCGGATGAGGTATGTCTTCTAAGCTTGTGTTATTCGTGCAACAGAACTGACCGTAGCATGCTCAGGCTCCGTTCCCTGAAGCTGACGAGGAAGAAGCCATGCAACAAGAGGTTCATCGCCTCGAGGCCGGGCGCCAACCCGGGGACCGCAACTTCGATCCCTACCGGTTAGTATGGTTTAGGTACTATGAAAAACAGCCGAAGAAGTGGCCGGATAGCAAGCCGGTATATGACGGCGGCTTGGACAGTGTGCAGAAGACCATCAACCTGCGAGGCACTACTTTGCAGTTGATCGTCAAGCTCGCGAACATCGTCCTAACCCCCGAGAAGCCCGAGTACCCTGGCGGAAAGTGGCACGTGGAAGGTGAGATCAGGTATGTGTAACAGCGAACAGTCATCTGAGTGCATGCTAGGCATGAACAATGAGGCCATTGTCTCCACATTTATATACGTGAGCCTTTCGCACCGTTTGTCGGCAGCTTCATCCGACCACGAGGCTAATAACAATACCTGCTGATAGTACTACGATTGCGATAACCTAACGGAGTCCACTCTGTCGTTCCGCAACGCCGTCAATGATCCGCGCTATCATGGACAGGACGACACGTATTGCATGGCCCACCTGTACGGTATCAACCGGTACGCACTTCAGATCCTCCGCGCGAGCTTTCACGCTTATTCCCGACCACAACCCCATAGGGACGACCCCTGCGTGCAAGAAGTAGGCAAAGTGATCACAAAAGAAGATCGGTGCATCGCATTCCCAAACCTCTACCAGCACCTCGTCTCGCCCTTCCGCTTGGCCGACCCCACCAGGCCAGGCCACCGCAAGATCCTTGTGTTTTTCCTCGTAGACCCGCATATCACGATTCCGTCGGCGAGCGTGGTCGCACCTCAGCAGGCATCGTGGAAACGACGCGCTATCTCAGGGACAAATTTGTGGGACCGACTGCCCGTCGAGCTCCAGGACATCGTTGCGGACGACGCAGACATGATCACGCTCGAGCAAGCGAAGGCGTACCGTGAGACACTCATGAGCGAGCGGACCGTATTTGTAAAGACTGTGAACAGCGAACGCTTCGGGCATGAGTTCAATATGTGGTATGTTGCAACCAATTCGGTCGCAGGTTGTCTACTTACGAGATTCAACAGTGAACACTGATGGCATGCTCATACCTGCACGGCAAATGTATCGATTCGGCGCCCTTAATGACATTCGTTGTATAGCTACTGGTGCCCATTTATCAACATAGGAAGCGGGGTGGGGTACACAACATGGTTGGTCTCCCTTAAGCGTCATCAATCTACGAAGCATCGAACTACTGCAGATCAACTGAACCTTCGGGCCTGTAATTTTTTCCAAATCGACCCGGAAATATCAACGTTTGATGATTGCATAGTACTTGTCTAATACATAGATCGACCAGCAGCGAATAAGATATGGTACAAAGCCATCTTGCGGAAGTGGGGGAAATGAAGTACAGATTTCATAATACATACATGCAGTGTCAATAATATACCAGAGAACGAATGGGGGAGTCTATCCGAGGCGAGGCTAGAACTGCGACATCGAGGGGGGGGCAGCACCAGCACACTCACTGCTCGGACGCAGACCTCGTCTGTCGATACGCTCTGCGCTCCCGCGCCAGCCTGCGTGCCTCGACACCCTGCCACGCGGTCACCGGCCATACATCCATGCTGAACACTTCCTCCTTCGCCGCGCGCGCATTCTCCCTCGCGCGCCCGACCCGTGCCCGCACGCGCTCCTGGACCGACTCGAACAGCTTCCCGCCCATTTGCCGCAGCTCCAACGCACGTACCTTCGCGCGTTCGTGCCGGGCATGCAGCCGCGCCTTCAAGCCGTTCATCGCGTCCGCCGATTGCGCCCACGCCAACGCGGTCTGCTGCGCAATAACGCGCGCGAGCTCGTCTAGCGCGTCCAGAACCTCCTGTACGTCGCGCACTACGACGTCATACCCGATGCCGAGGAGCTCTGCAAACGCACTGGAGCCGACCCAAGAGCCCAGAGCGTACGCTGCGTCATCGGTGCGAGCGACTGCCTTGCCCTTCCCAGAGTACGGTGGTGACGGGAGGAGCGCTAGTCCAGATTTGCCAATATCGTGCATAGTGGTCGGGGAAGACGTCGGGCGGAGCACCAGGTCCGTCGTACCCTTGTCAGATTTACCCTGCCAGGTGATGAGCCCGCAGCCACAACCACACTCGGAAGGCGCATCGACGGAAGTGACGAGGTCGGCGCGATGGGTAGATGGCGTAACAGATGGTTGACTGGCGGACGTGGAGGCAACGAGAGGTGCGGGTAGCACTGCTAGCGCGAAGTCCTTCAGAGTGGAACGGCCAGACGTCGTTGGGTTCACGCTTGACGGTGTGGAGTGGTTGATGGATACGCCGACCGAAGGGAAGGCAAAAGTGGGGGTGGTCTGTTGAGGCTCCGGCGCGGAGACCGTGGGGGTAGCAGGCGGGTTGAAGGATCCTTGTATGGCGTATCCTAGAACCACTGACAAAATGGCGAGGCTACAACGGCTCATGAGTATATGTTTAACAGCAGAGGGGCTATGCGCATACATAGTCAACGCATGTCTCGGAGCGATACGCTGGGAAACACCTCCAGGCCGCGGTATATCTCCTGCAAGAACTGGGCGCAGAACGCGAGCAAGCTGCTTGGGCGCCACACGCTCGAGTTCATCGACATCGACGACGGAGGACGAGCATCGAGAGACAGGCACAACATTGCTTCTAGGAATACTGAGTGTATCCCACTGCTGCTCGGCATCGAGGAGCTGGTCACCTGCAAGAACGTCTCTGACATTGAGACTCTGAGCCAAGACCGGAAGATAGAGCGAGTGGTCGGGCACATAAGAAAGTGAGGAAGGCAAGAAGACGACAGCTAGCGAGGGCCGATCGAGCGGAGTAAAGCTCGACTAAGGGAGGATGAAGTTAGTCTCAGTGAACAGCAGTGACAGGTACCCACAGTCTCAGCAGAATCCGTGCGATCAATGACCCACACCGCGCGGCTGTCCTTGCGGGCATTCGATGATAGGAAGCGGACATAACCGTCGATGAGGCCGACGATCCGTGAGGTTAGCGTGAGGCCGACGCCGACCGCTAGTTTCTCAAGCAGCTTATCGATCAAAGACCACTTGATCGCAGACGACGCGCCGTATAGCACAACGTAGAAGTCAGGCTTGGTAAGTGCGTCTTCGCCACTCTCTTCCAGGTCTGGAACCGCGGGCGTTGGAAGCAAGCCCGGATCCGCAGCCGTAAGCGCTATCTTGACATCGATGTCGTCGGTGCCGTGCGGACTGGAGTCTGCGGCAGGATCAACTGCGGGGGATGCGTCGCCCTCGGGCACGACAGCTTCGAAGGAGGCGTTGAGTGAGTCTTCCCGCGAGCTTGTGAGTGGGTCCGGGAAGGACAGGCGGAGTTCGCGAGAGCGGACGAGAGAGGAGTGGGACCCACTGAGGGTGTTAGAGCGCGACGAGCTCAGCGTGCTCATCATGCTCTGATCGAGGGCATCCTTCACGCGCTGCTCCTCTTCTGGGTCTTGCTCGTGCGCAGTGGGTGCGGCAGCAGCATCTGCATGCGCGCCGTCGCAGCTAAGTGCGGTGGGGCGAGTAAGCGGGCGGGCGGCAGTGTGGCGCTCATCGGGAATATCCTCGATGAGCCCTTCCCAGGCTCGAATCTCGTTGTGATGCGAGCTGCCGGTGCTGCTATACGAATGCCTGGATGCGGGCCTGTCGTAGTGGTCGAGCTCGCGATCGCTATCGAACCCGACGACAGAGTCGGTGTCCTCGGACTCCCTGCTGCTTGGGATGTCTAGCCAGTCAGAGTCAGACAGCTCCTCAGGTTCATAGAGAGCATGGAGGTCAGTAGAATCCATGGACCGTGGCATGTAGAGACGAATGTAGTGGTTGGAAGCGGCGAGGCAAGCGAGGGCGATCTATAAGAAGGAGCCGTCGCTTTGTACTTGTTTGTACTTGCCTTATTCGGGCCGGATGTGGTAAGCTGCCGTTTGGACGCGCTCTTGAGCAATTAGCGGCTACGTGTCCATGACGACAGCTCTATTTCGACAAAATGGGGGGAAACCATTGCAGATCTCCCCGAAACGGGCTGAATGCCGAGGCGACAGCCGCGTCTGAGCGACGCGAAGAAGTCCGTCGACGGAGACTGACGCGTACCACGTGACCGCGACACACGGCTCCAGTCGAAACGGTGCTCCATGCTGCTCACGCAAGGCACCTGTGCTCGCTTGGCCTCTGCCCACCGCTGCACCCTAACCTCCTGAACTTCACCTGGGTAATTGTTATAGACATCCCAATAAGTTGTCGTCGGTGCTACTAACTTGAAGTACCGTTCCACGTCGGAGCACTTGGAAGAATAATCATGATGGTGTACTAGCGCGATCGATAGACTACATCATATCGGCCACTGGCAGGTGATCAGTGAGTACCTCAAGAGTAAGTACCTTCTCATCCGAGTACCTGGTCAGTTAGTGGCGGCGGCGCCATGCCATGGCAGTGGGCACTGGCATGGTATCAGTCCGTGTATGTCCGACACCAGTCAGGCCCAGGCATTAATCGGAGGACGGAGTGTATAACACCCAGGTCATCGCTCTGATAAACACGATCCGCGCTGCACACAGGCTCCTGAGCTACACCGACAATCCCGTCTACGACCTGCCAACCGTTCATACCGTCATGTCCAACCCTGTGGGACTTGCATACCTTCCGGAGGATCTTCTCCTCGAGATCGCAGCACATATTTCCGTATTCGACGTGCTGTCGCTCAAGCAGGTGCGTGTGCCTCCGTCTTTGCTCATTGGCTTGTCTCGATCGTCTCACTGCACACACCGTTCAGACGTGCCGGACCTTGTACGCCTTCGGCTCCACAGACTACCTCTGGCATCGCATCGTCCAGCGGGTCGAACTCCCCCTGGATCTTCCGCTCGATACCCCTCTCTGTGCTCTTGCGCAGTATGAATTGCAGCCAATCGTGCTCAAGGCCATCCGCCTCGAGGCCAACTGGAGAAGACGTCCGCCTCGAGCGAAGGCGATGCATCTGCTTCCTCGCGACACGAACGGTCAATATGTCGACGACATGCACTTCGTGCCGGGAGGCAAGTGGCTCCTGACCGTCCAAAGGCATCGACAAAGAGGAGGCCGACCCGGCTCGCACTTGGAGGTATGGTCGTTGGAAGATGAGCCGTATGTCATTGCCTGTGTACACATCGCCGGTTTCTACAGAACAGCTGCTTTGGAGCTTAAGGAAGAGAGACAGCACCTCACACTTGCCGTGGGCTACGAGACAGATGACATGGCCGAGTGCGTCTTATGCTTCACGAATGTCTTCGACCACTGACACGGCCCTAGAATCATCGCGATATACTCTGTGCCCTTCCGAGACCGGTCAGAATTCCTCTTCTACACTGCTCCTATTCTCAGTCCGACCACAACAATACGCCTTCCGCCTCACCCTTCGTCCGCCTCACCATCATCGACCAAGTTCATCCACCAGCTTTCCCTATCGGAAGGACAGCTTGTTGTGTCCGTAGTAGACCCTGTGGGGCACTCAGGGCTTAGCCTCCTCCAAGTACTCTTAGTAGACATCAAGTCCAAAGCATCACGATGGGTGGACCCGAAGCACATGCGGGTGCGTTGTCCTCATTCCTCTCACCAACCCTTGCCATACTCACCCACGCACCCAGCCATACTCCGACATCTGGGTCAAAGTTTACGCCCACAACGGACACCTCATCTTCCTTGGGCCCGCCCGCCAGAGCATCATTCTCCGCGTTTACGCACTACCCCCTGCGCTGCTACCCTGCAGTCCGTCCGAGCCACTCGACCTCGGCCCGATGCTCTCGCAGTACGAGCAGCCGCTGCGGCAGGACTCGCAATTCCAGGACATCGTCCGCGTCTCCGCGCCGTCCGCCGCGTCCATCTCTGCGCTCGTCATCTGTTCCTCCCACGACACCTCCCCGCGCGTCGGGCAGGTCACGCGCTTCCCCCTGCCCAGCCGCGGCCGCGCGCCACCCCTCCCCGGCGCGACGCGCTACTTTAAAATGCCCTCGCACGTTTCCGCGCAGCTCGCCCTCGTCGGCCCTGCAGGCCGCGCGGTGTGGGTGGAGCACGACTGGGAGACGCAGAAGAAGCGTGTGATGCGCTTCCAGATGCGGTGGGACGGGCAGGGCGTGTCGGAGGCGGTCAGCGTGCTCTTGCCGATGGATGCTGCGCTCCCCTTCCTCCCGGATACTGCGCATTCATTGGCGTTTGATGAGGTGACAGGGAGGGTGTGCATCGGGTTGTTCAACGGAGATATCTACGTGATGGATTTCGTTTAGACAGTAAACGGAAGGATGGTCGGGACTCGCGTCGACTAAGGGACTCGCTCTGAAGCAGAGATCGAGGATATTGGGGTCAAGACCATCGTGCGGCAGACCATAGGGACAATATACATAGCATACTCAATTACTCCTCCGGAGAGCCTATGGTACCGTTCGGCGGACGTGCTAGCGACTTGACCGACGGTTGAAGCCAAGTACACAAGATCGCCAGGTTGTAAAGTAACAAGACATCATAAGGGAACGATACCTTCCAACGCCTCTGTCAATAGAAGTGCAGAAGAGCCGTCGCTCGATAGCACCTTAGTCTCTTCCATATCCAGAAGTATTTTATTCACGTACTCCCGCGCACCCGACAGATGCGCCACGCGAGCCGCAGCCGCATGCAGGCGCAAGTAAAGAGGAGACGGTAGCGGAAGCCTCTCGGGGTCCAGGGACATGAAAGTGACTGTCGGAGGCATGTTCAACCGATAATTCGGGACCGTAAATGGGGGCCTGTATGTGTGCGGCGTGTTCTAAACAACATCATTGTTTGCAGTGGGCTCGTCGGCAGGGAGTTCAATTACTCACAGTGCTTTCAAGCCACAACTTGAGGCTATCAAAGTGCAAACGCTCGACGACGCCCAGTGTCATGATGTTCTCGAGCCGATGAATGTCAGGTCCATTGAGTTCATCGAACACAAGACTGTTCCCGAAGCGTGCCAGGATAGCCCATGCGGTAGCTGCATATTCGTGCTAAGAGTAGATCATTCGTAACTTCAGGTCAACACGAAAAATATGTACGTATACATACATTCGCACCATCTTGGGCAAAACCTGATATGCCAGCATTTGTGGATTCAGGAAGGATGTGGGCTGCCTGGGTGAACGTGGGCGGAATGGGACTATTGGCCAGGCGGATATGGGGCCTCTTTCGATAGAACAGACGTCAAATGCACCAGTGAGCATGCATTGGTAACCATCCCGTATGACTCGGAGGGCCTGGTGATAAGTGTAGGCAAGAAAGCGATGTTGTGGGTGTAAAGTTGAGTATGGTACACAAAACCTTCTTTTTTGCTGCTGATCGATTCTGGGGCGCCTCTTCCAGAAGATACTCGAGAGTTTCCTCAGGCTGCGTATCATCAAACGAAGGCCTCGAAGGGTAATTATATGGGGTTGTAGTGCGGTCTTTAGTAGCTCGGACTGTAGCACGGTATGTACGTTTCACTGTCCATGTCTACACTTTCTACACGAGTAGCACATAAGGGTACTCAAGGAAACGGAGGAGATCGGTGATGTATAGTGTCGCCAGCCGTTCAAACTCATCGTCATCAACGCATGAGTTGATCTTGCGGGCAAGGCAGTTGCGACTTGGATCACTGGGGGCTTCGAGCATGGAGACATCAAGCGCCCATGATTCCGAGGAAGCCGGAATGACTAGAGGAGGCGGCACGTGTTAGAACACGAAGCCGCGAGTGTCACTCGCAATGGCTGTAAATCCCTTCCACCCCGTCCACCACTTACGCTCCTATCAGACTTGTCTCTGCACACCTCCGACCCAGCCATCCGTGTCTTGCAATCCCCCATCGGGCTGGAAAGATTTCTTTGTTGTATGTAGCGTGGTGGTCGCACAATGGCAGCAGGTGAGCCTCAGGCACTCGTAGATCCCGCATCTTACCCATTTCCAACAGTTCCTCGCGCGCGCGTGAAGCCGAAGATTGTCAGTTCGTCAGTCTTCTATCGACCCGTGTTTAGCTAATGCCATGTATCAGAAACCGGCAAAGAAGGTAGGCCATCGGTCTGTGCACTTGTATGCGCCTACAACTGAGTGCACAATGCTGGGTAGCATGGTCCTGAGTTTTCGGTAGATGAAACATGGACAAAGCTGTCAAGAAACATCGTGGAGATCCAGAACCATAATGCGGCGAACCTTTCGTATGAGGAAAATCACCGCTTTGCCTACAATATGGTGTTGTACAAGCATGGTGAGACGCTATACCAAGGCACGAAGAAGCTTGTAGCGGATAACCTCGACAAGCTCGCAAACGCGTATATCATCCCCGCATTCCCTGCGCACGTCGACGATGATCCGGTACAGAAGGCTCAATCTGGAGAGCTCCTGCTTAAAGCGATGAAGAAGGTGTGGGATGACCATACATCGAGTCTGTCGAAACTGCGAGACGTTTTGAAGTACATGGTGCGCCATTCGACCCATTATGATATATGTAACTGGAAAGTCCTGCAGGACCGCGTGTACACAAAATCCAAAGGAGTTCCAGAAATTTGGGAAGCAGGGCTGCTCCTGTTTATCGAGCATATCCTGCGCTCACCTATCGAGGAGCACATTATCTCCGCTATTTTGACCCAGATACAGGTGGAACGCGATGGGTATGTAATCAACCGCTCCGCCGTGAAAGGCTGTGTGGACGTGCTCTTGCAGCTGGTCGATGAGCGTTCGGACGTCTCAGTGTACAAGCGCGATCTAGAGCCTACTATCCTGAAGGAGAGCGAAGCATTCTACCAGAGGGAAGGAGAGTCCTTTCTGGAGACTTGTGATACCCCTGAGTATCTCCGACGGGTAAGTCTCTTGCTGAAATGCATCGGTGCACTTACTGAGTAAGTAACAGGTTGAGAGCAGGTTAGACCAAGAAGAGTCGCGAGCACTACACTTCCTCTCGGCACAGACCAGCCAGCCGTTGCGTCAAATACTTGAAGACAAACTGATCAATCCACATCTGTCCACCATCATCTCCATGCCAAACTCGGGCCTCGACATCATGATCGACCTTGACAAGCTCGATGACCTCGCGCGACTCTACAGGCTCTTTTCTATGGTTCCCGCTGGTGTCCCTACGCTGAGAAAGGCGCTACGAGAGACTGTCATCCGTCGGGGACGGGACATCAGCTCCGCCAGTGTGTCAATGGAGGGTGACGATCCGCAGGAAGAAGATGTGACGGGGAAGAGCAGCAAGGCGAAGGGCAAGGGCAAGGCGCGCGCAAACGCCGGGTCGCAGGTCCTCTTGCTCGCTTTGAAATGGGTGCAGGATGTCTTGGACATGAAGGACAAGTTTGACAAGTTATGGACGGATGCGTTCAGAAACGACCGGGAAATCGAGAGTAGTGTGAACGAGGTACGTGCGGTGCGACGGTCACATCACTTGGACAATGCGTCAACGTTACGTAGGCGTTTGAAACGTTCATCAACCAGAACGAGAAGGCACCCGAATTCATCTCTCTTTTCATTGACGACAACTTGAAGAAGGGCCTCAAAGGGGTATGTACTTTTCCCTCGTCTTTTTTCGTGCTTGTCCAGTTAATCGCGACAGCAGAAATCTGACGCAGAAGTAGATAACGTCCTTGACAAGACGATCACCATCTTTCGTTTCCTCGCGGACAAGGACGTCTTTGAGCGGTACTACAAGGGGCACCTCGCGAAGCGGCTGCTGTACGGGCGATCCGTGTCCGACGATGCCGAGCGGGGCATGCTCGCAAAGCTCAAAGTGGAGTGTGGGTACCAGTTCACGCAGAAGCTGGAGGGCATGTTCCACGACATGAAGATATCCTCAGAGACCATGCAAGCATACCACACTCACTTAGAGACGACCACAGTGCGTGTTCTGCAGTATCGACACTCTTGCCGCGCTGCTCACGATGTTGCAGGCACCGGACGTAGAGGTCTCTGTCATCGTCATGACATCGACCTTCTGGCCCATGTCGCATTCCGGCTCACCATGCAATTTCCCTGCGGAGCTGCTCAAGCCGGCCAAGTCATTCGAACAGTTCTACCTGTCCCGTCATTCTGGCCGGCGGCTAACGTGGCAACCCTCGCTCGGGAACGCAGATGTACGCGTCACGTTCAACGCGCGGAAACACGACCTGAACGTTTCCACGTACGCGCTCGTCATACTCCTGCTTTTCGAGGATATCTCCGATGGCGCGTCCTTGAGTTACCAGGTCGGTTCCCTGTCATGCCACAAGGGTTGCCTCTGCTGACCCCCATCCGTTCTGTAGGACATCAAGTCGGCGACGGCAATACCCGAGACTGACCTCCAGCGCAACCTGCAGTCACTCGCCTGCGCAAAGTACAAGATCCTCAAGAAGCACCCAGCCGGGCGGGACATTAATCTTGATGATACGTTCACGTTCAACGCGGACTTCTCCGCACCGCTGCAGAAGATCAAGATCAGCACGGTGGCCGCGCGGGTGGAGAACACGGACGAGCGGAAGGAGACGAAGGACCGGGTCGAGGAGGAGCGCCGGCACCAGACGGAGGTGAGCATTGCGTAGGCACAGGGCCGGGAGGGGACATGCTGACGGATATATGTAGGCGTGTATCGTGCGTATCATGAAGAACCGCAAGCATATGACGCACAACGACCTCGTCAACGAGGTCACCCGTCAGCTCTCCAGCCGGTTCCAGCCAAATCCGCTCAGTACCAAGAAGCGCATTGAGGGTCTCATTGAGGTAGGTTCAGACCCTTATGGATGGATGGGCGTCACTGAACACTTGATAGCGTGAATATTTGGAACGATGTGACGACCGCAAGTCATATAATTACTTGGTACGTCGATTCCCCACCATCCTTGGATGGCATGCGCTGACGGGGCTCTCAGGCATGAAGGAATGTATCTTTAGTGTACCTCATCACCTCATTGTACTATCGCTGTCATTCCACCAGGTCTTTCCCCGGGCATGACTCTGTGGCGCACTCTGTGCGCGATCCTGGGACATGTTATGCAATAAGTTACTGTGTTACTGTGCGAGGTAGGCATTTGAGGTGGTCTATCTTGCTCTAGGGTAGTGAAGGGCCAAAACTGAGAACAACTTAGAGCTCGTCCTTGTGGCCGTCTGTGTCATGGAACACCTTCACAAGCTCTGGTGAAAATGGGTCAATTCGGACAAGCCATGCATGATAGAGTATCACTATCACTCACGGCGTTTCTTTTCTTGCGAGACCTCTTTCGGCAAGACGACGGTATATTCGACGAATAAGTCACCATGAGTGTGCTCGTGCTCGTGTATAGGCATGCCCTCGCCCTTGATGACCTCCACGAAACCTGTGAACCGTATCAATGTTTGATACTTCAGCAGAGTGCTTCACCGGCGCAAACCTGGTTGTGTGACGACGTCCCGCTTGACGGGTACTACGTGGCCGTCTAGATGTGTGAGGTTCCGTTCGAAGCCAAGAAGAGCCTGACCTCGCATGAGGATCATTCAAACCTGCTACACATGGCAACGCACCTCGTCGACCCCAATAGTTTCTTTCCAATAAAGCGCGGACTCTTTCCTCCGCCACGAGCCCTTATTCTTCCTGCTTTTGATCCGGAGGATGACATCGCCGGGCTCCCAATCGGGGCTCTCGTCGCCCTCGCCCTCGAGGACGGTCTCCCAGCCCTCAGGTGCGCCCTTCGGGATCTCGACGGCGTACACGTGCGTGTGGTCGAGCACCTTTGCGCCGCTGCAGTGCGGGCACGCGCGCGTGACGACGCTGCCGCGCCCGCCACAGTGCGAGCACGTCACCTGCGACTGCGAGTACATCCCCGGCATGATCTGCTGGCGCACGACCTGCACGCCTGCGCCGTTGCACGCGGGACACGTGTGCACATCCGCGGAGGACGCCGCACCGCTTCCCCTGCAGTGGTCGCAGAGGATGCGTTTGCGGACGGGGAGCTGTAACGCGCGTGGTCATTGGGGTGTGCGCAAGC
Organism: Fomitopsis betulina; assembly: GCA_022606075.1. Taxonomy (NCBI): domain Eukaryota; kingdom Fungi; phylum Basidiomycota; class Agaricomycetes; order Polyporales; family Fomitopsidaceae; genus Fomitopsis; species Fomitopsis betulina. The sequence continues at coordinate 81,002 of JABYQK010000008.1, read as the reverse complement.
AGGGATTGGAAGCTCACGTCAATGTTTGCGCCGTTGTAGCTGAGGCGATACGTGAGTGATTGGTCGGGCGTCGACCTTGAGCAACCACTTACACGTCTTCGAGCGTGACCTCGACATCATATTGCACGTTTGGTCCGCGACGGACCTGTTGCTGCTGCTGGGGGACTGGATGGACGTGTCTTAGGCCGTGTGTATGGTGACCTGTACGATAACTCACAGCCGCTACCGAAGAAGCTTTGAAAGAGGTCGAACGGATTACCATGCTGCCTGGCGCCCTCTTTCAGGCCGTCCTGCGAGGTAGAGCCAAGCTGAATAAGAATTTCTATGTATTGATGTGCGCAGGCCCACCTCTCCGTAGCGATCATATATCTGCTTTTTCTGGATATGGTGTCGGTGCACGGCTAGAGAGCGGCAGGGAAAGCAGCACATACCTCTGGATCAGACAGGATCTCATACGCTGGCGGGGGCACTGTGAGTGAAGAGTCAGACCCGCGATAGCTCACATACCATGCGCAATCTCAATGAACTTCTCCTCCGCTCCCGACTGCTGATTCCGGTCTGGGTGGTACTTCCGACTGTGCTACATTCAGACAACCGCTCTTGAATAGAAGAAAACACTCACCTGAGTCTCTTATATGCCTTCCGAATGTCCTGCTCAGAAGCTGACCTCGATACTGTAAACGGAGAATCACATGAGTAAGCCGTTGGCCTGGTCGACAGAGTGCGCGCCTTGGACTAACGCTCGAGGGCTTTGTAGAGGTCTGCGGCCTCCGCCAGGACAGCCAGTAGGGATACGCATAGCAGGGCCCAGGAAAACCACATCCTGAGGAGGAGAGGGTGGTAGGGACTGCAGAGGAGTTGACTGTGCACCCGACGCGCCACCGTGCCACGTACGCGACGCTCGTGATCACGGTCCGCAGCTGGCCGGCGAGTGTCGCTGTGTCCGCAGCGCCACTCGTCTCTGCCCGCCTCTGCCCATCGCCTCTCCATCGTCCTCCCCCATCTCGCAGCTACAGGCATGTACTCCTCTCCAAGCTATGGCTCACCGCCCGCAGAGCTCTCCAACAACCCCTTCATCGACCACCCCGCCAACGCTCTCACCCGCTTCCCTGACATCAACGCAGTCGACGGCGGTGCAGCATCCTCCGGGCAGTACACGCAATGGACGCAGCAGCAGCCCTCCTCATCTTTCGCACCGAATCCAACTGTGCCCCAAGGCCCAATGTATGGGGGCGGCGGTTACCAGCAGCAATCGCAGCTCGCAGCACAGCAGACAGGGTGGAACAGCGCGGGGTACAGACAACAAGCATACGGTGTACCACCACAGAACCAGCAGATTTCTGGCCGCCCCAATTTCCAGCCGACGAGCTCGTTCGGGCAGCAAATCGCTACCCATCTGGGCAGCGCATATACTGGAATGCCACAGCAGCAGCAACTACCCCCGCAACAATACGGCGGATACCAACCCCAGCCCACACAGTTCGGCGCCGGCTACCAGCCCGCATACGCACAACAGCCACAGCCACAGCAGGCGCCCTATCTCTCCGAGTTCGATCCGTACGCACAAGGCTTGGCTCAGCAGCAGCAACAGCAACAACAACAGCAACAGCAACAACAGCAACCTCACGCGTACGGCAGCGCACCATCGCAGCCCGGCCAGCGGCCTCTGCACCCGCGCGAATACGTGCAACAGCACAAACAGGAGCTTGAGAGCTGGGATGCATACTCCTGGAAGCAGGTAAGTCCACTGCCCATCTTGCGATCTGTGCATGTACAGCCCCGGCGCGCGTCTGACTTCGGGCGCAGGTCCAGAACTCGTTTGACGTGCTTAAGGACGCGTGGGGGCAGCGGAAGAGCGAGGTCGAGGCGCGGGTACGCGCGATGGGAGGCGCGGGCCTGTTCTCGGGCGGCGGCGGCGGCTACGGTGGGTATTATAGTGGTCCGCAGCAAGAGGCGGCGCGGCTGGAGCAGCTCGCGAAGCAGGCGGAGAGCAACTTCGGTGTGTCCGCATCTATCTGTCTGTCTATCGTGTATTGGGTACTGAGAGATGACCCTGCCAATCCAGATTCCGTAGCGGCGTCATCGTTCCAGATGCATGAAGTATTTACAGGGTACCGACATTCCGGAGACCTCGCGTCGAAGCGCCGCGTGCGTGAGGCCATAAACGCGGCCCTAACGAGCCTTCCGGATTGGCCCCCGCAAGCCTACTAACGATGGACCATACACGGAAGTCATGTTTGTTACAGTCTTTTGGACTTTCACCTTCAGGGGCCGGTGGGATATCTCAATGTTGTACGTCGCTACAGAATGATAGGGAATAGGCTGTATTAACTGCTTTCCGGGAAACAACTCAAGTGTATTCAATAAATATAGTCTATTGCCTTCATCCAGGTGCAAGCTGTCGCCAAACATGGGCCCTGGATTTAGGATGCAGACTCAAGCGCTTGAGCGTTGTAACCAGTGCGTCTGGTTGTGATCGTTGACTAATAATTGTACAGCACCGAATACACTCTCGGAGAGCCGGACGCACATAACTACAGCACAGCGTACACAAGACCCCTAGTACGGTTCTCCAACGACGACGAGGTCTCAAGGCTTTGCGCCTTAGTCCTCCTCCCATACAATCACCATAACCTCCGCCGCCTCCCTCCACAATGTCGCCTCCTCTGAGTCGAGCTTTCCGGGGATCTGGAAGACGAGCATCGGGCAGCAGCGGAGCAAGCCCTCGTACTCGCGTGCAGAGCAGCTGCCCGGCTGACCCACGATGCGCTTGCCGTCGAACTTGGGGACGCGTTTGCCGAACGGGGGAGTGTTGTTGAGCATGAACGCCATCCGCTCGCGCTCCTCGGGCGTGAGCCGCGCGACGGTCCAGAGCCAGAACGTGCGGATCATGCTCAGCAGCGTCTGCTGCGACGCGCTCGGGGCGGGGGTGAACCCGAAGCCTGGCGACACTTTGAACTCTGAAGAGGAACGCGGCAGGGGGTGAGGAGAGTGTTCACGCGTCGCGTCAGCCGAGTTACGCACCGGCCAGTTTTACGCGGGCTTCGTCGAGGAGTTTCACGTCCGGCACAGACGTCGGGCCACCCCGTCTCGCCGGACGCGCGCCCTCCAGATACTTGTCTGATATCTTCCTAATTTCTGCCAGGTAGGCACGCATGCGCACCACCTCCTCATCGATGCCCTCCGGGGCGGCCTCAGGCTCACTCGACGCGACGGTCACTGTGGCAGGGGTGCAGACGCGCTTGTGCTTCCGCCAGTCGGCGAGCTGGCATTCAGAGCTCTGTGACGCGTTTCAGTTCAGAGTAATAGATGACTTCCAACCCAAAGATGAGAGACTCTGACTTACGCAGTAGCGGGTGGATAGACACTGCGAGCATCGTTTTGTGCCTGCTGTTTTCGAGCAAACGGCGCAGATTTTGTCGGCCATGGTAGTGATAGGGTAACAAGGACGATGCGCTGCGTGGTTACCGGTGAGCAAGGCAAGGGCGGGGCGAGTCGAGGCGAGGCGGAACGTACATGTACGCCCGATGCAGATCCCGCGATCATAACTGCGGGACATCACGATCGCAGCAGCGACATTGCAACATGGGACACACAATAGGCATTCGCAGCAAATATAGATCAGTGAGACAAAACCATTCCCTCTTCTATTACCTACCCTGCCACAACAATTACCCGTGCATACAGCGAGAAAGCGAATAATACATCCAGACTGCGAAAGACGGGGGATATACAGAGAGCCGCGCGGTCAGAGGCCTACGCGTGAACGGCGGAAACCAGACACAGAACATCGAGACAGAGATGAGGAGAGACAGGGAGCGACGGCCTCGTGCGAGGAAGGGATATAGCGCTAGCGACTGAGAACGAACAGGGGAATATAGACAGTCAATGTGGTGTCGCGGGACGAACTACAGAGGCATAATGGATCGTGATAAATAAACCAAAGGGGGCGTCGACGAAGGAAGCGGGCACTCTGGAGAGTGGGCGGTCATCGTTTCGTGAAGATCTTGTTGAGCAGACCAAGCACCTTGGGCACGTTGAGCTGCACGTACTCAAGGTCGAGAAGATGCTTGTTGTCTTTTTGCTATGGGTAGAACTGAGTCAGAACGAGGCGTACGGCGCAAGCATGCAGCGTACCTTCTCGAGGAGATCGTCAATGTTGAGATCCATCTCCAGGATAGCCTTCTCACGACCCTTGTAGTGCAACGCAATGATGAATGTGCCCGGTGTGGGAGACGTGAAATTGAAGTAGATGTTTGGTCGTCTGTAAACGAGAGCACTGAGTACCGAAACACACGAGAACATGAAAGCACGCCGCCGACATACCGGTTATCTGGGACATTACTCTCGACGATGATCCCTTCCTTCTCCAGCTGTGCATGAGTGAAACGATACGGCCCATGCACGACCGGCTTTGCAGGCTTCTTCTCCTTGCCGCCAACAGTCACAACACCCACGCCCGTCGTCGCGCCCTTGTCCTTGGTTGCCGTCAGACGCACATTCTGCAGGTACGCCTTATACTGCTCTAGCTGCGTCCGCAGGTAGTTGTTGTGGTCGCAGATCGTCTTGTAGACCGCCTCCAGTGACTTCGTCTCCGCGATCACCTTGTCGCGGAGGTTGCCCAGGTGCACAAGCTCTGCGGCGACTTCCTCCTGCATGAGCCTGTACCCGTCCGACCTGTCGATGATCTTGTACTCCTCGAGTTCGCGGAGCATCTCCTTGACCTTGATGCCCTTCCGCACCAACGTCGCGTCCTTCGTCGTCGCTGCGCGTTCCGCAAGAGCGGCGAGGTTGTATGGCTTCTTGTCGTTAGCCGGCGGAAGTGAGCGGATGAGCTGCACAAGATTCGACTTGGTCTCCATATACAACATATCTGTTGTTGAGACCGAATCCATCAGCGCGCTCTGGATATCCTGGATGGGTGTCTCCCAGCGACTGTAAAGCTGGAGCTCGATTGCCCGGTTCTCCTTGCGAGGAACCTGTGCCGGCGCAGGACCGAGCTCGTCTGTGAGAATGCGAAGATGCTGCTTCTCGTTCGGTGACTAGTACATAGAGCAAGCGTAAGGAATTGCGACCCGAACATGTATTGCGCGCTTACCAAAACTTCAATATGCTGGAGGATCAATGAATGGGTATTGTACAACTCGTTTAATGTGATATTTATGACAAGATCCTTCTTCGATAGTGCCATATATTGATCCATCTGCAGAGAAGCATTGAGACTCTAGACTGAGAAGTTCCTGCGCATACCGCCTACCTCTAGTGTTTCGTAGAAGTCGCCAACCTCGCATAGGTTGTTCAGAAATTGGTTAATCCGCGCCTTGTTGTTCTCAACGAAGGGGTTCAGGGTGATCATGTACGCTTCCTTCGCGTACGACGGCTTGTTCGCTAGGTTCTGTAACATCTTGGCGATCTAAAACAGCAGTGAGACGAGGCCTATACTCAGGCTAAGCTCTTGCAACGAACCAAAGTCAAGGTTCTCCGAGGGAACTTGGCAGGAACACCCTCGACCAGCATGTAAGCTTGCGGTGTGACAATCGCCGGGTTGATGAACCGCAGGAAGAAGAAACCGCCAATGAGAGAGCAGATAGCATAATCCGTAGCTTCCGGATACTTCCGCTGTGGGCAAGGAGAGAAGCGCGCTTGAGTCAAACGAACGACCCTCGCGCATACAAAGTTCATACGTACTCGTGTGAGGCTCCGGATCTGCTTGCAAATCCACCTAATACCATACGGAACGCTCTCCATGCTGTCGATGATCGTCAAGAGGAAGCTGTTCGCGATCTCCATGAGCATCGTGAGACGAGGCGCGATGATGGCCTGCACGTCGGGGTTCGCGCTCGCCACCTCTGGAGGGACACCGCGCGGCAGGTTGGCTGGGAGAGTGCCTGTCTCCTCCTCGATTTGTATAATCATCTGCTCGTATACCTTGACAGGGTTGATCTCGAGGTTCAGGTCCTTGTGTTCGATGAGGCTGTTGATGCGCTCGGCAAGCACACTCTTCAAGTAGCTCTGTCCCGGCCCACGGCGTGTGTAGGTGGTCATCATCCGCGAGACTGGCGTGTTGGCGCGAAGCAATGAACCGAACTCCGTCGCAGTCTCGAACTGAGATGACAATACGGACTGGAACATCGTCAGTAGCAGGTGCTCTTCTCGACTCTCGTATTGGTTACCATAGAGCGTGAACATGACGGTTTGGAGTAACGTGTCAATTTCTGCCAGGCTGACTAGGCGGCAGAGGTTGGCAATGTGGCGGGGCTCGGATTGCAAGAGGAAGAAGAGGTTGGAGTACTGTTGCAACTTGCGGTCGTCAGGGTAGTGCCCTTCAGTCGCGTCGATCTCCTCGAGATGCTTCTCAACTTCGTTTTGCTGTAGTAGTGTGAGGGGCGCAGAATCGTCGCGTAGGAACGCCACGACAAACCTCATCGAGAGCCATTCGATTCTGAATGAGCAAACCAATGCGAGTATCCAGGAAACGAACATCGCGCTCGAGAACGAAATTGCGTTTCGACTGTGCGGAGATGCGGGACTTGAGCTCCCGTAGTCGCTTCTGGGCTGTTGGGCAGTGCCGTTGTGTTTGAATACGCCTGCTCCCGCCACAAATCCATCACGCACCTCGGCCCAACTCATCTTCAACCTCCACATCCTGCTCGGCAGCCATGCTAAATAGTGCTGTTACGCTGTACCGATTCGTGTTCCGGTTCGTAAGCCGCCTAGAAGACATGCTTCCGGGCGACTGTGGTGACGTCGGGAGATCAGAGTACGAGGACATTGTCGGGTCGGGTGGTATCAAGGGAGAAGTGGTATGCTGCTCTTGCAAGCGAGAACACGGGTTACGGCCGGAGAGCCAATAATCACCAGTAGCAGACCTGCTGTGAACGAAGGAACGTAGTCGGTTTCGTGAACGGGCGCGGGAGGGGGAGTGTGTGCGGTAGAAGGGAGGATGGTCGTTGGAGAACGGATACGGCGACCGAGAGATCCCTCCACCGGAATTCGCGAGTAAATATAACTCGGTTTTATCCATGTCCAAAAATGGGTTAGCATAGGCTACAACTCACCGCCACCACGCTCGGCGCAGTGGCCTGTTTACTTCGCCCGTTCAGACAGATTTTGATGATCCTATCTGGCATGCCCAGTCGTATACCTGTGTGGGGCAGTGGTCAGCTTTCCGCAGGTGTGCCAGACCTCCTACAGATAGCAGTATGTGAGTAATCATCTATACATGTCTGTCACTGTGTAGCCTAATCCTAATCCTTGGTTCCAGGCTTTATTGTGATGTCTTATTTCGTCTCTACTAGCAACTGAGATTCATCCGAGTTTCTGTCGTGCTATCTCAGTTCCATCCTCTCCCACCCCTAGTCGTTTGAAAGAGCAAGGCGCCCTGGTTCATCAACAACCATTGGCTCAAAGGACACAGTCTCGTTCTGCTGCATCGACGCGGCCGCACAACTCCTGTGACGGTAACAGCTCCGTTATCCACATACCACAGAATTCCATCAAACACCATCATGATCATAGACAGGTGAGTCTTATTTGTGTAACTGTTGCGCGGATGGCACACCCGCGAGACTTACTTACAACTAAACACCGGGATCAACAGGAATATCATTTGCTGAGCAACGGTGGACCAAGTATGGCCAAGAAGCAATGCTTCATTGCCATAAGGTGATGCATCTCATTTGGGCGTAAATGTCTTGCCGCAGGGCTTGGTTCATTACCTTTGGCGATGACCGGAAGTCCCTCCACAGGATGTGCCGTGACAAATAGACGCCCTTTTTGTTATGTCGAGACCTGCCCGCCTTCTTCTGTCGATTTAGGTTCCACACAAACCCCACGGGCGAGTGGAGGGCTCGTTTGGAGACTACTTTAGGGTTCAACGTTAAGGTTCAGGATCCCCCTCTATACGTGACCTATGTTTCTCACCGTTAGCCGATCACTGTCACTAGCACCAGTAGCACCTGGCGATGTTCTGTGCGCCCATACCAGTTCGTATGTCCACAACGAGACTCACCAGTAACGATCGCACACTGAAGTCCTGTCGTCATAGGACAGTACATGAAGAGGTTCATGTGTTCACCCCAATAGCCGGTTGAGTGACTGGCCTGCAAGAATTTGAGCAACATAGCCGGGTGCGCTAAGTCTGCGAAGGTTCAACGTTCAACGATAACCAAGCCCCACCCTGTGACGCAAGGCGGACCACTGCCGCTCGTCAAGATTGAATTTCTATCGGTGTGCTGACTGAAGCACTGCTAGGATTGGCTGACGGACTGAAGGTTCCATAGTAGTCTCCATGATGGACCGAAATCGGGTCTTCCTCAGCCGCGTATGACCGAACGTGTAGTTTTGCCGCCTTGTGCCCGTGCGGCTGTATCTGATACTTGATCCCAGGCGTGTATAAATGCGTCTCGGTGGCATCCACCGAGTTCCAGCTCTGACCCCCGGAGGCCATTCAACTAAGTATCATGTACTTTGTGGATCTTCTCATCAAGTCGCTTCTGATCCTAATCACTACTCGACTTGTATGGTGGGTCGCGCAACGGGGACTCCGGAAGGCACCCCTCGATAATTTACCGGGGCCAGCACCGGCACCATGGCTCATGGGTGAGTGTACTTCAGCTGGTTCACGAAGTACGACTACTCACTCTTAAACCTCGGCAGGCCACTTACAAAAGTGGCTTGACCGCAATGGTATTGAGTTTCACAGACAGATCGCTCAAGACTATGGTCCTGTCGTCAAACTACAGGGCATGATGGGTATACGAGCTCCTCAATCACTCATGAGCAGCTGACGACGAGGGATCGACCAATAGAAACCGATGTTATACATATATGACCTTAGGGCACTCGACACCATGATGATCAGACAGCCAACGATATATGAGCAAGAGAACCTTTTCATGAAGTAGGCGGCATTCGCGTCAATTGCGGTTGAGGCTGATCGCATGCTTACCTTCACCAGAGTTACCAGCCTACTGTACGGGCCGAGCCTCATCTCCGTGGTCGGTATGTTGCACCCCTGGCTGCCATACTAGCTCCGGCTCAGCGCGGCAACCAGGCAATCAACACCGCAAACAGCGAAAGATGCTCAACCCCGCATTCTCAACGGCGCATATGCGCGACATGCTACCGACATTCTACAGTATCACTTATAAGGCCCGTTCGTCCTCCATATCACCGACAGAACCTAGCTCTCATCTCAGCGGTATCTATAGCTCCGTGATGCACTTGCGGAGCGTGTTCAAGACGGGCCAAAAGGGCTCGACGTGCTCAAGTGGATGGGCCGCACAGTGTTTGAGGCCATCGTCCAGGGCGGCATCGGCGTCTCGGTCGACTCACTCGCCGAAGACACAACCCACGAATTAGCCAAAGCCGTGAAGGACCTGGTGTAAGTTCCGCTTCCGTGAACCTACATGCGAGCACCCATATCAACGTACCACACAATAGGCCTACGCTGTACGGCCTCGGCTTTCTTTACCTTATCCCGCACATTAGCAAGATTGGCCCGGCGTGGCTCCGGCGACTTCTAGTTGAGATAATGCCCCACCGGGGCCTCTAGAAGTTGAAAAACATCATCGATAGCATGGAGCACGAGTCGTTTAAGATCTACGAAGACAAGAAGGCCACTCTACTGCAGGGTAAGTTGGAGACGTCGAAGCAAATCGCAGAAGGGAAAGACATCCTCGGTCTCCTGAGTAGGCAGTGTCAGCGTTGGCGGCGAATGTCGCGCTCTGATCATGCACCATAGTACGGGCGAACATGGCCGCCTCCGAGGCGGACAAACTCTCCGAAGATGAGGTCATTGCTCAGATGTCGTGCGTCATGTTTGACCATGCCCATAATGCATCCCGCTCAATTCTAAATCGTGCGTGGACAGTCTGATCCTGTTTGCGGCCACGGACACGACTGCGACAAGCATGGTCAAGACTCTCGAACGACTCGCCCAGAACGAAGGCTTCCAGGAAAAGCTGCGCAAAGAACTCGTTAAAGCACAGCGTGATCGGGGGCACCTATCCTACGACGAGCTCATGCGCTTGCCGATCCTCGACGCCACCGTTCGAGAGACACTCCGGACGTTAGTCTCGCCCATATCCGTCTGACCTCCTTGGTTCCACTGAACGCGACCGTAGCGACCCTGCTGATAACTTGGTCACACGACAGTACGTTCCCTCATCCGAGTCATTGAGATCTGACAAGCTCATCGCACACAAATTGACCCCCAGACCTATCAGGGACGTCATCCTCCCGTTCTCGGAGCCTATCCACGGTCGCGATGGCACGCTGCTCAGGGAGCTGCCCGTCCTTAAGGGCACGGATATCGTCATAGGCGTGCTCGGCCACAACACGAACAAAAGGCGCTCTGGGGTGACGACGCAAATGAGTGGAAGCCAGAGCGATGGCTCGTGCCGCCCCCGAGCGCACTTACCGAAGTCTCAATCCCTGCGGTCTACACCAATGTGTGAGTCCCTCCGCCGTGTGGTGGGAGACTGAGAAGTAATGCAGCGCTGTAGGATGATGTTCTTGGGAGGCGGCCGGTTGTGCATGTAAGTATGCTTGCCCGTTGTTCCAGCGACTAGCTTACATGTTTCGTGCGCCGTCCGTGCCAGTGGGTTCAAATTCGCTGAGCTGAAAATGAGTGAGTTGTCTAAAAGTTGGTGTAGATGACCTGCTGACAATCGCCCACAGAGGTCATTTTGTCCGTGCTCCTGTCGACATTCAAATTCGAGATGGCAACCGACAAACACATATTTTGGAATGTCACCTCGGTCCAATACCCGACTGTAGGAAAAGAGAGCAATGTCCCGGAGATGCCGATGAAGGTCAGTATGTTATAGATCTCAGTGTATATTGTGCATGCTTTCATTGTGTGGTACTTTTTGGTGATGCCTTCTGTACCGAGGCTATGGCTATGGAGTTGAAGACTATCATTATACACGACCTACGTGAATGCGCATAAAAGCGTAAGATACAATTGGGATACATGCAGTTGTAGAGTCGATGAGACCACGTGCTGTTAATGTCGACGCACATTCGGCGCTGGAATGAGACCCAAGAGACCGAATGTGAGAGCATATAGACCGGAAGCTGATGCGGTCGCGGTGAGCTGACAGATGCATGAGAAGGGTGGGGACATGTGAGCAACGTACATGCAATGATGCCCTCGATCACTCCGAAATTCGACGATCGACCCAATGTGTAGGAGAGCAGTGACCATCCCACTACGATGGATGCCGTCAGGAGCTACAGTGAGATTGAAATTAGATATGCCTTCGTGGTACGAGTTATTGAAATACCCACTGGAATGACGGACGACAAGACGCCAGACTCCCTCCACCGACGATACTTTGGGGAGATACATTAGTTGCTCTGTTGAATGTTGTGTGGGTCACATACGTTTGGTTGTTGGCCTTGTATGAGTGGAATAGATAGAATGTACATGAACAGGCTAACGGTTAAGACGGCTGACCCAAGGGAGCCGTATGCGGCAAAACTACGTCGAACGTCGTACGTGAATCCACGGGCGCCCTCTTATCGATTTGTGAACCACGCACCGGCCCCACCCCGTTATGTGTGTATCGTTGTTCACTATCCGCCAAAGGGCAGCGTGGCTACCCAGATAGTATGTGATGAGTCCGCCGGGGAGGATGAACTTGAGCTGCTTGAGCGTATGGCGCGACACCGACATCTGGTTATAATCAAGCAACCCAACGGCTGCAACAGTGATGTAGACAGAACAGAGACTACGGCCCAGTCAAAGCAAAATGGTTTGGAGGATGCGGACTCGGAGAAAGCAGCTGGTGGCGGGCGAGGAGGGAAGCTGCGACTCGCCTGTCTCGGAATTTCACATGTCGATGTTCGACCGAACCAGCTGGGCTGAATGAGATAAGCTAAGAGTCCCCTACTTCAATTCTCACTAAGTATACTACGCATTAGTATGCAGGACGGCTAATATTATTAAGCCTTCTGTTCATCATGTCTCCGGTGCAGAGGTAACTGATGGTGGCCTTCTTACACAGAGATTTCATAGAAAGAGCACATTGAAATAATCCTACCAAAGAGCCTGGGCTGGCATGCTCCATCTTCTATAGTAAGGGAGGTTGGTCTCCACGGTTGCCTCTCTGGGACAGATCGCTTTAGGCGTGCACGGAGACTCGCCACGCCGGGCGCTTCAAGTTGGCTGCCTGACACGGTATCCAACTCTGGTACCCACTTCTGTGCGTAGCACGGGTAGCCTTCCTGTGACATTGGATCAGGACTCGTCAGCGGATGTACTATGGGTTATGGGGGATTCGGCAGGGGGGGCGCCTCACTCCTTGAACTTGGGATTGGGGAAGCATTGTAGTAACGGTGCGCGCCCAGATTGATCGTGGACCACGCACCTCGTTGCGTCTCAAATCAATAGCAGCCGTGCGCAGAGCGGGCCGTCGTTGGCGAGCTATGGTCATTGCGGCGATGGGCAAGCCGCACTATAGCTTAGACAAGTGAAGCGACTTTCCTACTCGCTGGACGAAAGCTAGAATGGAACGGTTCGTCTCTTGCGGTGCCTCGACGTGCGGGGAATGCCCCACTCCCTTCACAAGCTTCACTTCCACGTCTGCGTAAACCTCCTTCGCTAGTGCAATCATCCTCTCGTACAGGCAATGCGTATCCTCTGTGCCCTGCACGATTAAAACTGGTATCCCGCGCGCACGTTCGCGCCACACGCGGTCGTCCTGCTCGCGGGTCAACGAGTAGTGACGCACGATAGGCGGCTGCATTCCGAAGCCCCCGGTGAAGGCCATCTTAGTCTCGAAGGTGAGAGACGTCGGGTCGGCGAAGCACGAGTCGACGAACGGGATCGCCGACTTGGCTGCGACCTGTGCGTCGTGCGAGCAAACCCGCGGGATAAGGGAGAGGAGGGAGGGGTGCCGGCATTCTCCGCTGAGCCTGATCGAGAGAATGGCGCCCCCGTCGTATATGATGCCTGCAATGTAGTCGGGGCCGTAGTAGCGAACGATGTCCACAGGAATAGAGCCTGAGCGATCCGTTCAGATATATTATGCGGGCTCGATTGACCGTGCAGCTCACCACCGAGACTCCTGCATCAAGAACAAGTAAATCAATCTCCGGAACGTGGCTCGTCATGTAATGGCTTACCAGCCCAGGACGATCGGCTTGACCAGACCAAAAGCCTCGCACACTGTCCGAAAGTCTTCCGCCTGGCGTATGGACGCATACGCCTTGATGTCCTCGGGCTTGCCGCTGCGCCCATGTCCCCGCATCTCATACCTCACCAGATGCGCAGCGCGAAGCAACTCCTTATCCACGAACTGTGCGTTGAATACCAGGGCCGTGCACGCCAGCCCATGAATGAACACCACTGCCGGCTTCGTGCGATCCCCCGCCTCTTCCGCCCATATCTCTGTGCCGTCGGGCGAGGTGAGGAGCATCTGCTGAGGCGACATCTCCACGGACTGTAGCAAGTTGATGAGAATCAGTCGAGTTGTTACAAAGGCAGACGTCTTCAACCCGTCGGCCACCCGAATATTTCCCCTGAAGCAAGAGCGTGTGCACGACCTCCTTCTCATGACCGTGGGTTGACCCAAGGGCAACAAGTCACAGACAAGTCACTAGCTAGTTTCTGCCACTTTCAGACGCCGCACGGTGACCCTCCGGACCGCCCGTGTGTCCCTTCTGTCTTGCCTTGCCTCGAATTGCATAATACAGTACACTGCGCATTAAATACCACATATTATCAGTACTCATACGATAGATATGCACAGACCACATATAACACCGGCGCTGCTAAACCGGTCTGCAGTCCAACCAATCCTGTCCGTGCGCGCTCTAATCCAGTCCGAGTCCGTCAGTGCTTGCTCGTGCTCTTGCCCGCGATCTCCACGACGACATTAGTGGTCATGATCAAGACGTATGCAACGATCAGGGCGATGCCCCACGCGCGCGGAAGGAAGTATCCGTTTAGCGGGACGAAGATGAGTGTGGCAAGCAGCAGCCCGAGCAACCCGCAGCCAGTAATGACGAGGGTCGTCGAGAAATGCAGCGCGTATGACTCTGCGGTTTGCCGGATGATATAGGACCCCGAGATACCGATGCCGAGCAGAATGTTGAGCATGGGTCCACCATAGCACGCGGAGAAGCCCATGATCGGGGCGAATACCTAATGCGAATTGAGTGCCGAGTAACGGAAGCAGCGGAGGGTGTACTTACAGCGACACTCATGTTTGCCACAAGGTCTGCGAGCGAATTCCCCATCGCGAAGATCGTCAACCCAATGATGGCGTCAGAGAGCCCAAAGATGAAGCCAAAAGTCTGGGAAGCGAGTGTGAGGATAGTATGCTGCTGGAACCGAATACACCTACGGTGAGCACTTCAACCACTTCGTCCGCTATGGCCATGATCCACACTACAGCTACCATGAAGCCCATGATGCATCTTACGAGCAATGCCGTCGAGTGCGAGCCCGTGTCCGAGAACACGAGTACAAGGATACCGACGGCAATGCCCGCAACACCTATCGCCAACAGTAACCACGGCTCATGCTTCATGCCATCTGCCACCCAGTATCAACCCGCATGTCCGAACAAGCCATCCATAGACGCACCGAACAATATGGCAACACAGAATAGTGGCCCCAGCGTGCACTGAACCGCCATCAGCCACTTGTTGAACTTAAGCTCGTGCATCTCCTCCGCAACCACCTCCTCTGCGATCAGCGCACGCTCGACACCTTCCTCTTCAAAGTCCACTAGCCGGCTATCCCTCACCTCCATCGGGCTCTGTGCATGATGGTGTTTCTCCCGCTCCCGCCCCCCATCCTCGTACGCCGTCACCACGACCGGCAATGTGAGTGTAAGGACCATCACCGCGGGAGCTGCGAGGATCGCGGCGATCTTGCCCAGGAACGGTTTCGTGCGGAAGCCATGCAGAGTAGGGAAGATCAGGTGGAAAGCATGCCCGAAGACGCGCGCGACCTGCTGTCGGCGCGACGGGCGGGTGTGCGTAGGGTGCTGGACTTCTGTGTCGGCCTCTGACGCGACGGGGGAGGCTGGAGTATGCGAGATGATAGGTACAGGGGATATATCTTCTGATGAATTTGGAGGTGGGGTTGCGATCTGTGGTGGGGAGCGATCGTCCAAAGGCACGGCATCCCATGGGTCCCGGGTCTCCGAGCCAGGGGTGCGCGAGACAGAGCGGGATCGAGAGTGATAGTGATAGTGGCCGCCGGGATATGGCGATGGAGTGTCAAATACGTTTAAGGATGACCCCGCTGCGTCTTGCTGGAGCGACGAGACGATGCGCCGGAACTCGAGCGCGCCGACCAGGGAGAACGAAGGCATCTGGCTGACATGCGGGCTGGAGCCTTGTAGCGACGGGGAACGCGTGTGCGCTCGAATTGGGAGGTCAGTTTCGAGACCTAGCCGAGGGGGGCCAGGATGCGAGATAGCACGCGCACGAGTGGGGTGTGAAGGGACTTCGAGAGTCAACGAGGAAATGCGGACAGGAGATGCTATCCAGCAGTGAGAGTCAGCGAGACTGGAGAGGATGACTCACTTACGGTCATCCCTGTAAGGCTCTTCATCGCGGTAAGGAAACCGGACGGCGGGTTCTTCCCTGAACTCGTCTCGCATGAGCTCTTCGTAACGTCGTTTGCGCTCCATCCGCTTCTCCCAGAGGCTTCCGACAACGACAACGACAACATATAGCAGATACAGACCAATGAGGCCGGCCGCTTCCCATGCCTCCAACTTACTATCCCATAGCACTGCAAGCAGCACTGAGACGGCCACGGTGAAGAAGCCAACATCGCGGAAAAACCGGTACGGCATTACCTTGAAAGGCTTGATGATGCATAGGGAACCAACGACACATGAGACTACGAACGTTGCCGCGCCGAGGAGTTCGCCTATCGCCAGACCGCCGGAGTTGGCCTTCATGGCAGAGAAGGTCGCAAACATGTCCGGACTCCCATTACCAAACGCCAGGAAGGTGACACCGGCCATGTTCTCATCCAGTCCGAGAAGCTGGGAGAGGGTCGCGAGATTGGGGCAAAAGAAGTCGGAAGCACTGATACCGAGGGTCGAGAAGAGGAAGACGAGCCAAACGATGTATGCCGAAAAGAGCAACGGACGAAGAGAGGCATCGGCGCAGAAGTAGGAGCGCAGGTAAGGTATTGACAGGAAGGTACGAGTGTCGGGGCACGAGTCGATGGTATGCGCGCATTGGTCCTCCATAGGGACCGATATCGGGAAACACTGTCGCTCGTCAACATCGAACCCATGCAGTCTGGGGGCGTAGACTCACATCGTCATCACCATCCTCAGCAGGACCCACCGATAGAGTCCCGTTCATATAGTCCACGCCGGGCAGACTACGCTTCACAAGGAGCTCGGAGGATGTACGGACCGAGTAGACTTGCCCATACCGACTGTGCGACCAGATGACACAATTGACCGCAAGAGCGGCAACGAAGAAGAGTTTGGGAGCGCCGTGCCCCATGTTTGTGGAGGGATGAGGGTAGGGAGGGGGAGGACAGCTAAGGCATGCGACCTAGTCGTATGAAAGCCCGCGAATGAGCCTCGCTGCCTTACGCTGCCCAGGCGCTTCGTGGGAACGCGGTGGTGAGGCGAGCCGAGCTGTGGTCCTGGACGACCCTATGCAGGCTTTGAAGCGGAGGATATCGCCTTTATGGATCACTCGGATACTGTGCTGTAAGTCGCTGGATGTGTGAGTCTATGTAATATCCGAGGACAATATGTCGAGCCCCTTATCGTCATGTCACTACTACTCAATATAGTGACTCGCCAGTGCATCGACGCAGTGATCCTCATTCAATCACATCCTCTTTTCTCTGACTTCTCTCTCTCCTCGGCTGTATCAGCCTTTCCGGATATATGTTGGAATGACGCCTTGTTAAGGTAAGCCTAAGGCATCCGCTCCTTGACCTCGAACCACCACCATCTCCGGTAGGCGCCCGCTTATCGGAGCCCATCTATTTACCCTCCCCCCTCTAATTCACCCTCGTTTCCTCGCGTCAAGGCCGTCCAACTCGGCCCCCACATTCACTATTGTCGACCAACTCGACACCGCGACATAATCCCTCTTTCCCCTGGGTTTGAGGACCATAAAACACCCCTCCTCACTCTCGCCAACCAAGTGCCATCGATCGCAACCGTCGACCTCCCACGTCCCACTTTAGGCTCCATGGCCTCGCCTTTCCTTCCCCCTCTTGCCTGTCGCAGTAACGTGCCCTAGACCCCGGTGGCGAAATGCACGGGAGACTCCCTCGTGTGAGTCCGATGCGCAAAGTCGGGAAGCAAGCTCCGGGGCGCCTTTGGCCCCTGGGATAAATCCGTATTCTGTGAGGCACTGTAGGGAGGTGGAAGTGGAGGTGTTGCATGTGGAGGGAGGCTCGGGTCCAACTGTGGAGGTGGGGAACCTAACGCGAACAACACCAGCACCCTCTTGCTGGAAGGTGCTATGTGCCACCCATAGGTTTGCCCCCTGCTTTTCATTCTGGTAGTAGAGAAACAACAGACGAAGAAGAGAAGTGCCAGAAGTGGCCTGGATGATACGACGAGGAGGAGGATACATATTCACTATTCCTACGACATTCATTTCCTACGGGATAAGCCCCTCACCCCACCGGTCCCTGAGGGGGGCCTATGAGTCGAAAACGAGGACCTGGACCAGGAGTGTCCATACCTACGAAGGAGGAAGCCTAGTTCGCCCATTGGGCCTCAAGTGAACAGCGGGTGGATGCCGGAGCAGGGAGCCACAAGGCGCAGTATAGGTCCTGACTGATTTTCCTTGTAGTTATGGTCTCTGCATGTACTTCGAGTACGGAGCTTAAACAATCAGAATGAAAAAAAAAAAAGGTAAGCCTAAGGTCATAACCTGTATCATCACGTGCCGATATTTTGGTGCCTTTGGTATTTGGCGCAGGAGAGGTTTCATGGGCGACTTGTACTCGTGTAAATGACTTTGATACAAAAGTAAAACCAGAGAATGATACAATGCATCCTTGATGATGCATCCATGGTAAGAAGACACAAGCGATGTGTGTAAAGTAGATAACTGACGACATTTGGATGCATAGGCGCCCGCTGTTCGATTTATCAATGTCATAGGCACGGCAATCCATGTGCAAACATATGGCCGCTTTGCATGTACTTAGTTAGATGAACGAAACAACATCCATAGTGCGCGCAATCACCAAATTTATAGCGAAGACATCCTCTGTGAGCACTTGACTGCATTATTGGAGAGTACGGTGGGAAACACGCGTGAGCATGATTAGAGAAAAATACAGCGCATGCTGGTCGGATCCTAATACACGGTGTCACAAGAGAGAACGAGCTGAACTAGCTACAAAATGAATGGGGTTAGCTACAGAGGTGGTAGGGCTTCTTCACATTGCGACGTATAGATGATAGTAGCTGCACGAGCACTTGAACGATTATATTTATGTTTTGCCGACGAGGGAGGGGAAGAGCGCTATGAGCCAGCACGTGAAGTACGCAGCAGCTCCGCAAAAAACTTCCGGAATGCTTTAGGATCGAGGTCGCGCATCTTCGTCACGAAGTCGATCGCGGTTTCGGTGGGCCAGCCTTGCGAGGGAAGGAAGACGTTCACAAAAAAGTTGGACGCATCTTCTCCGCGAGTCTTCTGCACTGTCTGAAGGAAGTTGGCGATCTCATGGACAAGCTGGAGAAGAGATCAGTATTACGGGAGAAGGCGGGACAATTCACAACGAACCGTAAGCATTTGGCCGTCCTTGATGTTGAACTGCGGGGAGGAGAGAACCGCGAAAGCCGTGGGGATCACCGCTTCGTAGACGAACCGCTCGAAGCCAGGCAATGCTTGTGATTGCGCGTTGTCATTGACGGCGGGCTGCGCCCACACAGTGACAAGACGTCCGAAGAACCCCAACGCTGCCTTCTGGCTTGCCGGGTCTGAGACGTCTTCTACGAGCTGTCTCATAGTGGCGAGCAGCGCTTCGAGCTGAGCCTTATTGCCTGTGTATTTACGAAGTTAGTTTTCGGAAAGTCAGAATTGCTATCAGCTACTCACGCTCAGAAACGAAGATGTCCTGCAAGCCAGACGACACGACCTGGCTCAGGAGAGCGAGATATGCCTTCTTTGTATCCGCACGAGCAAGCTCATCGTCGGTCCCGTTCACAGGCTGCACGATGATGCCGCTAATATGCGCGTGTAGTGGTCCGATCAGCTGGTCGAGTACGTTGAACATATCACGCTGGGGAGCTCATCAACGACACATCCTTGCGGTGGGGATAAGATCGCACCTGGAGCTTGTGGATGAGCAGTCCAATGAAGTTCATGAAATCCGCGAGTTCCGATGGCTCAAAGTGGGCGAGAAGGTTGGCCATCAACGAGGGGATGAGATGCGTGATGTTCGGCCCTGTCGTTCCAATGATCCTCGCGAATGCAAAACGGGTCTACAAGCGATGAGCGCCATCAATCCACACGCCCCCATTCCAAAGAACACGAAGCCACTCACCGCATCCCGGATGACCTTGATACCATTCATCGCCTCCAAGCAGACCACGATCGCTTGTGCGCTTTCCGTGAACACCGCGAGTGGGGGCAAGATGTATCCTTCCGGGACGGGCGAAGGATAATCTGGAAAGCCTTTGGCAACATTCCCGAGCGCCATGATGACATGATGAACCTTTAGTACCTGCACCGCGTCGCCACCGCCCTTGGCTGCCTGCAGCGCCGCGGACAGGTCCTCCAGCAGCGGCTTCACGAGCGACAGCAACAGCGCCGCCGCCTCTTCCGGCGTCTTGTACAACAACGACACCAGGATGCCTGAGGTCTCAAAGATGTACAGCTGGTGGTCGAATATGCCCGGGTTTGCAATCGCCTCAGTGAGCAGGTCCTGCCCCTCCTCGATCTCTGGGAGGTCGACTTGCACGGTGAGCAGGTCGCGCATGCCCTCAATTAGCGAGACGGCGAGTTCGGGTGATATCTCGTTGCGGTCCTCTCGAATGAACCGCTGGAACAGGTAGAATACCCGCGCACGCAAACTGCTGTCTGGGTTGTGTAGTCCTCTAGAAAGCGCCGCTCAGCGGCATGTATCAATATGAGGAGAATGGTACTCACCGAGTATCCATCATGGCCTGTAGTGTAGGCATGATGCATTCCTTGCGGACCTTGAAGAAGTCCCCATAGCGTGCTGCAGTCTCGAAAAACTGCATGACGACAGTTTTGTGTGGGTAGGAAGATATGCCAGACTCGATCATGGCGTAGAGCATCTCTCCGTGGGGTGTCAAGGGGTATTCAGAGTAGTCTGCTTCTTTCCGCTTCTCTTTCGCTACAGAAGAAGACAGGCAAAAGGCAGCACGGCCCTTGCTACCGCCTAGCAAGGCCGTCAGCCACACGATGGCGAAGAAGCTATTGAACACGTACTTTTATTGATCTCGCCAAAACTATAGACCAAGTAGACGGCCAACTCGGCGTCGTTCCACTTCACTGTGTTGCCACTGCGATATGCCGTGAAGGTGTTGATGACCAATGTCCGCACCGCGTCTGTGACCAGCGATTGCTCTATTACGTGTGTCGAGTCAATGAATGTACGGAGGTCCTGCGAATTATGTCAATGCCGAACTTATGTTATGGGCGAAGCTAATCACCTTGCGCAGGTCCTCAAACGCGGCCTTGTCGTCGTCGTCCATGTCATCCGGATCAGAGTCCTCTTCCCACTTCAGCTTCTGAAGGATCACTCTCAATAAGGAAATCAAGAACGTTCGTTTGGATTCTTCTAGAGGTTCTGAAGCTGTCTTTCGTGCGCGCTTGTACTGTGTGTGGCTTAGGCCACAATGCATGGAACGTGATATCAGAATCACGTACGGTCGTCAATACGGTTTGCAGAAATGGGAATACGGTCGATGCTGTGTCGTCGTATTCATCTGCCATGAAACGCAGCATCACAGGGAGGACCTGTTCGAGGAGGCGCAACGCTTCAGACCGAACGCTGTCGACAGTGCATTCCTATCGCCCAGTCAGAATCGACCATGCCCAGCCAAGACACTTGCATACCTCGACGATCTTGGACAACTCGAGCCCCAGTATATTGAGCAAACGGCCCAGGGCTTCGCGATACGACTCCTCGCCTTCGTCTGTATCTGATTCTCGGGCGGCTTGCTCGATGCGGGTCTTGGCTTCCAGCGCATCGAGTACTTGGCCGAGCGACAGAACCTTGATCAGCTGCAATTTGTCGCCTGGTTCTTTGAGGCCCTTCCCGGTGATCTTCAGCAGCGCCGCAGACGTCGCTAATCGGATAGCTAGCGAAGGGTCCGAAAGCAACGAGAATAGCAGCGGCACCGTGGTCGGCGTGACGGTCAAATTGATGTCGATCCACCCTGCCCAGTGCATGAGTATTAGTGAAGTCGTTCCGTAACACATCGCTCACTCACCGACGTAAGACGCGAAGGTCCTAATGCCCCAGTCAACCACTTCCACAGCACTGTCCAGCTCACGCGACCCCGTCGGAGGAGTCCCTGATTTTCGTAGGGCCGCCATTCTCTCGGCACCGTCGGCCACAATAGTCAAGACCGCCTCGTTAATTCGCGCCGCGTCCCCGTCGCGCACGGCATCCCTCACGCGAGCATCCCGCGCCTGCCGCGCCTGGTTGAATTGTCGTGCGGATTTGATCATCTGGTCGGCCACCTCGCCGGAGATCTCTAGTACAATGTGGAAGAAGAGCAGGGAAACATGTTGATTATACGTAGATTGCGATGTTGACTCGGACGGGCGGATGAGAGAGAATATGTCACTGAAGAACGTGGGCCATTGGTCCATGTAGGTGCAAAGGAAGAAAAGTGTCAGAGTGTGGGCGAACTTGTTGCGGAGGACTGGATACGCGATGAGTGTCGGTGGCTGCGAGAGCTTGGATCGGACTCACAGGACGCCTCGACTTCTGCGGGCCCATAGATGTATTCAGATTGTACGTAGGTAACCAGGCCTTGCCGTAATGTTTGAAAGGATTCGTCGTCCAAAGGTTCGAACCTTTCGTGGATCGCTATGAGCTAATGCCAATTTATGCATA
Source organism: Fomitopsis betulina (assembly GCA_022606075.1). Classification (NCBI taxonomy): domain Eukaryota; kingdom Fungi; phylum Basidiomycota; class Agaricomycetes; order Polyporales; family Fomitopsidaceae; genus Fomitopsis; species Fomitopsis betulina. The sequence continues at coordinate 58,936 of JABYQK010000008.1, read as the reverse complement.
ATCGGGAAGGCGCACCGATTGTCCAGAAACTCGTCCAGGACTCTCAAGGCAAAGAACCGGGCTTGTGCTGGGTGTATCCTGGATCCATTCGGGTTTGTCTCTACGAAGATAGCCAAGGCGAGGCGCCATGTATTTCGTGCATTTTGCTGGACAGTAGATAGAAACTGCAAGGCCTGCTGGTGGAGAGCGACCTGGGTGGGATCGGACGCGATGGCGATTGCCTGGACGACTTGTGTCACTTCCTGCTCCATTTATTCCACAAGTAGTTGGCTGTGGTGAAAGGCAGGGAGTGTGGGTGTAAGCAGAGAGGACGGGGATGGAGGATGCGACTCAGACTCGCGGATCCACTCAGTGATCCACTGATCTTCACGCGCACGTGACGGCGACTCGCTTCATTCTCATAACTTAACTGAAGTATTCTTTCATCTCGTTGGGTTACGGTTGATCGTCTGAAATAAGCTTGCCTTTCAAAATACACCCTGCTTGCTCCGCATACGTCCTTCAATGCCTCAACCTCTACATACATACGCAGGTTCAGCATGTCACCAAGCATATGACACATGCCTCCGACGCCCATGGCGACGCCACCTACTGCATGCTCGAAGCCATCGATGATGACGGTCGCAAGTGCGCTGCCCGCGAGATCAGCTCATGTGTTGATGACGATGAGTTTGAACATCTGGCGACACTATACATCACTGATTTCCTCCGTTTTGTGAATACCCTTATGTGTTGCTGAGTGTAGAAGGCGGATGGTGACATACGGTGCCACAGTCCGAGCTGCCAAAGACTGTACTACAACCCCGTCCACTTACCCTTCGAGACCTTCGTTCGATGACATGCAGACTGAGGAAACTCTAAACTATCTTTTGGAAGAGGCGCCCAGGATCATGCAACAGCAACACAGAAGGTTGTATGTACACTCGTTACCACCGATAACATCGCTTTCTCACCTACACTTATCACCAGGCTCTTATATGGGATGGTTACCGATGCATGCTCACTGGTGCCTTTGACATCTCTTCTGTCGAAAAGATGCCCCATCTCCGCCCGGCCAATGGACCCATTCAATACACCCACACCCAGGCAGCCCACATCACTTCTGAATCTACAGATGTTGGGATCTCAGATATTGGTGAAGATGGTCCGAAGGTATGTGTATGTTCATGTTTCTGTGCCGGCATGAAATTACAGATTACATGGTCTTAGCACGAATATGCTGCTACGGCATAGGCTGTCTTGGCACGCTTCGATAACCGTCTTGTGTTCGATGAACTCAATGGACCTGACATCCATCGGCTCTAGAACATCATGATAATGAAATTTAATAGCCTCAGGTTGTGGCTCGAAAGCACTGTGAGTAAATGAACTCTCTGCCGACGATTTCACAAATAATGATGTTGCCTAGAATATGCCGCACACATACAGACTCCAATCTACGGACCCGGTTTTACGGTGAACTTGCCACCGACAATCACTTCCACGACCCCGCTTCTCCCAGTGATCAGCCACTTGCTCCCGCCGAGGCCCGTGTGTGCAATTCCCTGCGTCACAGCTGACATCTTCGCTAACCTTTGATATTGTGTCACGGTGACCAGTAATCCATGTGTTAACGGCTTGTTATGCAGTCGAGCATGTCGTATTTTCAGTGTGCACAACTCACCAACGTAGAACGCACAGATAGTCCAGGTCGCGAGGAACCTTCGTGGTATGGCGCCTGGTGAGTGGCATGACGGCAATGATTCTGACTGATTCCCCAGTCGAACTGAGTCCTAACTTTCCTTTTGTAAAATAGATTGTAACCCATGCTAGCAGCTTTCAGCCCAATGGCCGGAGGACATGACACGCTTTCCAAAACCCATGTTGGCTTTAACGACACACCGTGTCGGGTGCGCCGCATGCGCGAATCACTCGGGATGCATCTCAACGCTAATCTGCCTTGCATAGCGACATCGTGACCTTCAACGACGTCACCTGCTATATACGGACCAGCACTAGCGCGTCGGCAGCTCGTGCGTGACTGCGGGTGCGGCCTTGTGCGGCTAAACTTGAAGCAAGCCGCACAGGGGCTGTTGCAGGTCGACCGTCGCGAATAAGAGATGGTACCGATATTCCGACCACCGACTGTCACTTAACACTATGTCTTATGCGCCGAACCGTGCCGCAGGTCCAAACCATGAATCGCGAGAGGAAAAGCGACCGTTGGTGTCCACTTCTGGTGGTCCAATCCCAGCACAGGTGGATATCAAGCACATGAGATACGATCGGTAGACCCTTGCTCTCTTCTCAAGTTTGCTCGCGAGCTGATGCATTTGGCTACAGTCGACGTGTTTAGGGCCGCGCTAACGAAGCGTGCAGCGTCCTCAAACGATCCTATATTCAAGTATATAACGGAAACACCGGCAAGTCTAACTCGGCACACTCGCTAAATTCAAGTACGCTTAGTGAAGCGGGCTACCATATGCCCACTTCGTAGACTTCTTGGTCTATATCCTTGGGTTCCTCATTGAAGCTTGTGCGCGCGCTCTTTGCGGACACGCCGTTGCGGGCGAACACAATAAACAAGTTCCTTGCGGGGCATCCAATGTTGACATTAGGTTGAATTGACCCCGTCTATCGCCACTTCAGGGTGGTATGTGTATGATACTACTGCTCGGACTATATGTACAGTGACTTTGAACTTGCCTCCGCTGCCAATTTGGACTATCACTGGACTTCAGTACATACATCTACTCATTATGCTTTTTATATGCATGCGGGCTGCTTGCCGTTTCTATGGATTTTCTGTGAGAAGAATCGTCTGCATAAATGATACGTGTATTTGGTACAGATCCAGACTCCAAGAAGTTGTTGTTATTGTTTATTCCGTTTAAGGTCACTGAGGGGGAAGCCCTATGTAGATGGTACATGCGGCGTGTGTGTGTCCCTTGTGTCCCCCTCCTCTCCCTAGGTGCCTTATCTTTGTGTTCCCACGACTGCAATGACAGCCGAAACAGCATTATATTCTATCGTAAAACCCGTGCAGATATATGTAACAACACCACTTTTTACTGACACACCACGGTATACGACGGACAGAGCCCCCGCTACAATACACTCAGCTCAATAAGGATAGCATCGCGAGAGAGAGCTCATATGAGGTAAATAATAAGGAAGGGTACGTGAGTGCGACGCATGGTTAGGGTATGTGGGGGCAGGCAAGAACTGAGCGTGCTCGGGCGCGCAGGCGGAGATCATGCGGCAGTTTCCGGGGTGACGACGCCCTTCACGAAGCCTTCCTGGTCCTCGTTCGAGATGTCCTCGAGGGACTGCTGCTTCGTCTCCGTGATCAGCAGCGTCGAGAAGATGCCCGTAAGCATGAAGAACGCGAGGATCTCGATGCTGCGCAGAACACATGAGCACCCCGCCTCATCCACGCCAAAGCGACAAGAGCACGCACATATGCTTCACGAACTTGTTCGTCCCGCCAATATTCGCCATCTGCGCGAAGCCGACCTGCGAGATAACCGCGCCGAGCTTCCCACTCGCGGCGGAGATGCCGTGCGCGGTCGAGCGGTAGCGCGTCGGGAACGCCTCACCGGGCACGATGAACGTCGTCGTGTTCGGCCCGAAGTTCTGGAAGAAGTTCGCGAGGCAGTACAGGAACACGAACGCGCCCTTCGCGGACGTTGTCGCTGTCAGCTTGTCGTACCCGAAGCCTGCCCCCGCGTCCGTCAGCATCTGCTACGCCACGCTGCGATAAAGAAACGCACCCATGATGACGAAGAGGATCGTGAGCATAGTGAAGCCCATGAGCTGGATCGGCTTGCGGCCCCACTTGTCGATCACGAGGAATGTGGCCCAGTATCCCGGAATGAGGCCGGCGACGGAGAGGATGATATTACCGATGCAGATGTTGCGCAAGTTTTGATACACAAGCTCCGTGCCCTTGAGGCTGCTGGTCGGAGTGCCGAAGCCGATCGCCTGCAGCACGATCGAACTGTTCAGGCCGAGACCGTAGAACGCGATCTATCGGGCGGTGTCAGGATAAAACGGGGATAAAGGAACAAAGGACGCACGTCGAGAGCGAACCAGGAGTACGCGCAGCCGATGAGCTGGCGTGCGTTCTCCCACTTGCCGAAGTGATGGAAGAAGTCGCGACGGGAGGCCTTCGGTGCCTGCACGCGCTGTACGACGGCGTCGGGGTCGACGTGGTAGGTACCTGTGCTGAGGACGTCCTGGATGTCCTGCGCGGCCTGCTTAACGTTGCGCTCAATGTCCATCGTGAAACGGGGTGTCTCGGGGATGGTCAGGCGGAAGTAGAGGGCGACGACACCGGGTACGCAGCCGAGGCCGATGAGGAGGCGCCACATGTAGTCAACCGAGTTCAGGCTGTCGACGTTGTCGCGCAGTAGCGAGTGCTTTCCGGCGGCAAGAACGACGTAGGCAACAATACAACCAGCTATCAGAAAGTCAGATGAGCTGCAAAAGCTCTTCGACAGGCGAGAATAACATACCAAGCTGTCCCCAGCCCTGGTTGGCGAAGACGGCCGTCATCAGGCGTCCACGGCTCTGTCTCGAGGCAAACTCGGAGGAGATGACGGCGGAAAGTGGGTAGTCACCACCAATTCCTATGCCCATCTGTGTACAATTTCAGTACAGAATTACGGATCACTGTTACAGTACTCACGATGAATCTCCATACGATGATTATGCCGAGGATGTTGATTGCCTTGGCCTGGCCAGCAACAGCCTGGCCAAAGGTAGCAATGATGATGACCATGAGCTCGATACCATCTTTGAGTTTGTGAGTTCCTGAATTTTTGGCTATTGAAGCGACACTTACACATCCTCTTACGGCCAACGACGTCTGCCATCCAACCGAAGAAGAACTGGCCAAAGATGTTGCCGACGGGAGTCGCGACCTTGACGCCAAGCGACTGATTTGAAGTAAGGGAACGGCTTGCACCGGAGCCTTTTCCTCCGTACAGGTAGCCCAACATTGTTGACGCAATGTTGATGGCAAAGATGTCGTAGCTGTTCGCAGAGTCAACTTGCGGTGTGAAGGAGAATGTGGCTATCAACGCACGCGTCGGTGAAGAAACCGACACCAGCAACCATCGCCACCTTGACATGAAACCACCTGTTGCGAGCGATGAGCGACTGGTGTATGCGATATACAGGAGACGTACGTGAACTTGGCATTGTCGACCTCTGCAAGCGCAGCACGGCGCCTCTCATCGAGGGTGTAGGTGAGAGGCTTCTCATCGTGACCAGCGCTGCTTGTGGAGGCTTTGTCTACCGCGTGGAGTTCAGCCATCTCGCTGTATGCAGCAAGGGTGTCTAGGGGCGGGGAGGGGGAGGGGGGAGCACGGGAAGGGCTGGCGGGGCGGGAGGCGGGAAGCATGTCTTTTAAGCAGGCTCTGCGATTCTGTCGGTAGGGATTGTTCCGGCTGGATGAATTGGCAGAGACTTGGCCGTCCAGCCCAACTGGCGTGTCCCTTGCACGTTCGTACCCACCAGCCAATCAGCGCCCGCGCCACTTTCGTGGCTGGTTTAGGCGCTTTCCCCTTTTGGCAGGTGGCAGCACCGTGTCCTCCTCGCCGTCGCACGTTCTCCCTCGTCCAGCCTCTGTTCCTTGGGGGCCATCTTTCTTGCACTCGCCCGCCCGACCCCGACACACACACCATCGGCCTAGATTCGTGCCTCACTATGCCTTGCTGTATCCAGCATAACGTCTCCCTTGCTTCAGCACTGAGCACATGCCATGTTGCGCGCCACAGCGCATGGCACGCCACTACCTGTGGCAATCTTTTGTCCGCCCTGGGCATCTTTCGGCATACCTCAATCTCGCATGCAGTACCCTCTCTGCGGTTCCTGTGAAGAAGCATAACATCGACGCAACTTTAAACCCATCTTCTCTAGAGCTACCGGATCTAGGGTCCGTCTTCGCATTCTGCTTCACGAGATCTCCTTGTCTTTTATGCACTCCGAGTCAGGCTCTCGAACGGCACAATTCACCATACTATATACCGTCTTTGCTGCGTTTCGGCCATGCCTCATGACCGTTTGAGAGTGCATGTCATCGGGAGGACTTCTATCTTGCCGCGTACTCGTTATCGAATGTTACGTGACAGTACATAGTGCTTTGAGCACCCCGTGGTCAACATCGCGGGTGTATTGAGTTACGTGTATCACCACAATTGTGGCGCAACTTACTGCAGCCTTCGAGCCCCTCACGCCACGCCACGCATATCACATCACGTCGGTGAGTCTTTCCAGCTCATCAACATCTGATATGAAGGTTGCCAACGAATCTTGTAAGACAAACCGAGCTTATCCGACGATAGCGCATGATAGGCATACCTATGTTCACCTGAACTGGTGACCACCAAGTATCCTCGTTAAGATGAGCCGCTCGCCTGTGTTCCGGACGTGGCTACTCATCTACCTGCCTAGGCTCTGGTACCTGGTTTTCCGTTGGCAAAAATGCCCTATGAACCGTTGGCTGTCACTTGCACAGGATCCAACTGCCGTTTGGCCATCGCTAGCAAAGCGAGCTTTGCACAGCTTAACGGAACCGGGCTGTACATAGTGGCGTCATGGCATTTCAGTCTTAACCGTCGCGCACCCCATGCGGTAAAAAGACTGCCGGAACTGCACCTGTGCGCCGGCAGTCTACAAGGCGATGTTGAAGACCTGCATCAGGATATTGATGCTGCGACACGGCCCCTCCCCAAGAATGTTGAGCTGTTATCGACTGACAGGCTGTGTGTGCACGTTCTGCATTCCTCAATTCTACTTCCTCGCTAGGAACTCTCACGGTGACGCAGAGCAGACGGAAATTGGATTTTGGTGCCGTTGATGGTGACCGGGCCCAAAGTGCGATCACGATGAGTCCGCAGCTCTCCACTCGCAGGTCCCTGCGGTTTGCTCGCCCTGCTTCGGATGCACCTTTCCACCGTTCGTACTACCTGCAAACTGTTGCCGCTAGGTAGCAACGTTCAGGCTTCTTCGAGAACACACCCACTACCGCCCGAGCTTCCTTCCACTAAGTTGCGCTTCCGCTTCCCGAGCGCTCACCGCCCACACCTCAGCTGCAGTCCAAGAAGCCAGACCCGCAGAGCTTGACCAGCACCCCGGCGGCCGCGGCTGTCTGTGGGCCGCGGACTGCCGTGGACGCCTGGCGTGAGTTTGCGAACCTTATACCGCCTCGCAGATCGCCAGATTGGTATACACTTCGTGATCGCCACCATTACCAACACTCCGTGGTTCGCGTTGTGGCGCCGGACCTGGCAGTATGTACGTACTGGGCGGGGAGAGTTGGCTCAGGCTGCAGGTAGGTTGCGCGGCCTGCTGTTAGGCTCAGGATCTGGGCCCCTTGGTGGACCCAATGTCGGAGATGGGGCTGCGGCGCTACGCAAGATAGGCCGGCCTTGATCGCTGGAAAGATAAACCAGGCCCGTGGCTCTGTGACAGCTATTGTGAATGTACGTATATCTTGGAAATCAGAACCGCCACTGCAAGGATGGCGTATGGATTTGTTGTAGTAAGTTGTGTCCTTCGCTCGACCACTCCATTCCCGCGCCACACCTGATGCTGATGCCGTTGTTCCTGGGGTGAGACACAAATAGAGCAGGACGCCGTCGGATGGTTCAGGGACACGATGGACTATACACCAAGGCCCTTCTAAGCTTTCTTAGCAGATGCGGGGCTCGGTTCGCTCGTCAAGCCCGGGAGTTTCTCGACGAGGGATCTGGACCCTCCGTCGCAGTGAGCTTGTCGTGTTTCTATGGCTTACGCTGATGACGGGCCTCAACTTCAGGGGCGCGATCTCGGGAGTATGTCACGATCTCTGATGCGTTGGATTATGTTCCTGAACTTCAACTGTATTCAAGCAGATCCGTTTACGTGCCTTTTCATAAGGTGAGTCGTGGGCAATGGGTGGGTGGCTGTATGATATCGAGGGCTGGGTCGTGGGTTGGAATGGCGGTAGAGACTCAGAGGAGCGCTCAGTATGTTGGGTCGCTGAAATTGAGTGAAAGAGCGGTACATTCTGCGGTGAGTGGGTGCACATATCTCTGCGATTCCAATGTGGTGGTCGTTTTCCTTGTCTAACAATACATCATGCCTCGCGGGCTGTTGAGGTTCACTCTCAATATCACAACAGTGATTTGCTTGAGATTCCAAGAGGCGAGCTCCCACGTCTGTCTCCGACATATAGACAAACATGTGACTGAGTCTACGGTCATTTGCTGTGGTCTTCGACTTTACAGTCCGGACGAATTCCACGTAATCATTCTCTAGTTGCACCTTTCCTTGTTGGTAGAGTGTCCATACACTGATAGCGTAGCCAATATACCGATATCACCAAGACTGATCACGATTGAAGACTCGTGGCCAGCGGTGAATTTGAGGTATACGTAAAGTTTCTGCATTGTAAGTATCCCCTCTATGCGCTTTGGCAGTGTTCTCGTGTCAAAAGTGCCTGCATACCGATGATAAACCGAGTAGGGCATGCAGGGTGAATCTGCCAGTGGGAGGAACGTTCAAACGGCCAATCAACCGAAAGCGGACGGGGTGCCCGAGATCGGGATCAGATCCAGGCGTCTGTGCGGCCAGGGACAGAGGAGAGACACGTTCGTGCACTATCCGTTCAGCCAACGCACCGCTGCAGTTCATCTCGCAAGCCCGACATTTACTCGTCACTATCATAGGCCCTGGATGATCAGTGCCAGTCCCATGGTTCAGGCTACGATGCACCGTTATCGCGACGGGAGTGGCCGCCATCGGTCTTTTTCCATGTGGCCACAATTCACAGGATCCCAGCGCGCGGGCAGCCGAGACTTCGGGCATCCAGGGCAGCTGGCGCCGTGCAAATGGATGCGTTTCCAGCCTTGACGTTGCGACCGGAGCAGACTCTCCATTTGACTTTGATGGGCAAGACCATCTCCAAGTCTGGCGTGGCCCGCGATCCCTTGTTAAGTAGATACTGGAGGCGCTCCTGCGAAGACATGGCAATCATTCCCTGGAAATTTGTATAAAGCTGTATACCGTCACTTATACGCCGTCCCCTGAATCTTCTGCGGCCTGCGCACTTGACTTCACCGTGACGGGCATTAGGCACTTGACCTCATGGACTCTTCACCGAAGGTCACTGTCTTTCACAGGCGGTCTGAACATGATCTACGTAGCCATGTCGTAGGCGGGCCTGCTGATGACAGTAAAATACATCGCTTGAACGAAGAACGGCGTGCTATCCTCGCCGAAGTTGACAATGCTAGATTTTCGTAAGTCGTTGGCTACTACTTAAGAGACTAACGCATTCTACCGTTTCTACCCAGCTGGTTTCACATCAAAGTCGCCTTCGTCTCGGGTGCCGGGTTCTTCACCGATGCGTACGCATTCATACCGTAACTCAGCATCTGGGGAATTGACGCGCCTGTTCGCCGTGCTTAGTTATGATATTTTTGCCATCAACGTCGTCACCGTCATGTTAGGGTATGTGTATGGCAACGGTACGTAGTTGATCCCCATTGTTACCCAGCATAATGCTCACGTCACCTCCGGCTCCACAGATCAGAGCGCCTCGATCCCTGGAGTCGCGGGTCGCTCACTCAGTCCTATGCAACAGCTCGGCGTCAAGGTTGCTACACCCGTGGGTATCATCGTAGGACAGCTACTCTTTGGTTGGCTTGGAGATGTCATGGGCCGTAAGCGAATATGTAAGCCCTTCTTGACTTTTGGGTTAGGACGAGTATTCACTACACGAGGTCTGTGTCAGATGGGTCAGAGCTGATGATTATGCTCATCGGCACGTTTGGCCAAACTATCGCGGCACCGAGCAAGGCGGTCAGCTTCATCGCACTACTTATCGTTTGGCGTACCTTCGTAAGCATTTTTATACGAATATGCAAGCAAGAGATTCACTTATCATGTAGATGGGTATCGGAATCGGAGGGGACTATCCTTTGAGCGCGGTCATCTCATCCGAGTTCTCATCGACGCATATACGAGGTAGGGTCATGACCGCAGTCTTCGCCAACCAAGGCTGGGGCCAGCTCGGTACGCAGCAAATCACAAGATCTCATCGCAAATGCGACACTGACAATTCTCCAGCGGCCACGGCGGCTTCGTGTATCGTCGTGCGCGCATACAAGGCGAGTCTGGTCTCTGACGGCGGCCTGCTGCTGGAGGACATCGACCGGATCTGGCGTATGATCATCGGGCTCGGCTGCGTGCCCGCGGTCATCGCGCTCTACTTCCGGCTGACGATCCCAGAGACGCCGCGTTTCACGCTCGACATCCAGCGCAATATCGAGCAGGCCGCGCGCGACATCGACGCGTACCTCACGCACGACGGGTACACCGTGGACCCCGAGGCGGTCTCGCGCCGCCTCGACGCGCAGCGCGCGACCCGCCAGGACTTCCGCGCGTACTTCAGCAAGTGGGAAAATCTGAAGGTGCTGATCGGGACGAGCTACTCGTGGTTCGCGCTTGATGTGAGTACCCATTTGCCGCTGGTAGCCCTGCCGCTGACGTTGAATGCAGTTTGCTTTTTACGGCCTTGGGCTCAACTCCTCTATCATCTTGCAAGCCATCGGCTTTGGCTCACCTGACAAGAAGACAAGGGGAGGGCAGGCTATATACGAAACCCTCATGAACACGTCGCTCGGTAACCTGATCCTGTGCCTCGCAGGCTTCGTCCCAGGCTACTGGGTCGCATTCTGCTTCATTGACCGCTGGGGCCGCAAGCCGATCCAACTCATGGGCTTCTGCGCATTGACGATACTTCTTCTAACCATGGGTGCGCTGAACCCTATCCCCCCTCCTCGCTCCCACAAGCTGACGGGCGGGCACTTGTAGGCTGCGCGTACGACAGGCTGACCGCGACGCCGCGCGGGACGGCGGTGTTCGTGTTCCTCTACTGCCTCGCGAACTTCTTCCAGAACTTCGGACCGAACACGACGACGTTCATCGTGCCAGGCGAGGCGTTCCCGACGCGCTACCGCTCAACTGCGCACGGGATCTCAGCCGCGAGCGGCAAGTTCGGCGCCGTCCTGGCGCAGGTCGCATTCCAGTGGCTCAAGGACATCGGGGGCCCTGCTAAGTTTCTGGACCACATGTACGTCGCCGTCGAACTTTCAACGGACGGGGAGATGATGGTGGTCATTCTAGCCTACAGATCTTCAGCTTCTTCATGCTGACAGGCGCCCTGTCCACGTTGTTGATACCAGAGACCAACCAGAGGACTCTTGAGTCGCTCTCAAACGAAAGACAAGATGGGTTCTTCAAATTTCCTGGTGAGCATCTCACGGCTAGTACTCCGCACGGTACTCCGAGCTCACCATCCGGATAGAACCTCAACGGCGCTCCAGCATCAGAACCTTCACGAGCGACTTCCCGCTTACAACTATAAAGCTGAAGGCATTCCAGGCGCCTACAGACGCAGAGTGCGAGCCGGATATGGCTCGGGATCTCAGTATCGTCGTAGACAGAGTGGACTCCTCGAGACCCAACGTCGGACATGTATACCAGAAACACGAACACTTCGTAAGCCCACCCGATATGATTCACCCGTATGGCCCCTCCCCTTACAAGTTTTGACTGGGTTCTGGCGCGGCTTTTATATCTAAATTATCCCACCTCATTTGCCGTGTTCTCTATTTTTGACACACACACTCGTTATACGACTACGGTTATCGTCCTAGACTAACATTCCTTGGGTTGTTCTAGCTGTTCCTATTGTTGGGTTGTTGCTGTTAAGACTTCCTAGGTCGGGTATGTAGCTATACCATGCTTACATGCTTGTGATGTTGTGAAAGCGCCAGTTATAACAAAATCAATGTGGAATTATGAGTGGGGACCCATGCAATCTTTCGAGCTTGCTTAGCGGCGAAATTGCCCCCCATTATAACGGAAATCCCACACTACCTCTACCACAAGCTTACGCACTACGCCACTACAAAGCGCCGGGTGAGCATGCCAGATACAATCACTGTTCAGTCAAGCCGAGTCAAGTACTGCAGCAGAGCAGTATGCTACCGCGGCGCCAGTCAACGGCCGACAACGTCGCGAGACTCTGCGTAGGAAGGTATTACATACTGTCATCTATCGTCGTTTGCCGATACAAAGCAGCGTCGTTGGTAATTCCCACCTGAGATGTGGGACTGAGCGGAAGTCTCATGTGGATGTGAAAGCAAGGGGTCGATGTTATATGCTGTGACAAGCGTGGAAAGCCGCGAAACGAGCAACGCCGCTTTCTTCAGGAATGGACTACTGTGACGTACAGCCCTAGGCCTCGATAGACTTCGACTTTTTCTAGAGTAGGACAAAGACTACAATCAGGTGCATAACATGTACTGGGGCGGGTGATGGACTTACATAGGCGACGGCATCGAAGTCGTAGCTGATGCCTGCATCCTGCAGCTTGCGTTTCCGCTGCTCTTGGCGCTTCAGCAACCGTTTCTCAGCCCGTTCCTGTTCCTCCTCCGTGCGGGGCTGGGACGTCTCGTCATTTGATCACCAGAAGGCGAGATGTAAATCAGGGCGTACCTTATTGTGCTGCACGCGTGCTATCCGGTCCCGCGGGATGACACGCCACTTCCTGTTCGCACCGATCCAGAGCTCAGGGTGGATCTCGTCCTTAGGGATCACCTTGCACGTCAAGATGTGACCCATGAGCAGGTAATTGTCCATCGTATCTGCGACGATCTCCGCGACGGAAGAGGAGTCGAACTCAATGAAAGCATAGTGTTTTGCACGACCGGTCTGGAAACATGTAACAATGAGCAAGCACAGTGCGGCTATCAACGACTGGCCTACCTTTTTGTTGCGCGAAAGACGCAACCGAGTCACTGTGCCGAACTGCGCGAAGTACTGCCGCATCTGATCTTCATAGAAACCATGAGGTATCCGTCCAAGGTAAATGACACCACGATCCCCTGTCTGTAGCACGAATAAGCAAGTTGGTATGGATCGTTGTATGAGAGATGCACGTACCGGATACTTTTTTGCCTTCTCCAGTTTCTTCTTCACGACTACATCGTCCTTCGCTATGGTTGGGAGCTTTCCAACGTCGATGCCGCCCCAATCTCCGTCCATCTCTTCGTCTGACGAGTCGTTGTCGTCAGTAGAAAAACCATACAGATGCTCATCCTCCTCAACGCCCTCTGCATCGTTCTCCGCAACAGGCGCCGTCTCCACCTCCTTGTCCGATGCAGATGGCTCTGGCTCCGGCGAGGGTGCTTTGCGTTTTTTCTTGTCTTTCGACTTCGAAGTGAGCGTGGGGTGAGAGATGCCGGGGAGGGTAGTAGCATCTTTGGACACCTTCTTCGAGGACTTGGGCTTGTCTTCTGCAGCGCCTTCCGAAGGTGTCGCCTGGTCCTCATCCTTTTCGACTACAGCTGCTTTCCCCTTCTTCGCCTTTACTGTCTTCTCAGCCTTCGCGATCTCCGCTCCGGCCTGTTCTGTCGCCTGCCCTTCCTTCTCCTTCCTCTGCTCCTCTCCTACCGTGTTCTTCCCCTTCCTCTTCTCCTTCGGCTTCTTGTCCTTCGACTCTACGCTCGCCGCTTTCTCTTCATCTGTCTCCTTCAGCTTTGCGCTCCCTTGCGCATCCTCATCGATGATCTTCGCGTTAGAAACGATCCCCTTCTTGTCCTTCCTCTTCTTCTTAGTAGCCTTCTCCGCGGCAGCAGGAGGCTCTGTAGGCTCAGCGTCCACCGTCTTCTTCGACTTCTTTGCAGGAGGCTCGGTCTCTACCGCAGCCTGAGCGCTGGTAGACGCGCTCGGGGTGGTCTCCTCTCCTGTTTGCGACTTTCTCTTGCACCTCTTCGAATCCACCTTGGCTATCTCAGCGGGGGGAGCGGGTGCGGGTGCAGGCTCTGCTGCCTTGGCGGAGATGGTGTCCTTGGACTTTCTCTTCTTAAGCTTGTCAAGTGATGGCGCCATGGTAGAAAGGAGGGAGGGTGCTTGGGCTCTGGCTAACGAAGGTAGGAGCCGACGCAATTTGCCCCGATGGGATCTAAGTAGAGGCGTGGGATTGTTTACCAAGAGCCTCTGAATCAAACAACCGCTCGCCTCCCCGCTACGGGCCTCTCCGCCGCCATGTTTACTCGGTTCGCCAATCCTCACGCCCTTGACTCGAAGACTAAGACTGTCTCGCGGGGCGCTCTCACTGCAGATGATACAGAGCCCACACTCGAAGCTGTGCATGACAGTGTATTGCTCGCAGAATTGGACCGACTCGTGAAGCGTTCGCTGGGCGATCTTGATGTTTCGGAGGGTAAAGAAGAAAAGGCGATGAAGAAGCGGAGGAAAGTAGCAAATGACCTTGTCGAAACAGTAAATAGCTCAGAGCCTTCAGCCTGCATTCGTACGCCATGTCCGTTCGCCTGAAGTTTAGCCATGCTCAAAGAACGCGGCACTGTAGCGTTCCGCCTTGTGTCCCGGGCTCTACCCCCGAGGGTGATTGATCTTACAATCAAGACTGTATCTGTGATCGTGTACGTGCACCCAAAGAAAGCTACGCCTGGTGGCTGATGGCAGGGCAGTGTCAGGGAGCCTCCATGTGAGGACAACGGCGAAGAGGCACAACGACGGAAAGCTCAAGCTCAAGCCGTCGCAGTCGACATCGATTGGGTACTCTCTGAATCCAGGAAGCCTAGTGTTGTATGGTTCCCATCCCATGTGTAGATCACTCCCGCCACTCTGACCAATGTGCTTCAGCGTCGTACAGACCATGGCGGAGGATTGATCCATGTCAAAGCAGACATCCCGTATCCACCACCACCGGTGATAGTCGTCGACCAGGACAAGCCGACTCCGAAACCACCCAAGATTGCATCCGCCAAGCCGTCTCTGGAGGTCCGACCGTCGCCACATACTCTACGATCCGACATCAGCGTACCTGTGGTAGCTGTCGCCGCTGCACCAGAGCAGACCTTGATGAAGAAGAGCACTAGGAACATCCGGAGGGCAAGGGCCAAAGCACGAAGCACACCAACACGTCCGCCTGCGGTTTTCTGGCGACCGTTGAAGGAATGGGGACTCAGGGCTGCCGGCTACTCGGTGGGCCGCGAGGGAAGTTGGCCGGTCTACCAGAACGACCCAGCACGATACCAATACCAGCGCGATACCATGCGGAAGGGAGTCTTTTCCACAGGGCCACGATGAGCAGCCCCGTCGAGTACAGCCTTGCTATCAATACAGCTCCCTGGATATATATATATGGATACAGGCGGATACGAACATGTCTTGTCGGTATATCACTCTACACTCATCTCGTCAGTGTCTTTGGGTTGTGGATAGTCCCTAGTTATGATCTCCTTCCCCTTGTCTCTGTCTCTGTGCTCACGCATCTTTTGCGCCCATACCTCCTCGCCACCAGGTACCCCCTTGCCGTTGAAGGGACCTGCAGCTGCACTTGCATCAAGTGCCATGTCAAGCAGCTCGAGCACGGGGCCATTGATGGGATCGATACTCAATGTCTTCAGTCTACTGTCAGTATACTGTCAGAGAAATGAGCGCTCCGAACACATACCTCATGGTATTTGACAATGGCACCGTCGACGTCGCCAAGTAGATGATATGTCACTCCGAGGAAGGCAAGTGCTGTCTGGTTGCGTGGGTCCATCTTGACTACCTCGCTGTACGCTGCCTTCGCCGCCTGCAGATGCTTGGGCGAGCTATCTTGGTCGGCGAGCTCGGATGCAAGCTTGCGGTACGCCGTGCCCAGGTTGAGGTACGTATTTGTCCAAGCGCGCTGCGAAGTCTGAACAATCTTTGCCAGTTCCAACGCCCTCTGGAAGAGCGACACAGCGCGGCCGATCCTAGCTTGCCTGTGAGACGGATGGAACAAGTGATTGCAGGCCTTCACTTACTCTCCACGGTTGAAAGCGAGGACCCCCTGTTCGTTGGCGAGGAGCGGGTCAGCATCGCAGATCATATTTGCAGCCGTGAAGGACTCGTCAGCCATTTGTAGATTTGATAAGCTGATATGCTCCATCCCGACGAACATCAGGGGCAGGTGCGAGCCGGTGAAGAGGCGTGTGCACGTGGAGTAAGCCGTAATTGCATGGTCGTGCTCGCCTTCGTGCGCGAACGAATGCGCGAAGGCTATCCAGGCTGGCGCGAAGCGTGGGTCCATGAGTGACGTCTTGCTTTTGTTGTCACGGAACGCCTTAGCCGAGCAACACTGTGATGGGTGAAGACGGACATACCTGAAGTACGTTCGTGCCTCGGTCCATTTGCCAGAGGACAGGTACCAGACCCCAACCGCATACCAGCTAATTGGGTTTTCAGGCTCTCGCTCAACGAGGTCATGTGCGAGGATGAACAGTTTAGAATTTAGATGGGAGAGATGGTGCATGCAAGCGAGATGCAGGGGCAAGGAGGGCGCATGAACAGTGACGAGGCCCAGTATCCTGACACACTTTTCAACGATATCCTTAGTAGATGAAGCGGTAATCCATACCTCGATGTGACGGTGAAGCAATCGGCGAATCGGAAGTTCGTGTAGAGTGCATCCGCGAAGCTGTAAAGCACGTCGGGGTTGTCGCCAAGACCGTACTCGTCGACTAGGCGTGTCCGTGCCAAGGTATGCTCTTCTGCATGCTTCAATTTTCGCAAGCGCGAGGTGTACATTATACGCATGAAGTCTGCATCCTCTGGGGTTTGCTCTTTGTATGCAAGACCTTGCACGAATTCCCATTCTTCACGCAAGTCAGCATATGCGCGTGGATAGAATGGTAATTCAAGAACCTTCGTCTGGAGACATCATCTGTCCATCCACGAGTTGCTGGAACGCCTCAAAGCACTTCACATCTAGTACAAGGGCCTCCATGAAGCACGCCTTCGCCTGGTCACCCCGGTTCAGTTTGAGCATGAGCAGGCCACGCAAATGACACATAGAAGCTTCAATCTGTGAGCGCCGTCAACATTGATCGCAGCACGGCCGCACCCCACGCACCTTAATCCCGCCGTCTATGTTCGGCGCATCTGGCCCGCCCCTAACCAACTCGCGAAACGGGTTCGCCTCGCCGAGCATCTCGGTTGCCTCGTTCCACTTGCCCTGCCTCACCTGGCACTGCGCGCACAGGTACCTGCAGGCGACGCTCATGTCCACCAGACGCGACACTCCGTCCTGGAAGCGAGCGGCGACCTCGATCTGCTCGCTAGGTCCGATGGGCAGACGTTCCATGATAGGCGCGTTTGGGGGAGGGACTGGGAATGGAATCTCCTTTTCCTTGCCTTTCGATTTTGGAACTGTCGATGCAGCTCCATTTATTCCCGATTGTTGGTAAGATTGCGGGGGAGGCTTGGTGGAGAAGGGACGCGTAAGAAGGCGTTCGGCACGCGAATATTGGTGGGTCAGGAAGTAGGTCTGTGCGAGCCAAAACGCGTCGTTCGGGTCGTCTGTGGGTATGGTTGTAGCGAGGCAGGATAAATGCTCATAACAACTCACTTGTCCAGCTGACAATCTTATCGCCCCAGAATGCTGCGGTCTCATACAGATGCTGCATGAGTGCGTCGTGTCTCCACAGCCTCATGCGATAAACAATCCCAATGTAATGTTCTTCCTCTTCCTCTTCCCCCATATCATCGTCGTCTTGGAAGATGTCTGTGTTGTCATTGGCGAGTGGATGCCTGGAGCTACTGAACTTGGGTCTCCGCCCAAAGGGCGACGCGTACAGAGGCGACGCCTGCAGAATAGACCGACTAGGATCAAGCACAAAAGAACGCGGATTCGACCCGATGCTGGTATTTGCTTCCGCGAACGAGTCGACGAGCGACTGAGGCCCAAATGAGAAAGACGAGTTGAGGGAGTGCCTCGGACGCGAACCAGAAGGCGAGCTGAACCTGGGGATAGAGGCAGGGGTGAGGCCAGACTCCGGTGGTGCGGGTGAGGAGGCCATGTTGCAGGCGAGGTGGATGGTGGCAGAGGAGTGGCCGACGCGTGAAGGACGCGTGAAGGGCGGTGGAGGGGCTCACGTGGCGGCGTTTGTTAGGATCCAAGGCTCTTGCCAAACAAATGGCCCAATTTGGCGAACGCTCTGGTGATCGATTCCTCCACGGTGACGGAACAAAAATAATTCATAGCTGCCGCATGCCTTTCATTTTGCCCTTATCGATGCCCGCGCCATCATCGACATCATACACTCGTCTTTCACCCACCGTCTTGTCGCTTCGGGTCATGTCTGACACTTGCATACATCAGAATAACGTGGTGCGAGGTAAGATAGGGATATCGCTAATATAGGAGCACTATGTATACACGACAGGGCGGGAAGAGACGATCCAGGGAAACGGAGGAGACTATGGTACAGCATGCGAACATCGGATGTGTCCAGTCCAGGGATAAGCAAGGATGCAAGATCATGGGGGTGCGTGGTTTGTCATCCCGCCTAAAGTGACCCAGCTCGCTGAGTCCGGTTGCGGGGCAACAGGGTTACTCACGATGACCATCAGACAGCAATGGCAGCCCTCAGACCCATAGCCCGAGCTCCTGCACCTATCGCACCCTCCCAGCCCAAGAATCGCTCGTCCTTCGATCTATACGAGATGTCCTCGAGCATATCCTCATCCCGCATCCACTCAGCACTCCTGGGTCGCCGCGACCACACCGTGATGAACAGCACGCGCTTGAGTTTCCTGTTGTAGAAGAAGTAGTGGCAGCTCCAAAGGAGGGATCCCCGCCGGCGCATTCGGATGCGCGTTGAGGATGGTATCCGGAATATAGGCTCGTCGCTCAAGTCAGTGTTCCCACCGCGAGGTGACATTCGCCCATCAGCGGAAACCCGCTGCGAGGGCTGGTCGCCGGCCTCATCGACGTCATAGGGGTCAGCCTCGAACAGCAGCAGCTCTTCCTCGGATGATGCCGAGTCCTCCTCGCCCACGGAGGCGACGTCGTCCTCGTCGTCCTCAAAGTCATTGGCGTGTGGATCGAACTCAACCATGGGTGGCTCGTACGAGTAGACTTCGCACTCGGCCACACCGATCGCCTCGTCGATCGAGCGGTAGAGGACGGGGTGCGTGCCCGAAACGGCCTTCGTCGGCGCGTTCGGGCTTGGGCGCGTATAGTCGATGGGCGACGAGGACGTTGGCAGCGAGGAGGGGAACATGCCGTGCGCAGAGCGTGGGTAGGCGGAGTAAGTCCGGGGTGCGTGGGTGCCGCGGTACGTGAGGAGCGCCGTGCTGAGCGAGTTGAGCACGTCCGCAGGGTCCTCCCTGTGGAAGTCGGTGGGCTTGACGTCGGAGAATTCGTGGTCCTCATACGCGAGGTTGAGCATTGCGATCATGGTGTGGAACGACTTGCGTGCGTTGGGGTCTGACATTGGCCCGAACGGGGTGGTCTCGTCCAACGCGATAAAGGACGGCACGGGTGGCGAGTTGGAGACCTCGTCGATGTATGCGCTCTCAAGTGCCCTGAAGAGCTTCTTGTCGCGCTTGATGTTCTTGCAGCTGTATGCCTCTATGCGGGTGCGTACTGAGCATTCGGGCCCGTCGTGCTCGAGGCGCTGCGCAAGGCGCGAGAGGTCAGGTATGTCGATGAACTTCATGATGCAGCTGTCGTGTCCCGCAAGTTGCGTGCTTCGTGAAGTGTGCTGTGTCTGACTGTCGTCCTGGCGGAGACCTTCTGGTAGGCGTTGGAGGCGTTGCTTGCCAGTAGGTGAGGTATCGTAAATGGCTCGGATAAAGGGGCGGCGGAGCGCTGGGTGCTGGAAACACGAGTGGCAGCCACACTCCCAGCGGCTTCCTAAAGCAGACAAGCATGCTAGTATTAACCCCTGCAACCACGCACGTTCTTCTTCAATCCCTTGGCCGCTCCACCAGACAATGATCAGGCATGTACTCTCTGTAATGTTCTACTGTACTATATCACGTTCGCTGATCACTGTCAGCATTGATGTAGTACACGGGTGCGCATTCCTGATCCGAATTTGAGCACAATCGTACTGTCCTTCATGCTCTTTTCAATGTCGTGTAGCCTCATTTGCATTGCAAGTTGACAAAGGAGGATCCCAAAGTCACATGTAAACATAGCGTATATAAGCAATCAATAGGGCATTTACTGTACGGCCCGCAGCGAAATGTCGTCTGAGATCCATTCTGCAGCATCATCTTCTCCTTCACTAGCGTACGTGAGTGAATCACTCTCCAAGAAGCTTATCGAGACAAGTGGACTAGGATCCGCTCTGAAGTCACTCGATGCGCCACCCGAGCTGTACCAGCAATGGTCGAGAGGCTCGCCCATATTACCAATCATGCTCGTATCCCAGCCCATGGACTGCATATAGAAGACATGCCGGAGGTTGAGCATGAACCGCGATATCAAGATAGACGAGAGACTGCGCGTGCATTGTTCAGTCTATGAGGGGGCATAGTGCACGGGGTGACTTACGGGGCGACGAATACGGACAGGTAGTTCGTGATGGCCTGAGAAGAAGCACATTAATCACACTTGATACGGAGGGGCTGCAGCGCTTACACCATGCACTGATCTGAACACCATCAAAAGTATGTTGAGTGTTAATAGCGAACTAGGGTAGATGGTTTATTACTAAAACACGTGTATAATTATATCGCACTTCGACGCACATGAAGTACACAGAGCCTGTGCGCGGGATGAGCGAACGTGTTCGCCCAAAGGGTGGCAGGACGAGGACGCACCATCTCTAGCTATCGACATCGTGAGTGGTGCTGTAGAAGCACCAAGTACCCGACGTGTCCGTAATGTAGTGAAAAGCGTGATGCCTACGAGGAGAGTGTCGGAGAGGACGGAGCACAGTCGTGTTGCGATTGAGACTGCCCGTAACTGAAATTCAAATTCGATCGATGTTCTGACAAGGGTTGACGCACCGCTGGAAAGCGAGGTGCGTGAGATGGTGGATATATATGTTTAAAAGGAAGGGACACACTGATTGAATGCATTCACTGAATAGTAGTCCGTGTAGTCACATATCGGTTGGTCGTCAACCATAAGGACATATGCGTAGGAGGACCTGGACGCGAAGTACTAGTTAGAGGCTGAGTCAGAGCAGGGCCAGTGTGCATGTTGCTACGGTGCGTACAATGTTTGCTATGGCCATTGGTAGCCCCAGCGCGAGGATGGTCAAACTCAAGGGCCATCTCCGTCCGCCGATTGCGTATGCACGAAGGGCGGCGAACACTGAGGCGAGATATACGTTACCCCCCGAGATCAGATGCTTGCTTCAAAGCATGACCTACCGGAAATGATGATGTACAATATGATAGAGACTACGTCATAAAGTACAATCGTGGTTTCGCAACTCTATAAGCGAATTAGAGAATGTGAGGGCGGACAATATTTCATACGACTCACAAGAGGTGTGTCCCAAGCGACAGTCTGTAATATGATGGTGACACCAAAGATGAGAACCATGTAGCGGTTCAAAAGAAATATGATGGTGGCTCCGGTCAGTCGTTGACTCCACACATAGCGTACTTCCTGGGAGATCGTCATCATGTGTTCGTGAAAGATCATAGCTAGGGGTAAGATATATTCAGAGACGATCCCCGGCAGCATAGCGCTTACACCTACTTGCTGCGGCCATTTGACAACATGTGTTGGTAAAACTGTACGAGCGTCAACTCTTGTCAAGGCACATCTAGTGAGCACATGTAAATCAAGGATCACGCACGTCAGCCTGGCCGCAGTGATCTGCTCCTGTGTGACTTGAGGACCGGCGTAGGACATGGAAGGGACGATGGGAGGCACAGTGCATGAGGATAAGAAGGGGCACCGCGTCAACTCAGACCGCTATTAGAGTATGTATATGTATCGGATGAGCACGAGCCGCGCTATGGCGTAAGAAGAACTACTCAGTCGCGCAGCTGGCGTCTAGATGGTCGTGATGTGACTGAGTCACTGAGTAGTACCACTCGAGGGAAGATCACTTGCTTGTGAAAAGCGCACCCAGAATAGGCGGGAAGGGCATCGATGCGGTTTGACATTGACAGCCTGGGGCGCGTTAGCCTTGCGACAGCGCTACTGTGGTACCAGCGCATGTCAGCGGTACATAGAGATTGCAGATTCTTGAGGACATCGTGTGCCTGCTGCAAATGCCGAGCCCTTGGAGACAGGCTGGCGCTGCGCCTGAGTCGTGCTTGATGGGCCTACGATAGCGTTGGCGTATCACCATTCGAAGTTCTCCACGACCCATCTTTTCAGTGCCGACGTCCGAGCCAGCTCTTAGTGACTGATACCACGGAGAAGTTTTGCAAATGGGGTCCGCCGCTACCATCCGGGCGGGTGTGTCTAGATTCAGAGTCACATAATGTTGGCTTGGCAGAGTCGAATATCGCATGCACGCCGGTAAAGGCATGCCTTCATAGTATGGTGAAGCGTTGAGGTGCAAGATATACAAGATGTCGACTGTAGATGGCGAAGAGCAAGTTGTTGATACCTGTGTCGTCTTCGAACCTCATCGTCTCTTCCACTTGACTCTTCTTCTCCTACGCCCGTCATCTACCATGGTGGGTGGTTCTACTGTCCATGCGCGCTCAGGTCAGCATGCGGAGCCCATCATCATGCTCACTGGGCACGAGATTGATAACTCCTGGCATCTCGATTCTCGAAGGCGCATGAACGACGGGATTCCGACTCGGGCCTCGGCATAACGAAGACTTAGTCTACAAGAGGTGCACCGGAGAATGTCATGCAAAGTGACTGTTTTGTCGGCGGTAGGTAGCTATAGTTTCGCGTTCGCGAGTCGCCGCAAAAGTCGTCTTCATGATGAACGAGAACGAGATTGCCGCAGGATCTGCGTGAGGCAATCACGAGCGCGCATAGAGCGCGCACACGCGGAGGAGCGATGCTAGAAATAAGGCGTGTGACTGAGTTCACTGTACAGAACGGCTTCTCACTAGGATTCATGCAGGAAGTATGCGAACTCACATGTGTGAACAATGAACACAAACTCAGAAGTGCCTTCAGCAAAAAAGCAGTATATGAGCACATGACTGGCTTATTGCGCCTAATTCAACGGTCCATGCGATGCCTTGCGGTGATGTTGTAGGTAAATTGAATCGCAGAGACAGCTCTGATGCATATTCCCATGGCAAAAGTAAGTTCAATCATATAAAGAATAAGGGTTTACAGCGATTTCTCGAATGCAATCAGCTCCTCCAGCTTCGTGATGCTTGTGGGCGTTAGAGCTGCCGCACGGAGCGGTGCCCGCACAACGGTCGAACCATATCCGAAGTGTTTCGACACCACAGCTTTAATGCCACCGATGCTGCCTAGCTTGCCCAGCTCCCAGTCAGCGTGACCAATCAACGCTTGAATCTTGGCCGCCTCCTCAATTTTGCCGGCTTTGTACAGTCGGTACACCTCCATGTGCGTCTTGGGCGCTACGTTGGGGAGCGCGCCGATGAGGCCTGCGCTACCAGAGACAAGGCCCTGGAGGAAGACGTCCGAGACGCCAGGGAAGGTAGCGAACTTGGTGATGGGGACGGAGGAGGTCAAGCGATGGAGCTTGCCAACGGTTCCGCAGGACAACTTGGTGCCGACGATGTTCGGGTGCTGTGCGAGCTGGCCGATGATATCAGAATCGAGGTTCTGCCCAGCAGTGACGACAGGGAAGTTATATATCATGGTGGGGATGGGCGACGCGTCTGCGACCTATGGAGACGTGTCAAAACAATCGATTAATACGAGAGTGCGGCGTACGTCTCGGTGGAACTGGAGGATCTTCTCTGAAGTCATTTGGTTTGGCCATACAGAGGGCGTGAGGACGAGGCAATACGCAGCACCCGCTTCCGCTGCGTCTTTGCAAAGCTTCTTCGTCTCTCGGGTCGATTGAGCACCAGTTCCCGCGATGATGACTACATCCTCGAATCCATTTTCGTTCAAGGTCTTCCTTGTTAGACGGATCGCCTCCTTCCTCTCGTCGTGCGAAAGGTGCTGCGCCTCGCCGTTACTTCCCTGGACGAGGATCCCTGTCACGCCGCCCTTCGAAAGCCAGCGGGATGAGCGAAGAAGCATTGAATCTACCAAAGACGACCGACCTTTGCCAGCCGGAGGATGTGTGCCTGAATCGCGGGTACATCGAACTCCTCGTTCTCGTCGAAGAAGAGAACGGCTGGGACGTATACACCAGAAGGCGGAGGAGTGCTGTTGGGGGCCATGGCGGGTCGGATATGATCCTTAGTTACCAAGATGGCCCATACTTATAGCCCCTGCAGTATCGCTCATCGCGATAGATATTGTGCGGAGGGCACAGGTCCGGCGGCCTGCCGGCCCTTCCGCTGGGCACTGACCAGGGTTCACTCGTACTGGGTAGTGCGTCGTCTCATGATCATCCGTACACCAGAGGTATGCCCGAGCGTGTGTTTAGAGAATCGCTAAGTTGATACCTTCCCAGGAGCATGACGAAGCTGGCGAGGGAAGAATATTAATGCCTTTGCCTGCGATGGTCGGTTCGTTCAGTTCAGGGCCTGGCGCCAAGTCACAAATTGCCTAAAGTGGCCGACGTATTACGATCGCATTGCTTAGTCAGCACCTTCGGCCTAAGGAAAGCGCATCGTCGCGGCAACGACCTGCGGCGACATTCTCATTCGTGCATTCATCCTCTGCGCCTCCAGTCTCCGTTGCAGGTACTGCTCGCATGCTTGCTCGCACACTATATCTGTGGCATCATTAGCATCTGGATCAACACTCCAGCGGAACAATGTACGCTGCAATGCGCCGTCGCGTGTCCGCGTTGTCGCTCAAGAAGACCATCGCACATGGCCGCAAATCACCCTCCCTCCAAGCTTCGCGGCCCGCTCACAAGCAGTTCACGACGTTCTTGACGTCCAACCACCTTCGTTTACGACCTCGTTATGCCCCGCCGCCGGCTGCGTTGCGTCATATGCACGTCCGCGCGCTCTCGTACTCGTCTATTCCTCGCTTCATCCTGCGAGCCTTCCGCGTGCCGATTGCTACCGCCACTGTAGGTGCAGGCGGTGTAACATACGCCAACTACAGGTTTGAAGGTCAGTGTCTGTCTTGCAGTGTAAATGAGAGGAACGAGTAACTCTCCGCCGTTGACAGAGTTCAGGAAGCAGTCTTCAGAATGGATATCGAGTGTGCAGGATACTGCGTCAGATCTGTTTGACTCCGCATCGGACGCTGTCAGATCGGCGAAAGCCCTCATTCCTGACGTCAAGATTCCTGAAGTTAAGCTCCCCGACGCCTCCCAATTCTTCAAGGACCTGTTCTCGGGACAAGGCACAGGTGGCGAAGAAGGCAGAGAGAGCAGCCGGCCTGGGGGGCCTGGAAAGAAACAGCCGGACGGGGACGAAACTGCTGCCCTGGCAGCTATGCTCGCTGCTGCCACCCTTTCTGTCTCCGATTCGAAGGCCAACAACCAGGACGACGGTGCATCAGCAGATGCAAGACAGAATGGACTCATGCACCTTACAAGGAAACTCATCGAAATCCGGAGCATGCTTATCAGTATCGACCAGAGCGATGCTCTCAAACTGCCTAGCATTGTCGTCATTGGCAGCCAAAGTGCAGGGAAGAGTTCGGTCTTAGAGGCGATTGTCGGGCACGAGTTCCTCCCCAAGTGTGTATGCCCATTCCTACGCGTCTCCTTACATTGATGTGTCCACAGAGGGAGCAACATGGTTACCCGGCGTCCACTTGAGCTTACCCTTATTCATACACCCGGTGCCGCGGAAGAGTACGGAGAGTTCCCTGCTCTTGGCCTTGGGAAGATCACCGACTTCTCCAACATCCAGCGGACTCTGACTGACCTCAATCTCTCTGTCCCTGCAACGGATGCTGTCTCCAACGAACCCATCGACTTGAAAATATATAGTCCCCGAGTCCCTGACCTTACTTTGATTGACCTCCCTGGATATATACAAATATCTTCCATGGACCAACCGGAAACGCTCAAGGAGAAGATCGCGTCTTTGTGCGAGCGGTATATTCGGGAGCCCAACATCATCTTAGCTGTTTGCGCAGCAGACGTTGATCTGGCTAACTCTCCTGCATTGCGTGCAAGCAGGAAAGTGGATCCGCTTGGCTTACGCACCATTGGTGTCGTGACGAAGATGGACTTGGTCCCCCCAGAGCAAGGCGCCGAGATCATCGCAGGCAACCGTTATCCTCTGCATCTGGGATATGTCGGTGTAGTCTGCAAGCCGGCAGGGAAGAAAGCGCGCGGCGAGTCCACTGCACTTGTAGTAAGGCAAGCAGAGGCGGAATACTTTGGTGCACACCGCGAGCAGTTTGGCAAGAAGTCGAGCCTGATGGTCGGCACCGACACACTCCGCCGGCGACTCATGGAGGTCCTCGAGTCAAGCATGTCGTCATCTCTGCACGGAATTACAAACGCGGTGCAACTCGAGCTCGAGGAGGCACAGTACCAGTTCAAGGTGCAGTACAACGATCGGCGCATCACTGCCGAGTCGTACGTTGCGGAGACGATGGATGCGCTCAAGGCACGCTTCCGTGAGTTCACGGGGCAGTTCCGCAAAGCGCACGTTCGCGCGAAGCTCAAGGCGATGCTTGACGAGAAGGTGCTCACCGTGCTCGAGCAGCTCTACTGGTCGGACAAACGCACGGCGGAGCTGTCTACGATCGCAGCGGACCCGAAGGTCAAGCCGGAGAATGTTGAGCCTTACTGGCGATACAAACTCGAGGCGGCATCATCGCTGCTGACGAAGTCTGGTGTGGGGCGCGATGCGACGCTACTTGTCGCAGACGGCCTCCGGGCACTCATTGACTCCATTGCTGCGGGGGAGCCATTCAATTACCATCCCCGTGCTGCAGAGCGGCTCATCCAGTTCTCGCACATGCTCCTGCGCGACCGCATCGGGATCACCGCCGACCAGGTCGAGAACTGCATCAAGCCGTATAAGTACGAGGTTGAGGTTGAGCCACGCGAGTGGGAGCTCGGGCGCACGCAGGCGCTGGACCTTTTCGAGAACGAGGCGCGGATGTGCGAGGACAAGTTGAAGGAGCTCAGGAAGCGTGTCGGCGGCAGCCGGCGTTTGACGGGTCTGATGACTTACGTCAAGGGGCTGGAGGAGAAGGAGAGCGAGAAGAGGAGAAAGAGGATAAGTGGAGAGGATGTGGAGGATGCGTCCCCGGATCTCAGCGTGGATGACTATCGCTATCCTCCAGGGCAAGTGCTTGATGGTGGGTTGCCGTGTTTCCGTCACCTCTTGTCTGATCTGACACACCTTGTTAGCTCGCCATGCTATCCTTTGCTCGGATAGGCTAAGCATCCTCAAGCTGCGCCTGGCCGCACTCAAATCCAAGCGGTGCAAGGCTGGCCCAGAGAGCGATGTCTTCTGCCCAGAGATCTTCCTCAATGCTGTAGCAGACAAGCTGGCACACACGTCGTCGATGTTCATCGGCATAGAGCTCCTCGACCACTTCTTTTACCAGGTACGTCTTCCCTTTGGCCCTGTAGTTACCTGGTGTTGCTCACTTCCTGCGTGAAGTTCCCCCGCGAGATCGACTCGCGGCTGCTCTACGACCTTGACCGTCGGGAGATCGTCGAGTTTGCACGTGAGAACCCCGCAGTGAGGCGGCATCTTGACTTGCAAGAGCGCAAGGACAAACTGGAGGAGGTAAACCTACCTTGAGTTCCTTACCTTCGACTCTTGCTGATACACTCTCGGCAGGTGATGAAGCAGCTCAACAGCTTGGCTACGCTCCGGTCAGACGTGCAGCCTGCGCCCCGGAGATCTCGCGGACTGTTCGGTAGCATGTTTGACTAGGCTGTCTTCGTCTTGTTCCTCTCGGATTTGGATACCGGTACTATAGTATAATCACGCATTGTTTCGCCACGTATGTTATCTCCAGCTCAGCTCAATGATACATTAGTTTTCCTTCCGGGTAGCAGACAACAGGGAAATGGAAAACAACAGGACGAATAGATACAGGCAGAGGGGGTATCTAGAGCTTCGCCTTTGTTTTGGCGGCCTATGCAGAGCGGGTCATGAGCGAGCACCAAGGAAGAGTGAGCGAAGACTTGCCTTCAAGACACCATCAAGCTTGGTCGCAAACATCATGTTACCCTTTGTCTTGAGCTTCCCGGTCATAAACGCCTTCTGCCCATCGAGCTGTCATGCACCAGATGAGCATATACGAGCTCGCACTTTCACAGAGGCGTGCATACCTTGCCCTCTGCGAGTTGCCGGAAGGTCTCGTCTGACAGAATGAGAGTGACATTCGGCTTTGACTTAGCCGCACCCTTGTATACACTCCCTGTCGACTTGAGGTCGATCGTCCACACACCCTCCACACCCTCCGCGTTCTTCACGCGCAGCTCGAAGATGCCATTTGTCTGCGAGCCGCATGCGATTAGTCCGGCGCATTGTCAACGGCGAGGTTAGTTGTGGACGTACCTTCTTGATCTGCGCTTTCTTCTCCTCGTCGTTGTAGCTGTCGAAGACGGATGCCAGCGCGGCGAGGGTCTCGGACGACTGATTCCTCGTTAGCCTTACAGGTGTGTTGACGCAATGTCACGCGCACCTTGAATCCTGCCTCCTTGATGTCAGACATTTCGAACCTTGTGTAGCGTAGGCTGCCGGGGGTAGCGTTCGAAGAGCAGCTATGTACTAGTGGTAGGGATAAGGAGGCTGGGGATGTCGATGCTACTTCCCCAGCTGAACTTATGATGCTGGGAGCTCGTCTATAGTCGGGTGATCTCCGATGCATGTGATAAAGGGGTACACACATACAATCGGGTACCTCGGCACTTTACTCTACTCTCTACATAATACTAGACAAAAATGAAGACACTTTTAAAACGAGGACACTTGAAGGGAATTTCGGAAGGTGCGGCAAATGCACCATGATGCACCTCGGCAGCAAGTACGTAGCAGCATTGGGGCATGGGCGAACTAGAGTAGTGTCCCCATGCAGATGTAGACAATTCCTTCAACCTTCGTGCCTCAGGATATCCTTGTCTGACAATTAGAGGGTTTGTATCACGCGCTAACGGCGGCAGCATTGACCATCGTGAATCCATGCTCCATGCGACAAGCGGCCGTGCAAGTTGTGATGACGTCTCCGTCAAACCCCTAATGCGGGCAGAGGAATGCGAGGGCGTGGGTGCACGAGGTTGCGCTCGCTGGATCCCACTGATAAACGCATCCGAGGGTAACACTATGTCGAGCACCAGTTTTAGGTGAGTGTGAGGTGCAAGACAACCATCATTGGTATAGGAACGCACCTAATTCTGCGATGTCCATAGGTGAACGATTCGGCATGGGGAAACCGGGGTTTCTTTGATCACTGGCTCCTTGACCGGCTCGCAGCTCCCCCAGGATGTAGGATCTCATCTAGCTTCTGAGCGACCTGTTTTTTCAACACGTCTTTCTCCGCTTGCAGGACGCGCATTTCTGCATCTCTTCGATTTGCGATTTGTGATTCGTCGGACAGGAGGAGTAGCAATTTCATGGAGTGAATGATAGACGTCAATGTGTGCGTCGCGCGTATCTGTGGACCAGAGAATAATCAGGAGAATATGCAGCTATCAGAGTCTCCTAAGTACCATTGATTCTGCCCGACACTCGGCCTGGTAAGCCTCCTGGGCTATCCTGAACTTGTCCTTGTCGCCAATCTGCCCATGATGAGGATGATAGTCCATGAGGCTGTCCGAGATGACCCACCGAAGCCAAACCAACAAGATCAACCATTCCGTCCACAAGTATATCAATCTCAGTGTCGACCTTCTTGTTCCAATCCTCTTCTATGGCATCCAAGTATTCGTTCGAGTTCTGGTCGATGAGAGGCACCGTTGACCGTTGCAGGAGATGTGCGGTTGGCAGAGCAGAGGGACGCGAGACATCACTACGAGGGACGGGGTCTGCCATTCTGTTGGGCAAGACGAGGGTACGGTGGTGGTGGTCGAGGAGCAAAGACGGATTGCTGTGAGGTGAACGCGTCTGTGGCGTGGGACCAACTTGAGCCTCCCTTCGAAGAACTTAAACGGCTTCACGTTCGACACTCGCGGAGCCATGCGTATACAAGCCGTGGTCCCTCCTCCCCCTCAAAGTCTGTCCAGCGCGCTCACACAAATTGGCGTCAGAACAGACTCAGACTTGCTCTTCTCTGCACCACCCGTGGATATATTCCTAAAGCTACCTCCAGACACCATAAGTCTTCATGATTTCAATGACTTTGTTATGCGAGTCGCACAACAAGCGGCAGCTCCGGCTATAACCGCAGACATGCTCTTCGAACAGGAGAAGACAAAGGATGGAGCTGATCTTTTCGCGGAGCCTACTATAGGTGTAAAGTGCCTCGATGAGCTCTTGGGAGGACTTGCTCCGCCGCGCATTATTGAGGTCTCCGGAGACAGAGGATCTGGAAAGTCGGTACGTACATTGCCACCCGCTTTAGTGGCCCATGTTTACTGTGCAAGCAGCTCCTTGCATTACAGGGCGTTCTTCGACACCTGGCTTCGGATCACAATGTCGGTGCACTCTGGATGGACACTACAGGCGAGTTCTCTGCCGATGACATCCCTCCTCTTCTGGAGTCCTACGAGGGACATGTAAGGCAACTGCCCATGCATACTCATCACCTCATAACTCCATATTAGGCCCTAAATACGGTTCTAGAAAGGCTGCAAGTGGCCTTGGCGTTTGACGTCGAGACGGCCCTTGACGTCCTGGAGATGCTTCGGACTACTCTCAGCGTGAGTTGCCACCCTATATCCTCCTGACAATGATAATGACACGGATGATAGTCTCATCCAGATGCCCCTCCGGTCGTTCGTTGTATCGTGATAGACAACGTTACAGCGATACTGGGGCCATTGCTCAGCGCGGTCTCTTCCCAAGGTAATGTTCGTCTTCATGAAGAGATGAAGAGCCTCCCTCGCTAACTGGGTTGCACTTTAGGTCACGCCATAATGGCCACGTTCATGAGGCAATTGCAAGACCTCGCACAAGCGTTCTCTCTGACAATCTTGGTATGTCTTCTTCCTATCTCACTATACAAGATGCAGCGAGGTCAACTGCGTAGGTCGTCAACACCTCAACAAAGTGCACGCCGCGCAACCCGGACTCGGTCTTCGCGTCGACAGACAGAAAGCCCGCCCTAGGCCCGTCTTTCACGTTCCTCACTGACACGACCCTCTGGCTGGCTAAGCGCGAGATCACTGAGGATGGGAGCGCGACGCACGTCGCAGAAATTCTTCGGTCCAGGCTCGTGGTGCGTCTTTATTGCTCGTTGTCAAGAATCTGGTATCGATAAGTGTGGACAGTCGTCGCGGAAGTGGTGTACATACAAGGTCAGGAAAGGGATACTATCGGATACATGAGCACGCGGGCCCGGCTTCCATAACACGTCGCATATGCGTGGTAGCTTGAATGCCATTGTGACTCGTTGCATTCAGTCTCTATCGCAGCGCCTTCTAGCCTATATACTTATGAGCTGCTGGGCCCGTTCGTTACACGCAAACACTTGCTCCCATTCATCACTCAGTGGAGAGTCTCAACATGAACATCTTTATTGTGTACACCGTGATTGCGACCATGCTGCCCCCGATCGTCAAAGCTGCCCCAAATAACGAAGGTGGGCCTCGCTTCGCTGTGACTAGGCCCTCGTTTCATCACTGATAAAATCTCACCATTGTTAGTGGAGAAGCGTTGCCCCGCTGACTCCGATGCTGTTGGCGGAGGGGAGCCCGGTCTCGAGAGACGTTGTTTCACCAGCTATTCGCTCGTCGACGACGTAGAATCTAGTCCCGAGCTAGATGAGCTTTGAAATACGAGCCTGTATGCCTCCTTTTTCTCATCTCAGTTTGTTCAGGTCAGCAATTTATAGAATGTTGAATCTAGGGTGCAGTTCGTTGCTGCACATGAACAGACGAGCCTTGGTTTCGAATCAGCTTGACTAGTAGTGCTATCCTCTCGGGCAGCAATCACGACTCGACCCGTGTGTGTCCCTGATTTCGATCGCTTTTTGTATTTCATAATATCCACACGGAAATAATGATGGAGGGATGGGGCGCATCGTCCTTGGGACTTTTTATTTTATTTTATTAAAATTCTGATTGTTTACGCTCCGTACTCGAAGTACATGCAGAGACCATAACTACAAGGAAAATCAGTCAGGACCTATTCTACGCCTTGTGGCTCCCTGCTCCAGCATCCACCCGCTGTTCACTTGATGCCCTGGTGGGCGAACTAGGCTTCCTCCTTCGTAGGTACGGACACTCCTGGTCCAGGTCCTCGTTTTCGACTCGTAGGCCCCCCTCGGGG
The DNA here is from genome assembly GCA_022606075.1 of Fomitopsis betulina. NCBI lineage: Eukaryota > Fungi > Basidiomycota > Agaricomycetes > Polyporales > Fomitopsidaceae > Fomitopsis > Fomitopsis betulina. Next base: position 26,713 of record JABYQK010000008.1, on the reverse strand, counting down.
ACCAGTGGGGTGAGGGGCTTATGCCACATAGGAAATGAATGTCGTAGGAATAATGGATATGTGCCCTCCTCGTCATCGTATCATCCAGGCCACTTCTGGCACTTCTCTTCTTCGTCTGTTGTTTCTCCGCTACCAGAATGAAAAGCAGGGGGCGAACCTATGGGCAGTGCATAGCACCTTCCAGCAAGGGCGAGGGTGCTGGTGTTGTTCGTGTTAGGTTCCCCACCTCCACAGTTGGACCCGAGCCTCCCTCCACATGCAACTCCTCCACTTCCACCTCCCTATGGTGCCTCACAGAATACGGATTTATCGTCCTTGGGACTACCGTGTTGAAACTTGAGAATGGTCTTGGTCGCGACGATGGCCTAATGACTATAAGCAGACCGGATACATGGATAATGGGCCTCCGAGAGGCAAGAAGTCGGGAATTCCCACTTTCAGAACTGCACTGCGCCTCCGTCACGTAATCCACGTCAACACTGTAACCGGTCCCGTGCCTCCAACTGTGCAACTTACCTTTCTCACTCACCCTCACCATGGGTCTCGTATTGTCCCTGCCCTTCACGGGAATCATAGGGACCGTGGCTACATCATGTATCGGCGGCCTAGCCTTCTTCTGCACTTCGACGGCAGGTCGGTGGCCGGTTTCTATCACTCTGTAACCATAAGCTCAACCAGAGCGATGTAGCATCCATGTTCTTCAAGTCCTGTAACTGCAACTCCTCCATAGCAACGCGTGTTGGATTTGCCGTGCGTGTCTTGCTTCTCGACTCTTCTACATGTTGCTTAAGAGATGCCGGTGTTGCCTAGATCATATTTTGTCTGAACTCGATGTTCGCGTGGCTCATGAAGACGCCGCTCGCGATTCAGACTATCGAGAACTGGACTCATGGTTACCTGGAAATGGACTGCGATGGTGGAAGATGCTATGGCGTTCTTGCAGTGCGTTTGAGTCTCCGTCTCATAGCTTCGTGCATTCAATGTCTCGACCATAGGTTCACCGAATATGCTTCGCTCTTTCCCTCCTTCACTTCATCCTCAGCGCACTACTCGTTGGAGTCAGAGATACGAAAGACAAGCGTGCCTCAATCCAGAATGGCTGGTGGGGCCCGAAGGTCCTCCTCTGGCTTATACTCGTCGTCGTATCGTTCTTCATCCCGAATGGCTTCTTCATGTTCTGGGGAAACTACATCTCTCTCATTGGCGCAACTGTCTTCATCCTCCTCGGTCTTGTTCTTCTCGTCGACTTTGCACACTCCTGGTCCGAGACCTGCCTCGAGAACTGGGAAAACTCGAACTCGAACTTCTGGCAGTGGGTCCTGATCGGCGGCACGGCGGGGATGTACGCCGCCGCCATCGCGCTCACATCCGTGCTCTACGCATTCTTCGCAGACAGCGGCTGCACACTAAACCGGTTCTTCATCTCGCTCAACCTAGCGCTGTGCATCGTCATCACGATCATATGCGTGCACCCCGTCGTGCAGGAGCACAACCCCCGCAGCGGCCTCGCGCAGGCGAGCATGGTCGCCGCGTACTGCACGTACCTCATCACCTCCGCCGTCGGCAACCACACGCACGAGACGTGCAACCCGCTCCGAAAGGGCGGCGTCGGCGAGGGCGCGAAGAACACCACGGTCGTGCTCGGCGCGCTGTTCACGTTCCTGGCCATCGCGTACTCGACCAGCCGCGCAGCGACTCAGAGCCGCGCGCTGGTGGGAAACAACAAGAAGGGCTCTATCGAGCTGCCGATTGATGAAGGCAGGCATTCCGAGTTGGGTGTGGTGAACACTCAGCCCGGGCGGACAGAATCGCCGAGGTACAAGGCGTTGCTCGCCGCTGTGGAAGCAGGGTCGGTATTATATCTATACAACTTGATTCTGCATCTCCTCATATGTCCCACACAGTGCTATACCTGCGTCCGCACTCAACGAGGAGGAGGAGGAGGAGGAGGAGGATGAGATCGTGGGCGAAACTCGTGACGACGAGCGGACTGGCACACGATACAACGTACGTCGTCGCTACTACATGCCGGCACTGTCCACTCACGCTGTTTTCTCAGTACTCGTGGTTCCATGCCATCTTCGCGATGGGCGCGATGTATGTCGCCGTCCTGCTGACTGATTGGTACGTTCCATTTACTACGGAGGACATCTGCTCGAGCTCATGCCATGTGTAATAGGAACGTGGTCAAGACCGAACATGGCGCGAGCGGCGACGACGACGTCTACATTGGCCGCTCGGAGGTGGCGATGTGGGTTCGTGTCGTGTCGAGCTGGGTTTGCATGCTCCTGTATATGTGGAGCTTGATTGCACCGGTCCTCATGCCGGACAGGTACGTCGTATATGCACCAGCCTTCACGCGGGATCTCATGGAACCATTTCGTCGTAGGTTCGACGATCTGTAGTGCGTTGTACACGCAGTGGGATGTGCCGAGTATTGTATGAGTAGCGCACGGACAATTGTTTCACTTTCAAGTTCCTTTGGTTGATTATGCTCGACAACCGCGAGCGTAGCCAAGCGTGTGCGGGGATAATCAGAAGCTCTGTGCTTACAACGAGAGGGGGGCCTGGCCACTAGCCAAGCAGACATCTGTTGAAGGGGGATGGTCGCAGGAACCGCATATCACCAAGGACCAAGGTGGTCGTTGACTCCCCAAGACGACTGCTGTTCAGACTCGAGGCTTATTTGCTTGGGCCCCGACAAAGCACGACGAGGAGCTGGGATTTTCTGCATTTATCTGTCGCCGAGTACTGGGTCAACCCCGGGTGAATAAGTAGAGAGGTTCACACACCTCAATCCAGCAACGAAACCGATAGCTTACACACAACAAAAAGACCCCAAAGTCCAGAGTCCATACGCTCGTCGAGCACGCCACTTTATCTCCTGCTATCCTTCTTAAAGTACTCGCTGTTCACTGCCGACGCCTGGATCATGTCAAAGATGGTCTCCCCCAGGCCTAAGCAACTGTCTGCTATCGAGCGAAGGGTCGGGTTGGGGATGGTCTCTGTGTCAGGCCTGCAATGGATCAGTTGCGGACATGGCGGTGCCGGCTTGCGCGCGAGACGTACTTGAACCCGGAGGATCTTCTGACGCCGGCTACAACGGTTGAGAGAATGACCGCGTCCACTGCGTAGTGGAGGAACCTTCCGATTGCCATGTTGATGACTCTGTGTTATGGAGACTCGGATGGGCAGGCGGTTGCAAGTGGAGTTGGTGCAGTGAGAGTTGGGTTGCTGAGGAGCGAGCCGCAGGAGGAAGTAGGGGACGGCGGAAGATTCGGTCGGCCGCGCGAATCGCCGCGTAGCCACGTGCACGAGTCGATCTCATCCTCTGAGACTGGGGATTCGACAAGCCCTTTGTTCGGTCACCAGTGCCCGCAAGGCGCGTCCCGAGCCCGCGCATTCTCCCCACTTTCAGTATCACTTGCAAGCCCGGTGCGCTCTTTTCGGACCTTATGTGCAACATACACTCCAGGTGGACTAGCCGGAAGCAAACTTATATTTAGGATGCTTCCGCCAGCAGTGCGAGCGTCATGGCTGCAGACGTCATTGCCAGCCGCAGATGGGTTCGGTCGACGCTCCAACTGTCGCAAGCCAATCTGTCCCACTTGGGCTTTCCCGCCCACTGACTGTACGTCGTTCAAGTGGCTGACTCGAGACTTGCATTGCGGCCTGCAGCCGTTCGGTTTGCTTCCGTACCAACCGCCCCGGATACGTCAGCCACCATTACGGATGCGACTAGGGGTTGACCTGACTCTATATAAACCGTCCACGAGTATGCAATTTACCACCAACTCTCATCCGCTTTTACACCCGACATCGCACTCTTCGAACGATGGCAAGCGGCAACCAAGCAACCTCGGCAAACCCGTCGAACGCACAAGAACACCTCTCCACCCATGGCTCCGATTGGTTGTGGGCAGTCTTCGCCGCCATGGCCCTGAGTACACTACTGGCTGCTTTCGCAACCATCAGGGTCAGTTCAATTCTATGACTCCTCCAAGCTTCCCGCTCACGAGCCCGCACCGCACAGAGACCCCGCGGAACCCGTCTTTTCCATCATCTAGCGGTCATTGTCCTCACCACCGCCACCATCGCCTACTTCTCGATGGCGTCTAACCTCGGTGCGACACCCATAGCAGCTGAGTTCCGCGGTGGTCAAACTCGTGCGATTTGGGTATGTCTCCTCATCCACCTCCTGTTCCGCAATCTCACTGCACCCCCTCGTAGTATGTGCGCTACATCCAGTGGTTCATTACCTTCCCCACCCTCCTGCTCTCCCTGCTCCTGGCAACCAGTCTCCCTTGGTCCGACATCGTGACCACGGTCTTCATGGGCATGGTCATCGTCGTCAGTGGTCTCATCGGTGCGCTCGTGCACAGCACCTACAAGTGGGGCTACTACACCTTTAGCCTCGTCGCGCTCTTCTATATCTGGTATGTCGTCCCTCTCTGCATCGGCTTTCATGTGCTCACGTCACTCATCACCCAGGTACGTGCTCCTCTGGCACGGGCCCGCATCGAGCTTCGCCGCAGGCGCAGAGACCCGCCGCGGCTACTACCTCACCGCGGGGTACTTCTCGTTCATGCTCCTCGTATACCCCATCGCGTGGGCGTGCTCCGAGGGTGGCAATGTCATCTCCGTCACCGCCGAGATGGTTTGGTACGGCATCCTCGACATCCTCACCGGCCCCGTCTTCCTCGCGATGTTCCTCTGGGAGCTGCGCAACACCAGCTACGAGTCATTCGGCCTCAATTCCAGCAGGAACGTCAACTCCGTGGGCGGTATGCGCGGCGAGAAAGGCGCACTGCCTACCACCGCCGGCACGACGGCCTATGGAGGCAATTCCATGGGTAACACCACGGGCACCTTTGGAAACCCAGCGGGAAATTCTACCGGTGCCTACGGCTCGCCCGCACCGGCCCAAGGCTCCGCCGTGCCGATGACTACCCAAATCCCTGAGCGAGCTGTATAATGAACGATTTCTCTGCCATACATCTTCCATATATCTTTATCCCTTCCCCCACATAGCAATGTAGACTTCATAAGTCCCTAGTAAGCTGAACATGTAGTATCACTCAATGTATAGCGCGCAGTCAATATATACATCTCTTCGTGAAAATCATCTCGACAGTCGCTACGTCCAGATCCAAGAATGCCAGTGATTGCGAGGATTGCAAGGAGAACAGTAGGCTGGGAACACACGGCAGATGTGTTCGTCATTCTTCGCTTCATACACGACCTTTACGGTGACCTCGCCAGCGGTATTGGTAGCCATGCGGTATTCGACGCGGAGGCGGCCAGAACCATGAAAAAAGCATAGGGATCGGAGGGCGGGGGCGTACACCAGGAACAGCCGTGCCAAACATTCATAGTTGTCCCTTTGGGCGTCATACGGGAGCCGCCTCAACATGTACTCGTCTGCATCATATACACTGATGCTCCCGATGCTTTGGTCTTCGTATATCCGTATGTCGGAGGGAAAGCTGCCGTAGGAAGACCCCAAGTGGTAATTCCATGCAAACACCTTCAGGCGCGGGAAAGCAGCCAGGTAGGAGGCATACTGGTACGTCGTCCCCGGCCACCTGCTTGTCTTATGCTCGCTTTGCCTAATATGCTGCCGGAAGATCAGCGTGAGCGCGGAGAGCGCGGGGACCGCTTCAGCCAGGCCGACGAAGAGATCTTCGCCGACGTATCCCAGCCCCGACAGGGCTAGGACCTTGAGTGATGTACCACGAAGGGCGGCGAGGAGCATGTCTACCCTCCCCCGATCAAACCTGCGGCCTTGGCCTTGCGCGATCATGAGGTGCGTGAGCGGCAGTGAGCCTTGCGCAGCGGCGCGCAGACACGCGACAAAGCGAACGAACTTGTCGTGGCCGCATATGTTTTCTACGTGGAGGCGTCCAACAGAGAGGAAGGGGTTATGAGATTCCAGAAACTGACTAGAGGGAATGCATAGCATGTGTTGCGGACCGGTTTTTAGGACGAGTGTCTTGACCCGGGGGAAGAAGCGAGTGATTGTCACCATACCGCAATCACCACTCCCAAGTTTGTCAACTATGAGATTTTGTACGGAGAGGACAGGTCGGGGATTGCGGGTTGTCCACTGAGGTCGAGAGCACCCCGACAAGCAGAGTGTTCTGAGTTGTGTCATCTTCGTCATGCTGGTCACCATGTTCGCCGAGATGCCTACATTCTGCAGGAGGACATCCGTGGCGTTCGTGGCGAGACGTAGAACCTTGACGATGCATTGTCTGACCGGGACCGTGAACGAGGCACGCCCGTCCCGCCATTCCGTATCTTCAATGTGCTGTTCTGTCCATTCGTTGACTATGATCAACGTCCGTATGTGCTTCAGGACATCATTGCGCGAGAGGAGGAACTCGCAGTCATCCACGAAACGGTCTCGCGAGACCACACTATAGTGATATAGAGCCGACGAATAGGCGGCATGCTCTGTTTCGTCCTGCCTGCTGCGTCTGACAAGAATGTCTCTGCAACGTAAGGTCAGTCTGCGTGTCTGCGCGGCGTCAGTTGACTTATCGGTGGCCCAGTCCGATGATTACGCACCCGGAATGCATATGGAGCAGCCAATTCTCGGAAGGCACGGCAGGTAGCAGCCAAGCATTTTGCATCGTCAATGTCAATAAACCCAAGGGCATGACTCAAGACCTCGGGTGGTAAATGAAGCAGCAGCAGACGTTGAAAGATAGGCTGAGAGTTTGACATTAGCAGTGCGTTGACCCGGTCTGCACATAGAGTGGTCAATATATACGAAGGGATCTGTGGTTCAAGATTACTTACCTACCCCGTCAAGAAGCAGATTGACGTCAAAGTAGACGAGCTCGTATTTTTTTTCGAAGTATTTCTTGACCGTGGGTGAAAGAATCATGAAGTTTTTGCCCCTCTTGTCATGAGGGTGTTGGCTTCGCGTCGCCACCGCCGTGAGATACGCACGGTGCTTGTTAACGTCCTGGAGGAGTCGAAGCATGCGGGTATACAGTGAGGAGTAGCGCGTCTCCCAGCGACCGCGCGAATCGAGGTCACCCTAGAGAAAAAGTCAGCCATGGGATCATGGTGTAGTGATGTAGGCTGGAAACAGACCTTGTGATAACCTATGAATGTGTTGAAGAAGCGTTGCAATCTGAGCTTATTATAACATGCCCGCTCGTGTGGGGTTGGCTCCTCTGGACCCACGGGAAGGGGTCCATAAGCATCCATTGTTGATGAGGGCGGGATGAGAGAGGAGGACAGGGTTGCAAACACACCGGGGACTCGCAACATGTGGCCCCGGCATGTCACGGGCGCCTCTCCTAACTCAAATCTGTACCCCTTCCCAACGTTGAGCAACCGCGCAGTGGTAGAACATCGAATGTACATCCTCGACACTGAAGCGGACAAGACATCACTAATCCCGCCTCGTTGGAGAAGTGCAACGGTGCGCAAGTGATCATACTCTCCTTCGACTATGGGATACGATGGCACATCACGTAAAGTACGATACTCCGAGGATGAGCGAGAGATAGAACTGGAAATCCGGTATCTCGCTTCACATTGCTCTTAAGTATTGGTGAGGTGTGTCATTTAATTTGTGGTTGTGCTGGAAATACAGCATCACTAAAACGTACCTCAGATAGAGGAGGCATCCGCTTGAGGAGGTATCAAGACTCGGAGACCGAAGCAAAACGGAAGGCCTATTGATTACACAGGCGGTATCAGGCGAAGTCTTTATTGGGCGCACCCCAAGCCGCATCAATTTCTGGGACACAAGAATCACCTAAGCGCATACATTGCGCGCATGGCGACATACTGAGGGTACGACGCTTTTTATTGGGTTCCCTTCAAAGGTGCGTGGCTACATGCCCGGGGTTTATCACTGTCTGCTGATTCAAGCATCAGGGGAACCTGGACTCGACTGGACAATGGCCCAGTGAATACCCCTCATTGGAGGAAGACACGCATGCTTCCCTTTCAGTTGGTGACATTGACTTATGTTGTCCGAACCGAACCCGCGACCTCATACGGCTACCGTCCTGGTGCATTCACAATCGTAGATTACGAGATCTCCTCTTCGTCGAGGGAGCACAAATTCGCGAAAAGGTATACACTGACCCACATGAATCAGGCGGAGATTTTGAAGAAATCCGGTGCGTCATCATCCCTGCCCCAGTCAATGAACACTGTCGACGGTATGTTGTCGACAAACAGAACATGTCAGAATCTTGTTGGCGAGCGACTCGCAGCCTAAGTTCTAAAGCCCGACTTTGTTGCAATTTCCCATCGAGCTATGTTGCATCTTCCTATTGAGCTATGTTGCAACTTCCTATTGAACTATCATTCTTGATGCTACGGACCACCAATATCGGTGAAGCACGACTCTTAGCTGCCACATGCACACTATTGCGAGAGCTTGCCACCCCTTTCGTCTTTCAGGCCCGTCCCATATCTTGTACTAGCCCCAGATCAACGGCACTTACCACTCCTCCCAAAGACCTGTATAGTGAATCTACCATTCGAACTTGGTGATTTCGAAGTCAGCGTAAGTCACGAAGACACAGCGGAAGAATACGCACTTCGCAAGGCTGCCCTCCACGCTCATAGCGTCGCCATGCTAGATCGTTTCGTGCGAGATTCAACCGTCTTGCTCTCTCGCCCTGACATCCCCTCGCGTACTGCGAGTTGAGGATACCTAACGAATGGGGCGCCGACTTCGTCTAGGATTTCGACACGATCACCTCCACGCCTGCGTTGCGACCCGTGCGGCAAGACATTGTCGCAATCTTGCGTGCTGCGGCTAATGTGACCCAGCCGGTCCTCTATTCTCTTCCCTTGATGGGGTCTATGCTCGGTTCGATGACACAGATGAAAGGTCTCAGGATGTTTGATCAAAATCACTGCTGGCTTACTTTCAATCATCTCGCTTTTGTCACGGCGCCACAGTCCCTGTCTGTGACGAACATCGTATATGGCTGCCTGCAAGGCGACGACACTGGGATCTTGATGGCAACTCGTCTGTTCCCAAGTGTGGAGACAGACGCTCGTGCTACATTGTCATGGACGAATATACACGGAACTCATTCAAAAATGAGTTTCCGATCACAGTAAGTAGTCAATGCCTCCAGATTAAAGATTTAAATGTAGAACACCTGCCCTGCTTAATGAACGGCCTTCGCGACGCCGCAGCCTTAGGATACCTGTGTCTCACGCACTTCAAAATCACCCAGCTTCCACACCATGTTCTACGATGGCAACACACACTAGACCTTGTCTCGGCACTCCGCGGTGCACCGCTCGAGGTCTTAACTATATCCAGGCTGACATGTGTCGGCGAATAGTTATCTGCGACCTCAGCCTACGCCGTTCCCGACCTTTTTGCGCTCTACGTTCAGAATCCAGGCAGGATCACGAGAAGCCATCGGTGTGGCCGGAGACGACGTACCAGTATGCCTCATATCTAGCTGCATTCCCCCGCTTCAGGACGTTAAAACTTCACTCTTTGGCCTCAACTGGTTACTATGCTTCTGACCGACCGAACATTGAAGATCATTCCATGCAGCCAGAAGTTGACTTGAACAACCACGCCGAGGATTCCCAGGATGACGCGGTATCAAATACCACATTGTTGTGGAAAGACTGGTAATGTATAGCTAGACTGTTCGTGGTGCACGTACCGTATCTCCAGTTCCTTTCTTTCCTGACTCGACCACTCGGCATGCCAACTACATCTCAAGGGACACAGGGGGACGGGTCTGCGTCAAGACACGCCATGCCTTCGAGCCCGGCATGGATCATATCAAGCAAACCAATCCAGCCCCTTCTGTATCATCCTTGGACTTCTCACGGAGAGCCAGGCTGTCGACCCCGAGCGCGGCTCCAAGTCGTAGGACGCTTAAATTGGCCGCGGCCGCGACCCCGTATTTGGCATAGACAGTGGTCGGGTGTATTGCTGTCTGTTGTATTAGGTTAAGGAGACAGATGTAGTATCGCTAGTTACTCAAACTGCGAGAGCATTTGCAATATGATCCAAATGCAAAGCAAGCGTATGTTCCTCGCGCCTTGACGCAAACTTATCATACCCTTGGCGCAATGTGCGTTTGCCGGCATGCGGTACAGGCAACAACCAACAATGCGTTGTTAAAGCTGGTGACGCGAGTCTATCGCAGCGCTAAGTACGCTGTGCTACTACTTATTAGCACTTGTGCACACGTGGTGAGGAGGACAATGTGACGTGTCAGCGGGTCCAGATCATGCATGTAGGACCCACCGTCTAGGCAATGTACACAAACACGAACAGCACGCTTGGAGATGCTTGATAATGACTGGGGAACTCTGGAGACACACCATCAGTGACCCAATGATCATAGTCACGGAGACCTATAAATTTGTCGTTCCTGGCGTGGGACGCGAGGCCTGTTATTCATACGGCGGCGGCGGCGGAGCGTCGGTGTGAAGCTCGGGGTGGAGTCCGGCCCGTCAAGCAGACTCTCCGCATTGCAAAGCGAATAGGGATTTCGGAAAATGGCGCCACAAAATGTCGCCACCCGCGACACTGCAAGACTGTTGGTGTACTTTGGCAATGTGTCCGCGCTAGTGCCTTGCAGCCCCAAAGCCAGTAGTCCGGCCTTGGGAGTGCGGAACAACTTGTATACGCGGTCCGCTGATCGAGGGGCAGAAATGATCTTAATGTTGCAACGCGAGAGCTGTCGCGGAGAGAAGACATGCCGCAATGTATGCAACCAACGGCCCGGAGTTTGGGAGACGAGCCTCCATCGCGGCCGTTTCAAAGTATCACAGTTTAGCTCAAATAGTGTTGGGAGGTGAACCTTCTGCGTCATATTTGTTGCCTGCAACTAGTGGGGGAGTCCTGTGCCTTTGTGTCGTCCAGGAGTTCTCGGATTTGAACAATTCACTGATAAGCGCTAGCAAGCATCCGCCGAACTGTGGAACCATCGACACTTGTCAGGGATGCCTAGGAAATGACCAGGCCTTGACCTGCATGGCGACTGTCTGAAGTGCCAATGTGACTTGCGTTTTTCCATGCGGTAGCGAGGGATTGCACATGATACTCAAGTGGTATCCTGAGGTCACCCTAAGCATTGTTCGATTCGACGTCGGATGCAGTGATTTGCGGCTACATTTAGCGGTCGGCACAGAACACGGGGGCAGCATCCAGCCCCAGTTGAGGGAGGTAAGGATGGAGGAGCGTTGTGGCTCCGAGTGGCAGCAGGCGTTGAATCTCCCGATTTGATCAAATCTCCAAGTCGGCTAGTTTAGGAAATGTCTGCACGGCGCCTGTGACCATCCACCATCTACGTTCCACACGCCTCTACCCATGCCCATCCAGCATTCACCCCTCTCCAGACGCTTCCATCTCAGTAAATTATCACCAATCGTGGCCGTGCTCCAGCTCCCGAATAAAGCTAGGTCTTTTCTGGCTGTCATGATCGCGTCTCGTGCGAGCAGACCAGTATCGCCGCCCGGGCCTCCGCCCCATGCGAGACACCGGAACATCGCTCGAACTATCATGCTTGGGACTGCCTGGGCAATTCATCTTCACTCCGCAGCAATGATGTCGCACATGTCGTGTGAGTAGTGGTTCACACTGTCGCGAGCTCGCCGGTACTCGGCTTATCGGGTGCACTGACCTTGACACCAGATGGGAGGATGCGCTTCTCAGGAGGCGTAGATTGCAGTCCTTCAAGTATCTTCCGTCGACCATCCGTTCTCGGGGCGCTGTGATCGAAGAAGCTACGTTCAATCCTGGCAACGGAAGACTAAGGTGCCTTAATGCACCTCTCACTCACGGTCCGCTAAAGCACCGAGGCTTATCATGCAGATGTGCTTCTGCCGTTTTGCTAAGTATGCAGGTCTCAACCGTTGATACGCTGCGAGCTGATGAACTCCGCATGGCCGTCTGTTCCTGTAGAAGTCCACCCGAGCTCGCCGTCCGATTATCACTCCCTATGCTACACGCGGACGCATTCCGTTCAGTACATCGCCCACGCGTCACGGTCATGCTATTGCATCTCTCTGCACAGAAGCTGCGCACACCTGCCATGCAATGCATCCCCGTGGCGGTTTATAAAGAGCACGCGCACCGCGTCTCTTATCCAGACCCTCATCCCCCGCTGTTCCAGCATGGTTTCCAGTCGGTCTTCGTTTGCTGCCTTTTGGCTCGGCCTTTCGAAATTCGCGGTTGACCTTACTTTGGTCACTGCGTTCACGAATAGTGCTTCAGACAACGTGAGACACTCCATTGTTCGTCATTGTATCAACTGCTCACAAATCACATGCAGCTTGCTGTGTAAGGGGATGCACCTTGTCCAAGTGATGGTAGCTAATCCACTATTAGTTACTGGGGACAGGACTCGTATGGAGCTGCGGGCGGTAGCAGCTCGGGGTATCAGCAGCCCATCTCGTACTACTGCCAGGTACTGTCCGTCCCATGGCTAGAGAATATACGTTCTCATTAGGCCACTATACCAGGATGATGTCATCGATGTCATTCCTATGGCTTTCCTGAACGTCTTCTTTGGTGAGGGCAACGAACCGTCCCTCGACCTGGCCAACGTGAGTTGTCTCTGGCTCCCTGTGTACTCGGGTCTTACACTTCATCAGACTTGCAGTACCGCGAACGACCCTGTCTTTAACGGCACTCAGCTGCCCGACTGCAGCTTCTTGGCCTCGGACATCCAGACCTGCCAGAGCGCAGGCAAGATCGTGACCATGAGTCTTGGAGGCGCCACTGGTGCTGCGGGCTTCACCAATGCAAGCCAGGCCGAGGGATTCGCTCAGACTATATGGGATCTCCTCTTGGGAGGCAGCAGTAGCATTCGTCCTTTCGGGGATGCAGTACTCGACGGGTAAGGTGTATCATGCACGCTTCATGTAGTAAGCTGATCGACGTTGTGCACAGTATTGATCTAGATATCGAGGGTGGCTCCTCCGATTACTTCAGCAACTTTGTGTCAACCCTTCGTTCGTTGATGGATTCTGGTGACAAGAGGTAGACCGACCTGATATCACCTTTTGTGGTACCGGAAGTTTGACGAATGCCCCATCAGCTACTACCTGACTGCCGCTCCTCAGTGTCCATTCCCTGATGCATACATGGGAAGGTCCGTCCGTCAGCCTTCCCTGCGATGCGCTCGAAGACGATGCTTATTCTGCTTCCCAGTATCATCAACGCTGAGTCATTCGACGCCATCTACGTGCAATTTTGTGAGTGCTCCGTCGAGATCTCGATCACTAGCGCTGAATGAATACTCACATTTCATCATAGACAACAATTACTGCGGCCTCACCAACTATGACGACTCCAATGACTGGGACTTTGCTACCTGGTGAGTGTGGTATGGTGCGCGCTGATCCTCCATCTAACGTTGATCAAGGGACAACTGGGCCAAGAACACGTCTCCGAACAAGAACGTAAAGATCTATATCGGAGCGCCGGCCTCGTCCACAGCAGCTGGCTCAGGATACGTCGACGCTGCCACCCTGGGAGCCATCGTGCAAGCAACGCAGGAGAACTACTCGTCTTTCGGTGGTGTCATGCTCTGGGATGCCTCGCAGGCATACGGTGAGTGAAGCCCGTGGTGAGACGATGTGCACCCTAACTTAGCACCCATGTACAGCCAACGACCGGTATGACAAGGCGGTCAAGAGCTACCTCACAGGTGGGAGTGTTCCCTCGTCGACGAGCACGACTCCTGGAAGCAGCACCAGCACAACCACCAGCACAATCACGTCCACTACCACAGTGTCGTCTACGTCCACCACAACCTCTGCCCCAGCCACAACAACCACTGCTTCGTCTGGCAGCTGTGCAGGTGTTGCTACCTGGGTTTCTAACGTAGCGGTACGTTGACATCGCATGCCCGGTCCGGCTCACTCTGACGCGGTCTTCGCACATATAGTACACGGCGGGCGACCAGGTCGTCTACAATGGCGATCTATGGACAGCGAAGTGGTGGAGCTACGCTGACACTCCTGGAGGTAAGCATATTGTTGTTGCCTCGATAAAAACAGCTCTGGCACTGACACACCACATAAAGGTGCTTCCGGCGATTGGACCGACGACGGCGCGTGCTCGACCACGAACAACAAGGTGTCCTACCAGAGCAAGGAGGCACCTTTAACCGCATCTCCCAAGGCTGGCACCGTCCCCAACCCCTCTTTATCCGCAGCTATCGCGGCCACGCAGGCGGCCGAAGCGACACGGAGAAACTCGCGCTTCTTTAAGTTCTGAGAACTGTGTGCCACCCCAGTTAGGATAGGGCGTCCACCCGGCGGCGCCCCATTACTTATACATTGCGCACGACGCACTCACGGTATCTATTGATATTCTGAACCCGCTCGCTCATCTTTGCATGTCTCGGAGCATGTACTGCCTTTGTCCTGTATCCATTACTATGTGTAAATCACAGACTGAACTCAAACTTCCATGGCTGCAGCTTAACCGTAGCAGGATGCTGCTCCTTCATTCGGCGACTTGTTCATTATGACGGTGTGGTCTCTGAGTGGTCTCCATGACCAACTTGCACTTCCATGCATACCACATTCCGGTGGTCATCTTCGCTTCGACCTAGAGTGCAGACTTCTTGCAAGAACTGAAGCACTTTAATAGACTTCATGTGCTGAGCGCGCCACGGAACTCCGAGCGGGACGTTGCAGATCATGTATCCACTGATATGGACTAGTATGGAGTCGAAGCTACTGTGCGTCAACAGGATAAACTGAAACTACACCAATGAAGACTATCACATGTGAGGGCAGGTACCGTTCGAGAGTTTATAGCTGCCTTCAGGATTGAGGTCGACGGGCGCACCAGTATGAAGGGGGATATCTCAGCCAGAGCAAAGAGGTCGTACGATTAGATGGCGGGTTCGGCAAGATATGGGCACAGCGGCAGATGAGAATGATGGAGGGGAGAGAAGCCCAGACACAATCACGAACTACAAGTAGGCATGAAGACCTTCTTGAGTGGCCAACTGCCGCAGGCGGTCGAATCGATAACTGTGGTGCCGTGCGAGGAAGATGACCATAACACTGACGAAGGTGTTGTGCGGTTATGTCCGCGTATGAGGGAGGTCGATGGACTAAAGGCGCGACGGCGGCAGGCTGGTATTGTCCAGACCTCGGATGCCCATTTTGAGCACTCGTTCCAGGATACACGGGGTGCGCTGGGAGTAGGGTGGACCAGCCGAGCAGGGGTCAGAGACTTCTGTCAGAACAAAGATCATGTGTGACTGAGTTCCATGATGCGCATAGAGTGACTACTGACGCAACAGATAAGGTGCCGACACAAGGAGGACCGGTGGACAAAGATCCCCGCACCCCAAGCGTGTCTGCTGAAGGTGGTGCTGCTAGATTATACTTCAAAGGATGTTGGATGTGCCATGAGCGTTACCTGCCGTTGATGTCAACACCAACGAGGACAAGACATGATAGTTGGCCACCATTGATATGCTGCAGGCTCCTAGCTAGCAGAGTGTAGGGAGAACGCTGCAGGCAGTGAGTACGCGGAACTCGTATTTGAGACGCACCTTGGGCCATCTACATCGCTGGCTATCCTCCCACGTCGGACGACGTCTCCATCCGGTCGTAGACTGCACTGGTGACCCAAGCTATGGAGAGTAGACCGAGAGGGGGTTGTCGAAAAGGAGCCGAAATGTGCGCTTGAGCGCTCCAAGCCACGTTGCAGCAGCGAGGCAGGTGGTCGACGTTGCGTTGCGTCGCCCTCCGCGCATTCTCCCACTCCCGCTGATAACCGTGTGGCTCACAAAAATACAGCACAATCTTCCGGGGACGCCAGGTTCTCGACGCTCATTGCGGCGGTGAGAAGAAACCTTACCCGTCGATGACACACTTGGCTGGTGCATTGCCTCGTTGCAAACCCCGCCACGGATGAAGATACCGTTCATCGCTGATGAACTCACTTTGGACTTTGCTCGATTGGATCTTACCTTCAGTACGATTATCTGACGATCTGGAGGGCCGTTACCTGACCGACGACGGCTACTCCGTGGCTTCAACACTCTCAGCGCCCAGAATACGTGGCCAATACTCCCAAGAACTGCGGCGGGACTGGACGAGAGAGCGCGAGCGTGAACGCGAACGAGAGCTGGATCGCGAACGCGCCCGCGTCGCCATAGAGGAGAAGGAGAAGGAGAGGCGGCGTGCTCAGCTCCTCGAACGCGACAACGCTGCCCTCCAGCAGCGCGTCGCCGCCCTCGAACGCGACCTCCAGGCCGCCCGCCAGTCCCTCGCTACCGTCACCGTCCTCTCCTCCCCTGTCCCGCCCGCCAACTCTTTCAATGCCCTTAACAACCGAATATACAGCAGCCCTTCCCCCAACCCCCCCGATTCCCGCACGTCCTATGACTCCCTGCTGTCATCGTACAAGGTCGTGCACCGTGCGCTACAAGAACGCACGGAGGAAGTCGCCAGCCTCAAGACATTCCTCAGCAAGACTGACGAATGGTCGGGCGCGCAACTGCTCCAAGCCCTCCGCGACCTGAATGCCGAAGTCGTTCAACTCGCTGCGTCCGCTGCGGAAGAGTTCGCCTCGGCGTTAGATCGCCGCGTCGACCTCGTTCGACAGTCTGATCGCGAGCTCCTCAACGGCGCCATTGGCCCCGCCATGACGAACCTCCTTGTTTCTCGGGACCACTCCTCCGATCCGACGCTCGTGCAGTTCGCGATACAGGCATGGGAGGTGTACTGCGTGGGGCGCATCATGAACGCCTTCTGCTTCGGCCTCCCTCCGGACATCGACCAGTTTTTGGGGAGTATGTTCGCACAGATGAACCGCGCTGGTGGTGAGTATAGCCTCCTCCTCCCGTCACATCATGATTCTGATGCGCGAGCGATAGAACCACAAGCAACCGCCTCGCGCTGGCGCGCCCTAACTCACAACCACTCCCGCCGCTTTCTCCCCCGATCCGACACACCCGGGTCACCGCCTCCCCCATATGCCCAGCTGAACGAGACAAACCTGCGCGGGCTACTCGCCATTCTCGCGGTGTCCGGGTGCACCGACAGCCGCGGCGTACACCGGGACCCGCTCCGCTCGCGCTTCGGCGCCGCGCTAGCACGCATTGGCGATCGCGCGGAGCGCATCGCGGGCGCCGTCCGGGAGGGCGTGATGAGCAGCATCTTCGAGGTGACGTGGGTGAACGCCGGGAGCCTCGCCCGACGGGACAAGGAGGAGAAGTGGTTTGACTGGGCGACCATGGAGAACGTGTATGCGGGCCATGGCTCAGAGCGCAGCAAGGTGCTGTGCACGGTAGAGTTCGGCCTGGCGTGCGTTAGGCGCGGCGCGTGGACAGATGCGAATGGCGCGGACACGAGGCCGAAGACGAATGGGAGCGCGTCGACGAGTGCCAATGGTGCTGTGGCGAATGGTTCGACGGAGAGCCTCACTCGGAACGTGCTCATGAAACCAAAGGTGCTCTTGGAGTCGGTGATAGATATTCTATGACGCTTCAGCTGGTATGTTCTTTGTTCGTCGCGACCATGGTCCTGTTGTTGTCCACAGCTTACAGTAGCCAGATCACCGCGATACCCAACCTGCCGGCTACGAATCGCCGGACTACCTCATCGCTCTCCTCGCACCCTTCCCTTGTTACATTTGCTCGCATCCCTTCAAAGACACCTACCGCTTCTGACGATGCTACGGAAATGGGTTATTTGTATTGTGCTAGTGCTCGGATGACTTGCTTTCCGCTGTTGTTTATCGTACCATATACCTGTATCTAATGTGTACCATACTGTTGTTGATGCCGAGACAGTTGTACTGGGTACCGGAGGACATTATAGTGACATAGATGGAATGAGCCCCAAATCCAATCCAGCTGTGTATCGCAGCCCGCGAGCATGCGGCGGCTAGTCTAGGGACCCCGCCTATGAGCAACCCCGACCAAAGCGTCGTAATCATGTGCGGCGGCTTGGGACCAGTCACTGAGGAGCAGTGTAAGGATGCACTTCATTATCGTGCTGCGAGTCTCTCGCACTCCTCTTCTATGGCCCGTTCGGTAAGGCGGCAATGTTGCGGGTGGAGAAGGCAAACCCGTAGTTGACCTATGTTTTGTCCTGGAGAAATGCTACTGTTTTCCGAATGAAACCAACCAAGATCGAGGTATACAATTCGTACGGTATTACGTATACAAGGTGCTAGAGCGCATGGGCCGTGGTAGTGGCAGAGCACACTGGCCAGGAGGACAAGTATGAACTAGCAAACAGACAGGCATAGCAGTGCGCGAGCCGCCGAGTCGAGCCCGGTGATAAGAGACATACTGGACCGCGTCACCGTCCGCCTCATCATCCGCACCGCTGACTTCATCGCACAAGGGGCTACAGAGCTGGACTCTCTTGGGAGCAGGCTCAGGGGGCATAGCGAACGCATCGTCCCAGTCGGCATCGTCCCTGACGCGTTTGCCAGTAGGTCCCGCTCGGCTTCCCTTCTCCGATTGTGAGCTGTTCCTAGTCTTCGGGAGAGAGAATGACAGAATTTTGTCGTTCGCTGGCCAGGATTCATCCGCTAGGGCCTCGTTGAAGATCGCTAGAACGCTCTCATATGTCAGGTAGACAGGTGGGCGAGGGTCTGTAATGAACTGCGACGGATTCTGGTCACCGACGAGGGCCTTTAACTTCTTGATCAGCGTGTTGAGTGGCTTGTTCCCGGGCATCTCCCAGTCTTGCATTGGGTTCCCGAAGAAGTCTCGTTTGCTGCCGAGCTGATCCATTCGTCCTCAGGGCCAAAGAGTGCTAAGAACACTTTGGGATCAGAATGCAGGCTGTGTGCGGTGTGGCGCAAGACGATCCAGATCAACAGCCAGAAGAAAGACTCCAGATCGTGATGGACGTGGGCGACACATGTTTGCAGAATTTCGATGGCCATGAAGAAGAGTGTTCCCTATGTTTTGTCATTTATACGCTTCAAGGTGACCATCCGAATGCAACTTACTGTCCTTTCCTTGATTTTCATTCGTGCTTCCCATTTTGCTTGTTCCTGTGTTGAATCCTGGTCTGCATTGGCTAGATTGCGAGTGCCCATGACCGGATTCTGCTTGTTGATATCGGCACCCCGAGCCTTGAATGGTAGTTTCGCGTTAAAGTCAGCAACGAAATCCTTCCACCTTGAGCGTTGTCTTCCAATCAAAGCCGTAGTCGAAGTTGCCGACGACATAGACGTAGAGCATGCGGTGCGGTCGGCATGGTGTTGCGCGCGCTCTTCGCGAGCTGGATGAGGACGCCCGTCGCGTTCTCGCCGTGCTTGATATGAGGCCATGGGGCATCCTCGTCAATCGGGTCTTGAGCCACCTTTACCTCGATCACGAGCGAGATACCGTTCCATGTTTTCATCCACGTCTTGTCTTCCTCTGGACGCCAGGGAAGGACATCAGTAGGTCGGGCATGGTGTAGCGATACTCGCCCTCCCATGCATTGAACGGGAAGCGTACAGCGCATCGACTTCCGTTGGAGAGCTGTGGCCTGGATTGGGGATCGAAGTCGGCCAACATACAATTGAGTCCAGATATCTGGCACAAGACTGGCCCGAGATGGTGTACATGTGGGCGAAGGATCGGAAATACTCACTATTGTTTCCTATGAATCAACCTCCTTTGTGGTGATGGGACCACGGACGTTTGCCAACAAACGCGGTAGAACTTGGGACAAGCTGCTTGAAGAATTCGCCCAGTGGTTCGTCGAACAGGCTGATCTTGCCCTTCAGCTCATCCGCCCACGAGTCCCTATTGAGTTCGCTTGTCTGAAGGGTCTGGCTCCTATTGGTCGTCTTGGTCCCAGATTTGTTACTCGGAGGAGTGGCCTGCATAGAGGCTAGAAGAGAGTTGTCGGACGAAAATGAAGTGTGCCAGTGATTACTCGTACAAGACCCAGAGGATGAATGAGAGGATGAATACGAGGTTCGGAGGGGCATTTTGACAGTATATATATGGTTCTCTTGTTTGCGATGGCTATGAGGGGGTCTCAGTGATAGATGTGGCAAGTACAAGCACAATCTGCTAGATGGCCTCTTCGCAGCCTCGTTGCCTAGCGGAAGCAGTGTGGTATGAACGGCTAATAGCCAAGACCGCATGAAAATGCTTACTCTTTTGTTCGACGTATATAGACTTGAATGATGTGGTGTGATGCGTGTTGCTGAGGCAGGGCGGCTGTGGCGGCAGCCACACCGGAACAACGCGATCACGTGTTCATAATGGGCTACTAACGTGACTAAGCGGAGTCGAGTCTGTTGCGTCGCTCGAACCATTTAAGGCGGCCGAGTCTCAGCTCTACGGTCTTTGGCTTGCAACACTGGGTGCAGGCGGCGCGCTGAGGTGGAAATAGCTGGCATGAAGGAGAGCCTGAGCACTCCATCAGCTGAGGGGTTGAAGGCAGACACGGCGATCAAGCTTCGACCTCTGGTTATGACATCTAGATCTGCTACTGCTAGTGACTTGCACCGGGTCGACAACGCCATCAGCCTGCCAGGGCTCGGTTCACTGATAGCACGCTGTCCAAGATAACTATGAACAGGATCTGTAAAACATATGATTTCGGCAGAGACAAGTGTGTCTTGCTGCGTCACATACTTCGGGAAATTGACTATCCACAACTATGACAGAGGGCCCCGTCCTGTCGAGCCCCCGGGGAAAGGAGACCCCTCACGTCCTCTGGACGTATTTCACGAGCATCGGAAGCTGGCTGCCCTTGTCCAAGGCACTGCGGAGCACGGGCCGCTGGAGCAGGGTTGCGGTCTGCCGCTGGACGTCATCCATGGGGACAGCCAACTTGAACTCGAAGGTGCGCATAAGCGTGAAGAGCAACGCCTTGATCCTGCGTGATACGTATACGGTGTCAAATGGTCACAAGCTGCGAAGACCAGGAGACGTACTCGATGATTGTAAAGCGGAATCCGATGCAGGAACGCGGACCACCCAAGAAGGTCATCGTGTTGGCCCAAGACCCAGGCACTTTTTGCGCCGTCTCGGGGACGTTGTTCCAGCGTTCGGGCCTAACGTTCACGTTCAGCGTGTACAATGTCACCGTGATGCTGCCAATGAAACCCACTTGAATGTCAAGGCGTCTTCTCCCCAGATAGCCTTTGAGCGGTTGACAGCGAGAATCGGAATATGCACGGAGGCCCCTTTGTCAATCCTGGCATTCAAATGGTATGTCACATTGTAGAAAATCGGAGTAATATAATACGTACTTCACATGATCTTGAACACGCCCTCGTGCATCAATGCAGGGCCTCTCGAGGGGAATGATATCATCTCTGGTAGCCGTCCTCGAAGCGCTCTCCACCGGTGGGTGCAGACGAAGGGTCTCGCGCACGACCGAGTCGAGGAACGGAAGCGAGCTCAATTCGTCCATGGTGGGGTCAGACTTCGAAAGGGAGAAGCATTCCTCCCGAAGCTTTGATTGTATCTCTAGATCGGTGCTCAGTGCGTAGAGGGCCCAGGCAGTGGCGTGACTCGTGGTTTCGTGGCCAGCGAGGAGGAAGCTAGTACCGTGCGCCGTTAATCGCTTTATAGAGTCCACCAGCCTGATCGATACTCACGTCGGCACCTCTACGCGAAGCGGACTATCAGTACCATTCAGCACTACGCTGAGAGCCGACTCACGCGCCAAGATCTCCTCGTCGGACAGTCTCTGGCTCTCCGGGACACTAGGATCCATATTGGCCCTCGTGAGGAGCGTGAGTAGATCGCGCCTTGGACTGACACCAGCGATCCCTAGCTTGGCGACCACTTTCTTCTTGTCCTGAATAACGCTCATGCCGATATCGTGCATCATCTGTCTGGCCTCGCGCAATTCACGGCCTCCAAAAGCATCCTATACGATACGTCAGCCTAGGGACCGCTCTACAATATTGCTTACAATATGTTGCAGGCTAGGGAACATGAGCCTGAACCATCTGCAGACTGGACGGACGTTTCCTCCGCCGAAGAGTGTGTGCAAGTGGGTGTCCAACTCGTTCGGCTTGCTGCTTGCGTTTAAGCAGCCAAAGTCGTAGTCAAATCCTGACAACCGATGTCAGCAGCGGCAACAAGCCTGCATAGCTAGAACATGTGTTCACCGGCAAGCCCAATAACATCTAGGGTCATCTTGGATAACCCGTCTAACAAGTCGACCTGTGCTGCTTCTCCGGGATCTGTCAACTTCGCGCCCCAGAACTGACACAACTGTATGGCTACAGCGGTCAGTGAGGATCTAACGCCCCAACGATATGACTGCTATACCTCCGCTGACTTCTGCAAGAAAATGTCTGTCAAATCGCGAATCTGAGCTGGGCCGAAAGCTGGATTCTGCGGTAGTTACATCAGTATCAAGTGATATAATAGACAGTTCAGCTCACGTACCATGACTTTACGCTATGTATAATGACAAGGACCCGGCGATAAGCGGCTATGATCCCGCCCGGAGTGCACAGGCTTACCTGCCGCTGATGTTGTTCCCCTAAAACAATGTGTTAGTAGAGACTATGGTACGATAGTCGGCTTGAATAATATTGGTACCTTCGGTCACTGGTAAACCTGTAGCGAGCGATGAGACAAGTAGGGTCACCTGGCTGGGCGGGGAAGCGTACCATCACCTACTATCTCAGAGATAACCCGACGTGCAAGGTCTGGGATAACGTAGGTAGTGGAGTCGTTTATGACATGGTGTAAGGCTCGCGTGTCGACTGTGAACAGCGTATCACTCTTCGAGAAAACTGGTCAGCAAGGCTGCGACAGTCTTGAGAACACCTGGGAAATTACCCCGCAGAATCCCTTAAACTTGAACGTCTCGCCGTAGGTCGCCGTCCATTCCTCGGAACACCCGTAGGCTTGCTTGAGGTGGCCCATAAGCCATCCCGGAGACTGAGGCCCACGCAAGTGCCGTAGACTGGAGGTGTAGGGCCTTAGAAGGAACTGGACGACTCGCCATAGCATATATCCGAGGACACAGGCTAATGGGAAGAGGGAGAGCATGAGATTGGTATCCATGGTGAGTTACACACAGGGCCTAGACTGGTGGTCTGGGGCTTGCCTTAAGACTAGATTATATACGTTGAGTTTCCTAGCGGGAGTGTTTCGACCATGGATATTGCATCCGCCTAAGAAGCCATGTGTCATGGCTAGTCCTGCGAGAAGATGAGGTTAACGTAGTTTAGACTCCAAAGTGTATTGTATGCCTTATACGACTGCGTTCCCTTCCATTCTTTAAGGTCGCATCTTACAGGGAGACTATATTGTATGGTCACCCTGTATATAAATCGTCGCCAATGTAATCACAATGAATCCTAAATGCACGTCACCATTCCTTGCACTGCTTGAACATGTCCTTGAATTGTCCTTGAGGCCTGCTCATTCGGGCGTTGGTAAGCACACCTGGATTATTCAAGCAAGTGGATATACTTAGTAAGAACATCTGCCGAACAGGCTTGACGGGATTGATGTGTTGTTAGCGAATAAGCAAGTTTCAGGTTTGCTGATGTGCCACGAAACGACGAGTCACGCCACTACCTGGGCCCATTACGCACCGAGCACCGATCTAAAGATACAATCGAAGCTCAGGAAGGGTGTTTTTCCATTTAAAAGTCTGACCCCACCATGGACGAATTGAACCCGGGGTGACCTGCCAGTTTGACCCCGGTGATCTGCCAAATTGACGATGAACTTTGCGTGCCAGGGGTCATTGAATGCCTTACTTGCGTACCATTAACATATATAGCCTCGAGCTATGCAGAGACACAAGAAGATACGGCTGAATGACTTGGCGGACGAGGGTGGAGCCGGTGCAGATAGGCACTCGTGCGGCAGGTGTCTAAACAACGCCGTCGCCAGAAAAGGAATGCCAGGGTGATCATGGTTCCCGCCGCAGTGCAGTAAGTTCCGTCTCGCTCACAAGTTATTTGGGCGCAGTCATCATGCATTTCTTCTCCAGTAGCTTGAAACGCTGGCCCTATTGCGAAAAGTGTAATGACTAGGCGTCGCTCTTCCCAGGCCGCGCGACCCTTTATATCTAAAACACGCCACTTGCGATGGCGTCCAAAAAGCAGAATTGACACCGTAGGCATATAGCATTTGGGGCTTATAGTGTAACGTTCATGGGCCACTACCAGCCTGAGGATCGCGTGAGCCAGCATATTTGAACCCACCGCCGACCCTGAGTCGCCATCATTTTGCCAGGCCCACCAGCATGCGCCCTCATACGACCGCCCTTGGCAAAACCGTATCTGGGGTTTGCTTACGGGAAACCGGGCATGTGCACAAGGCAAGCATTAGCAGACACAAGAGGTTGCCTCGTCATCTGCCATTCGCACGGAGCACCTGTTGTTATTGTCAAGCGGCTTTACGCTCGTGAGTAACAGGTGCATACCTCACAATGCAGTCTGAGTTGCAGATCCGTGCTAGTACATCAAGTTGGAGGCATCGTGTACAATGAACATTGCCAGGATTCACGCCCGCGGTGTCCATCAATCCACCTGCCATGGCTTGCAGCGTGACCCGGGATGACGCAGATACGAAGAGCAAGAATTAAAGCGCATGCAAGATTGCGAGGCTCATGAAGTGGGGATGTGCGCTCACAGCAGGAGACAGGAAACGACGCTGTCATGCCATCTGATCGCCAGATAGTGACATCAAACATTAGTACGGACAAACACTAAAGCTACTGCTCCCTCCGAGAACATCGCACTGGATGTCGAGTTCTCGAACAAATGGTATCTGATTGATGCAACACCAGCATTCTAGCTGAGCTGCATGGCGTCGATCTGTCGATGAATTACCGCCAGGCGTAGCATGAGGCAGGCGCGACGTCATCGCCAGGAAGGGAAAGGTGGGCGGGGTGCCTCGATCGCGCACAAGCGAAGACGCACCACCGGCTATATAGGCCTCCCTGCCCATATATCATCCTGCCCTCGCCCCATGTCTGCCCCAGACCTATCCTCACCCACCCCCGCTAGTGAACGCAGTGTCTACTTCGACGCACCCATCATGCACATCTTCTCCCGTAACAAACCCGACGACAAGCCAGTCATCACGAACGCGGACGACGACACGCCCGTGCCAGCCGCAGCGCATACAGGCAACCCCCAGTCGTCCGTGGCCATCCCCCCCGAGCCCATCGCCAACGGCCACCACGATGTCGAGCACGACGCCACTCCGGAGCCCGACGAACACAACTTCGCAGGCACCGACACGACCCCGCCCTCGGACTCTGGATACGGCCTGCCCTCGCCCACCTCACCTACGCGCACTGGCACGCGCGCGCCCCAGCGCTCTGCGTCGCGCGCATCCCGCGCGAGCCTCAAGTCCATGCCCGTCGTCTGGACGGACGGGGAGCCCGCCCACGCGGACGACGAGACACACCCCGATTCGGGCGCGGACCGCCGGGCGCGTCGAGCGGCCTCGGTGCGCTCGACACGCTCATCTGCTAGCCGTCGCGATCGCGACGATCGAGAAAGCATCCGGAGCACGGCCGCGTCGCGATTTTCGGAGCGGCGCCGTGCGAGCCTCAGTGGAGGAAGCTTTGCAGCTGGTGCGGGCTCCATTGGGCCGGGTTCGACGCCGCGGCCGGATGAGACCGAAGAATTCGATTTGAGAGCGAGGAACGCAGAGGCTGACCTGTCTCCAAAGCAGAAGTCGAAGATCGAGAAGGCTTCAGGTATGTTGGCAGTCCATGGACAGTGGACCATGTTTATTCACTATCGGTATAGCGAAAGAAGGAAAGCGTCTTTCGAAGGTGTTGAAGTCGGAAGCCAAGTCCGAGGCGAAGGCGATTGACCAGTCCATCCGTGAGCTCGCGGACCTGCAGAAGATGCAGAAGAACGCACTCAAGGAGGAAGCCCGTTCTGTGGCGGCGCACACGAAGGCTCTGCGCGCATACCACAAGGAGGAGCTAGAGTATCTCGCTGCACGCGGCCGGTACGAGAAGGCGCAGGCTGAACTGGCTGTGGTAGAGGATGCGAGGGAGGCGGCGCGAGGACATGCCATGGAGATTACGGAGATGATGCAGGAGAAGAGCCAGGAGGTGGAATGGCTGAGGTCACAGAAGGCTGCGGACGATGTGAGTCTCGTGCTTCAATTGGGGGTGATTAAGCTAATTTGTTATCTTGCAGCGCGAACGATCAGCAAAGCTTGTGCAGTTGACGGGAAAGGCATGACGGCGAGGAGACCTTGTTAGTATGTTGTACCGAATCTGATACCCTTCTGTACCTCTCTTGGGTATAGGCGTGATGCGAGCTCTCTAGGAGGAGGAAGCGTGTCGACGGGTGAGTGATCTCCGACGTCGCTCGGCGCCGCTGCCTTAGGGGTGGGCGACGTTTGCGAAAGCTAGATTCTACTCTCTGAGGTCGAATGGGCGAGCGTTGTGCGCTTCCATGGTCGCGGAGTCGGTGATCGGCTCTACCTCGCCTCACTCTGTCACCTATTCACACAGCCGCTCATCCGCCACTCAAAAGTTTGTGTCTCGATTCTGCCTACAGGATGTCATGGACTCCGCTACGTGATTGCCTTCGAGGCGAGGAACAAGGGCTTGCCTATCGACCGACGGTACGACATGGGCGGCATGTGGCGAATTCGCAGATTGTGAACAAGTGTGGTCGGCTTCTACCATGCATGTCACCACCCGTCTCCCTTATGTCCTTCAGGCTGGCGGGGAGGAGTGAGCGGCGTTGGCGATCCCTGAAGAAACACATAGATGAGTTCATACGGGACGT